>CM074718.1:657088480-658288480 GCA_037306005.1 Rhinophrynus dorsalis | reverse complement strand
ACTGGGTACAAGCTTGAAGGGCTCCATACGTCTGTTTCCAAGTTAAAGTGATAGTAATGTTTCACAAAAACAGCAGCCCCAATAAATCTTCATAGTATTTGAGCCTTAGAGAATGTTATATCAATACTGTCAGAGTTGTAGTTCAAGAGTAATTGAATGATAAAGTTTCCCCCTCCCGCCCCTTTTACCTAGTATAAGCCCCCACGCCTCAGATGTGGAATCCAGTTCATAGACCAGACAGCTCACATCAAGGGTCAAAATTCTTACTGTGAGAACAATGAAATTCCTGACCCCCTTGACAGGTTTTTCAGCATTCACATTGGGAAAACTTTTGAGCACTTGTTTAATCAGCTAAGAAGCAGTAGGCAAACGTGCTCTCTCTTTTTTTTTTTTTACTTACATTTTAAAGGAGCAGTAAAATTTTTTTTATGAAAACACATGTTTTACAGAGCATTTCCTGCTGAATAAAACAAGGTCAGTCCCATCGCTGTCAGATGTTTTATTCAAAATTTATAGCAGTTTAAATAATCAGGAAGTGAATTTACTGTGTTTACTTCCTGATAGTTCTAACTGACAGGAAGTGACAGGCAGTTTCTATCACATTCTATGTAGAATTGTATGTCTCTGACTTTTCTGACTTTCCTCTCCATTAGAATCTAATAGGAAATCTAATTAGAATTTGACCACT
The DNA here is from genome assembly GCA_037306005.1 of Rhinophrynus dorsalis. Taxonomy (NCBI): domain Eukaryota; kingdom Metazoa; phylum Chordata; class Amphibia; order Anura; family Rhinophrynidae; genus Rhinophrynus; species Rhinophrynus dorsalis. The sequence goes on along the minus strand of CM074718.1, from coordinate 658,287,792 downwards.
AGAGGGCACTGCTAATGTAAAAAAACATGGGTTTAAACTGTAGTAACTCTGTAAATATAAATCACTTGGCAGTGGGATTACCCTTATTTTACTGAATCGTAAAATCCCTAAAATATATATTTTTTCATAAAAAAAGTTTACTGCTCCTTTAAGATATTCAACTTCAAAGTTATCCACGTCTGCATACTGCAGCACAATGTAGCTGCGGCACAGCTCTCATGACTTCCCAGCAGTCTTTCATTATCCTTCCTGCGGGCCACAGGAGCTCGTTCACGCTTCACTTCGGTGTGGTGTGAACAACTCCTAGCGTAAAAGGAAGCTGTGATTAGCATTATACTGAGGTTGCAACAAGGCTCAAAAGTTTTCCCAATGTGACTGTTCCCTTTAATTGAAGATTGTCCCTCTCTGCAGTCTACCTGGACACCACCTTTCTGTTCTGAGCTGAGCAGTGTTACATCAGTACAAGGGGCGGGAGGGCATACTTTATTATTCAATTACTCTTGAACTACAACTCTAATAGAATTGAAATAACACTGTCCAAGGCCCAAATACTATGAAGATTAATTAGAGCTGCTTTTATTATGAAAATTACTATCCCTTTAAGTCTTGTAGTTCAGTCTCTTTGGGCTGTATGCTGCATCTCCATGGACCCTAGTGAAGGGCGTCCAAGGAGATATAGAAACACTTCTCTCAACCCACAAAGTTTGATGCTGGGATTAGTACAGTCCGATGCCGGCTGGGATGCTGGACGGTGTCAGTCTTCTGCCCCTCCCAAACAACTGAAAGTAACCATTTTGGAGTGGCACAGAGCAGTGTCTCAATATTTACTAAGTCTTCCCATAGGAGCAGGGTTGGTGAAACGTGACAATTGTCCTTATCAAAGGATATGGCCTCCCACACATTCATCCAGGTGCAAACCCAGGATTTCTAGTGAGTGGTTTCAAAAATAAAACATTCAATAAAAATACCTAAGGTAAGGTGATAAAGAGGTGATGACTTCTCCAGTGTTATAAGTTCCTTTGAAATTTTGTGGAGCCAATGTACTAAGATAGCTCTAACCAGGGCCGGCACTACCTATAGGCGAGGTAGGCGCCGGCCTAGGGCGCACATTCTCTGAGGGCGCATCTGCCCCCGCCGCCGCCGCTTACAACAGACTGCCGAAGTAAAAAAAAAAAAAAAACAACGTAAGTTTCAGTGCCCTCCCTTGGCTGCCTGTTTTTTTTAATGTAGCACAGCGATACCTGTTTCTCTCTCCCTCTCCGCTCCTTTAACCCTTTGAGTGCCATAGGAGTACGGAAAGCATTGCTTTGCAATGCATTCCGTACTCATCTGGCACTCAAAGGGTCAATCCTGGATCCTGGGTAATTGCTCTCTACAGAGGGATTTATATAAAATAGCAGATTGGGCAAACAAATGGAATATGAAGTTTAATGTGGGGAAGTGTAAAGTCATGCATTTGGGAGGAAATAATCCCAAGGCTATGAACTTAATGGAATCATTTTAGGGGACTTGTTGCTAGAGAAAGACCTGGGTATCCTTGTCAACTACAAACTTGGAAACAGTGACCAGTGTCAAACAGCAGTAGCAAAGGCAAACAAAATCCTGTCTTGCATAAAAAGAGGTATTGATGCAAGAGTGGATAATATCATTTTGCCATTGTACAAATCATTGGTAAGACCTCACCTTGAGTATGCAGTGCAGTTTTGGGCACCAGTTCTGAAAAAGGATATAATAGAACTGGAGAGAGTACAGTGAAGAGCAACAAAATTAATGAAGGGAATGGAGGACTTGATGTATGAGGAACGACTGAACAAACTAAGGACTAAGGACACAGCAGTGTTACATCAGTAAAAGGGGCGGGAGGGGGATACTTTATCATTCAATTACTGTTGAACTACAACTCTGACAGAATTGAAATAACACTCTCCAAGGCCCAAATACTATGATGATTAATTAGAGCTGCTTTTATTATGAAACATTACTATTCCTTTAAGGTTGTTCAGGTTGGTAGCACATTACTTATGGACTGCAATTTTCAAATAGTGCCACAGATTCTCAATGGGAGTGAATTCAGGTCTTTGACTAGGCCATTGTAGGATAGTCATCCTTTTGTTCATGAGCTACTTCAGTGTTGCTTTGGCCTTGTGCTTGGGATCACTGACCTGATGAAGGTGAATTTCCTCCCAAGCTTCAGTTTTTTAGTGGACTGAATCAAGTTCGGAATCCGTATTTTCCTGTGTTTTGTTCCATCAATTTTTCCCCGCTTATGAGAAGTGTCCCCACAGCATGATTCTGCCACCTTCATACTTTACTGTAGGCATGGCCAGGTTAGGTTTGTATCACAGAAAGCTATTTGGGTTTTGGCCAGAGAGCTCTATCTTAGTCTTATTTGACTGCAAAACCTTTTCCCACATCTCGTTTAGGGCACTCTCGTGCTTTCCAGCAAACTCCAGATGCGCTTTCAGATGGTATCTCTGAGTAACAGGTTCTTTCTTGCCACCCTCCCATAAAGACCACTGTTGTGCAGAGCTCTTGGTCTGGTTGACTGATGCACCATTACTCCACTAGCAACTAATATCTGTAGCTCCTTCAAGGTGATTGTTTGCCTCTCTGTGGCCTGGAGGAGCCTGGGTGATGTGATGCAGCTTCCACTCCGTGATTATTGATCCTGCTGTGCTCATTAATATATACAGACACTTGTAAATTGTTTTGTATGTTTTTCCTAATCGATGCATTTTTATTACTTCATCTCAAACCTCTGTAGAATGCTTTTTGGTCTTCATTTTCCTTCTGATTCAAATGATCTTTTAACAGTAGCTTTATTATCCAGAAAATGTCACAGTAACTTTAAAGGTTCACAGGTGTAGGCCAATGGTAGGTAATTGTGTCTTCGATAGGGCAATTTCTTGTATCTGTGTAATTGACGAAAGAAGGTTGAATACCTTTGCAAGCAACATAAAACCAGTTTTATGTTACAATTATTGAGTTTGCCTTTGTGTCTTAAAATAAAATATCAAAGAACAAATTGTCAATGTACCATTTGTATTATAATTCAGTAATATGAGAGAATTGGTCAGGGTCCAAATAATGTGAGGCATTATATCTACCATGGGTAAATTAAGAATTAGAAAAAAAGGCCTTTTTAATTTGTGGCCCTCATGAGGTTGGTATTAAAATAAAATTGATAACTAGGTTACCATTAGAAAATGACATATCTACTGTAAATGCATCTGAATACTCTTGTTCTATTTTAAACAAATGAAATGCAGCTAACAAAATTTGTGTGTTTTGTAGGAGGACCCACGACTAAAATTTCCTGTACATATGAGAACTAAAGCTTCGCTAAACCCTAATGACTTGGGTCCTTTACCTGTAAGTATCAGCAGTTCTGACAAGTAATTCATTTTATTTAGAAGAAAAAAGCACTAAACTAGAATAAAGAATAAAAACAAAGATCAAGTTGGCAAATATTACCACTGTCTAATTTTGAGAAACTTGATAACTCTTCTAGCTTAGCTAATTAGTTATGGGTTAGGGGTGATATGATTACTATTTACAAAGACATTAAAGGTCAATACAAAGAACTATCCAGTGAATTATTCACTCAAAGAGCTGAGCTAAGAACAAGAGGTCATCCATTAAGACTACAGGAAAGGTGCTTCCGACTAAAACAAAGGCAGGGATTCTTCATAGTAAGGGCGGTAAAGCTATGGAATTCTTTGCCTCAGGATTTTGTACTTACAGATAATGCAACTGCTTTCAAAAAAGCAATGGAGGCCTATCTAGCACAGAACAATACTGAAAATTGACAGATGGCTTCAATGCAGATAGGTTGTTGATCCAGGGAAATATCTGACTGCCAGGAAGAAATTTTTTTACTCACTTGGGGCTAAATTGTAAATGGATTCAGAGGGTTTTTTTGTTTTGCTGTCCTCTGGATCAACAGGGGTATTTTGGGCATGGGTTTGACTTGATGAACGCATGTCTTTTTACATCCTCATCAACTATGTTACTAAGTTCCCATTGGTCTAGTTCTGGGGTAGTGAATTGATGGACCTCCACCTGGTTGGGAATGATGGGAGTTCTAGTCTCCAATAGCCAGATGTTCAGTAATTGACCTTTCGATGGAAAGGGTAGAGATGTTGCTTTCTTCCCAAAAGCACAATTGACATCGCCCAGCCCTGCACATCACAAAGATTTGTTGGGGGAAATGAGACAGAATGGTAGAGTGTTAAGCTATGGGAACTCCTACACTGAAAACCCCTTCCCATAATCCTTTGTTGCTCATTTAATAGAATTTTGGCTAGTCTAAATATTGGCAGCTTTTAATGTAGAATAAAAGTACAGTACAATACACTTATTGATCATGTGCCAACACCATTGATATAAATGGGAGATTTGTTATACACAAGAGACTTGATTGCACTGCCCCTTTCAACTAATTTTCCACCTTGTATTTGTATGTAGAAATATGGAGAAGTAGAATTCATTGATAAATATGTGCATGGTAAACACGTGGAGAAATACTAGCTTATTTCTGCATGATCATTCTTTGACCTTTGATACATGTGAATGAATATGTGCATTTGTGTAGCGCTGCAAGTATACACAGAGGTTTACAATTTAAATGAATAGTAACGTTTCACAATAAAAGCAGCTCTTATTAACCCCTTGGTGACTGGCCACGCGCGCACGAGGCCGGTACTTAACGACGGGTTTTTGTTTTTTTTTCGTCATTCTAGCGAATGACTTCCGGGACTTACCAGGTACGTCCTCTTTCACTAAGTGACCGTTTTTGTGGGACGTATCTGGTAAGTCAGATGTCACGATGGGGTTAATAACCATAGTATTTGGGCCATGGAGAGTGTTATTTCAATGCTGTCAGAGTTGTAGTTCAAGAGTAATTGAATGATAAAGTATCCCCCTCCCACCCCTTTTACCTAGTGTAAGCCACTTCCCCTCAGATGTGGAATCTGATCCATAGACCAGAAGATTGTCCCTTTCTGCTCTGAGGCGAGCAATGTTACATCAGTAAAAGGGGCTGGAGGGGCATACTTCATCATTCAATTACTCTTGAACTACATCTCTGACAGTATTGAAATAACACTCTTCATGGCCCAAATACTATGAAGATTAATTGGAGCTGCTTTTGTTTTGAAGCATTACTATCCCTTTAAGGGTTTAGACAATACAGGGTTACAAGTGCTTTGCAAAGTGAAACACTGAAAGTGAGGTCCCTGCCTGAAAGCTTTTAATCTTAAGTGGTAAAGGGAGACATACAGAGTAAATAAGGGTCAGGTGCAGAAAACAGTTCTATTCGTGTCATTTTAATTGTTTTGAAGGGCAAACACATTCTAGGTGAATAATACTGGTGTACAACTTAGTTTTAAATAAATTGGATTTTCATTTGATCTCTCTTGTGCTTTTGGGATGCTCCAGAACTGCTCCATTTTCTTTTTGCATAAAGCCCTATGTTCTCCTTGTATTTTTAAAGGGACAGTAATATTTAAAAAAATATATGTTGTAGGGTTTACTGCTTGAGTAAAACAAGGGTACGCCCACTGCTGAAAAGTGTTTTATTTAAAAGTTATTTCAACTCAAACTTGACATTTTTAGGTGCAGTATCACAGCGGCCTGAAACTGTACAGTGGTGCTGTTGCTACACCATCGTATGGGCAGCTCTGGTCAGTTGACCATAAATCTCCATAGGATGGTATTGCAAAAGTGCCAGTGTAACATTTCATGCCTCTGAGATACTTCAGCTGTAATAACTTTGGACTAAATCACCTTTAAACAGTGGGAGTGCCCTTGTCTTACTCAGGTGAATTAACCCTACAACATATATATATATATATATATATATATATATATATATATATATATATATATATATATATATATATATATATATATATATATTTTTTTTTTTTTTTTTTTTTTTTTTTTTTACATTTTAAGTATTGCTATCTCTTTAAAAAATACAAGAGAGAACATAGGGCTTTATGTAGAAAGAAAAATGGAGCAATTCTTGAGCAACCCAAACAAACAAGACAGATCAAATGATAATCCAGTTTATTTAAATTGTTTTTCTCTGTCGTCCAGTACAGGTTACTGGTAACTCTGGGTAGGCGATCCGCCCCTTTAATTGTAGGCAGGAACAATTCTACAATTGTATGCAAGGGTTGGAGCCTACCTTCCCTCCTTGGCTGCAGCTAGCCAACCAGCTCCAGAAAGATTTGTTCCTTGGTGACGATAACACAGGCAAGAGAACAGTTCTGCTATAGCTTTAGAAGTTTTTTATTTTTCTGTTAGATATGGAATACCACCATTAGGCGGATTACCATAACTGACAATGCCCTTAGATGTGGGTAGCTCAGTGACCAGGTGCTTTTTGTGGACCTTAAGCCCTGGGGGGTAAATCTTGGCTACAAGTTCTTTCCTCAGGATTTGCCCACCGAGACTTCTTCTTTAAACTTGGTAATTTGAAGACAGAATATCTGCAGAAAGGTGAGCAGACTTCTTCTTTAAACTTGGTAATTTGAAGACAGAATATCTGCAGAAAGGTGAGCAACACTTTGAGTGCTGTTGATCCACATGTCCCACAGTGCACCTCCACACAGGGTTTTTTTTCATTTGGAGTTCCTATTGCACACTCCTGCACTCATTGAGTCTATCTGTATGTCTGTTGGATGTTTGGAGCAGGTTTATGTGGTATTTAACCCTTTAGCTGCTGGTTTTGCATTCATTTGGAGGTTTTTCTAACACTTTTCCTACTGGTTCAGTGTTTTTTTTTTGGGTATTCTAACATGTTTTAGTGATGTTTCATGTCTTTTAGTTTTTCACTTTCAATTTTGGAAAATTTGAGTTCCGGCGCACTTTACCACATAAGCGCCATTGCTCCATTCACTCCTATGGGACTGTACAGTTTGGGACATATCTCTGCAACCGTTTAACTTAGCGACTTCAGAGATGGCTCATTTTACTTGTCTGCCCTTGCTCTATCATCCGGTTCATGTTTCTAGTGTGTTGGGGGGTTCAGGGGGCTTCTGGCACTGTTTGGGGCTCATTTCTGATTGGCTCCCGTCACGGCAGCCATTTTGTGTTGTTTCCAAAATGAGTATCCTACTCAGGGCTTGGACTCTCCTTCTTTCCTGTGCTGTTTAACCCTTCACCTGCCAGATAAGTCTATTTTAGCGATTTCTTGGGTGAAACTTTGATCCTATACACTGTAATTGGGTGATTTCTTATACAGTAAGGTTATTTGACACTGTGAGAATGTCTATACTATTGGAGCTTGGGGCCAGACCTAAGACTAAGGATGCTGGGGTCTCTGTATCCCCTGTTGCACATTGGTCTTCCCGTCATTCAGGGTTACCTAGAGAATTCTCAGGTCCTTTATGCCCAGCATGTTCTGATGTCCCTGAGAGTCTCTCAGACCACCAGCCATGCATTAGAGCCAGTTTGGGTGCAAGAGTTCAAGGCTGCTGCTAGGGACCTTAGGTCCACATTGCAACTCTTTCCATCCCAGTTACAGGGGGTCTTTCATTCTTGGCAGACCCCCTCCTTCGTCAGGTCTTCCCTGCCAAAGCCTCAGGGTGTACCAGATGTGTCAGATTCCTCTGAGGAGGAACTGCTGGTGGATTCAGATGTTGAGGAATGTTCTGCGGTGGGCTCCTCTCAGTTTTTTGGGGACCCTTTTGAGGCTGATCCTGAGCCCTCAGCTGAGGGCCTGAACAGGGCTGTTTTAAATACCCTAAACATTCCCATAGTGCAGGAGGTTCCTTGTGACCCTTCTGATGTATTTCAGGAGCCTAAAAGCCCTTTACTTGCTTTCCACCTAACCCCACTCTTGACTGCCTTGTATCCGAAGAGTGGAAGTCTCTGGACAGGAAACCTTCTGTCTCCAAGAAACTTGCCAAGCTTTATCCCTTTTCTGAGGCTGTGCTTGTTTAGTGGGTTCATCCTCCCAAAGTGGGTGCTCCTATCTCCAGGCTGTCCAAGTCTACTGCCTTGGCAGTGTCTGATGTGTCTGCTGTAAAGGACTGGACTGACAAGAAACTTGAGGTTTCCCTCAAGTCCATGTTCCCCACTCCTGGTTCTGCCATGCGTCCAGCATTCGCAACAGCATGAGTGAACCGGGCCATTGCAGTCTGGACTGAAACAGCTCACTCTTGCTGTCCGTCAGGGTGCTCCTACTTTGGATAAGTTGCGCCTCCTTGCCAACATTTCTGGGCACAGCACTATGTTTCTGCTGCCTTATTTGATGCCATCCATTTGGTGGCTGGGTTTCCACCATGTCTGTGGTTGCCAGACAGGCTCTTTGGCTCAAGATCTGGTCTGCTGACACTGCTTCTAAGAAAGCATTACTCTCCTTGCCTTTTCAAGGCACTTCTTTGTTTGGCTACAGGGGGTAAGAGTATACTTCTACCCTTAGTTCCTAGGAAGAAAACACCGCTTAAGAGTAACCGGTATTTTTGTTCCTTTCAGAATGAGACACGTACGGCGAACCAGACGGTTCCCTCAGCTCCGCGTACCTCCTCCAAGTCCAAACAGCAATGGAAGCCCAAGGTATCCTCCACGCCCAAGGCTTCCAAGCCTTCTTCGGCATGACTCAAAGAACCCGGGTCCACACTCTTCTGTGGGTTGTCGTCTGCGTCACTATGACAGCATTTGGGAGGATTAAGTGACGGACCCATGGGTTTTACAGGTGGGGACGGAAGGGTACAGAATCCTTTCTTCTATCTTCCTCCCTTTCGCTTCTTTCCTTCTCATATGCCTCAGGGCGCAGAGAAACGGCGTCTGTTCGGTGCTGTTCAGGCTCTTCTGGACAAGGACGTTCTAGAGCTGGTTCCAGGTCAGGACAGAGGTATGGGTTTTTACTCAAACCTCTTTGTTCTCTCCAAGAAGGACAGTGGTTGTTGTCCCATTTTGGATTTAAAGGATCTCAATTCCTTTGTGATCAGGACTCATTATCACCAGGAGTCTCTACGAACGGTGATTGCTGCCATGTCCCTGGGGGAATTCCTTGCATCTTTGGATCTTCAGGACGCGCACTTACACACTGCCATTCATCCAGAGAGCCGGCAGTATCTCTGATTTGCCTGCGACCGGGGATATTTTCAGTTTTCAGCTCTTCCATTTGGTCTGACGACAGCTCCTCAAGTCTTCAGCCGTGTCCTGGGTGTTACGGTAATTACGACTGGAGCGTTGTCCAGTCATTCTGATTGCTCCGTACTGGCCTCGCCAAGCTTGGTTTCCGGAGCTTCTGGATCTGTCAGTGGCAGAGCCATTCCGACTCCCTTGCCGTTGGGATCTTCTTCTACAGGGTTACCTGTGGAAGGAGGATGTACATCGTCTAGCCTTGACGACTTGGAAATTAAATCCTCAATATTGAGGAAGAAAGGGTTTTCTTCTGGTGTGGTGACTACTATGCTCAGTGGCCGCAAACCTGTTTCTTCCAAGATCTAGCATCGTGTCTGGTTGACCTTTCTCTCTTGGTGTTCTGACAAGGACCTGTCTCAGGAATTTGACCTGCCTACGGTCCTGGCTTTCAGGACGGTGTGGATAAGGGCCTCAGTTTGAGTTCCCTTAAAGTTCAGACGTCTGCTCTCTCTGTTTTCTTTCATCCTTCCTGATGTCAAGGTTTTCTTCCAGGGCGTTGCTCATACTCGTCCTGCTTTCAAGATTCCTTCTCCTCCATGGGATCTTAACATGGTTTTGGGAATTCTTCAGCGACCTCCATTTGAATCTTTGGCTACTATTCCTCTACGCCTGTTGACGTGGAAAATGGCTTTTCTCCTGGCGATTGTGTCTGTCTGCCTTGTCACAGAGTTACATTCTCTGTCCTGTAAACCACACTATTTGGTGTTTCACAAGGACAAGGCGGTGCTTCACACCTCTCAGGAGTTTCTCCCAAAGGTGGTTTCGGAGTTCCACATCAATCAGGAGATCGTGGTGCCCTCTTTCTGCCCTGACCCCACCTCTGACAAGGAGAGGGATCTCCACTTGTTAGACGTGGTACGTTGTCTCAAGTTTTATGTACATCGCACTGAGTCTATCAGGCAATCAGATTCTTTGTTCGTCATTCCTGAGGGTCCTAGGGCAGGAAGACCTGCATCCAAGGTGACTATTGCTTCTTGGATCAAGTCCACTATTCGTAAGGCTTATGAGCCGAGGAAGAAGCCTGTCCCTTTTAGGGTCACGGCTCATTCTACTCGATCTAATGGGGCCTCTTGGGCTTACAAGAATCAGGCCTCTGCTAATTAGTTGTGCAAGGCGGCCACCTGGTCGTCTGTGCACACTTTCTCGAAGCATTACCGTGTTGATGTTCTGGCATCGGCTGACGCCAGCTATGGGAGGAAAATCCTGGAGGCAGTCTTGCCTGTCTAGGATTTTCTTCGGTTCTTGGTGCTTCCTTCACTTTTGAGCCCCGTTGGCTCTAGTTTAGTGTGCTGTGTAACAGTTGGGGTGTTGTTACCCCTGTTCAGTGTCCATTGACACTTCATTGTTTGTTGGGCTGTCTCTGTTCTGATGGTTCATATCTGCTTTGGTGACTTTGGAGGCCTTGCACCTGGTCTTTGCCTTACTTCCCGCCTGTGGGAAACTCAATGGTTGGACATCCCAGAGTTACCAGTAACTTGTATTGGACGATAGAGAAAAGAGGATTTTAGTCTTACCTGTTAAATCCTTTTTTCTTAGTCCATACAGGTTACTGGTCTCCCACCCTGTCAAGGAACCATGCTTGGGTCTCCTGTGGCAGACTGTGGGGGTCCTTCGGGGTCATGCTCACAGGAGTCTTCTTTCCCTTCACTATCTAGTCAGTAGTTAGTGTCTCAAATCTTTCTGGAGCTGGTTGGCTAGCTGCAGCCAAGGAGGGAAGGTAGGCTGCACCCTCTGCATACAATTCTAGAATTGTTCCTGCCTACAATTAAAGGGGAGGATCGCCTACCCATAGTTACCAGTAACCTGTATGGAGTAAGAAAAAAGGATTTAACAGGTAAGACTAATATCCTCTTTTTTTTAAACTCCTTGAAGGCACTGCGGTCTTCAACTGAATTAATTCTCATTGATTTAAAGTAGAAGTAACATCTCCTAACATAACCCCCACCTTACTGTATTATGGCTGGAAAATCCTAATGGCCCTCATGAATTTAGCCTTGTGTCTTTGTTCAAGACATGCAAACAAATATATGAAAGGTATATTGGTGTAAAGACCAGAAAACTGCCCAAAAAGGACCCGATTAAATACTAGGCACACTAAGAGTACCAAAAAAATAGAAAATGACTTTATTCTTACAGCTGTAAGAAAACACACAAAAGGAGGTGCTTCTAGTGTTGTATGTCTGAGTTTCTAGTGTATCCAATATACAAATGTAATATACTCACAAGTATATCACTCAGTGAGAAACATATGTCTCCACTGAGATTCAGGCTTGTAGGGAACTCAGACCGTCTCCAGGTCCACTCCACCTCAGAGTGCTAGATTCTCTGGCTGCACCTCTTCCTCATCCACAATCGGGAGATACATAAACAGAACACAGAGAAAAAACAGAGGGCGCCCAATAGTGCCTGTAAATGTAGTACTTGATGCAATATGAATTTAGAGAGAGATATTATACTCACAATTAGTAAATGCTGGTTACACTGGCTTATGCCCAAACCAGCTGCAAAACCTGTGGGGAATTTTTAATCTGTCCCCACTCAGATTATCCAATGGTGAGAGATAGTCAGGACCATATGTAGAGAAAATCCTCCAGGGTGTATAAGGAAACAGCTGTATAATATCTCTCTAAATTCATATTGCATCAAGTACTACATTTACAGGCACTATTGGGCGCCCTCTGTTTTTTTTCTGTGTTCTGTTTATTCTTACAGGTGATAGTTCAATACATGGGCTTTAAAACAATTAAAAACCAAGAGATTGGAAAAGGCTAAATGAAAAGCATGTGACCTAATATACACCCTGCATAACAGCCATCATGTAGTAATGCAAATAAGTATCTCAATACATAATTAGAGGAGTAGTGCATAGAAATAAAGCAAACTTGCATATAATTAGCAGTATAAAGATATAAACAGATCCAAAATAAAGGACAAATACAACAAGGAAAGCAGGGATTTCATCCAGACACTCCAGATCTCGCCAAACACCCAACGTGTGTCGCCACCGTCTGTAGCTTCGTCGGGAGACGAATATATAGACATAATATCTTTAATCATTCCTGGAAGTTGTGTCGATGGACATGACAGATGCAGCCATTTTTTCAAACTGGTGGGTGGAGTTTGCAGTAGGCGGAGTTTGTCTTGTGGTCCTGCTAGCAGCTTTCCTGTCCACTATATCTTCTTTGCGACACGTTGGAGACCACACTACCATGCAATGGGAAGTTTATTTGCCCCCAAGTATCTTTGTACATATGGTCCTTCTTTGTTTTACCCAAGAATCCATCATTTCAGATATTCCTTAGGTTTTGATTTGATCTCAACAGATCTTCTGAATGATATTCATATAATTGCTATATGCTGTGCACGCTTTATAAAAGATTGTCTTTTACTTAATAATCATGATCATTTGTTCTTGTGCAGCCTGGCTGGGAGGAAAGAATCCATCTCGACGGACGAACGTTCTATATAGATCACAGTAAGTCGATCCCATAAAGCAGGGATGTCTATATGAAGGCCCATGGGCTATTTAACCCTTTGAGTGCCAGAGGGGTATCCAACGCATTGTGAAGACCCCTCTGGCACTCAAAGGGTTAAAGGGATAATAATGTTTTTTCTTAACAAAGCTTAATAGTGTACATATTAAAAATATAAATGCAATGACCTACCTTCCGTCTCTCAGACATGTATTGTTTGAAAGATATAAGCATCTAAAGTCCCCCCCCCCCTCCCGCCCCTATCACAGACGTCAGTGCTGTAGCTGACAGAAGGAGATTCTAGTCATTTGACCGGCCAGCGGCTCTTCAGCAGAGCCAAAATAGCGCTAGAAAGAAATGCTTAATTGAAACGGTCTACAAACTGTGCTTGCAAACCAGGCACACTTTGTAGACCGTTCCAGTGAAGTATGTCTTTCTAGATAGTGTTATTTCGGCTATGCTGATGAGCCACCAGATGGTCAAATGACTAGAATCTCCTTCTGTCAGCTAGAACGCTGACGTCTGTGATAGGGGCGGGAGGGGGGAACTTTAGATGCTTATATCTTTCAAACAATACATGTTTGAGAGACGGAAGGTAGGTCATTGCATTTATATTCTTGATATGTACATTATTAAGCTTTGTTAATACTATCCCTTTAAGGCATTCATACATGTGCAATGCTGCCCTTCCTACAGCTTATGTTGTGTAATAAACATGAGAACTGTCACCACACATAATAAACTTTACCTGATCTTTCGCAATGAGCAAGACATTTAAAGGAGAACTAACATCTCCAAGTAATAATCCCCCAATTTACCTTGCTATGGCCAGAAAATCCTTATGGCCTCTCTGAATTTTTGATCTTGTACCTTTGTTCAAACGATAACATCCTTAATCTATCCTGGATGTCAGTCCATAGAGGCAGACATGACAGTTGCTGGCAGAATCTCAGGCGTATACTCTGCCTACTGCACATGGTAATCTCAAACTTTCCAAGGATCAGAGGGTTGTGTAGCACATTTCTTTGCAATTTGTTGCTCGCTCCTCTTGTTCTTAAAGGGTTAAGTATGATCATGCACTTTGCCTGCTTCTGTTTTGAAAAAACTGCCAGCAACTGTCATGTCTGCCTCCATGGGAGTGACATCTAGGATGGACTGAAGATATTTAGGGGTTATACACTAAGGCGTGATGATAACCAGGTAATAATACATAGATAACTTCTCCAGTCTTATCACGTCTCCAGTTCCTGTGTTATTCTATGGAGCCTATGCACTAGGATCTCCAAAGATGGAAATATCTTAGTGGATTGGCTGTATAGAGTAACATAGGAACTGGAGAAGTGATATCGCTGGAAAAGATATCTCCACTTTATCTCCTCTTTATCACACCTTATTGCATCTCCCCCAAAGTCCTAGAAAAAGTAAAAAGGGCCAGATTTATAGGGGGCAATAAGAATTTTTGGCTATAGGAAGGTAAATGTGTTGAGGTGTTACCGTTCCTTTAATGATGAATATGTATTTTTATCTAACAAAATGGAAAGTAGAATATTTGCGTGGCTGTACATTACATAAATAGCCAGTTTAATATTAACGTGGCTGTACATTACATAAATAGCCAGTTTAATATTAACGTGGCTATACATTACATAAATAGCCAGTTTAAACTCTCATTTCTTCCTTCTGGTCTATAATTTTTATTACATATTTAGTAGTATCTGGCCCTCGATTCATTGTTCTATTCTTGGTCTGGCCCTTGAGGAAGAAAGATTGGACACTCCTGACATAAAGCAAGGGTGGGGCATCCTCCTGCCCTTCATCTGTTGTTGGACAGCCAACGACTAGCTGAGGATGATGGGAGTTGTAGTCCAACAACAGATGTATGGGATTTGCTCTGCCAAAGAGGTGGTACAATGTAGCAGAAGTATTAGAATGTTCAAAGCCGTGTGATCTTGCTCTTTATTCAGGAAGCCAAGTGTTGATGTGTGGAGACACAGGTTCCAGGCACGTTGTGCCTTCCTACGGTACTGTAAATTCACCACTAGAATGCTTGCAATTGACTTCTTCAACTTTGTGTCAATTTGATCTTGTGAAAAATTAACATTTTTTGTGTTTTCCTTTAATATAATTTACAGTGACATACTGTATGCATCTCATGCATATATTACTTTGGTCATTTGAAGTTCACTAGAGGAATGGAAAATAACTTCAGAATCCTGTTAGTATCTTGTAAACACTGTATCCTGAGGAATTAAGAGAACTTTGCCTATAGGAATAAGTGGCTTTCCCTTAAAAGAGCAGTACACTTTTTTGATGGAAAAAAAAAAGTATTGTCATTTTTATTGTTGAATAATATAAGTATAGTCTCACTTCTGGGAGATTTTTCTTTTAAAGGTTATTATATTTCAAATGTGTGGGTTTTTTTGAGTTTTTTTTAAATTAAGTTGCAATTCTCTGTTGTGGTCACTAGGTGGTTCTGTTCCTGTCACTTACTATGGAGAGCCATAGTCTGTGACTGATACTTTACCATTAAAAACAAAAACATTTGGACACACATGCAGTTACCTAACCCTCTGAGTGCCAAAGGCAATACCAACGCATTGCTTAGGCAAAGCATTGGAGAGCCCTTGGACCTCAAAGGGTTAAAAAAAAAAAAATGATACTGTAAGTTTGTGTTGTAATAATGTTTGCATAAACAATCTCCCAGAAGTGGGGGTACCCTTGTTTCACATGGCAGGAAGGAACCCTATAGAAAAAAATCTTGCAGGTCTCAGTGCTTTGAGTGTGAGACAATGCATCTCTGACACTCAAAGGGTTAAAGCCCTAGTAATGTTTGATTATGAAAAAAGACATTTTGTAGTGATTTTCCTGGTGTCCAAAACAGCACAATTTTTTTTTTGTTTTTTAATGCCAATTTCATTTTAGAAAAGTAGTTTATTTCTCTGGGGAAATAAACTTTAGCAGAAATTCTCAAGGAGAATTTTCTCCACCTGGTGTTGTCGCATCAAGGAACAAAATCATTCTGGATCTGGTTGGCTAGCTGCAGCCTAGGAGGGAAGGGAGGCTCCACCCCCTGCATACATTTAGAGTAATGTTCCTGCCTACTTAAAGGGGCGGATTGCCTCCCAGAGGTACCAGTAACCTGTATTGGACAACAGAGAAAATGCATTTTGTGGTCTGGTTTGAGCTGTAAAAACAAAACTTAGACTAAAGCATCCTCCTGCTGTTTGAGCTCAAACAGAAAAGCCTTAGGATAAAAATATGGTTATAACAATAGGACTACTCCATACCTCCTAAGTGTCCCTCTTTAAGAGGGACAGTCCTTTATTTGTCCCTCTTTTATGGAGATCAGAATGAGTAGTGTGTATCACATTGCTCCACAGCAATAAAACTCACAGAAATGTGTATAAATAAAATACTTTAGTCCTGCTGTAAATATGTATTCAGTTATACAAAGAGGTGTCAATAGGTCTTGTAATAACCTAAAACTTCCCCGCCCACCAGCCACACCCCCATTAACACCACCTAAAACACAAGTGTCCCTCTTTGGCCATTTGAAATTTTGGGAGGTATGCTACTTCATTTTAACCATTTGAATGCCATAGAGGTATGCTGAACCCCTCCAGTACTGATATATATTAGTATGAAAGCCTGTGTATATGGGCTGAAGTGCCACCCACGGCCCCGGCGGTGAGCTGTTAGGAGCGCTCCACTCTGAAACAGCGCGTTCGGCCAATCTCTGCTGCTCCTGACTGCATCGTTCCGGCAGTCTCAACTGCGCATGAGCAGTTACGTGCACAGGGAGCTGCGCAGGCTTGCACTTTATGTTATAAGATATTCTATATTATAATACGCTAAATGTATGTTTGCCAGAAGCTGTCATATGCAGTACAGTCCGCTGCGCGCTCTGCAGTCATGCGCAGTGCAGACTGCCCACGCCGCAGCTGATAAAGGAGTGGGGCGCTCTGAATTCAGACCGGTCTACGGCGTAGGCAGTCTCTACTGTGCATGGCTGCACCGCGGCCATTGCTTGGTGGCACTGTGGCCCTTGTACACGGGCTCTTCAAATAGTATATATGTATTTAAGGTGCACAGAGAAAACTGTGGTCTGAATCCGGAGAGCCCCACTCTGTATCAGCCGCAGTGTGGGCAGTGTCTACTGTGCATGACTGCACCGCGGCCGTTGCTGGGTAGCACTGTGGCCTGTGTACACGAGCTCTTCAACTAGCATATATATATATATATTGGGGTAGTCCTATTTTTACAACCATAAATATATATACTAAGCTGCTCTATGAAGAGCATCTACCAGAGCAAGTCTTTTTGTTAAATTAAAAGCCACTTATTGCTGTTGGTCTAGCTTCCCTTTGATTGAAAGCAAATTGTGTCCCTCAAGAATAATTAGGATCAAGTGGAAAAAAAAAATGATTTCTGACTTTATTTTCAAGTTGCGGCATGCTTTATTTGTCTCTACACATTAATACACGTGCAGTTTGAGCTTGTTAGTCACTAGTAAACCAGAAGTAACTTCTTTTTAGACACAACATGATAATCAGATTAGGTTTTTCTTTCTAACATTTATTTTGGTGAGACATCCCTATTGAGATGAATTGGATTTTCTGGCCACAGTAGGGTATATTGGGATTATTATCATTATTAGTAGGCATTCATTCTCCTTTAATCCGGTGACTGACCTTTCTGTAATCAAACTACGAAAGGAAAAGACTAATTTTGAAAGAGAGCATTTTTAATTTGTAATAGGTCATTTGGAGATTGGACACACTGAATCAGATCTAACCTAATAATCTGTAGTAGTTCAACATACAGCTGTAATAACGATTACGATCTATATAAAATACTAAGTGCGAATATTATTAAAAGTGTTATAAATAAGTTATGAAGATTTTTATTTGTAAGGGTAGTAAACAAATAGTATTCATAATAACTGCTTGGATGATGGAGGCATCTCCAACGCATAGCAAAGCCATGCATTGTGAAACGTCTCTAACTTTCAAATCTTAAACACTCTGAATGCCAGAGGGGTACGGGCAATTCCTTGTGTACCCCTCTGGCACTCAGAGAGTTAAAGGAAAGGATCTAAATCTTAACTGCCCTTCTGCATTTTTTGTTTTACACTTTATGAGCTTCACAAATCCCCCTCACACAAAGTAATTTTGAGTAAAGCTAAGACTTCTTGAGATTTAAAGAATTATAATAATCTTTTCAGACATATATGTTCTTTTTGGAAGATTTTATCATGACTTTTGAAATATATGTAGTTAATGGTCATCAAAAGTGAACTTTCTGAACAAGTTTTGCCCCTTCCTTGTATAAATCATGCAAGTCGGTTGGATCCAGATTAAATAGAAACACTCACACAGCATTTTATTGTTCTAAAAGCTGTATTATTATGAGAAAACCAGTTTAAAGTTGGAACCTTCAATTTGTGGCCCTCGTGTTCTTGAGGGCCACGTATGCGACCCTTTTAGTGAAATGGGTTGTCTGTCATAGCACTGACTCTTTAAAGGGATAGTAATACTTAAAATTTTTAAAAAAATATGTTGTAGGGTTTATCCCCCTGAGTAAAACAAGAGTACTCCCACTGTTGAAATGTGTTTCATTCAAAAGTTATTAATTTTCAAAGATTAATTTTTTAGGTGCAATATCACAGTGACCAGAAATTGTACTGTGGCGCTGTTGCTACACCATCCTATGGACAGCTCTGGTCCTGGGACCATAAATCTCCATAAGATGGTGTAGCAACAGCGCCACTGTACAATTTCAGGCCACTGTGATATTGCACCTAAAAAATTCAACTTTGAAAATTAATAACTTTTGAATGAAACACCTTTCAGCAGTGGGAGTACTCTTGTTTTACTCAGGGGGATAAACCCTACAACATATTTCTTTTTACATTTTAAGTATTACTATCCCTTTAAGCACCAGGGGGTTTGAATTTTTACTTTTTGAGAAATATAATGCTTGCTTAACCCCATGGATGCTTTGCAGTGCGTTTCAAACCCCCTCTGGTCCTTAACCCTTCATTGCTTTGCAATGTGTTGCGTACCCCTCTGGCACTCAAAAGGGTTAATGAGTTAAAAAGAGTGTATGAAAACTGTCCTATCTGCTTCTTCGCACCTCGCTAATGTGTTGGTAAACTGATATGACAGATCTGTTATTAAATGTGATTAAGTTGATTTGTTTTTTTTATAAGGGCATGTTTTTTTTCCCCAAGATTAATCATTTACACCCTTAACGACTATGGAAACTTTTTAAAACAGAATACCTAACATTCTGTAACTGTATGATATTGTACAGCAGTCTGTAAGAGGTCTTTCTTGTTTGGAAGAATTTCCTATTAAAGCGTGTGGGGGAAATTCTTTTGCTTAAAGGAATAGTGATGTATTTTTTATGAGGAAATATATATTTTATAGCCTTTCCTTCGACACAAGGGTACTCCCACTGCCAGAACATTTTTATTTCAAAGTGATTGCAGCAAAAGATAATGTCCCTTTTTATTTCAGTGTTTGGAAAGCTTTACAGTCAGTCAATCAATGGAAATACTCCATTGGGAATAATGAAATGTTTTATGTTTTTTTATTTATTTACTTATTTAATTTTTATTAAAGGGATAGTAATACTTCGTTTTAACTTTATTTTATTTTGTAGGCATTAAAAAAACATGAAGAATGATATAAGTCTTATCTCTCAAACCTTTATGGTTTAAGAGATATTCCCAAGCAAAGTTTCCCCTCCCGCCCCTTTTACCTAGTGTAAGCCATCTCTTCTCAGATGTGGAATCCAATCCATAGACCAGACAGATAACAGCAGGGAACAATCTTTTTTGTATGAAAACAATGAAAGCCCTGCCCCCCTTGACAAGCTTTTCAGGTTTTTTCCTTATCTTAATTGAAGATTGTCCCTCTGTGCAATCTACCTGGGCACCTCCCTTCTGGCTGAACAGTGTTACATCAGTAAAAGGGGCGGAAGGGGGATACATTGTCATTGAATTACTCCTGAACTACAACTCTGACAGAACTGAAATAACACTCTCCAAAGTCCAAATACTATGATGATTAATTAGAGCTGTTTTTATTATGAAACATTACTATCTCTTTAACTTTACGTTACACACCCCTCTGGTCCTCAAGATGTTACAGGAAAAAACAGGACAAGAAATCAAACAACTTTGACCTGTTATAACTTTGATTGGATTATCTCCCAGAAGTAGGAATATGCTTGTTTCATTAATAAATAAATAAATAAATATATATTTTCATGATAAACCATTACTATTGCTTTAAACTTTTGGTTTGGGACATGCCTCTGGCACGCAAATGAAATTGGGTTTTATTCATTTAAATATCATGTATTGTAAGATCGCAAATGTAAACATTCTTACATTTGCAATCACTAAAATGCAATACTAAAGTTTATTTCTAATTTATGTGTAGGTAGCTGTGAACTTGTGCTATACAACCACTGATTTACTTTTTGGGGGCAGCTATTAATAAGTGATTAAAGTATTGATTGTAGGGTTCACTATCAAAATGTCGCCCTCAATTTGTTGACCAACGCAGGGGTGCATTAAATATGTTATCAAGTTAGTGATATGAGTCTCACCTGCATGACAAGGGCAACGTGTCTAACAAAGGAAGCGGGGGGAAAAGCCTAACCATAAGAAAGAAAGCGGGGAGCGAATTGACCTTTACAGGAGAGGAACAAGTGTGACTGTGATGCCCCATCGCTGTGATTGCAGGGGCTGTGATGTGGCTGGCACTCAAAGGGTTAATGGATGGAATGGAAAGAACTCATACTCTCACTATCCATTAACCCTTTGAGTGCCGCATCACAGCCCACTTCCTTGTCGTGCCGGCACGATTCTTATGTCGCCATTTTCCGCCTGGCGACATATTCAATGTGCCCCTTGGTTAGTCGCCAAATTGAGGGTGACATTTTGATAGGATACTGAATGTAGCTCCACCCCTCTTCTAGTTAGAAAGTCTGTTGTCTTGTATGAAACAATTTACAGGGGTTATGACTTTTGAGAAATGTATAATGCTTGCTTAACACCGTGGATGCTAGCGCTGTCTCCAACTTATTGTGAAACAATGCATCATAGGCCTTCCTAGCATTCAAGGGGTTAAAATACAGGAACTGCAGGGCCTGACAGAAGGCATGTTCAGATCTTGATATTAGAATTGTGAGTTTAGTTATAATTACTATGTAGATCTCTTGTAACAAAGAGAGAATTTTTACAGATGCGAACTTGGAGAACATGATATATAAATTAATATAAATCTAATACATTTTTAAGTGTTAGATTTATTTATTTTTTAAGGGACAATAAATTCCAGTATAAATCCCATTTAAGCTATAGGTAGTGTGCTCATAGCAGTGAGCACACTACCTATAGCAACCTCTATTAGCAGCTCCGAGCTCCCGCGCGGCCCTCTCTCTAGTAATGCAGAGCGCTGGGAGGTGATGTCATTACTAGAGTGCCAGAGGGAGCTCAGCAGCTAATAGAGGTCTGTGGCGAAGAAGGCACAGACTTCAGCTTGTTGCGGGTGCTGGGCTGGAGGGGGATCGCAGTTGCTACCCTTATTGTTAAGTCAGTGTCTGTAGGGCTTAACGACATCAGAGCATCACTTAGTGCTTATGGGAGATTTCTGTCCTCCTTAAAAGTCCACTGATGGCAGATTTACAGAGGCTTCTATGGGAAGAATAGCAGGACATACTTGAAAACGAGAGAAATCTCAATGTATTCTTCCTTGTAAAACATTTTCTAAATAAAAATAAATAAAGTTTCTTCCTCTCCCATAAATGCCGACCAACACACCTGTGATCTGCAAAGGGATCAGGTGAGTTTTAATCTATGGAAACTAAGGCCCATATTCGTAAGAGAAAACTGAATTTATTCTGGAGAAAACCAACTGCATCATAGGGAACAAATAAATTCCTAAATTCCCATGTTCTTGAATAGAGATCTTTAACCCCTTGAATGCAATTGGAGACTTCTCTGGCATTCAAGGGGCTAAAAACGCAATTTAGTATAACAGGAAGTTTTATATGTCCCCCTAATGTGTAGTTGGTTTAGTCTAAAGTAACCCGCAGTTTGCTCTTATAAATATGGGCCTGTGGTCTCGAACCTCCTTGAGCACTGCATATATTTTAAAAGGGTCTTATATTGACCCTTTGCTGCCTCTTTAAATATCTGTGTAGTAGACATAAGTGGGCTTAGGTCTCAAGTCAGGCATTTAGTTTAATTGGAGCAAACCACTTGGATCACATGTATCCAAATATCACTGTTGATCTCAACAGGGATTTCTTGTGATATATGTGGTGGATTTCTCATGTTCTGGTTCTACTGAATTCCTGACTTAAAGGGATAGTAATGCCAGAAATAAACTTTATTCAGTATGGTAGATTTGACAAAAATAAAGTATTTGGAGAAAGTACTGTCTCTCAAACTTTTGTGGTTCAAGTCGTGTAACACAAGGAGGCCCTTCAGCAGAGCCGAAATAACAATCTTTAAAAGGAACTGCTTCATTGGAACGGTCTACAAAGTGTGCTTGCAAACCAGGCACACTTTGTAGACCATTCCAATGAAGTAATTATTTTTAAAGGTTTCTATTTTGGCTCTGCTGAAGAGCCGCCGGCTGGTCCACGAACCGGGATCTCTTGCTTTCAGTAGATCGCTGTCGTCAGGCGAAGGGGAGTGAGGGGAGAACTTTAGCACTGAATATCTCTCAAACCATAAAGGTTTGAGAGATAGGACTTTCTCCAAGTACTTTATTTTTGTAAAATCTACCATACTGAATAAAGTTTTTCTGGCATTACTATCCCTTTAGTACGTTTGTCCCTCTGTATGTAGCAGGAAGTCCTCATGCTGAATGTAATTGTATAACACATATGTGCACTTTATTTGCAGACACCAAAATAACACAGTGGGAAGACCCCCGTCTGCAGAACCCTGCAATAACTGGCCCCGTAAGTATCCTAAGGATAAGGACAAGGGTAAGGGTGACGAGTTCATTGGCCCGTAGGTAAAAAAGCGGAGTGGAGCAAACCAATTGCACCATAAAAGTTAAATAAAAATTCCCATGGATGTAAATGAGGAGCTCAACCTCTTGAATGCTAAGACATGCATTGGAGCTTTCTCTAGCAGCTAAGGCATTAAAAAGCACCATTTAAATAAATGGAAAAATATATATTTTTGACCCCCACAATGCAGTTGGTTTACATCACGCCACTTTTATACATATGGGCCATTGTGACCTATTGGGGTAAAATTGGGGCATTTAAAATAATACAGTTGCACCATAGGGGATAAATTAATCATAGAAACATAGATTTTGATATGGGTAAAGTGTGACACCATGTTAGCCATAGAAAATGCATGAGACTAGCAGAGTAAACATGATTCCTTTATTGGCTAACACTGGTAGAGTAAAAATGATACCTTTATTGGCTAATACTGGTAGAGTAAAAATGATACCTTTATTGGCTAACACTGGTAGAGTAAACATGATTCCTTTATTGGCTAACACTGGTAGAGTAAAAATGATTCCTTTATTGGCTAACACTGGTAGAGTAAAAATGATACCTTTATTGGATAACACTGGTAGAGTAAAAATGATACCTTTATTGGCTAACTGAATGGCTTTGGATGCAAGCTTTCAAGACAACTAGATCTCTCCTTCAGGTATAATGAGATGAAAGACGGAATGCACAATACATGACTTTAAACACTCATGCAAATTATTTGGCAGTGAATATTCTTATCTGTGCAATCTATAATTAATTCCCTAGGCTCCAGTAGAGTCTCTTTGTAGTGGATTAGGAAATACAAACAAGATTTATTATCTTTTTGATGCTCTAGTGAATTTTAGTTTTTGGCCAGAGATGGCAAGTCTACAGAATTTATGGGTTAACCCTCAAAGCACCGAGTCTCAAAGACATGCCTGGGAACATTCTCTTGTAAACTCTCCGGAGAGGGGAGTCCTTTGGTGCGCTTGGGGGAAATAAATGACACAATTTGTATCAAAAGGGGAGGGGCTTATACAAGGCAGAAAAAGTATGAGGAACAGGATGGGGAAGGAGGAGAAGTAGGTGGGGAGTGGGAGGAACAGAATAGGAAGGCACAGAAGTGGGCAGAGTTTCACATCCAGAGAATCCGCCTCTACCCGGAGACCTGGTAATTAGCAGCAAAAACTGGAGTCTCCGGGACAAATCCGGGGAGTTCCCAGATATGAACATAGATTCTGATGGCAGATCAGAACCAGCTCACTCATTCTGCCCATTTTCCTATCTAGATAATAACCTTGCATACTTCTCACAATAGTCTTATGTCTATCCCAGATATTTTTCAATTCCCTAGCAGTATTTTGCCTACTGTTTATCACCCTTTACACAGTGGTACTTTAGTATATTACTTCTGAATGTTCCACCCTCTACCCTTAGATAACGACCTACGTTATTCCTCTTTTATTGAAACGCTTCCCTCCTGAACCGTATTACATCCCTTAACGCTTTCAGTGCCAGAGATCTATCCAACGTATTGCGCTGCAGTGTGTTGGATACCGCTGGCACTCAAAGGGTTAATATGTTTAAAGCGATAGTAATACTTAAAATGTAAAAAAAATATGTTGTAGGGTTTATCCCCCTGAGTGAAACAAGAGTACTCCCACTGCTGAAAGGTGTTTCATTCAAAAGTTATTAATTTTCAAAGTTGAATTTTTTTAGGTGCAGTATCACAGTGGCCTGAAATTGTACAGTGGCGCTGTTGCTACACCATCCTATGGAGATTTCAGGCCACTGTGATATTGCACCTAAAAAATTCAACTTTAAAAATTAATAACTTTTGAATGAAACACCTTTCAGCAGTGGGAGTACTCTTGTTTTACTCAGGGGGATAAACCCTACAACATATTTTTTTTTTTACATTTTAAGTATTACTATCCCTTTAAAAGTTTCTGTGCTTTCACCCCTCTCCCTCCTCCTTGATTTCAAGCAGTAGAAGAGAACTGGCATCAATTTAAAGGGGAACTATCACCCCTATAGAAGTCTGCCTCAGTGTGATCTTCATATAGTGATAACCTGTAATAGTGTTTTGTTATACACTGTATGTTATGGCAAAATTTCCAGTTTTATAAATGAGCCGGGGCCTTACCTCCGGACAGACTGTGGTTATAGCTGTGTACCACAGCCTATCAGTCTTCATCTGTTCCCTCCCCAAGTAATGTCACGTTCCAACCTCCTCCAGTGAGTGGGGAGTTTTTTGTCCATGTAAACTGGAGCGCTTTCTAGCCAATGAGAGCGCTCCAGTTTACATGGAGAAATCCTCTGTCATTGGAGGAGGTTGGATATAGGTAAGCAACTTACCTAAATTAATGCTGTGAGTGCCAGAGGGGTGCGCAACGCATTGCAGAGTAATGCATTGCGTGCCCCTCTGGCACTCAAATGGCTAAGAGCAATTTATTGCTAAGGTATACTTCCCCTTTAAATGGAAATGGAAT
The DNA here is from genome assembly GCA_037306005.1 of Rhinophrynus dorsalis. Lineage (NCBI taxonomy): Eukaryota > Metazoa > Chordata > Amphibia > Anura > Rhinophrynidae > Rhinophrynus > Rhinophrynus dorsalis. The sequence continues at coordinate 658,262,642 of CM074718.1, read as the reverse complement.
CCTCTTGACAATGACTCTCCACTGCTACCTGTTTTACATTCCATTTTGCCTGTTATCCAAATGAAGACCTTTGATCTGGTTCTTCTCTCTGCACTTGCTGGTTACCCAGGAAACTGCCATCACTTTGTCACGTTGCTTTACCCAAGATCTCAGGTTGCTAGGTTTGATTTATATAGGCTGGTCTTCACTGTTCAGCGACTGTGGAGTAAGGGCAGCGAGGTACAATGAACCCATATTTATAAAAGCAAACCAGTGTTATTCTGGAGTAAATCAGCTGTACCTTAGGGGACAAGTTCATGGGAATTTAGGGATTTTTATTTGACCCGTATTGGGCAATTGGTTTACTCCAGAATAACTCCAGCTTGCTTTTATAAATATAAGCCAGTGCTCTGAATGCGCATGCCTACCCCTCCTTGGGGGAGATGCATTAAGGAGTGATAAAATGGAGATGACTTCTCCAGTGATATCACTTCTCCAGTTACTATGTTATTCTGTAGAGTCAATGTATCAAGATTCCTCAAGTGAGAGAGCTCTTAAAACATAGGCTCCATATAATAACATAGGAAATGGAGAGCTGTTGTCACTTTTCACCCCTTAGTGCATTAGACCCCGTCTCCCCAGTCTCCTGGACTAGCTAATTAGCAATACCTTCATAGAAGGAAAACTTCACTCCGAGTCATTGCCATTTACGGATCAGTAGTATAGTTGAGCTTTGTGGGCTATTAGAGATTTCATTACTGGACATTGATGCTTACAGTCCAAGCCTCGTATCATGTTCCTGGAGACCTGTTTTGTTTTTAGTCTTTCTCTTTCCCTGCATTAACCCTTTAAGTGTCAGTGTTAGACAACGAGTTGCCAAGCAATGTGTTGAGTACCCTTCTGGCACTGAGAGGTTAAAGTAACACTAACACCTCCTAAAAATAACCCACCCACTTACCTTAATCTGGACAGAAATCCTAATGGCCCCTATGAATCAAATGATTAATTCCCCCAAAAAAATGAATCTTTAACCCTTTGTGCACCAGAAAGGTCCGCAACTCATTTTGAAGCAATGTATATTACGTACCCCTCTCGCATTCAAAGGGTTCATTAATAATATTTATCCACTGAGGTGGTTATGATTCTTTGTTTGCAGACTCCAGGACCCCACAATAGGGAACAAATAGATTTCCTTTGATGTAAAGGGGGCGTTTAACCCTTTGAGTGCCAGAGGGGTACGGAACGCATTGCAAAGCAATGCGTTCCGTACCCCTCTGGCACTCAAAGGGTTAACCCTTTGAATGCAAAATATATCTCAAGTTAAAAGCACAATTTAAATGAATTGCAATTTTGTGAATTCCTGTTTGTCCCCTGTGGGACGGTTGGCTAGCTCCAGAATTACACCACTTTATTTAGTACACCAGCCTCAATGTAAAAGGTTATATTTTACAAGACAAGACTTTTTCAGGGTTAATGACGTGTGGAACATGGTTTTCCTTTTTCTCATTTTACTATACTGGTGTTAACCCTTTGAGTGCCAGAGTGGTATCCAGCGCAATGCGTTGGATACCTCTCCTGCACTCAAAGGGTTAATCAGAAGACGTGTTTCTGTTAATGCATTTAGGTTTGTATTGCAATCTGGTGGTTTTGTCACCAAGAAAATGTTTTCGTATGTTGAGTGCCAAAGGGAATCCAAAGCATTGCTTCTCAATGCGATAGATACCCATCTAGCACTCAGAGAGTTAAAGGGATAGTAATACTATATTTTCATAAAGTTGAATTTTGTTAATATTACAAAAGTTATCTAAATGATGTAAGTCCCGTTGCTTACAGTTGTCTAGTTTTATAGTTATATATATATCAGCGCTCTAGCTGACAGATTGTGGTTCTGGTCATTTGACCGGTCGGCTCTTCAGCAGAGCCAAAATAGCATTAGCTACAAAGAAATACTTCATTAGAACGGTCTACAAAGTTTGTCTGCCTCCCAGGTACACTTTATAGACCGTTCTAATGAAGTAGCTAATGCATTTTGGCTCTGCTGAAGAGCCGTCTGGTCAAATTACCAGAATCTCGATCTGTCAGCTAGAGCGCTGACATCTGGAAAAGGGGCGGGAGGGGGAGGACTTTAAAATCATATAACTATAAAACTAGACAACTGTAAGCAACGGGACTTATATAATTTAGTTTACTTTTTTAATATGAACAAAATTAAACTTTATGAAAATCAAGCTTCACTATCCCTTTAAAGGTAGTGCAATTGTTTTTTTGTTTTTTTGCATTGCTTTGTCTATCACAATCTTTAACATTTATTCATTTTCAAGATATTTGCTTTCTGTACGTCACTCCGTTCTGCAGCGAATATACTGACATAGTTTGCTGACCAGCAGTGACAGTGACTCGGTTGCTATAGGAACCTGACTGGCGCTGATTTACATGGGGCATTTGCCTGTGTATGAGATGTATAAAAATGTATTGAGCAAAAACAGTGGCAATAGATGCTTGTTTATACAGTTCATAGTGGCAAATGCCTTTGTGAGTGTGCATCAGTTTCGGTGGCTGTGATAAAGCAGTCGGTGCCTGTCGACCAGCCGGGTCAGCCCATTCACTGCAGAAGAGGCTGACGTAAGGCAAAGTGGTGTTTTTGTGTAAGTTTATTGTGCAGGTGAGGATTTAAAAAGTAGTCCTCTTGAAAACTAATCAGTATTGAAGAGTGTTACTGTTATCAGCCACATTCTACAGAATGCAATAAAGAATCACATTTCAACCGTTTCTATACCTTAACGAAAATGACTATTAAAATGACTGAGTTTGACATTTGTGAAATTGTATTTCAGGCCGTCCCCTACTCTAGAGAATTTAAGCAGAAATATGACTACTTCAGGAAGAAGTTAAAGAAACCTGTAAGTAATGGCCACATTTCGGCAGGTCACTAATATATATATACCATGTCTGTGCCAGGTTCCGAGTTCCAATCCAGTTACTCAGCAAAACGACATCCAATTCCTCCTGGTTCTTTTTATCTGGCAAGAAGTACTCAGTACAGAAATCAAAGTATTTTAGAGTGTGAGGTGTAACTGAGTTTTCATTAAACAAAAAGATATTTTCTTCTTAGAATAACAAAAGGCCATAGGCACAAGGGAAAAGTAGAGTGATCTTACAGAACCAACTGAATAAATCAACCCCAAATTGTCAATTATTTAACCCTTTGAGTGACAGAGAGGTACCTTGCATTGGATACTTTTCTAGCACTCAAAGGTTTACATGGGGTTTGAACCCCCTTGAATAATGGAGAGCTTTCCAGTGCGTTGCATAATAATGAGTTGGACACCTCTGTGGTGGTAAAACCTTTATTCAAATCAGCAGAGATTTATATTGCAGCAGGTGGTTTGCCCCAGAATGACTCCACTTTGTACTTTGTGCATATTGCCCTTTTATAATACAAAAGATCTAATAGCCTCTTACTGGAAGAGTCTCGCTGGGAAATCTGATGTTTGTTTCACTAGATTAACCCTTTACCTTTCTGACACTCAAAAGGTTAAAGGGACAGTAGTGTGGCATCATTACTGGTTCCTTTAGAACATTTAGATTTACTCAGATATTATAGGTATAGGAGGGGTGAAGGCTAGGGGAGACTTAGCACCTTTTAAACAAGAACCTACAGCAGTGATGACAGCTGCCTTATATGAAGATGGTTCTTCCAGTCAATGTACAATACTTATACATGTCTAAAACAGATTCCCATAAACGGTCTTCAGCAAGCAACCCTTAGTTTACAGCAATTCTATTTCATTCCCCAAATTCCATGCAGCAGAGTACAAATAAAAGCATGCAGTACAGCCATTGGTTTTTATTCTAAACCCATATAAATATGTGGACTTCAGCTTATGGTTGCTGTTTTCACAACTTTATTCCACAAAGCACAAGCTGGGAAGGATATGTATTAGCCTCTTCCAAATATCCCTAATCAGCTTTTTTGTTCAAGGCACCCCTAACATTCAGTCTGGAATTGACCAAAGTACCAAGGCACTTTTATTGAGGACCACTGCCCCAGTCTTATGATTATGAGAATATAAAAGCCATGGAACTGGTTTCTTTGCCTCCATTGCTCCAAAAAGTGTACCATTATGAAAAGGCATAGCCTGCCTGCTTTGTTCTTTGTTTTCTCTGCCACTGCCCATAAAAACAAATCAGACTTCATAATCATATCAGTGACAGGAAAAAACCCCATAGATGTCTTGGAATAACAAAACGCTAAATAGACAAGTGATGTCAGATGAATTGTAACTTCTCTACGGATGGCATGCATAACATGCGTGCTATTGCAGACAGTATGTTTTCAAACGTAATGACCACCCACTTTGATTGCTCACATTAACCCTTTGAGTGCCAGAGAGGTGTGAAATGCAAAGCAGTGTGCATTTCTTAAACAGTTTTTTTTTTTTTTTTTGTTTTTTTTTAAGAACAGGCAGACAATAAACAGGAAAAAAACTCTGTAGTCCACTGTTCTTTAGTGTCTGTTCTGAGCAGGTGTATATTTTCTTTCTGCTTAAAACCAGTACTCCACTGAGCATGCACACATTGCAACCCCAGTAGCATTGTACACGGAGTTTGCTGTAACGCTACAGCACAGAAACCCAGCTTCGAAGGGGAGTGTGAACGTGCTCCCTGGGTCAGCTGGGAAGTCAAGTGGGACATTCAGTCCCGCAGAACACCGTAGTGGCCGATTTTGTTGGGCTAATATCTGCACTTGTAAACACTTTTTAAAAAAAAAAAAATAAAAAAATACACCCAGCTCTAATGTTGGGTTAACTATTAAAACCCACTATAAAAGTTTGAATTCAGGTGAGCTGCAATGACTTTTGAATGTGCCATCTCACAGCAGTGGGAGAACACTTGGGAAAAGCACTACAATATGTGTGGGATGGGATTTGCTCTACATAATTTTTTTTTTTTTTTAATCTACAACACAGCATAAAATTATCATTGGACATTACTAACCCTTTAAAACAAAGGCCTCTAACTATTGCAAAATGTCTCATTCAAATGTTATTTCAGCACATCTATAGTCTTGTTTCTTTGGAGCAGGGGGATTGGTATACGATTCTCATGGATATTCCAATTTACAGTGCTACTGTTGTTGTTCACCTTAAATAGGAAGGCCACAAAAATGTATTTACTTATCCTACTCCTGTAAAAGACCTACAAAATGTGTATTACTATCCATTTAATCCATTGTGTGCTAAAGGAGTGTCCAGCTCATCGCAAAAGGTTAAAGGGATAGTAATACTTAAAATGTAAAAAAAATATGTTGAAGGGTTTATCCCCCAGAGTAAAACAAGAGTACTCCCACTGCTGAAAGGTGTTTCGTTCAGAAGTTATTCATTTTCAAAGTTGAATTTTTTAGGTGCAATATCACAGTGGCCTGAAATTGTACAGTGGCGCTGTTGCTACACCATCCTATGGAGATTTATGGTCCCGGGACCAGAGCTGTCCATAGGATGGTGTAGCAACAGCGCCACTGTACAGTTTTAGGCCACTGTGATATTGCGCCTAAAAAAATTCAACTTTGAAAATTAATAACTTTTGAATGAAACACCTTTCAGCAGTGGGAGTACTCTTGTTTTACTCAGGGGGATAAACCCTACAACATATTTTTTTTACATTTTAAGTGTTACTATTCCTTTAACTAAAATATGCTCACAGAATGTTAGTGAATGGGAAAAAGTACAGATCTGTTCAGCTCTACCCGAAATATTGGACACACAATAATATAATCTTCTACTGTCTCCCGTAGGCGGACATACCAAACCGATTTGAAATGAAACTTCATAGGAACAGCATTTTTGAAGAATCTTACAGAAGGATAATGTCTGTAAAAAGACCCGATGTCCTAAAGGCTAGATTGTGGATAGAATTTGAGTCAGAAAAGGGACTTGACTATGGAGGAGTGGCGAGAGAATGGTTCTTCCTTTTGTCCAAGGAGATGTTCAACCCTTACTATGGACTCTTTGAATATTCTGCAACGTAAGTTCAACATCTAACTGGCCAGTTTCTCAGGAGTAGTATAGACTGGTAAATAAAATGTCCTAATTGGTATATAAACTGTACATTCCAGTAAATTTTGCCTTAGAGATTAACCAGCCTTCATTAACCAGGTGTCTTCTGAAAGGACATTGGGAATGTACTGACCACCAGAAACACTGCAGATGAGACCTCCTTAACAGTTTGGTGCCCTAGACTAGAGTGTCTCCACCACAGTCCTCAAGTACACCTAACAGTGCAGGGGTTAAAGTGCGACTATCATCAGATACCTCCCTGTCAGTAGATCCCCTCCCCTGGGAGCAGACCTGTCAATTATACTGTTGCTGCATTGTGAGCGCCAACACACCAACAGACTACCGCAGTCCGTCACTCTGCCTCTGCTCCCCCCCCCTCTATCCAGACTCTTCCAATGACGGAGGCTTCTGTCTGTAAGGTGGAGCGCTATCATTGGCAGAGATCGATATCTAGCCAATGAGAGCGCTTCAGCTTACAGAAAGAAAGCCTCTGTCATTGGAGGAGTCTGGATAGAGGGAGGGGAGCAGAGGCAGAGTGACGGACTGCGGTTACAGAGCAGGTAACTGCAGTCTATGCGGAAGTATTTATTTATTTATTTATTTATTTAGAAAATGTTTTACCAGGAAGAATACATTGAAATTTCTTTCGTTTTCAAGTATGTCCTGGAAGTAGGAGCAGTGCAGAGTTTATAACTTCAATTTCAATGAACTAGAGCATTAAAAAAAAAAAAAAAATAATAATAATAAAAAACATTTACACATATTCACTATTTAATGCAACTATACAGGCTAACTTGTATAGGGGTGATACATCCCCTTTAACCCTTTGAATACCAGAGTGGTATGCAATGCATTGCAAGCCATTGAGTTGCAAACCCCTCTGACACTCAGAGGGTTAAGTTAGTTCCCCAAAAGCATCCTTTCTCTAAAGCTTGCCTTCCATTAACCACAGCATTTATTGTAATGTACTTCACTTATTATATGAATATTTTATTAACAATCAACACTTACTTAAATCACAAACACATTTTAAATCGTGACAAGTGCTTGCTATGCATAGTCATTAACTAGCTATCAGAAACATATTAAAAACTATCACACGTACTCCATTAAACATTACTTGACTGACAACCATGCCACCAGCCGACCCTAACCTGTTTGAATGTGGCAAGTCGAACAGCTGTACCCCACGACTCATGAGACCAGGCCCAAGACTCGTGATCTTGGACTAGAATTATGAAATCCGCACTTCAACAAGCATTCCGCCATACTGTGACGTGAAAAAAAAACACCACCACCACTAAGCCTGTACATCTCAGGACCCCACAAAGCTAAGCCACCACCAACAAGCCCCCACTGGCCAAGGGTCGGGTATGTGGAAGCTCATCATCACATCTGCTGCAATTTCAAGATGGCTCCAGGGGACCCAAAATTCCCTGCAGATGTAGATTTTACACCATTTTCCTGTTCATGCTATGCAGCTGGTATATGGGGCTTGCTGGCATTAAAGTCCTAACAATAGCGCAGTCTGTCCACTGGTGTGGGTACCATGAAGTGCAGCCATTGGCTTTAGAGGCTAATGCTAGCGGAGTTGAATTTGTACATTCACTCCAGTAAGTTTTATTCAAATACTAAAACAAGAATCATTTCACTTACCTCTGCTAATCGGACAAGTGGAACCTTAGTAAGCTTTTGTAACGAGCTGATATTACTTGTTGGCATTGTCATCAATTGATTAAAGGGATAGTAATGTTTCACAAAAACAGCACCTCCAATTAATCTTCATAGTATTTGGGCCATGGAGAGTGTTATTTCAATACTGTCAGAGTTGTCGTTCAAGAGTAATCCTATATAATAATTCACTAAATAGTTTGTAACAACGTAGTCATGCACAGTAGAGACTGCTGCTCGTGCTGCAGTCATGCACAGTAGAGACTGCCCGTGATGAAGCTGATACAGAGCTGGGCGCGTCCAACTCTGTATCAGCAGCGGCATGGGCAGTCTCTACTGGGCATGACTGCACCGCGGCCAGCCGGCACTGTGGCCCATGTACACGGGCTCTTCAACTAGTTGAATGATAAAGTATCCCCCTCCCTCCCCCTTTTACCAAGTGTAAACCACCTCCCCTCAAATGTGGAATCTGGTCTCTTGACCGGACATGTCGCAGCAAGGGACAATCTTCTTACTGTGATCATAAGGAAAATCTGCCCACCTGCTCTGAGGTGAGCAATGTTACATCAGTAAAAGGGGCGGGAAGGGGATACTTTATCATTCAATTACTCTTGAACTACAACTCTGACAGTACTGAAATAACACTCTACATGGCCCAAATACTATGAACATTAATTGGAGCTGTTTTTATTGTGAAACATTACTATCCCTTTAAAGGGAAAATCTTCGTTCACCTCATGATAGCCATGTATTTGTCATTGGTATGTAGCTTTTAAAAGTATATCCTTTTTTTCCTCTAGAAAGTGCTTTTTGTTTATTTATAACTTGTTGAATTTTGGAACTTGTATTGCTGGGAACATCCATTTTGGCCTGTCAGCTACTTCAGACAAGAAGCTTAAATTGCACTCTCCCTTGAGCAGTAGTTAAAATATATTTTATCTTCGTAATCACACTCACAACTTCCTCATTTGAGGTAACTTCAAAGTCACAGCGGCTGCCTCCATAGTTTATTGTGAATAAAAGTATTTATTTTCTGTGGCTGCATAATTACTGGCTTCTAAATAATCCATACATGAGTATAAGTTATCTTTTCCCTTTAACATAAAATGATTGTGGTCAACAAATACAAAATATCACTGTCCCTTTCAAGAAAATGGACAGTGCATCAACACGACTTGGTGAGCTTTTAACCTGTTGGGTGATTTATAGAGACCTCTCCAATGCATTTCTAGGATCCAAGAAAAAATATCTATGTAGACCATAATTGAATTATATTTAAATTATTAACCCTTTGAGTGCTAGAGGGGTACGCAACACATTTTGCTCTTGAGATCTGAAACAACAATATTTATTTAACCTACATTTCCCCCCCCCCCCACAGGGACAACTACACACTTCAGATAAATCCAAATTCAGGTCTTTGTAACGAAGATCACCTTTCTTACTTCACATTCATTGGTCGGATTGCTGGGCTTGCAGTGTTCCATGGGAAATTACTAGATGGTAAGTCATTCAACGGGATTAAGATAAACTATGCTTGTGGTGAAGTGTATTATGTGCCAGTCTTATATAATAATTCGCTAGAAAGTTTGTAACAGCTCAGTCATGCACAGTAGAGACTGCTGTGTGTGCTGCAGTTATGAGCAGTAGAGACTGCCCGTGACAAGGCTGATACAGAGTGGGGCTCTCTGAAAGAGCATCCAGCTCTGTATCAGCCGCGGTGCGGGCAGTCTCTACTGAGCATGACTGAGCACACACAGCAGTCTCTACTGCGCATGACTGAGCTGTTACAAATGTTCTAGCGAATTATTATATAGGATTGGCGGTACGGGCAGTCTTTACTGAGTATGACTGCACTGCGACCGGCTGGCACTGTATCAGCCGCGGCGTGGGAAGTCTCTACTGTGCATGACTGCCCTGCGACCAGCTGGCAGTGGCATTGTGGCCCGTGTTGCGGGCTCTTCAACTAGTCTCTTATATTAAATGATGACAAGTAGCACCTCCTAATAACCCTGCATCAACCTTACTATGACCAAATAATCCTGGTGGCCACCTGGTTGTGCTTTTGTTTGTGAGATATCTTCAGTTCTGGATGCCACGTTACTAGACTGATCGAAGGACTGCACGCTTTTCTCACTGCACATGGTAATCTTATTCATCTCATGCTGTTTTCATGATTAATCCTTTGCGTTCCAGGGGGTACATAACGCATTGCTTTGCAATGTGTCACGTACCACTCTGGCACTCAAAGAGTAAAGTTTGGAGCAAAAAAAGAAAAAAAAAAAACTACCAGCAACTGTCATGTCCGCCTCCATGGACAGGACAAGCAGGGCTAATTGAAGATGTTACCTGTTGGACAATGGCACAAGGGCAATTTTCATAGGGGCCATTAATATTTTCAGGCCATGGTAAGATAAGTGGGGGGTGTTGGTAGTTGGTGTTAGTTCTTCTTCTAACTTTCTTAACCCCTCTGGTTTTTAAGGGGTTAAATAGGAGATAATTAGTTACAAATATGCGTTATTTTATGGAATTAATTATTTTTCCTTAACCTTTTAATGCTGCATGACTTACCAGGTAGGGTGACCACTTTTCCGTCCTGCCATTCCGGGACCTGTGGTCACCCTAGTCCCGCGGCTGAGGCTCCCGCTGGCGCTGACCATCTTTCTGAGGCTGACACAGAGTAAGAGTTCCAAGTGGGAGCCTCAGCCGCAGGTCTCACTTGCAGCGCCAACATACCTGCTCCATCCCAGCTGTCTCATACGCACCAGTCCAGCCAGCCAATGAAATGTATTTGGCTCAGCCAGCCAATGAGGACCATGTAGCAAATATATTTCATTGGCTGGCTGGACTGGTGCGTGTTGCTCCATTCTGGGGCACTTTGTTGTCCTGATGGGGGGTGACGCAGGACACAGACCCACAATAAGGGACAGTCCCGGGCATTCTGGGACGTGTGGTCACCCTAGCACTAGGACCGTCACACAGTTTCTCCCTATGAAGACAGATGACAGTCCGGGCACATCATGGGTTAATGATCACAGCGAGCGTCGTGAGGCAGAGAGAAACAGAGAACACAGTTCCCAAGAATTAAAATGGACAAAGAGAGGGCACACTTATTTTAGGTGGTGGTGCTGGGGGCATGACTGGGCACGTTTAGGGTACTTCATGACCTATTGACAACCCTTTGTGTTGCTGAATAAATTATTGGGACAAGGTCAACGTTTCTTATTTATACAGATTAATTTACATACCCAAGAACTCTCCAGATCTGCCTGATTCACCAGCAGTGTTGAGTTTCTTCTGAAACTGTGCCCAATTTTCCTCATTTCCACCCTGTTCCACTCACTTCCTGTCCACTTCTCCTACTTCCCACTCTGTACCTAGGGTTACCACCCAGCCGGTATTTTACCGGCAGGCCGGTAAAAAATTGGCTTCTGTCCAATGTTAAGTCTATGGACGGAATGCCATGGCCGGTATTTTTTGCAAGAAAAGGTGGCAACCCTATCTGTACCACCCACTTCCTGCCCACTTCTCCTACACCCCACTCTGTTCCACCCATTTCCTGCCTACTTCTCCTACTTCCCACCCTGTTCCTCCCACTTCCTTCCCACGTCTCCTACTCCCCACCCTGTTCTGTCCACTTCCCACCCATTTCCCTCTTACTATATGACACAAGGATAATGTGAGTGTTATTGCTGTGGAGCAATGTGATACACTTATATACACATCAAACAGTCTGATCTCCTAAACACAGGGATACCAGGGTGATTCACTTATATACACACCACACAGTCTGATCTCCTAAATACAGGGACACCAGGGTGATTCACTTCTATACACAGCACACAGTCTGATCTCCTAAACACAGGGACACCAGGGTGATACACTTATATACACACCACACAGTCTGATCTCCTAAACACAGCGACACCAGGGTGATACTTATATACACACACCATACAGTCTGATCTCCTAAACACAGGGACACCAGGGTGACACACGTCTATACACACCACACAGTCTGATCTCCTAAACCCAGGGACACCAGGGTGATACACTTCTATACACACCACACAGTCTGATCTCCTAAACACAGGGACACCAGGGTGATATACTTCTATACACACCACATTGTCTGATCTCCTAAACACAGAGACACCAGGGTGATACACTTCTATACATAGCACACAGTATGATCTCCTAAACACAGGGACACCAGGGTGATACACTTATATACACACCACACAGTCTGATCTCCTAAACACAGGGACACCAGGGTGATACACTTATATACACACCACACAGTCTGATCTCCTAAACACAGGGACACCAGGGTGATACACTTCTATACACACCACACAGTCTGATCTCCTAAACACAGGGACACCAGGGTGATACACTTCTATACACACCACACAGTCTGATCTCCTAAACACAGGGACACCAGGGTGACACACTTCTATACACACCACACAGTCTGATCTCCTAAACACAGGGACACCAGGGTGATACACTTATATACACAGCACACAGTCTGATCTCCTTAACACAGGGACACCAGGGTGATACACTTATATACACAGCACACAGTCTGATCTCCTAAACACAGGGACACCAGGGTGACACACGTCTATACACACCACACAGTCTGATCTCCTAAACACAGGGACACCAGGGTGATACACTTCTATACACACCACACAGTCTGATCTCCTAAACACAGGGACACCAGGGTGATATACTTCTATACACACCACACTGTCTGATCTCCTAAACACAGAGACACCAGGGTGATACACTTCTATACATAGCACACAGTATGATCTCCTAAACACAGGGACACCAGGGTGATACACTTATATACACACCACACAGTCTGATCTCCTAAACACAGGGACACCAGGGTGATACACTTATATACACACCACACAGTCTGATCTCCTAAACACAGGGACACCAGGGTGATACACTTCTATACACACCACACAGTCTGATCTCCTAAACACAGGGACACCAGGGTGATACACTTCTATACACACCACACAGTCTGATCTCCTAAACACAGGGACACCAGGGTGACACACTTCTATACACACCACACAGTCTGATCTCCTAAACACAGGGACACCAGGGTGATACACTTATATACACAGCACACAGTCTGATCTCCTTAACACAGGGACACCAGGGTGATACACTTATATACACAGCACACAGTCTGATCTCCTAAACACAGGGACACCAGGGTGATACACTTATATACACAGCACACAGTCTGATCTCCTAAACACAGGGACACCAGGGTGATACACTTATATACACACCACACAGTCTGATCTCCTAAACACAGGGACACCAGGGTGATACACTTCTATACACACCACACTGTCTGATCTCCTAAACACAGAGACACCAGAGTGATACGCTTCTATTCATAGCACACAGTATGATCTCCTAAATACAGGGACACCAGGGTGATACACTTATATACACACCACACAGTCTGATCTCCTAAACACAGGGACACCAGGGTGATACACTTATATACACACCACACAGTCTGATCTCCTAAACACAGGGACACCAGGGTGATACACTTATATACACACCACACAGTCTGATCTCCTAAACACAGGGACACCAGGGTGATACACTTCTATACACACCACACAGTCTGATCTCCTAAACACAGGGACACCAGGGTGATACACTTATATACATAGCACACAGTATGATCTCCTAAACACAGGGACACCAGGGTGATACACTTATATACACAGCACACAGTCTGATCTCCTAAACACAGGGAGACCAGGGTGATACACTTATATACACAGCACACAGTGTGATCTCCTAAACACAGGGACACCAGGGTGATACACTTATATACACAGCACACAGAATGATCTCCTAAACACAGGGACACCAGGGTGATACACTTCTATACACACCACACTGTCTGATCTCCTAAACACAGAGACACCAGGGTGATACGCTTCTATACACACCACACAGTCTGATCTCCTAAACACAGGGACACCAGGGTGATACACTTATATACACACCACACAGTATGATCTCCTAAACACAGGGACACCAGGATGATACACTTCTATACATAGCACACTGTCTGATCTCCTAAACACAGGGACACCAGTGTGATGCACTTCTATACACACCACACAGTCTGATCTCCTAAACACAGGGACACCAGGGTGATACACTTATATACACACCACACTGTCTGATCTCCTAAACACATGGACACCAGGGTGATACACTTCTATACACATCACACAGTCTGATCTCCTAAACACAGGGACATCAGGGTGATACACACGACACTGTCTGCTCTCTTAAACACAGGGACACCAGGGTGGGAAAGAGGGACAGAGAGATTTGAGTCTAATAGGCACAATACTCCCTTATAAGGTTACTATATCACCAGACATTTCCAGGGAAACCGTTCTAACAAGATGCGCTTCATTTTCTGCCTCAGGCTATAGCTGAAATGCTGTTAACACTATTGTTGTAAACAGCATTTTTCATCTGAACACTGTGCAGTGATTTATAACATTTTTAATCACGGGGTTCCTGCAATGGGTCCAGCGCATTCATTCTTAACCAGGTATTTCCAAGAACGCATATGACAGACATGTTCTTCTGACAGCAGAGTAGTTAAACGAGAATCTAGCATTCCATTTCATTGTATTTCTTCATTCGAATTAAATACAGAATAACCCGAAACTTAAATAATATATTGTCATTTTCTGTTTAACCTTTTAAGGTACAGAAGGATGTGCCAGACAGTGTTCTGAACAGCTCTTTGTTCCTTAAAGGGTTAATAACTGTGCCAGTTTGCATATCATTCTGTGATTTTTGACTGTTGTGTTCATGCTTGCTTGATGGGCCCAGAGGGGTGTGCAGCACGACGCACCACAATGCTTTGCACACTCCTCTAGTCCTTAACCCTTTGAGTGCCAGAGAGGTATCCCACACATTGCCCTGAACTGTGTTGTGTACCCCTCTTTCACTCAAAGGGTTAACACAGCAAGGAAGTGTACACTGAGTGAGGTGGCAGTAAAAATTTTGATCTAAAACAACCTTATCACCTTAAAACAACTATGGTGATTTTGAAATAACTTTCAAAATCACCTATATATTCTAGTAGCCATTTATTATTTAGAAAACTAGTTTCTGAATTATTTAGTTTTATAGGTTATGCTAATGAGGACATGCTGTGCAAGCACTTCCTGTTTAGCCTTACATTACCTCCCACACTCAGTGACCATTAAGCCTTTTAGTGTTAGGGTAAGTGGGCAGTGCATTACTGAGCAGTGTCAGCGAGCAGGTGACGTATTGTAGGGCTAATTTAATACGTTCCTGCATTACAGTTCTTAATTACCATAATCTGTAACGCTAAATATCTCAAAAACTCGTTTGGTGATCTAACATACAGGTGATTGTGGAGGCTCTTTCAAAATCCTGAAAGTTGTTCATGGGTGATAGCGTCCTTTTAATTGTAGCTTCACTTAACCGAATGAGTGCCAGATGGGTACGTAACGCATCTGGCACTAAGCTACAAATAGTGTGTACTGTACTGTATTAGTTTACAGAAGGAGTTATCATTAGGTCATGAAATAGCCTAAAAATTCTTGGTAATGCCCTGCCCACCAGCCACTCCCACAGCAACACCCCCTAAAACACAAGTGTCCCTCTTTGGCAGTTTGAAATGTTGGGAGGTATGTGTGTGTTAGTGTGTGCATGTGCATTTTAGAGTGTCTATGCATAAGCATGTGTGTTAACCCCTTGATTGCCAGAGGGGTATGCAAGTCTCTTACTAGTTAACCACTGCTTCTCCTGACTCTGAGAGAAGCAATGATTAAGCAGTATTTTCAGTGCCAGAGAGGAATAAAACGCACTGCAGTGTAATGCAGTGGCTACTTCTCTGGCACGCAGTGGGTTAAGGACCAAAGGGGGGTGTAATGCATTGCCGCACAATGCAATTTGCACCCTTGTGGTCCTAAAGGGGTGAACTATTGCAGTATCTACTGTAGGATTTTTGATATTAGAGATAAATATTTGTGTGTGTAGGTATAGTGAAAGGAAGAAAAAATTTTGTAAAAAAAATAATACTCATTTTGATATTGATATTCTTTGTATCAATTCCCTGGATCAAGCCATAGTTACATTCTGCGTATCGTTCAGCGTTATTTGCTGGCGTACATTCCCTTTCCATTAGGCAATCTAAATGATTTTCTGAGCAGTTCATGACAGTTGCCTCATCATAGACATGATTATAATGCCTCATCATCCGCAATTCTTCTTGTAGTCCTCATCAGCCTCCCAGCACAATTCATTAAACAAAATGAGAGTGATCTGTTTGCTTTCCCTGTAGTGCTAACAGTGAATTTACAGTGCTATTAGACATAATGATTGAACAATCCATCTTGTTAAAGTGAACTATCATCGTAAACTCATTCTCTTCCCATTGAGGGTAGAATTGGTGATTAACCCTTTGAGTACCAGAGGAGGTACGCAACGCATTGCAGAGCAATGCGTTGCGTACCCCTCTGGCACTCAAAGGGTTAACCATGGGGCTGATTTGTGCTGAACCTCAGTGGCTTCTTACTGACAGTTTGAGGGTCAGAGTGGCTGTCTTGCTGACTGGTGTGATCCAAGTGAGCAGTCTGTGGTTTTGCTTTGGGTGGGGTAACCTGTGGCACTACTTCTGTTGTTAGACTGTAACTCCTATCATCCTCAGCTGACCATAGGCTGGCTGAGAATGATAGGAGCTGTAGTCCAACAACAGAGTGTTCCAGGTTGCCCATTGTTGCTTTACTACACGTAATAAGACTCTGTCTACTACAGTTAGTTGGATGGATACCGTATTCTCACCCTCAGCAAGTGAAGCTCGAGACTTAAACGCTTCAGGTGTATTTGCTGTACACAGACCGCCATATTCAGTTCTTGTACCTTTAAATTGGTTGTTATATGACCACCAGTGGGCTGCGAAATGCATCTCCTGGCTAATCTCTATGTGTTCTGCCTTAAAGGAATAGTAACCCTTTATTTTGAACTTATTTAGAAGTTTGCCATTCAAAGGGTTAATTCCCGTCGACCTGTCTGCCTCCATGGATTTGACATGCAGGGCTGATTAACTGGAGATGTTATTTCTTAAGTCACAAAGCAAAGTTCGTAGGGGCCATTAGGGTTTTCTGGCGATAGTAAGTGGGATGGGGGTTATTATTATTATTAAAAGATGTTATGATGAAGCTTCTCTTGTCCAGTGTTTCTCCTTGCTTTATTCCTGCAGTAATTTCCACGTTTTTACATATTTTATTCTGTGATTTAAAACGTCCCCTCTTTCGCTGTAGGTTTCTTCATTCGGCCGTTCTACAAGATGATGTTGGGGAAGCAAATCACACTGAAGGACATGGAGTCCGTGGTGAGTATCCTGTCACACCGCACCTTGCTGCGCAAATACATTTCTTTGGCGATAATTTTAAAGGGACAGTAATGTCCCATAAAAAATTATTCTTGTTTTATAGAGGTTAAAAAAAAAAATGACACACATCCTATTTCTCAAACCGCTATCCTCTTACACCGCCTCTTGGTAACTGAAAGTGCTTCTGACCTGTTGCTCTGTCCATAGCTGAGCTCATCTGACTGACCGGGTGTCACCCAGCTGCGCCATTGTGAGATGTGGCAATTGGGGGAACAGACTGTAGCTCTGATATGAGACCCCTGATGCTTCCACATTATTCCCATGAGAAGGGAATGAACTCTGACAGTCTCACAGCTCAGTCTTGGACTAGTGAAGGACTTCCAAGCCACAAACATCCAGGTGGCAGTCCAGTCCACTGCCAGCTCGAAGGGTCACTGACCCACAAATGGCTGTCAGGAGCTTTTTTTGGGCTGAACTGTGCAAACACCTGCTTTTTGCAATGTTTGCTCCTATACAAGCAGACATTATGAAAGAGAAGTGCTCTTTACAGTGCAATAAATAGTTAAAAGAAGTATGTATTCACAGAGCAGAACACTTATTGTTCACACTGATGATCTGAACGGAGCTTTGATGCTTGAAGTTCCTGGGCGAAGCCTTGATCGCTGTGTGAGAGAAGATGATTAGTATTTTCTCCACAATCTGTACTACAGATGGAAATATCCTTTGTGATTTTTTTTTCCTCTCATGTTCTTTTGATAGGATAGTGAATACTATAACTCTTTAAAGTGGATCCTAGAAAATGACCCAACTGAGCTGGATCTCAGGTTCTGCATAGATGAAGAAAACTTTGGTCAGGTAAGTCAAACAAAACCAATATTATCAGACTCTGTTACTCTGTGCACCACTACACACACACACTAGCAACAAAGATACAGCATTGCCCATAACACACTCATATATACAGACTAGTGTAAAAGCCCGTGTACACGGGCCAAGGTCCGGGTGATGTTAAGAGGCCAGTCCTGCTCTGAGTCCTGCTGCCAACACAGTCATACACTGTAGAGACTGTCCGGAAGCACAGAACTCCCAGCATTCCTATACCTCCCAGCATTCTGTGCTCCCAGCATTCCTACACCTCCCAGCATTCCGTGCTCCCAGCATTCCTACACCTCCCAGAATTCTGTGCTCCCAGCATTCCGTGCGTTTGGGCAGTCTCTACTGTACATGACGGCTTCTGACAAACATCCTAGCGAATTATTATATAGGATGGCTACACGCACACACTTACTTTCATTATACACCCACTTTGTTTTTTTGAAACATAAACACATGCACTTTCCCATATGCGCAGGCGGTCTCACAGACACATGCCATCCAAACACAGATACGCTCACACACTGTGTAAAGTGCACTTTGTGACACACACCCGCACACTTATACAGTGTCAAACACACAGATGTACAGTGTGTCAGATATGCACTTTGTATCACGTGTGCTCAGGCAGATCTCTGGTTTTAGACACACTTAGAGACACACACACAGTCAGATATGCACTTTGTATCTCATGCATTCGGGCAGATCTCTGGTATTAGACACATGCACACACAGATCTAATACCAGAGATGTATTTCCTTCCTGTCCTGTTAGCAGTGTGGCTGTTGTACATCATTGCTCCTGAGAGTAACACCATGAGTGCTCTGCAGAATGACACTCTTTTGTGCATGCCCTTATGAGACAAGTTTAGTTTGTTTTACAAAGAATTAAAGGGACAGTAATATCCCAGAAGAAATATTTATAGTTTTGTAGTGCTTAACAAATTCAGCTATATGCAACAAATCCTATCTCTCAAACCGCTATAGTATCACCAAGGGCTCACCTCTCTGATAGAATGCAATAGGATATGTGTCTGCATACCAGGTGAAGTGTCTGAACAGCAGGTGGCACTGTTAACATAAAATAACAGTTCAAAGTAACTTTGGAATGAAGAATCCCCTCCCCCCAGCAGTGGCAGTACCCTTGCTTTACTGAAAGCGCTGCAATATATGTTTACAACTCATGTAACTCAAGGAGTTAAACAGTACTAGATGTCATGTAAGCGGAAACCGATATAATTCTTGTTTTCCTTCTCCGGGACCCCAGACTCCTCATAAGGAAAATTTTCCTTTCTTCGAAGGCTCAGAGGAGTTTGGGGACCTAGGGGGTGATGTATAAAAAGCCTTCTTAGTGTATTCTTAACCCCTTAAGGACCATTGACGTGCTAGGACCGTCACGGCGGTCCGGCACTTAAGGACCAGTGACGGTCCTGGCACATCATGGAATTCAGGTCTCCCGGCGTGGCTTCACGCCGCTCCAGAAGCCCTGAACCAGAAGTGAACAAAAAAAAAAAAGCCCCGTGGTCCTCAAGTGCCGACCGCTCTTGCACGTGCAGGTCCTTAAGGGGTTAAGAATTGTCGCTAAAATTCACAAAGCCTGATCATATTTATAAAGAAATAAAGTCATGTTTATAAATATGTCTATCTGAGAATATTCTGCGAATATTCGTACCTGCGAATATATATTCGCACACATAGAGGTATTATATACTTCCAATAAGAACAGGTTTTACCTGGCGTTATGATTTAATCCCTAAAACTGGCGTTATTTTTGGCGCAATTAGTGAATTTCTTTATCAATACACTGGGACACAATTCTTATTTGACCAAGACCATTTCCACTCCACTTTTCAAAAAAGTCAACTAACTTGAGTTAGCACTTAGCAAAATGTCATTAGATGTTTATACGTTTACTAATGTCGCTATGAGACTTATACAGACACTTTCTTTTTAACTCCAGTTTTATACATCTCCCTCCTACAGTCTATCAAAACAGAATCATGTCCACCTCTAAGGACTTAACCCTTCGAGTGCCGGAGGGGTACGCAACGCATTGCTTTGCAATGCGTTGCGTACCCCTCTGGCACTCGAAGGGTTAATATCCAGTACCAATATAAGATTCATTTTGATGAATGAATCCACACAGAATTGATCCATAGTGGCCATTTGTATTTTCTGATCAGATTGATCTGAGGATTTATTATTAGGAGATGTCCATGTTCCTGTAAACCATTCAGGGTCAGAGGGGTGAACAACGTATTTCTTCATTTTTGGCAACCAATCCACATAGAGCTGACTCATAGCGGTCATTATTTTCTGCCCCTGGCTGTGCTCTCATAGCTATGGGAACATAACTCATAACTCTCTGGTTCTTTCCCGGTGTGCTATGCAGATAACACGGGTCTACACAGCTGGGTGATGTAATTACAGTAATATGATCTCATGGGAACCTCTCACCATCCCTTGTTGACAAATCCCTGTCATTGGGCTTCTCTGGAGGGGCGGGGGGTCCCAAGAGCTCCAAGTTGGACCATGACATTACCCAGTTGTGCAGACCCCTGTGATCTACACAGCAAACCAGGCATACTCTACAATGGAGAGTTATGAGCTATGATAATATCCAGGGGTTTAAAGGGGGCTTTTATTGACCCTACACTGCCCCTTTAAGATAAAAGATGCATTGGGCACCCCTTTGGAATTCAAAGGGTTACATTGTTATGTACATTGGAAGGAGATATATTAAAAATAATATAAGGCAAACAATATAATGGGTTCTTACGTGAAGGTACACTAGATGATACGTATAAAATATTTTCAGGAGTTTTATTCATACATTCTAAACTCATTAAAAAAAAGTCTTGATTGTGACTTTTTGTGACATTTGTGAGACTTTTTTTTCCCCAGCGTCGTGACTTTTTACACACATCTTTTACACAAATTGACAATATTGAGTTTATGCCAAGGAGATGGCGATGTGATCTAAATCCTCTGGTAAAATTCAACAATTTTTATACATTGACCAAGACAAAAGTCTTACTTTAGCCATACTCACAATTTATGTAGTATAATTTATCTGGCACACTTATAAAGGAGAAGGGGTTTTTATGTGCATTCCCCTTTATACATATGTGCGCTCGGTTCTTAACACCTTAGTGACAGTGTTTCATAATAAAAGCAGCTCTAATTAATCATCATAGTATTTTGACTTTGGAGAGTGTTATTTCAATTCCGTCAGAGTTGTAGTTCAAGAGTAATTCAATGACAAAGTATCCCCCTCCGGCCCCTTTTATTGATGTAACACTGTTCAGCCAGAGCAGAAGGGAGGTGCCCAGGTAGACTGCAGAGAGGGACAATCTTCAATTAAGATAAGGGAAAAACCTGAAAAACTTGTCAAGGGGGGCAGGGCTTTCATTGTTCTCATAGGAAGAAGACTGTCCCCTTCTGTTATCTGTCTGGTCTTACAACCAGATTCCACATCTGAGAAGAGATTGTTTACACTAGGTAAAAGGGACGGGAGGGGAAACTTTGCTTGTGAATATCTCTCAAACCATAAAGGTTTGAGAGATAAGACTTATATCGTTCTTCATGTTTTTTTAATGCCTACAAAATAAATTAAAGATAAAACAAAGTATTACTATCCCTTTAACGCCCGGCTAACAATTCTTTTTTTGCAAATGAATCCGGAGTCCCCAAATGGCGTGCAGCCGCGCGGGGACCAGGAATTACAGGTACGTCCTCTGACACTAAGTGACAGTTTTTGCGGGACGTACCTGGTAAGTCCTTTGTCATTAAGGGGTTAACTGTGACCGATTTTTACAGTATGAGATATATGTCTGCATCATTTTTATGCTTCTTCCCCTTCGAGTGGCTCCACATTCCAAGTGAAGACATTCATACATATTTTCTTGTTTTCACAGACATACCAGGTGGATTTGAAACCCAACGGATCAGAAATGGTCGTGACGAATGACAACAAAAGAGAGTACATTGAGTATGTGTTAATGTTCATTCATTAGTATTTGATTTCCCCTTTGATTCATGTGTGTCAGAATGTAATACTAATTCAGAACCAGTGGCACATCTGTGTATTTCATTCCGTGCAGTCTCTTTCATGGGAGTAATGATGGTTTCTAGAAGCCTACAGATAACAGAGAAAGGTTCATGGTCGTTGCTGAACCCAGAGCTGCTACAGAGAGGACTACAGAGAGAAATTACTTTTTAATACAGTATGTTTGCAGGAGGAGGGAGAGGCACAGTACGATCTGGTAAACAACCCAAAGCAAATAGAGTAGCTCAGGCTCTGCTTATCAAACTCCTTAGCTCTCCACAATTTATAGGACTGAAGGCTTCGTCAGCAAGTTATTTGCCATTCTCTCTCATGTTCAAAGCTCTTTCTGACCAGAAACCTGTCTGTCTTACTGTTACTTCTCGTTATATTATCTCTTGCTTTTGGTATTGGCTATATGTACCGCTCCCTTTCTCCTACGTCCCCCCACCTATCCCCTCAAAGGGCAGGGGAGTGGCTGCTGGCAGTCTCACGTGAGCCGCAGCCCAATCTTTTTGGCTGACTCCCACGTGGGACAGCCACTCGTGACCATCACAACCTCCAGCAATGTTCATGTGAAGAGCCTCTCCATTGTGCTGTGGTGCAGGTCACTCTGCTGCATTTCTACTGCATTTTTGTGTCAGGGAAGTAGATGCATCTCGCTGGCCTTACTGGGTGCAAAGCAGTGCAGTTAACAGTACCGTAGCATTCAAGGGGTTAAAAATGAATGGCAATTTAGTCATTTTTATTTGTCCCCTATAGTGCAGTTAGTTTACTCCAGAATACATATGGGCCATTATTTCTACAAAATCCTTACAGATAAATCACCATTTTCTTGTTTATTTCAATTAACTGAGTTCCAGAGGGGATTGCAGTGCAAGTGCCAAATAAAACTGGTGTTCCCATTTGCACAGAACCCCTCCCCCCAGACATTGTACCCCTATCAGATCAGAGATGTAAAGGTTTAGCACCCCATAATGACGGTGTGCAACTGCTGTGCGTGTGGCCACGAATGGGAAACCTGTGACACTCCAGCTATTTTTGAACTAGAACTAACATTGACCAGCTGAGGATGAAGAGATATGTAGTCCAACAACAGCCAGAAAACCACATTTTGTCCAGTCCAGGCCTATGCAAAGCTTTGGATGCAGAATTCCTCTAAGCAAATTCTAGGTATTTTTTAACCCTTTGAGTGCCAGGGGGTACTCAAAGCAATGTGTTACATACCCCTCTGGCACTCAAAGGGTTAATGGCTTGTTACATTTTTGTCTGGAAATCCCATTTACCTTACTAAGTCCATCAAATCCTAATGACCTTTGTTCAAGGCATAACACCTTCAGTCAGTTCTGGATGTCGTGTCCACGGAGGCGGACATGACAGCTGGCGGAAGGGTCTTTTTTTTTTCCAAACTGAAGAAGACAGAGTGCAAGAGTCTGCATAATCCTTTAACCCTTTTAGTGCCAGAGGGATATGCAAAGTGTTGCAAAGCAATGTGTTTCATGCCCATCTGGTGGTCAGAGGGTTAAGGAGCACAGGGGTGATCAACTCATTACGAGGCAATGCATTGGACACTACTCTGCATGGGCATGGGGGGGGACAAGAAGGGGCATTTGTCCCACCCTGCACTTGTCCAAGACCAGCACATAACAGCTAACATGGATGCTAGAACCTACCCTGATTACGGCTTTGCCCAACCCCCACCCCCGCCTGGAAACATTTCTGCGGACGCCCATGACCTTAAAGTGTTAAGATCCCCATGTGTAGCAAGCGGAGACAACTGTCCTGCTAGCAACTGTCATGTCCGCCTCCAGGGACATGAAATCCAATATTATCTATTGAACAAAGGCATAATGGAAAAAATTCATAGAGGCCATTAGGATTTTCTGTCCATAATAAAGTAAGTGTGGGGTTATTATTAGGAAGTGTGAGTTTTTCTATAACCCCTTGGATGGTAGAGACCTCTCCAGTGTGTTGTGTGCAATGTGTTCTGACAAGCAGTCAGTGGATTCAGTTTAATGCCTTGTATACATGTGATAAAACAGCATTTCAATACCTGATATAATTCCAATGACGTTTTTTTGTTTATTTTGCTTTTCCGCAGCCTCGTTATCCAGTGGAGATTTGTGAACCGGGTGCAGAAGCAAATGAATGCCTTTTTAGAAGTAGGTTTAAATAGATTATTTATTAATAAATATATAATGGCTTTCTATGGGTCAAGTTCACATGGGCAGCTTTTTCAGATACATTAATTTTCAATGGCAATCTTGTGTTGTTCAAACATCTATATGGGGTATATATATGTGTGTGTATATATATATATATATATAATGGCTTATATGAGTTTTGTGGCAAGAGGTCCTCCAGCTGCTCTCAGACTATTAATCCCATCAGTAATGCTAGGTGTAGTCTGGCAGCAGCTGGAGGGTCTCACTTTTCCCATCTCTATGGCTACCATACAGTGGAGCAAGGCTGTGAGGTCAGTATATGTAGTTCTATGGCTACCAGTGCAGTGGGACAAAACTGGTGGTCAGTATATGTGATTTCATGGCTACCAGTGAAATGGGACAAGGCTGGGGGGTCAGTATGTGTGATTCTATGGCTAGTGTAGGATAACACTGGAAGTCAGTATGTGTGGTTCTATTGCTACCATGGGAAAAGGTTGGAGGATGTGTGGTTCGATGGTTATTGTGGAACAAGACTGGGGGGTCAGTATATGTGGGTGTGTGGCTACAATGGGACAAGACTGAGGGTTAGTATCTTTAGTTCTATGGCTAGTAGTGCAGCAGGACAAGGCTGGGGTGGTCAGTCTGTGTGATCCTATGGCTACCAGTTCAGTGGGACAAGACTGAGGGTTCAATATGTGTGGTTCTGTGGCTACCAGTGCTGTGGGGCAAGGCTGGTGGGTCAGTCTGTGTGGTTCTATGGCTAGTGTAGGGCAAGGGTGGAGGTCAGTATGTGTGGTCCTATGGCTACTGTAGGACAAGGCTGGAGGTCTTGATTCTATGGCTACCAGTGCAGTGAGACAAGGCTTTGGGGGTCAGTATATGTGGATGTGTGACTACAATGGGACAAGGCTTGGGGTTAATATATTTAGTTTTATGGCAGTGAGACAAGACTGGGTAGGTCAGAATGTGTGGTTCTATGGTTACCAGTGGGTCAAGGGAGGGGGTCAGTATGTGTGGACCTGTAGCTATCAGTGCAGTGGGACAAGACTGGGGGGTGTAGGTAGGTGTGGGCCTGTAGCTATCAGTGCAGCGGGACAAGGCTGGGGGTTGTCGGTAGGTGTGGACCTGTAGCTATCAGTGCAGCGGGACAAGGCTGGGGGGTGTCGGTAGGTGTGGGCTTGAAGCTATCATTGTTTGTGTAAAAAGTCTGTCCGTGGTCTCATAGGCCTCCGTGCAGATGTTCCTTACTACATCTTATGTAGTGAACATACAAAAGATGAAGCATTCTTGATTTGGGTATGTTCCAACTAGGCGATAATTGCCCATGTGATAGGCACTGTAGCCTACCATAGAACCTTTCGCTACGTCACCACCGCAGCACTGACCGACATAGTATGTTGCCTGACTAATTATAGAGGGGTTTTTATAATAACGATGTATAACCCTATGTGTGCCAGAGGGGTATGCAACACATTGCAGAGCAATGCGTTGTGTACCCCTCTGGCACTCAGAGGGCTCCGCAATTGATCAGGGGGTTGCAGAAACAAAACTTGTAGATGGGGTATTTCCTCATTTATAATGTTTTCGTTTTAATAAATGTATTTTCAAAATACTCTGCATATTAAAGGCCATCACAACTGAGGTAATACATTTAGTGCAGACTGCATGCCTTTTACAATTTTCATGTTCCTGTCTCATCAAGAAATGTTTTCTGTTGCATATTTTACTATATTTTTATGTTAAAAAGGGGGTCAATATATGCACTTACAACAAGCCGATTTTTGGTATGAAAATAACTTTATTATTTTTTTTTACAGGGCTTTACTGAACTCATTCCTATTGATTTAATTAAAATTTTTGATGAGAATGAACTTGAGGTAAGAATACTATGTTCTATTTTTAATCAAAAACAAACATTTAGGTACAATATAAGAAAGCATGTCACCCCAAAAAAGTTTGCGTATTTTTAATTGATCGCCTTTTCCTTACTGTAGCCTTAAAGGGATAGTAGTGTTTCATAATAAAAGCAGCTCTAATTAATCTTCATAACATTTGGGCCATGGAGAGTGTTATTTCAGTTCTGTTGTAGTTCAAGAGTAATTGAATGATAAAGTATCCTCCTCCCGCCCCTTTTACTGATGTAACACTGCTCAGCTTAGAGCAGCAGGGAGTGTCCAGATAGATTGCAGAGAGGGACAATCTTCAATTACAATAAGGAAAAAAGCTGAAAAACCTGTCAAGGTGGGCAGGGTTTTCATTGTTCTCACAGTAAGAAGATTGTCTCTTGCTGTGATCTGTCTGGTCTATGGACTGGATTCCACATCTGAGGTGAGCAGTGTTACACTAGATAAAAGGGGCGGGAGGATACTTTATCATTCAATTACTCTTGAACTACAACTCTGACAGTATTGTAATAACACTCTCCATGGCCCAAATACTATGAAGATTAATTGGAGCTGCTGTTTTTGTGAAACATTACTATCCCTTTAATTCTAGTCATATTTGTGACAACGCATCCCCCATTGCCCCTCACTGGCAATTAATTCCTATCAGGAAGACCCAGGAATTGTATTTTTTCAGGAAGCAAAACTGGTGAGATTTTGAATTAAACCAACTGAACTACAGTGGGCAAATGTAAATGTTCAGTTTATTTAAATGGAGAGTTTAATCCCTTGAATGAGTGAGAAGCAAATGCATTGGATACCTCTCTAGCATAAAGTGGGTTAACCATCTGAGTGCCAGAGGGGCACACAATGCATTGTATACCCTTCTGGCAATCAAAGGGTTAAAATGCTGAACCCCGGCCGGCACTTAAGGACACGGAGCATTTTTTTTTTTTTTTTTTTCACTTGATCAGATTCAGTTCTCCCCGAACTGCCTGCAGCCGCATAGGGTGCCCTCAAATCCATGACGCGCCAGGACATTCAGGGAAAATTTCCCATGACGGTTCTGGCACGTCATGGGTCCTTAAGGGGTTAAGGTGCACTTGGTTTGCTGCTGACTCCTCTTTCACTATGTGAATACGGAGTGTGGAATTTTCCTCATACAGCTATATTTCTGTTTAACAAAACAGAGAGAAGGCGTTCTGGTGCAGTATCGTCTGGATGGAAATATCATTCACCAACCCATCACCAACTGTGGAAACGTACTCACAAGTTGTTGTGATCAACTCAACACTTATGTGTCAGCTGACAATATCGTTTTAGGGGTGTTGTCACTGTCCCCACAACAGTATCCATTCTCTTTCCCGACTAGGCAGCTCCACCGGTAGTTTGGAACATGCAGAAAAAACACAGAAGAGGGCGCCCAAGAGTGCCTGTTATCTTGTAACAATATAAATGATAAGAAATGGGAAATGTACTCACAAATTATGATGGTTGTGGAAGGGTATATACCCAACTACAACACATTGAGCGTACAGAGAGATTGTCCTGTCTCTGTTCTGTTCTGTTACCTGAGCAGAGATGGGACAATCTCTCTGTATGCTCAATGTGTTGTAGTTGGGTATATACCCTTCCACAACCATCATATTTTGTGAGTACATTTCCCATTTCTTATCATTTATATTGTTACAAGGGTAAAAGACACTATTGAGCTCCCTCTTCTGTGTTTTTTCTGCATAGTTCTGTTTAGGTTATGTTTAAAGCGAAATAGGATTATAAAATTAAACACAAGTTTCATTTAGTCTACAATCATTTAACCCTTTGAGAGTCAGAGAGGTGTCCAAAGCATTGCGTTGGATATCGGCCTGGCACTCAAAGGGTTAAAATATTTCCAGTGAAATGCTTGTCGGGTGCTAAATGGGAAATTCTTGTTGTTTCTTTACTAGTTACTGATGTGCGGACTTGGAGATGTCGATGTGAATGATTGGAGGCAACACACGCTGTATAAGAACGGTTACTGTCCAAATCACCCAGTGATCCAGTGGTACTGGAAGGTAATCATTTCCTTTTAACTCTTTCCATGGTCCAGTAGCTTAATACGAAATGCAGAACTCAATGATCAGGTCAGCTGAAATAATGTTTAACCCTTTGAATAACAAAAGGGTGTGCAACGGATTGCTTTGCATACCCCTCTGGCACATAAAGGGTTAACCCCTGCATTGCAAGCAGGGTGCTGAGTTGTATAGCTAGAGGCATCAGTAGCAGACAGGAGGAAGTGGTCATGCCACTCTATAGATCTCTGGTTCGACCTCACCTAGAATATTGTGTACGGTACTGGAGACCCCATCTCCACAAGGATATAGATACTAAAGGGCTACTAAAATGGTGACTGCTTTACAGGAAAAGAAATATCAGGATAGACTAAAGGATCTGTACATGTATAGCTTGGAGGAGAGAAGAGAGAGAGGGGATATGATAGACACATTCAAATACATGAAGGGATTCAACAAAGTGCAGGAGGGAAGTAAATTTCAAAGGAGTAAAAATGTTAGGACAAGAGGCCATAGTGTAAAACTAGAGGGACACAGGTTTAGATGTAATGTAAGAAAGTTTTATTTCACTGAGAGGGTAGTAGATAAGTGGAATAGCCTGCCAGCAGAAGTGGTAGATGTCAATACAGTGACAGAATGTAAGCATGCATGGGATAGGCATAAGGCTGTCCTGAGTATAAGAAAAGACCAAGGATCAAAGGTTTGATGTTTTTACAGTAGGAAAATGGGCAGACAAGATGGACCAAATGGTTCTTATCTGCCGTCAAATTCTATGTTTGCACACCCATCTTGTCCTAAAAGACAATATATATAATATACCAATATGTTTTAGCCCAACATCTGAAAGGACACAGTTGGCACACCCCTCTAGTAATGCCTATGGCAATGATAACGTTCTACCAGAGGGAGCAGACTTGGTAAAAGCCTGGGGCTGCACTGTGACCCTAACATCCATTTGGGGGGGTATCAAGAAAATGACTTCCTCACCTGGAATACAGTCCAAAAGTCTGTGGCTCCTGGGTTTCTCTTTTCACACAGACCTGCTCTGTCAGGCTTTCAGACCTGATACAGCAGGAATTTTGGCACCTTCGTCACTCAGGACAGGAGACTGAACTCTATGACATCAGTCTGGCAGTTCAGTCTCTTTCCACTACAGCACTGGGTGTCTCCTTTCTAGACCTCTGTCCGATTGGTCAATTGGAGCTCATAATTCAAATCCAACTTTGGCACATGTGCCAACTATACAATTATCAGATGATAGCTATCTATTAATAACTAGTTTAAAAGCCCATGTTCACGGGCCACAGTGCCACCCAGCAGCTTCGGTTTGTGCCCAGAGTCTCTCTGCTCACTGCCCAAACTGCAGTCATGCGCAGTACAGACTGTCCGAAGGCGCCACGGTGTGTTCGGGCAGTCTATACTGCACATGACTGCAGTGCGGGCAGTCTCTACTGCTTATGACTGCAGCACACACAGTCTCTACTGAGCATGACAGCTTCTGACAAACATCCTAGCAAATTATTATATAGGCTGTGCACAACAATTAAACTGAGTATTGGTATTTCCAAAATTTTGTTTGACAGGTAACTTCTGTCTCAACAGTCATAAAGGGGCATGCCTAAATATTTATCATATCGGAGTTGATAAAACTTGTCTTAATTGAGTTCGCACCTATGGCATATGTGCCATTCAGATATTTTAACTTCATACACTGCCCCCTTCATGCCACAACAGAGATTGTGGCAATAGTGCAGTTCTTCCTGGCATATTCCCTTGGTTCTAAATATGTGGCATAAATACCACCTTTCTTCAAATGTGGTTTAACAGGTCCTAAACAAGACTGCTATGTTATGACATAATACTATCACATCATATTGTTAGGGTGGATTCAGATTACTCCATAATTGTCACAGACTATTCATAATTCTGGCTTTAGGTGGAGGTATCACTAATTGTGCTCATAACAGGGCTAAAGCCACACTAACTATACTTGACAGATGACCCAACAAATTTCTTCCCAGCAATAGGTTATAAATGTGCTGTGTATCAGTTATGACTCACTTGGTGATGGGAAATAAATAATTACCTCAATTGTCATTCCAACTGAAGGCAGATATTTTGCTGTAGTAATATTGGTCTTTCTAATATAACACAGCTAACAAACACTTCTGCCTTAACAATTAAGGTCACTTTTTGGGGACAAGGTATTGCTGTCCCTTGGGATATGGGAAATAAATGATTGCTTCAGCTGTCAAGCTAGAAGAAGAATGCGTGACAAATGTTGGGCTGGTGTAACATAGGTCTTGCCAATACTTCTATTCCGGTAAACAGATCTAACATACACTTTTACTTCAACAATCAAGCTCCCTTACTGTGGACACGGTATTAAAGGATCAGTAACTTATTAATACGGAAAAAAACATATATTGCAAGGCGTTTACTGCAATGGTTCTCCCACTGCTAGGAAACAATTAATTTAACAGTTATAACCATTCAAACTGTCAGTAAGTATGTAGCTGTAACTATCAAATTCTTTTCAAGCTGTCACTAAGTGATGGACCTGTTACTATAACATTGTTTGGAGAGCTGTAGCCAGAGGCTCACCTCTCCCATGGAATGCAACATAATAACTGTCTGGACACCAGGTGGCAGTGTTAATATAGAAAGCAAGTGTTTGAACTGTAATACCTGTGGAATGAGGCATCTCCAAGAAGTGGCAATACGCTTCATTTTACTCAGTAAGAAAAGCCCTACTATGGGGCACATTTATAAAAACTGATTGTATAGCAAATACGGAGCAAAACAATAGCACCACATGTATGAATGAAACTCGCATTACTTTCAGTGGGACTTCTTTGTTGATTAATATGGAGCAGTTGGTTTGCTCCTCATTGGCTTCACTTTTGCTTTGATAAATGGGACTCAATGTGTTTTTCTAGTAAAGGGTTACTATTCCGTAACCCTTTGAGTGCCAGAGGGGTACTGAAAAATGTGTTGCGGACCCCATGGCACTCAAAGATTTAAGATTCCCAATTGACATCTTTCCGGCCTTTGGCAAATAAATGACCACCAGTCATCACAACAGATAAGCATGGATGGCAGGCGAAGTGCTGTAGTAATTACCCAGATAACAACTTCTGCATACATTTTTGTGTTATATAACATCTTGTATTTGACGCATATACAGCAAGCAAAATGTATTAATCTCATTAGTAACTTTATGTATTATCCCTCTAGGCTGTGCTCCTTATGGACGCGGAGAAGCGTATACGATTGTTGCAGTTTGTAACTGGGACATCACGCGTGCCTATGAATGGATTTGCTGAACTTTATGGTAAGCGTGAGTTCTCGGGATAACAGAAACATTTAATAAAAATGTATTTTATTTTGTTTTCAGCTTTTGGGTTTCTTGAATATGAGCCAGGATTAATATGTATTAGACGTGTTAGTCCAGATTTGAGTACTTTGGTATGTAAAAGATATTCAAGGGTTAACAGGAGAAACAGTTAGGTTGGATATCTTCACATAAATAGATAATATTAAATTTGAGAACTTTACACTATATTAGCTATTGACATGCTACTTCACAGTAACAAATTGATCAAAATAATCAATCCCGTATATTTGTGCAAAAATATATATAATTTATTTAAGTAAATATTATATATATATAAAAAGTGTAAACAACAATGATATAAATGAGTGTCCAGCAATTACAATAGATATATAGTAACTCAAACCACAATTATCACCATTAGCATTACCAGCAATTTAAGGGTTAACCACACATAGGTATATTCAGAGGTATTAAATAACAATCATTGAACTCAGCAGCATAGAAAAGGATAATTGATCCTTACAATTAATAAAATACAGTTGGTAGCAGTGTATATGAATACCTCTGCCCCAGAAACTGTATAAACTATGCTAATGGAGGTTTAAGGTATATTGTCAGATCAGTCGGCTTTAATATGAAGCCAGGTCCTCTGACAATTTCCTTGTACCATATATAATAACCAAATGTAGAGAAACTAACTGGAATAAAATCCCAGTTTTAGATCACTATAATTTAATTATCTACCGATTTCAAATACTGCATACCTTCTGAATAAAACATATAAATTGCATTCAATATAGTCAATAATATATTATACCAAGAATATACTCAGAATCAATCTAATAATATATGTATAGACAGCATACCAAACTTCATGCAACATATATCATACACATAGCAATCCTATGTAAAACCTATGGTACTTTAAGGGTTAATCCACGTTGAAATATTTGATGCCACACCCAAGATGGTGACTTCTTTTGTCTAGTGTGAGATTTAAATAAACTTCTCACTGTACAAAAGTTTATACCCAAAACACACACAAAGAAATCCAAAGAAACACCTCAAATTAAATAGACAAATAGCAGTTGAAGGGTTAATAACCAAATTTAAAGAATTCCCCCAGATCAAATATTAGCTATAATAACCTTTATGGAAACACAATATATTCTAGAAATATCAACGATTAACTAATTTATAAACAAAGATAAATAGATCTCACTGCTATCCTGTTTTACATTTATCTGGCAAAATATAACAATTTAACAATTCATTATTGAATTCAGCATAATTCAGAATTATTACAGCCAATATAGCTTATTATAATTGGTCACAATTGGGTGGCCAGTCCGATTAAGACAAATTATAAGAAAAATTATGTTTCTTCAAATATAGAAGAAATATATATTTGATTCTGAATTTTGCAGAATTAGAAAAAGGAAATATATAGTTACCAGTCCAGTAAGTGTTTCTTAGTAGCTCTTTACCAGCCAGCCAGGTACACTTCAGGAAATTAAGAGCCAGGAAACCAATAGGAAAAAGCCCCTTTCTCTCTCAAAATTTACATATTTATATTGTAAAATGACACTTATCAGAATCTCCTCTGATTGGATGAAGATTCCTCTCATTATGCAGTGACATCATCAGTATTACCTGATTGGATACCCTTAAATTTTAATTACCATAAGAAAATTTTAGAAACACTAGTAATAACGCTACGTAACCTAGAGATGGCACTCTTACTCAACATTAACATTTTCCCTAATAATAATGTGTTCTCTTTTGTGTCATCAGATAAGAAGAGGTCATTAGATGACATAAACATGTTACCCTACTAGACTTTCCCATATGAGAGTATATCTCTGTTTCAGACATTTTGTCTGTAATAGAATAGTTTATAATCATAAAATTCACGTAACTATTTTCACCCCCGTCTAGGTAAAGAGAGGCCCCTTTTGTCTCTAAAATGGAGTCATTGTTATAAAATAAGATCATTACACACATCTTAAAAACAGAATTTCAGAGAATTTGGTTTAAAAGAAATTAACCATTTCCTCCCCATCATGACAATGTCTCTGACAGGTATTTGGGAATACCTTTTTATTTGGACTAACCCTTTATATTTTAAGACAAGCTTTCAAGAGTCTAACTCTCTTCCTCAGGTCAAGCAGTACTGAATCACATCCCCCTAATCTTCTCTCTGCTTTGCATGTAGACAGTTTATGTAGGAGCTGTGACTACCTGTGTCACTGTTACACTGCCTGCCCCCCAAGTCTGATCCCATTGGTAATCACAGCCCCCACATACATTGTGTGACCACCAGCCTGGTTCGACTGGTAGTCACAGCCCCCTCATACACTGCCTGCCCCCCAAGCCTGATTCCATTAGTAATCACAGTCCCCACATACATTTTCTGCCTACCTGCCTGCTTGATTCCACTTGTAACCACAGCCCCCACATACATTATCTGTCCCTCGGCCTGGTTCCACTGGTAGGCACAGCTCCCATCCCCAGCCTGATTCCATTGGTAATCACATCCCCTACATACACTGTCTTCTCCATGCTTGTTCCACTGGTAGTCACAGCCCCTACATATGTCTGCCCATCAGCCTGGTTCCACTGGTATTCACAGCGCCCAGCCTATCCCGATTCCATTGGTAATCATAGTTCCCACATATATTGTCTACCCCTCATCCTTGTTTCATATTGGACTTTTATTAAGTTGGCACTAGTACCTCTAACCACAAGAACAACGGTCAAACTGAGAGGTTTGCGGCATGAGGATGGGGGGCTATTTTGGGATCCTGCCTATGGCCCTATGGAGTCATAATCCAGTTCTGCTGAAAGTCACCAACTATAGTCTAAATCAGAAGTCCAATGCAATACTGACTGCTGTATGAAGGACACAAGTGTAGGGAAGGATCGTTCACTTTTAGGTAATATAGGATCCTGTTTTAGTGTGTGTGTGTATGTGTGTGTATATGTATATATATATATATATATATAATATAAATATAAAATAGAGATAGATTGTGTTTTATCTTGATTCAGATAGGGAAAGTTTACTGATTCAATTCTATGCTTCCAATTTAGTCAGGATGATTCTGTAAGGATGTCAGAGTTAGAAATGTTTCCTATTTCATCTCTTCCTGTAGGTTCAAATGGTCCACAGTTGTTTACAATAGAGCAGTGGGGAAGTCCAGACAAACTGCCCAGAGCTCACACATGGTAAGGAATGACTAAGAACCAATGCTCTGTTTCAGACATGGCTGTCTCCTGATTAGCTTCTAGTGCCTCTAGCTGCTGTCATTTAGGTCAAGTTATTATAACTGAAGTGGGCATTTAATTAGTGAATTGTTTCCAGACAGATGCATACAGGATATGTGGCCCAGGTAATATGCCCTGTGTCATGTTGGAACAGCATTCTGTGCAGATATTATCTAGTACTGAGAGACTTCATTAACTCTTTGCAGTGTTTTGCTTATCTATCTGGTCCTTAACCCCTTTACGTGCCAGAGAATGTGCGTTGGATTCCTCTCTGGCACTCAAA
This sequence comes from Rhinophrynus dorsalis, assembly GCA_037306005.1. NCBI lineage: Eukaryota > Metazoa > Chordata > Amphibia > Anura > Rhinophrynidae > Rhinophrynus > Rhinophrynus dorsalis. The sequence goes on along the minus strand of CM074718.1, from coordinate 658,227,588 downwards.
CTGTAGGGTTAAATAGTCTATTAAAGGAATAGTAATGTTTCACAATAAAAAACAGCTTCAATTAATCTTTGTAGTATTTGGACATTGGAGAGTGTTATTTCAATACTGTCAGAGTTGTAGTTCAAGAGTAATTGCATGATAAAGTATCCCCTTCCCGCCCCTTTTACTGATGTAACACCGCTCACCACACAGCAGCAAGACTGTCCTGATGGATCGTACACAGGGACAATCTTCAGCGGCATAAGGAAAAACCTGTCAAGGGGGGCATGGTTTTCATTGTTTTCACAGTAAGAAGATTGTCCCTTGTGATCTGTCTGGTCCCAGGACCAGATTCCACATCTGAGGGGAGGTGTCTTACATTAGGTAAAAGGGGCAGGAGGGGGATACTTTATCATTCAATTACTCTTGAACTACAACTCTGACAGTATTGAAATAACACTCTCCAAGACTCAAATACTATGAAGATTAATAGGAGCTGCTTTTATTATGAAACATTTCTATCCCTTTAACTCCTTAAGGACCAATGACGGTCCTGGACCGTCATGGGTTGTTACACCCTTAAGGACCCATGATGGTCCTGGACCGTCATGGAATTCCGGGCTCCCCGCGTAGCTGCACAGCGGATTCGCGGAGAAAAAAAAAAAAAAGGTCCCTGGTCCTTAAGTGACCGCCGCATGCATGTGCGGCCAATCCTTAAGGGGTTAAAGGAGACTGAATACATCTTAAAATAAATTCACTCTTGCCTTACTATGGCTAGAAAATCCTAATGGACATTGGAAATTTAACCCCGTGAATGCTAAAGTGGTTGCCAATGCATTGCGAAGGAATGTGACGGATACTCTAGCATTCAAGGGGTTAAATGGATCATTTAACCTTTTGACTGCCAGAGAGATATTCAGTGCATTATGTTAAAATGTGTTAAATACATCTCTGGCACGCAAAGGATAAAATAATGCTAATTTGCGGAACTTTAATTTGTCCATGTATGACGCTGTTGGTTTGCCTGACTGTTAGCCACGGGTTTACCCCCATATATTTATTTATTTATTTTTGAATCAAAGAGTTTAAACATATTGATTCTTCACAGCATTTTCATCAGGGGAGGGCTGGCAATTTGTGGCCTGGAGGGCAGCTACAATCAAGTGGCTCAATTTTACTATCATTCCAGCCCTCTGTTCCAGCCCACCCTCTTTTGTTAATTTTAAAATTACCATTAACCCTTTGAGTGCCAGAGGGGTATGCCACACATTGCTTCGCAATGCGTGGCATACCCCTCTGTCACTCAAAGTGTTAGTGTTGTGAAGTAAGGCAAGCGATACCACAGAGCTGACAATTGAAATGGGGTTACACTGGTGCAACTACCGAGCTTACAATGTAAGTAACAATGTACTAGTGATACCATAGAGCTTACAAGAGAAATGGGCTATGCGTCTAGTGTAGCTCCACTTGGATTGTAGCTCCATTTCAGTTGTAAGCTCTGTGGTATCACTCCTGTAGCTACATTTGTAGCAAAAAGAGGGAGTGGCCCACCAGCCCAGACATATGACTGGCCCAACCCAGCCCTCCCCTGATTTTTCATGATTTATAATCACTTCTTCTCACAAGCTATTTTGCTGTTTTTCAGCTTTAACCGTCTAGATTTACCTCCATATGACTCGTTTGAAGATTTACGCGAGAAACTGCTCATGGCGGTGGAGAACGCTCAGGGATTCGAAGGCGTTGATTAAAGAGGCCACAGACTCCACGCAGGAAAGTGCAGGCAGCACTTGGGAATTTCTGAAACGGACATTACCACTGATGCAAGAGGGACAATTACAAATAAATGAATAAAATTACAAAGGACAAAGGTGACACAGTTTGTGCCATTAATATACCGTGTCAGTTTACGTAGCAAAGTCTGATCATATTTCTGGTGATTGCTACACAATTTACAGACTGCAGGATAAGTGGAAAAAAATTACTTGTATGATAATTACATTGCTGGCAAAATGGTACAATTCACTATCTGAGTTGATAAATGCAAAACAAAAACGGTGCAAACTGTGCCAATTTGAACCATTCTCCGGTCTTTGACAAAGCGCCCTGATGCTGGTTCTGCAGTGCAGTTGCCTAAGTTCAGACGTTTGAGCTATAGACTGCGGATGGTTTTTCTAGGATCTATACGACTCTCACAAGCTGTCCAGTGTACACTTAAATGACATTTCAAGAGGACTCTATATTTATGTGTTGCCTCATTAGGCCAAAGCCCTTGATGCATATTTTACATACTTTCTAATGACAATGAATGGAACTAATCACTTCACATGTATAGTATTAAACTCATGTTTACTTTTTAAATGATTTAGACCTATTTTCAGATTTTATTTCAGTATAATTAAAGTTATATACTCAAAAAATAACCCATAAGTAATCTTTCTCTTAATTTCATGCTGGATTTCACACCAAAGCCCCTTTGGCTTGGACAAGTGGGCATTAACCATATTGGTAATTGAAGAGGTCCCCAAGGCTTTGAAACGTGTTGTAGACTTCTTTGGTACCTTAGAGGTTAAAGCCTTTTTTCCCCACCTGCATGTTAACTCTTTGGATCCTAGAGAGGTCTCCAAATATTTAGATATCTCAGTAGGGTCCAAGGTGTTAAAATGTATATAACATTATATTCTATCATGGTTTATAGCCGGGGTATAGTCAATTGTTTAGCCTCTGGCCATTGGCTGGTTGAGGATGAGGGAGATGTAGTTACCAACAACTGACTACTTATTTCTAGATATTAAACATGTTTTATATATGTTTTTAATAGTTGTTTGAAAGCAGGCAAATGCTAATTTTTTTCTTCTGTTTTGTTTTTATTAATGAACAGTAATTACAAGGTAATAAAAATTATTATTAATGTAGCATGTCAAAAAAAATCACTATTGGTAATATTTACATGTAATATACATACAAATAGGGATATAATTGAAGTGCCATTCGTTGTATGAAAATATTGATACCACTGTTATCAGATGTACAGAAATTCTTACTTTTATTACCTATCGCTCTTCGATGTTTGTAAAGAAGGCATACTTAACCCTTTAAAGACAAGAGTGGTATGTAGTGCATTGCGAAAGCATTGCATTGCGCACCCCCTGGTCCATAAAAGGTTAAATCTGGGCACCAAGGGATTTTAACTTGATATTCCCAGGTCTTTTGTGTCTTCTAACTCTGTATGCTTTTGCTATTAACTGCACCGAATTGGACGGCACTTTAAATCACGCTCTGAGGTCATTGCTGTTCTTTCTGTACAAAAAAAAAAAAAATAACATGATTCTAACCTTAACCAATCCTTTATTCTTTTATCTCTGAAAGAAAAACTAATAACTCCTGATAACAAACCACACTGATCTTAACCCTTTGAATGCCAGAGGGGTATCCAACGCATTGTAAAGCAATGTGTTGGATACCCCTCTGGCATTCAAAGGGTTAACTTGAGGGGGAAAAAAATACTAATAGCCACTACGGATCATTTGTACATGTATTGATTCTCTACTGCACCGGGGAATCTGTATTTCACTTTAATATGTCTGGTCCAATTAGGCAGACATGATTCTGTGATGCAGGATGTCAGGACATTAAACTCCTCCCTTTGAAAATATTCTAAGAAGATTTCAGTGATACGAATTTGGGCTATTGGACTTCTTCCTCTGTGAACATATCTAATACTGATTAAAGGAGCAGTAAACATTTTAATGAAGTCATATGCTGTAAAACTCTCCATGCTGGGAGATTTACATTCAAAAATTTTTTCACTGCACTGTATGGGATAGCTTGAGTCCTGGACTATGTCCCTCTATTGTAAGTGATAGAAACAGCACTACCTCGTGACCACAATAGAAAATTGCATTTTAAAGGGATAGTAATGGTTAGATATTAAGGTAAGATCGATACTACAACAAACTTTTTTATAACAAAGCGTACCTTTGTAACAGTCCATAACACTGTTGTTTTATTTTCTATTAAAGTGTCCCCCTTCATATGTCATGAAGTCTCCCCTCTGTTCAGGAATCCGTTCAGGGGACCAGACAGGTCACAACAAGAGACAATCTTCTGTCTATCAGCATAGGGAAAAACTTGGCCCCCTTCATAAAGGAGGGCAGGTTTTTCCTTATGCTGACAGACGATTGGCCCTCATCATGATCCATCCAGAACGGCTCACTGCACTGAGGGGAGGGGAGGTATCACGATGTATGAAATAGGGGCAGGAGGGGGACACTTTAATATAAAGTAAAATGAAGACAAGACAACGTTATGGACTGTTACAAAGGTACACTTCGTTATAAAAAAAGTTTGTTGCGCAATCAGTCTTACCTTAAAGGGATAGTAATACTTCCAAAAAAATTTGTTTTAGATTGTAGTCATTTAAAAAACATTAACAATGATATAAGTCTTATAAAGGTTTGAGAGATAGTCACAAGTAAAGTTTCCCCCTCAGTGACCAAAATGGTCAAGACTGCCATCTAGCGGTCAGATTTGGAATCCGGTCTGCAGAGCAGCAGGCGGCTGTTAGCAGAGCCGAGATCGAGAGATATAAAAACAACTACTTCATTGCAACAATCTACAAACTGTGCCTGGTTTGCAAGCACACTTTGTAGATCGTTGCAATGAAGTAGTTGTTTGTATATTTCTCGATCTCGGCTCTGCTGAAGAGCCGCAGCGGGTCTGCGGACCGGATTCAAAATCTGACATCTAGAAAAGTGACGTCACTCAGGGGGAAACTTTGCTTGTGAATATCTCTCAAACCATAAAGGTTTGAGGGATGAGACTTAAATGGTTCTTCATGTTTTTTAAATGGCTACAATATAAAATAATTGTTTTTAAGTATTACTATAACTTTAGTATCTAACAGTTACTATCCCTTTAATGTAAAATAGTTGAATGTTTTAGTTGTAATAACTTTTTAATGACAAATCTCCCAGCAGTGAATGTACCCTGCCGGAAAATACAATATAAAGGCCAGATCGTATAGAACTGATTCCTAGTGGCCATTAAGGTTTTCTGCCCAGGAGAAATAACTCCTTATTGTAACTCTCCACATGCCTTATTATGGCCAGAAAACCCTAAAGACCCCTGTGAATTTTTCTCTTGTGCAATAATTCCTGGTTGTCATATGGAGGCGGACATGATGGTTGCTGGGAGTTTTTTTTCAAACTGAAGCAGGCAGAGGGCATGAGCTGCCTTATTTCTTTAATGACCAGAGGGAGTGTAAAGCATTGCAAAGCAATGCAGTGCACATCCTTCTGGCCCTTAAAGGGTTAACATTCTGATGTACTGTGGGTTTGTGTTCTGTGGTCCTTCAGCAACTGTCATGGCTACCTCTATGCGTGTGACATCCAGTACTTTTTCGATGGTATTATCTCATGAACAAAGGCACAAGGGTAAAATTCATAGGACCATTAGGATTTTTGTGGCTAGACTAAGAAAAGTCAGGGGTTATTAGTTGTTACTTTTTCTTTACGGTGAAGGTTTTTATTAGGAGGTGAGGGTCAGTCTTTCTTTAAATTTGGCTGCTGCCGCTGATGTATATTTTCAAATGCTGAGCACAGCCTATCTGCCCCGTGATCCATTTTCTGTTTTGTGGTTGCGTAATCACAAAATAGGATTGTTTAATGCACTCAGTAGCCAATTTATTTCATGCTAAATATATATATATATATAAATGACTTTGTTGCATGCCTACTCTGTAGTGCCTGAAGATGCCTCTTGTGAGTAGTACTTTTTTCACTGCATTGATGAATGTTGAAGAAAATTTATACGGTAGATTTTTAGTGTATTTGTTCAACAAGTCCTCCACTAAACAATGTACATTTTTACACTTGTAATTGATACATCCTACACAAAATAAATAAGCAACACGCCTGTAACTCTGGGCCTTATTAAGCAAGGTAAAGAGGAGGAATTGTGCAGCAAACCAACAGCATTTTAGAGAACAAATAAAAATCCCCCCAAATGTCCATTGATTCAGATGGGTTTTTTAATATTTTGCATTTTACAGAGGTCTCGAAATGCGTTGGTGTCCTCTCTCGCATGTAAGGGATTAAAATGCTTAGAGTGCCAGAGAGTTATCCAACTCATTGCGAACCCCTCTGGCACTCAAAGGGTTAATATATCAAATGATTGATAAACTGTGGACAGGTTTGTATCCCTGGAGCAGACCTGCTGATTAATCTGGGGCTGTGCTGTGTGTCCCAGCAAATCAATGTGGGCGTGGAAAAGGAGTCTGTAAGGAGACCCCTAGTGGTCCTTTTCTGTACTGCATCATGAATGACCGTTTCCTGTCCTGTACAGTACAATTCCTCTTATAGCCAATGTATCTGTTTTGAAAGCCTAACAACATTTGTGGGGGAAGATGCATTAAGGCATGAAAAAGCAGTTATAAAGTGGAGATAACTTCTCCAGGGATATCACTTCTCCAAGTCCAGTGTTATTCTATGGTGCCAGTGCACTGAGATTTCTGTACCTTTGGAAATCTTAGTGCATGGGCTCCATAGAATAACATAGGATTTGTAGAAGTGATATCACTGGAGAAGTCATCTCCGATTTATCACCCCTTAGTGCATACCCCCCCCCCCTTCCCAGGAGTTCATGGCTGAGAGTCACTGAGTTCCCATTTGCTAAAGGGAACAGTTTTTTGGGGGGCTGCATAGGGCAACCGCAGGCTTTTGTACTAGGTTTGCTTCCACTGGGTAATTGCTCTTTAAATCACAGGGCTTTTAAAGTTGTCCCCTGTTTGGTTTTCTCCATAATTGATCCTTTTTTTCTTGCTTAGTAAGGCCCTCGGTTACATGAAAGCAGTTTCAGTGAATGCATGTTTAAATCCCACCTCTGTTTGCGTCTTGTCTCACTTTGTGCGTACGGCACAGAAATATATTGTTCTATGTTATAAAGTAGAAGGCTGGTGGGATTTCTTATTTTCAGTAGAGTTTGCAGTGGGTTTTTTTTCCTCTGTAGCAGAATATTTTTCATGAAACTAGAGCTTTTTGCCCATAAAATGACTTCAGAATTGAACAGTCGATGTACTTACTGGGAGGCTGCATTGTGCTGAGTGCACAGTTTGTTTTCAGTGATAAAGGCAAAAGTGGGGTAATAATGTGGCAAGCTAAGGACATCATTAAATTACAACTGTTGTATATGGGACTTTTATCCTAACGAATGTTAGAGATTACTACCAACGCATTGCCTCACAAGACCTTGAAGACCTCTCTAGAATTCAAGGGATTCAAAGTTATAGTAATGTTTTATTATGAAATTGTATGGCTTTTTCTACCACGCTAAACAAGTGTTCTCTCACTGCGGAAAGACAATTCAAAAATTATAATAACTAAGTTGTATTTAATTTGTCTTTTTTATATATATTTTAAAAAATTCTATAAAAAGTGACCACTGGGTGGTGCTGTTTCATTGATCTGTATGGAGCAATTTTGTTAATTGGCTGGAAAACTCTCCAGAAACTGAAACTGAGACGCATTATCACGAGTTGTAATAATTAGTGAATAATGAACCTCACAGTAGTGGGTGTTTTATTTGTTTTTCTCAGCAAAAAAAAAAAAAGCTGTACTTTGTATTTTTTTTTCTTCCTAAAAAGGCATTGCTACTAATTTAAAATATTTAAATTAATCAGAAACTGCTCCACTTTTGCCACAGTTTAATCTGTAAAATATTCTCATCAGTTACACTGGAAACAAGCATTTAGCCAATACTGATTTATTCAGGGGAAATTACATTAACCCTCTGAGTGCCCCTGTGGCACTCAAAGGGTTAAATGATTCAGTGGCTAAAGGTGTCTCAACTACGGCCATATTCCACTGACACATACATCTAGATGAAGCTTCCTTTAGTATTTCCTGAAGTCGGGGTGGGTGTGTGCAGATGTAGCCAACCCTGGTTCTCAGTAACTACCAATAGTGAATGTTTTCAAGAAATCTCTGCCAGCCACTTTAATTAATCCATCTGTACTCAAGCAGTGATATCCTGAAAATATGCACCGCTGGCAGCTCTTGAGGAAGAGGATTGGCTACCATTGATATAAAGCATTAGCACTTTTCAAATGATTATGACTACCAGCAAAAAAAGGAAAAATTCCTTTTATAATTTTTTATTTTTTTTTTACATATTGCATGTTGCACATTCCCGCTTATATCTGTCTTTTCTGCTATGTTTTATAAACTATTCTCTTTATTGGTACTGGCTTGTACATCTTTATTAACCCATTAGTAGGCCAAGCAGGCTTATTAAATCAGAAACAAGAAATGGATTTTGGTAGCCATTTTTAATCCAAAACGGTGTGACCTTCCCCACTTGAATAACAAATATAAAGAGCCTCTTTGTGTTAAAGTGATTAGTAATGTTTCACAATAAAAGCAGAACCAATTAATTTTCATAGTATTTGGGCTGTGGAGAGTGTTATTTCAATACTGTCAGAGTTGTAGTTTAAGAGTAATTGAATGATAAAGTATCCTCCCCTCCCGTCCCTTTTACTGATGTAACACTGCTCACCTCATGGCAGGACAGTCTTGCTGTATCACAGAGAGGGACAATCTTCAGTGATCATAAGGAAAAACCTGAACAACCTGTCAGTGGGGGCAGTGTTTTCCTTTTGCTCACAGTTAGAAGATTGTCCCTTTGCTGTGATCTGTCCGGTTAAGAGACCAGATTCCACATCTGAGTGGCGGCTTACACTAGGTAAAAGGGGGGGTACTTTATCATTCAATTACTCTTGAACTACAACTCTGACAGTACTGAAATAACATAAGTCCCAAATACTTAATTGGAACTGCTGTTTTTGTGAAACAGTACTATCCCTTTAAGTCACTGAGAAAAGTGTGGTAGGACACACTAAATGATGATCTAATACAGTAAAGCTCTTGGATTATTTAACATTGGATCTGGTTTGAGGTACTGATAGCTCCCCATCAGTTTACCCTGTGTGCGAATATCACCTGTGAATCACCTGGTTTTACCTTGTTTGTTGACTTGACACAGAAGATTACCAACTCCAGTAATCTAGAACCTAACAAACTGAATTATTATTTGCTCAGTGAGATCACATTCAGTTTATGGATCTGACACCCAGGACTGATTGAACATGTTCTTTCTTGAACAAAGGCACAGATGCAAAATGAATAGGGGCCATTAGGATTTCCATGCCCTAATAACACAAGTGGAGGTTGATAGGTGTTAGTTGTCCTTTAATCCCAGCAGAGGTGAGTGGATATCCTGCAATATACTGTTAGCTGCGAATAGGTTTCACATGGTGGAACAGTGTAGGATGCGGCTGTGGCAAAGGGCTTTGTGTATCAGATCTTCTGTTGTTTCAACCAATTCACATGGTCACAACTGTGTAGTAGAATTCTCCACTCATCGACTATATGTAACCCTTCACTCACCCGACTATATGTAACCCTCCACTCACCTGACTATATGTAACCCTTCACTCACCCGACTATATGTAACCCTCCACTCACCTGACTATATGTAACCCTTCACTCACCCGACTATATGTAACCCTCCACTCACCTGACTATATGTAACCCTTCACTCACCCGACTATATGTAACCCTTCACTCACCTGACTATATGTAACCCTTCACTCACCCGACTATATGTAACCCTTCACTCACCCGATTATATGTAACCCTTCACTCACCTGACAATATGTAACCCTTCACTCACCCAACTATATGTAACCCTCCACTCACCTGACTATATGTAACCCTTCACTCACCCGACTATATGTAACCCTCCACTCACCTGACTATATGTAACCCTTCACTCACCCAACTATATGTAACCCTCCACTCACCTGACTATATGTAACCCTTCACTCACCCGACTATATGTAACCCTTCACTCACCCGACTATATGTAACCCTCCACTCATCCAACTAGATTTAACCCTCCACTCACCTGACTATATGTGACACTCCACTCATTGACTAGATTTAATCCTCCACTCATCTGACTATATGTAACCCTCCACTCATCGACTAGATTTAATCCTCCACTCATCTGACTATATGTAACCCTCCACTCATCTGACTATATGTAACCCTCCACTCATCGACTAGATTTAATCCTCCACTCATCTGACTATATGTAACCCTCCACTCATCGACTAGATTTAATCCTCCACTCATCTGACTATATGCTACCCTCCACTCATCCAACTAGATTTAAAATTCTACTCAGCTGACTACATTTAACAATGCATTGGACACCCCTCTGGCTGTGAACGGGTTACAACTCCATTCTTTACGTGATCAGTGAGTAAATTGAACCCCTTGGATACATTGCATTTTAGATCACTTTACAACTGTGGGGCTAAAAACTATTTTACAGACCACAATCCAATATGAATTGAGAGATGGCAAATCTGTTTACTTGAAAAAACTGTTACCAGTCTTCTATAGAAAGAGCCTGTCAGACACCTCCCTAAAAGTCAAATGGAATAATAATATTACGACTAAGTGTCTCTAGCCATATTAAATGCATTAGGTACAGTTGTGGTGCATCTAGCACAGGAGAGAAGTGAAAACTCCAAGCAATGCATTGGGTACCCCTCTGTCACTCAGTCATTTAAATTCCAGTGGGATGCCCACCACATTGCAAAGTAATGCACTGAGCATGTCTCTGGCTTTCAGAGGTTTAACCCCTTAGGGACCCTTGACGTACCAGGACCGTCAAGGGTAAATTTGCTCGAACGACCCTTGACGGTCCTGGTACGTCACGTACTTTTTACTTACAGCACTCTACCGGGAGCGCTGTAAGTAAAAATAGGGCATGAAATAGACCGCTCCAAGATCGGAGCGATCTGTTTCAAGCCCCATAGTGACGCGCCGATACACGTGACAGGTCACGTGTACCGGCTCGTCAAAGTGCCCCTATGCGGACGTTATGGGACGGAAATGTCCCATAACCTCCGGTCCTTAAGGGGTTAAATACTAGATTATTCTGCCAAGTTCTCTATGCCAAATCACCATAGAGGTGAATGGCGTTATGATCCTGGTCATCACTTAAACGAAATCATGATCCCAAATATTTTCATTTTTTTATTTCATATTTGTAAGTAATGGATGTTATAGTTAACTAGAGAGACGAGGACACATTGGGATGAATTATAATGGCAATTTACTAAATTGGGGAGCTGAACATTATTTTCAGGCCCTATGCTTGCGTAATATCAGTTTACAAAACTACATATTACAGATTTCCCCCTTTTAACACCATTTGCACTAAGGAGTGGACAAGGGTGAAGACTGTGAGTGTTTAGGAGTGTTTGCATAAGAGGATTGCTGGCATTAAAGGGGAACTACCACCCCGCAAAAACTTTATCTTGATTAAGTCTTCATCTGTTCGACTAGCTGCTTAGTAGCGCTAGTCGCCAGATATATTACCTGGTTTAAAAGATTTTCGACTTTTTCGGAGGCTGACAGTAGCAGGAAGCACGGACATCTTGCCATAGTGACGTCCATGCGCCTGCGCTGTCACTATGGCAAGATGGGCATTTTATCTTACATATTCTACAAATGCAAAATATGTAAAGTAAACAAAAAGGTGATTGATTGTCTCTTTAAATTGAAGTCATAAGCCCAATTTAAATAAATGTAAATTTGGGGGGTGTTTGTTCAAAAGGTTTTAACCCTTTTAGTGCCAGAGAGGTATCCAACACATTGCAACGCAATGCTTTGGCTACCTCTCTGGCACTCAAAGGGTTAAATGTCAAGCTGCCTTTTTTTTATGAGTGTTTGAATATAAAATTCTGTGGCTAATCCATTTCATAGTCTCACCAACATTACTGGTCATTGACCAGAGCTCTCCAAAGTCCGTAATAGCACCACCTTAAATTGCAAAGGCCGCAAATAATGTTACGTTAAAATTTGCACTAAAAAAAAAGATCAATTATAACCCCTAACAACTGAACAAATCAGATCTCTGTAATTGTAATTCCCCTGTTTTACTCAACTTGAAAAGGCTAACAGTGTATATATTTTCATAGCAACTGTTACTATGATTTTAAAGGGACGCTGTCACCTAAAAAGAACTGGCAGTCTTAAAAGAGCTGTCAGAATCACCTATAGGTTTCATTATCCATTTTTATATAGAAAATTAGTTTGAAGTGATTTAGATTGATAGATTATGGTAATTAAAGGGATAGTAATGTTTCATAATAAAAGCAGCTCTAATTAATCATCATAGTATTTGGACTTTGGAGAGTTTTATTTCAATTCTGTCAGAGTTGTAGTTCAACAGTAATTCAATGACAAAGTATCCCCCTCCTGCCCCTTTTACTGATGTAACACTGTTCAGTTCAGATCAGAAGGGAGGTGCCCAGGTAGACAGCAGAGAGGACAATCTTCAATTAAGATAAGTGAAAAACCTGTCAAGGGGGGCAGGATTTTCATTGTTCTCACAGTAAGAAGATTGTCCCTTGCTGTTATTTGTCATGCTACGCAGGTACTTCCTGTTACATTACCTCCCGCACTCACTGCAACTGTTCAACAATGCAGTACCCTGTACCCGAAGCACTGAAAGGGTTAAGTATCAGTGAGTGAGGGAGGAAATGTAAGGCTAAGAGAGGGAGTTCCTACATCTCATGCCTTAACCGACTGAGTGCCAGAGAGGTATCGAACGCATTGCGTTGCAATGTGTTCCATACCTCTCCGGCACTCAAAGGGTTAATTTTCTAAATAAAAAGTGGCTAATACAACATATAGGGCATTTCAAAATAGGCAACTTTGTTTTTTGTGATATGGTCCCCTTAAGAAGCTTCTCTTGGGTCTAAACTGGAAGAAAGCTCATTTCCAGACAAAACCATCACTTACTGAATGACATTATAGTTTCCCACCCCGTATACAGTGATCCCTGTTGAAGGACTGTCTTTAGTTCTCACCTCACAACAAACAATAGCCTTCAACAGACCTGAGTGGCTCCTAAGGATTAATAGTCTGTATCAGATTGTAAACTGAAATTAAGTAGCAGATCAAATGCACAAAAAAAATAATATAGATATTCATAATTGTTTTATGAAGGACACCTACATAGGTAAATCATTCTGAAAACAAAATAAGTGACAGTTATTCCTAGGGTAGCGTCACCATTTAACCTTGGGTACATTGAGAAGTCTAATGTGATAAATATCAGGCAGTTCTATAAAATAAACTTGTTGAACAATTAACACAAGCTACGAACTGGAGATCAGCTCAGCTATAATAGTCATCACCTAGACACCAATAGGACTTTGATGGAAAAGATCTGCCCAATCGATGGGAATATTTTTGTTGGAGTACTTCTTAACCCTTTGAGTGCCAGAGAGGTATCCACCGCATACCTCTCTGGCACTCGAAGGGTTCAAGTAGAAGTGTATTCAAACTGAACAGACTCTAACAATTCCATATAATAAACGGCCACTTATGATAATCCCTTAAGGACCAGGAACCTTATTTTTTGTATTTGAGGATCCGGGGCAGGGCTCCCCAAACGGCGTGTAGCCCTAAAATCCGTAATGGTCCTGGTACGTCATGGGTCCTTAAAGGAGCAGTAAACTCTTTTTATGAAAACATATATTTTACAGAGCATTTCCTGCTGAATAAAACAAGGTCACTCCCACTGCTGTCAGATGTTTTATTAAATAGCAGTTTAACCCCTTAACGACCCTTGACGTTCATAGTACGTCAAGGGTCGATCTGACTGAATGACCCATAACGTACTATGACCGTCATGGAATTCCGGGGGCCCACCGCGGCTGCACGCCGTTCGGGGAGTCCAAAGTGGAAAAGACAAAAAAAAATGCTCCGTGGTCCTTAACTCGCCGCGCCGATCAGCCGGTCGTTAAGGGGTTAAATAATCAGGAAGTGAATTTACTGTGTTTACTTCCTGATAGTTGTAACTGACAGGAAGTGACAGGCAGTTTCTATCACATTCTATGGAGAACTGTATATCACTGACTTTTCTGACTTTCCTCTCCATTAGAATCTAACAGGAAATCGAATTAGAATTTGACCACTAGAGGGCACTGCTAATGTAAAAAAAAACATGGGTTTATACTGTAATAACTCTGGAAATATAAATCTCTCGGCAGTGGGAGTACCCTTATTTTACTCAATAGGAAAATCCCTACAATATATATTTTTTCTTAAAAAAGTTTACTGCTCCTTTAAGGGATTAATCTAGATGGAAAAGCCAAATTTCCACTGCGTATCATTTCTTTGTGAATTATGTATCAAAAACAAATCGGTTACTACTGGAATATAATGGCCATGGAGATGGACATTATACTTTTTTGCAAGGCTTTAAGGTCACAAGTGTTTCCAACTGAAGTCCCCTTAGGATTCCTTCAGTAACAGGAGTTTGTAGTCCTGGTAGGAGATACACTAAGTCGTGATAAAGATGACGTCTGCAGTGATATCACTTCTCCAATTCCTGTTATTCTATGGAGCCAATGCACTGAGATTTATCCAACTTTGGAGATCTTAGTGCAGAGTCTCTATAGAATAACATAGGAAATGGAGAAGTGATATGACTGGAGAAGCCATCTACACTTTATCACACCTTCGTGTATAACCCACCTGGAGTCCTACAGTAAACAATCATGGCTGCCTCCATCGACATGATACACAGCTCTATTTAAAGGTACATTTGTTCTGCTCAGATTAACCTCTTGAGGGCTGGAGGAGCGTGCAGTGCATTGCAGATCATTGTGTTGCACGTCCATCTAGAAATTAAAGGGTTAAGATAAATGGCAGTTTATTATTAGGAGGTGTTTAAGCTAGCATATTTATAAGGCTGCTTGTGCATCATATCAGCCAAAAGACCAGCAGATGTATAATTTAGATATTTATAATTTTATTTCTAGATGTGCAGCACATTACGCAAATTAATCTAATCATCCAGAAATAAAAGCAGTAATAAACTACCAATCTGCTGGGTTGTTTTTTGGCTATCGTGATGCATAAATGGTTTTGAATAAAGTTTGCAGTTACACAAACTTCATTTAATGTATCTGTCCAGTTTAAAGGGATAGTACACTTAATCTATCAAATAAATATATAATGTTGGGTTTATCTTCCTGTGTAGAACAATGACACTCCCACTGCTGAGTGGTGTTTTATTCAAAACTTATTGCAGCTCAGACTTGAATTATGTAGGTGCAGTATCTCAGTGGCCTGAATTGTTACAGTGGCGCTGTTGCTACACCATCCTATGGACAGCTCTGGTCAGTTGACCATAAACCTCCATAGGAATGTGTAGTAACAGCGCCACTGTAACAATTCAGGCCATTGTGATAATGCAGCTAAAAAAAATCAAGTTTGGGCTGCAGTAAGTTTTGAATAAAACATCTCTCAGCAGTGGAAGTAGTACCCTGGTTGTACTCAGGAGGGTACACCCTACAATGGGGAATAGTCAGTAAGCGGTGATAAAGTGGAGATGTCTTCTCCAGTGATATCACTTCTCCAGTTCCTATGTTATTCTATAGACCCTAATGGCACGATGCAGGAAACGTGTGCAATCGCTATTTCCCGTGTGAAAACCACTAGGGAATAGGTTTGCGCATTATTTTGTTAAATTGCGCATGAAAATTCAAGATTAGCGAATGGCTGGGCATATTTATTTTTGTGGGCGTGGCTAAGATTAACGAATCTGTGTGAGTGGAATAGCAAATGCGCCTAATGCAAGAACTGCTATTGCGAATGAATTTATACATTTCTTTGTACTGTTGTCGTAAAATGGAATTTTTCATGCACAATTCAAGAAGCGTTCGGTATTCAGCTTCCTGGATTAGAACATGCGCAAAATATATCTGCGCACAAAAATGCCTTTATCCAATGTGGACGTTTCTTGCATCGCGCCAAAAGTACTAAGATCTCCAAATTTGAAGAAATAGAATAGAATAACACAGGAACTGGAGAAGTGATATCACTGGAGAAGTCATCTCCACTTCATCACCACTTAGTAAATCTCCCCCAATATATATTTAACTATATATTAAGTGTTACTATCCCTTTAAGTGTCCACATTGTTTAAACTAAACAGCATATGTGGTTTCAGGAGAGAACTCAGTCTGTTGGTGCACAATAACATCTTGTGCCTTATGTATAAAGGTAAACTGAATTCTGGAGCAAACCATCTGCACCATAGGGAACAAATACAACTTATCATACTATTTAATTTAAAAAGAGTTTTAACCCTTTGAATGCTAGAGGTTTATCACAATGTGTTGGAGACATCTCTCGTATTCAAAGGGTTAAAAATCCCATTTAACTTATTGGATATTTTCATTTGTCCCCTATAATGCATTTGGTTTTCCCCAGAAATGCTTTTTTTTTTACCATCCTGAATACTCCCTGCTATGTCAACCCATAGCTAAAAATCCCTGCATGCTTCAGTATCCATGGCTTTATAAATAAATTGAATCTTCAAAAAAAATATAGATTTAGGGCTCGATTCAAATGTTGGCGTCGCCAGAAAAAACTGGAGACGCTGGTTTTAACGTCAATTGAGCAATGCAAATGTTCTACTAGAAACAAGCGATGCCAGTTCTGAAACAGACATCGCCCGTCGCCAGAACAGCAAGATCTCACCCATAGAGGATAATGTACAAGCGACGCCAAAAGCGATTCAAATGTTGGAGTTAGGGCTAACGCGAGTTAAATTGCAACATTTCTCTCCAGAAATCTAACGCCTATTTTTTTTGGAGTACAGTCCACAAGTAAGAGTAGAAAACCCACGTCTCCAGTTCTGAACAGCATTCTCTGTGCTTTTCCCTACCCAGCCACTAGGGGAACACAGAGAAGGCTTTCAGCACCATGGACAGCTTTGAATGCCATAGGGATGTGCACTGCTCACCCCTGTGGCATTCAAAGGGTTAAAATCAATAAAACTAGTACACCAAGCACTACACAATGCCCCCTTCCACATCCCCCCCTTAGTATGTCACATATATTGCATATATGGGACATACTAACCCCATCCACATCCACCTCATGGACTTCCATGTAGTGGATAAATCTGCCTTTTATTCCACAATTAACCCTTTGAGTACCAGAGAGGTAGGAAAGCATTGCTTAGCATGTTTCCTACCCCTCTGGTACCCAAAGGGTTAATAGGCAACGTATGGACTACATACATTGCCTATATATATATGTGTGTGTGTGTTTTAAACTTTTTTGAATTAAAATACTGTGATTAGACAGTTTAACTTAGATCTCATTCATTGTTAACCCCCTACCTCCTGTGTCCCATTGCTATTAGTACTTTTGCTCCACTCTTCTTCAAACTGAGAGTGGAGCAAAAGTACTAAAAGCAAAGGGACGCAGTAAGTAGGGCATGATGAATGGATGAGATCTAAGTTAACCCTTTGAGTGCCAGAGTAGTACGCAACGCATTGCAAAGCAATGCGTTGAGTACCACTCTGGCACTCAAAGGGTTAAATACAACTGAGGGAGCAGGCTGCCCTGTGACGGCAGCGCTTCCCTCAGCTTTATTCATACTTTTTTTTTTTTATTATTCATTATGTATTCATTATTAGTCTTTATTTCTTTTTATTTATTTCCTATTATAATGTATTTCTTATTAACCCCCTTGCTGCGGGCGGCTGTGAAGCCCGCAGCATAATAAAGCCATGCTCACTAGAGAGCTACTGGAGAAAGCGGGAGGAGGGGCAGAGACATTGGAGGAAGCGGGTGGTAGGCTTGTATTTGCTGCCCGCTTCCTCCAATACCTCTCCTCTTGCGTTGGCATTGTGCCCAGCTGCCTGGCGTCGCGTTGTGCAACGCCTTGTGCAAAGGGACGAATTGCACAAGGCGTTGCACAACGCGACGCCAGGCAGCTGGGCACAATGCCAACGCAAGAGGAGAGGTATTGGAGGAAGCGGGCAGCAAATACAAGCCTACCACCCGCTTCCTCCAATGTCTCTGCCCCTCCTCCCGCTTTCTCCAGTAGCTCTCTAGTGAGCATGGCTTTATTATGCTGCGGGCTTCACAGCCGCCCGCAGCAAGGGGGTTAATAAGAAATACATTATAATAGGAAATAAATAAAAAGAAATAAAGACTAATAATGAATACATAATGAATAATAAAAAAAAAAAAGTATGAATAAAGCTGAGGGAAGCGCTGCCGTCACAGGGCAGCCTGCTCCCTCAGTTGTATTTAACCCTTTGAGTGCCAGAGTGGTACTCAACGCATTGCTTTGCAATGCGTTGCGTACTACTCTGGCACTCAAAGGGTTAATTTAGATCTCATCCATTCATCATGCCCTACTTACTGCGTCCCTTTGCTTTTAGTACTTTTGCTCCACTCTCAGTTTGAAGAAGAGTGGAGCAAAAGTACTAATAGCAATGGGACACAGGAGGTAGGGGGTTAACAATGAATGAGATCTAAGTTAAACTGTCTAATCACAGTATTTTAATTCAAAAAAGTTTAAAACACACACACACATATATATATAGGCAATGTATGTAGTCCATACGTTGCCTATTAACCCTTTGGGTACCAGAGGGGTAGGAAACATGCTAAGCAATGCTTTCCTACCTCTCTGGTACTCAAAGGGTTAATTGTGGAATAAAAGGCAGATTTATCCACTACATGGAAGTCCATGAGGTGGATGTGGATGGGGTTAGTATGTCCCATATATGCAATATATGTGACATACTAAGGGGGGGATGTGGAAGGGGGCATTGTGTAGTGCTTGGTGTACTAGTTTTATTGATTTTAACCCTTTGAATGCCACAGGGGTGAGCAGTGCACATCCCTATGGCATTCAAAGCTGTCCATGGTGCTGAAAGCCTTCTCTGTGTTCCCCTAGTGGCTGGGTAGGGAAGCACAGAGAAAGCTGTTCAGAACTGGAGACGTGGGTTTTGGATTTTCTGACTGAACTTGATACTTTGCAGTGCTGTGATTGGCTGTGGTGCTAGGTAACATTTTTATCGTGTGTTTTTAGGTAAGATTTTCTATGCGACGCAGGTTTAAGATTAACGTGTATTTTGTTGGTTATCGCTCGTTAGGCTTTCTAGGTAAGGAAGATTTGAATCTCACGTTACCTGGTCTTGCTTAACGAGCGAAGGCAGTTTTTTTCTTCACGTTGGTTTTAACGCCAACATTTGAATCGAGCCCTTAATTTTTCATGTGCATTAGGATAACTTTTATGTTTATTTTTATCAAAAAACATATTATGATTAAAAAAAAAAAAACACATCGATTCTGTTTTTAACCAACAGGAGGTGCTGTTGCACTAGTCATTGCCAAAGTGCCCTTCCACATTGACCTGAACTTGACCAACTTCACTGACTTGTGGAGCAAATTTAGCACTCATACTTAATTCACTGGGACGTTAACTGTTAATATTAGAAAACATGCCTTTGTATTGAAAGCTCCTTTCAGGAGAGCTTGCAATACAGAGATATACAGATATAAACACAAGAGGAAATGTAATTATTTCATTAATATAATCACAGGGGTTTTTTTTAACCCCTTAACAACCCTTGATGTTTCAGGACTATCATGATGGTCCCAGCCTGGTCCTGGCATGACATCGAAATCCAGGGTCCATGCACAGCTGCAATCTGCTCGGGGACCATGGAATTGAATTTAAAAAAAAAAAAAGTCCTGTGCTACTTAAGTGCCCGCCATGTGACTGGTCCTTAAGGGGTTAAAAGATTTAAACGGTTTCCCTTCTACAGTACTGTTTTACCATCAGTGGGTAGATATATTGGTCTGACCTATGTATGCTCAAGAAGGGATAGCCTTAACTGGCACCTCCTAACAATAACCACACACACACTTACCTTACTATGGCCAGAACAATGCATTACATGCCTCTCTGGCAGTCAAAGAGTTAACCTTTTTAAGACCAGAGCAGTGTGCAACACACAGAGAAGCAAGGACTGTGCAATGTGTTGCATACCCCTCTGGCACTCAAAGGGTTAAAGGTGAATATTACCATGTACAGTGAGCAGAGCTTT
The DNA here is from genome assembly GCA_037306005.1 of Rhinophrynus dorsalis. NCBI lineage: Eukaryota > Metazoa > Chordata > Amphibia > Anura > Rhinophrynidae > Rhinophrynus > Rhinophrynus dorsalis. The sequence continues at coordinate 658,207,601 of CM074718.1, read as the reverse complement.
ATGGTAATGTGAAACTAACATGGCATCCAAGATTGATTTGCACCTGGTATCTCTTGAACAAAGGCGCAAGCATAAAACTCACAGGGGCCCTTAGGATTTTATGGTCATAGTAAGGAAAGTGAAAAAGTTATTAGGAGCTGTTACTTTTTCTGTAAATGAACAGGAGCCCTTTATTTTGACCTTATATACACTTTTTATTTTTTTACGCTTTTTAGATTAGTTGTCTCTAGAGGGATGAGCCCTGCACCAGCCATATCTGGTAAGGAAAGCAGGGATAGTGAACAGTGTACCGCTATCTCCGCTAAGGAAAACAGGGAGAGAGCGCTGAGGGAGTGCCCATCCTGTCCCAGTAAAATTAACTCCGCTGTGAGTACAGGAGGGACTCACCTGGTCCCCCCACTGGAATAGATGATTCAGCCTCACACTTGCCCCTGGTAATCTGCAGCAGTCCTGTCATGCTGTCCTGACCAGACCGGGTGGCATGGGTGTATCTGTTCTCATGTAAACCATAGGTGCTGGTAACAGGAGGCCCTGGTGACCAGAGGTGCTCCTGTCCTGCTGCTCTTCTCAGGGCCACATTAATCTGACAGGTCAGGTACCGGAGCGCTTTGATGACATCATCGTAGCACTCCCTCACCCAGTGTGTCAGATGTCTGCAGCACTGGGCAAAGAAGCAGGACAAGAACTCCTCTGATTTCCACAGGAAAGTGTCAGGCTGAATTATTTTGTTCTTTGTGCCGTGGGAACATGTGAGTTCCTCATGAACACACAAGATAGAGAGACATATGTTATTGGGACAGAGAGGACAAGAAGGAGCACATATTTACTGGGGCAGGAGGGGGACGTTAAGGGGCGCATGTTTACTGAGGCAAGAGGGGACAATGAGGGCTGCATACTTACTGGAGCAGTAGAGGAGACAAACGGGCTCATTTATTTGTACAAACGGAGGGGTACATGTTTACTGTGGCAGAAAGGGACACGGAGAGGATCGTGTTTAGTGGGACAGTAGGGGACACACAGTGGGGCACCTAAAGGAGCACTTCTTTTACCAGTGATGTGTGTTAGCCCGTTGAGTGCCAGAGAGTTATCCAATGCATTACGTTGCAATACAATGGATACCTCTCTGTCACTCAAAGGGTAAAGTGTATCAGTGCTCTGGGATTGGAGGGTGAAAACTCCATAAATTCTCTTCCTCCAATCATTTCCTTTGCAGTAATAGTGATACATTATTCCACTCTCCATTCATTTATTATCAGATAAAATATGAACAGAGCTTCTCTCTAGACATTTGGAGAAAGCAAAACAGAAGACTTATTTGAATGTATAAAAATATACTTTTTTGCAGAATATGAAAAGTCAAAATAAAGGGTTACTATTCCTTTAAGGAGAACATCTTCAGGAAACAAAATAATACCTCTGCATTTGTATTTCGTTATCCTATACCTGTGAAGTTTAAACTCAATGGCATAAAAAACATTCCAGATGAAAACTGATGCCTTTAATAAAACCGATGAACGTCTCTAATGCTATACTGTTTCATACCTATTTATTACAAAATGATCGTATGTCGTCTATGGATTCTGCATCCACCATATGCCCAGTACCTTCCCTCTGTATAGTCTATGGAAATGATTGCTTATGTACACTGCTTGTTTAACATAATAGCTTTATAAATGGATTTCATAATTTAACTGAGAATGAGAACGCTAGTTACACTTTCCACGTGGAAAGAAAAATGTGACAAAATGAAGGTGTTGTAATGAAATGATGCATTATTCTGAATATTTAATAAAATAATTCTGAAATATGAATATCATTTGTATATGCGGATGATTTTTCTGTTTTTAACCACTTAAGGACTAAGGGGTAGAATGTGCCTAAAGGACCCATGACGTACATGTACGTTCTGGAATTCAGGGGTCCCGGCGTGGCTGCACGCCACTTAGGGATCCCTCGGGGATCCCTGAATCTATTGCACACAAAAAAAGTCTGTGGGCCTTAACCCTTTGAGTGCCACAGGGGTACGCAATGCATTGCAAAGCAATGCGTTGCATACCCCTCTGGCACTCAAAGGGTTAAAGGGATAGTAATACTTCATTTTATCTTTATTTTATTTTGTAGGCATTAAAAAAACCGAAGAACAATATAAGTCTTATCTCTCAAACCTTTATGGTTTGAGATATTCACAAGCAAAGTTTCCCCTCCCGCCCCTTTTACCTAGTGTAAGCCATCTCTTCTCAGATGTGGAATCCAGTCCATAGACCAGACAGATAACAGAAGGGGACAATCTTCTTCCTATGAGAACAATGAAATCCCTGCCCCCCCTTGACAAACTTTTCAGGTTTTTCCCTTATCTTAATTGAAGATTGTCCCTCTCTTCTGTCTACCTGGGTACCTCCCTTCTGATCTGGCTGAGCAGTGTTACATCAGTAAAAGGGGCAGGAGGGGGATACTTTGTCATTGAATTACTCTTGAACTACAACTCTGACAGAATTGAAATAACACTGTCCAAAGTCCAAATACTGTGATGATTAATTAGAGCTGCTTTTATTATGAAACATTACTATCCCTTTAAGTGCCCTAGTGGTCTGTTTGTGAATATACAGATATCATTAACCCTTTGAGTGCCAGGAAGGTGCCAAACGCGATACCTCCCTGGCAGTAAAAGGGAGAAAGAGAGCCGTAAAAACAACTTTGGTAATTTTGAAAGCCCTTTTAAAATCATCTGTATGTTGCATTTGCCATTTTTTTTTTATTTAGAAAACAATTTTTTCAGTTATTTAGACGTATAGATTATGCTAATTAAAGAGTACCACGCAGGCGCTTCCTGTCTTGCTCCTGCATTATCTCTCCCCACTCACTGACACCCCTTTAGGTTATAAGATCCCTGTTTACTGTAACATGCTGGTACTCCAGCTGTTTGGCTGGTTGGGAGTGATGAGGTTGGAGAGACAAAGATTTGAAGTTTTTATTAGCAGAGGAAGTGGTTCTTTACAGTAAAGTCTGTTAAAGCTTTGTATTTCTTTCTTCTAGGGATGAGGTGATGATAGCCAGTACAACTGATACATTTAAGAGAGGATTAGATACATTTTAATTAGATTAACTAGCAGGTGTGAGGCATGGCTTTTATTTATTACTAGTTGAAGAGCCCGGACCACAGTGCCACTGCCAGCCAGTCGCGGGGCAGTCATGCACAGTAGAGACTGCACACGCCGCGGCTGATACAGAGCTGGACGCTTCTTCGGAGCATCCAGCTCTGTATCAGCTGCAGCGCGGGCAGTCTCTATTGCGCCTGACTGCGTTGTTACACACGTTTTAGTGAATTATTATATTGAGATTTTTATTATTATTATTCTTTATTTATATAGTGCCAACTAATTTCTCAGCACTGTACAGAGCTTTGGCCGTGTAGCGAACCTTTTTTATTTTTTTTGTGTGCTGAGAGGTATCCAAGGCATTGCACCATCTCTGTGGGACTCAAAGGGTTAAACTGTATTAAAAGTCAGACCTTGTGATAGGGCATCTGGACTCCCTGATGCCCCCCAGCTTCTGATCTCCAAGCCGATTCGACTGGTAGACCAATAAAGGCCATTCAGGAGAGCAAGATGGCTCCCCTGCTTCCATTCTACCTGTAGAACCAGTGTAGGAGTGGGCGGGATCTAGAAACCCTCTCATGTCAATGTAGGAAAGCCTGCCTCATTGACGTGAGAGGGTTTCCAGATCCTATCCTCTCCTACCTGGGTTCTCCAGGTAGAATGGAAGCAGGGGAGCCATCTTGCTTTCCTGCATCACCTCTATTGATCTCCCAACCCTAACTGGGGGCATCAAAAGCGATCCGGATACCCTTCCACGAGGTCTGACTTTTTTTTTTTTTATTATTTAAACAGATTGGCTGAGGGGTGCCCCCTGTCTCCTCCTAAGCCACTGGGTAACTTGTTTTTATTTTTTTTTTTCCTTTTTTCTTAAACAGAGTGGCAGCAGTAGTTAGTTGTCCAACCATGCACCCTGACAGCGAACCAGATTCACTTCGATTTTTACATCTAGAATAGGATTGGAGTGTTTTATAGTACTTCTCTTAGATAAGGGGGAGGGAGGTATCTCTTGCTCTCTTGTATAGCCCTATTGCATTCATCATGACAAAATACATGAATCAAGACACAAATCTCTGATATACATTGTCATTAGCAATATATGTATGTATGTATGTATATTTTTATTTATATAGCGCCAACCTGTGTACTTAACACTTTACAGTTTACATGTAGTATAGAGTACAATAATTTCAGTGATTAAGTGCTTATATAGACAATCATAAGGGGAACACCATGGGAGTATACATTAGGATAAAAGGTCCCTGCCCTGTAGAGTTTACAATCTAAGGATAGGATGGGTGACTTACAGATACAAGCAGGTAGAGGAGGAAGTGCAGTTTTTGGCATATGAGATACTGTTTCCCTATTACGGTAGCACTACATTTAAAGTGTTAGTGATGTCTGAAAAAAACTTTTTTGCATTTAGAAGAGCTTAAAAAGTTGATCTAAATGCAAAAAAATGTATCGCTCAAACCGCTATGGTTTAAGAGATACGGGCGTTTAAAGTTTGATTTCTCCTATTGACAGCTGTAAAGCTGTCAGCAGGAAATCCGTGTCGGTCAACACGCTGGCGCTTGAGAAGTGCCGGGATCTTGTTACTTACACGGAATCCCTTCATTGTAATGGTCTAAAATGTGTGCCCAGTGTTCAGGCACACATTTTAGACCATTCCACGGACACTTAAGAGGTGCTCTTTTAGCAGTACAGACCTTGAGCTGTTTTAATTACTTAGAAGCTGCTCCTAAGTCACACAAGCATTTGTTTTACACACATAGTGTATTGATCAAATGTACGTGGGGCTCTGAGGGACTGTTGGAGAGGGTGCCCACATCTGAGATCGGAAATGCAGATGTCTCACTGTGCTTGCATATCGTAATAAACAAGAACAGAGAAGAACTGCGGTGTGCTGGTCTTTGTATGACTACTTTTTGTGGAGTGAGAACTGCTAACTTATAGGACCAACAATGAGGTATTATTGAGTGTTGTCTGTACTGGATTCTGTGTGCAAAGGACACATCTCTCCCAGGCCAAGCCTCTAACTAGAGCAAGACAGAACGCTTTCCTATAGCGTACTCAGGAAAAAGGAAGAAATTTGTACTGATTTCCTCTGTTCCTTGTTAACCCTTTGAGGGCCAGAGAGGTATTCAAGTGAATTGCATTGCAATGCGTTAGCTACCCCTCTGACCCTCAATGGGTTAATACCAGGACCTGAACACCTTGAAACTCCCATACACTCCTCCACTGGCCTCTCCTTGGTACAAAAGCTTTTAAAAGGAAAATTTGTGGCACAAATAGCTTAGTAGACAGGCTTTACCCATGTGCTTGGCATTGCGTAAAGCTAACCATGACCACATAGAATTCTATGAAGTAAATTTTATACAAGCTCAGACTGTATGAAGGGACGATAATAGAGGTAGAAAACCTGAGGGTCTCTTGCTGTTGTGAGCCACAAATTGTGGCACAAATAGCTTACTAGACAGGTTTTACCCATGTGCTTAGCATTGTGTGAAGCCAACCATGAGCACATAGCATTCTATGAAGTTAATTTAATACAAGCTCAGGTTGTTTGAAGGTACGATAATAGGGCTAGCAAACCTGAGGGTCTCTTGCTGTTGTGTTCTACAAGTCCCATCATCCCCAAACAACCAATGGCTGGAATGAGGATGATGGGAATTGTAGTCCTCAACAGCTGGAGCTTCTCTGCTTGCCTACTCCTGTACTAGAAATCTGAATACTTGCGTTTAGCAGAAGGTGAAAACAGATGCAGTTATTACTTAATCCCTTGAATGCCAGAATCCTCTCCAACAAATTGTTTTTACAATTGCTTTGAATGTTTCAAGATGAAAAATAACAGCTAATTAACCACTTGGATGCTACAGAGGTCGCCAGTGCATTGAGAAACAATATGATGGAGACAACACAAGGGGTTAACAGTGTAAAGGAAGTGTATTAACCTTTTGAGTGCCAGAGGGTTATGCAACACAATGTGATGCATACCCCTCTGGCACTCAAAGGGTTAAACTATTGGCATGGCAGAAAAGAAGTTGCATTCATAGATAAAGTTCACTGTTAGTATAAAAAAAAAAATACCTGATTTGCCATTGTGCTGCTGTTTGAACTTAGTGCATTCATTTAGCAATACCAGCAAAAAGATCAAAGTTGACTTATCCAAACTCGTGGTAGACGTAGCTGGAGAACAGCCAGCACGACTCTCAGATTCATGGCAACATGGCCAAAAGAGAGCATCTTTACTGCAACATATCTCTCTCCTTGTATCTTACACGCAATTATGTAATAGTGCTTCAGCTTATTATTTAAAGAATTTTGAGAGTGACTGATGCAAACCTCAAGGTCTCAGGTTCTAATCCCAGCAAAGTCCACTAAGCCTTTCAACCCTCTGAGGTATATAAAATGAGTACCCAGGACATACATGAAGAGATAATCTCAATGTATCCTCCCTGGAAAAATTATTTCATAAAAAAGGCTCAGATAACAGGAAATGTCACCCACCCTCTGAAACATGTGGTCTGCCATGTCAGCTTCTACTGAGTAGTAGGTGCTAATGTTATGGAAAGGGGCAGGAGAGGAAAAACAAACATTTTATTAAAAACATGATGGTTTTTGTGAGTATGATATCACTTTCTTTCACTATAATTTTAAGTAAAGGTAATTTGAAGGATTCCTTTAAAGTCATGATAAACATTGAAACACAGGCCAAGAATTACTTTTCGGTGGGGGGCTTGGGCAAATAAACTAAATAATTTCCTGCTAATCCCCTGAGCAGGGGTGGGAGATCTGACAGACTCCTTCTGGTGTTGGACTACAACTCTCATCAATCTCACAATGCACTGAACACCCTTATAGCACTGAAAAGTTTAAACATTGGTCCAATCAATAAGACTATAGACATTCAATCTCTCCACTTTTATATTAGTAAAAAACAGATTTGTGATTATAGGCTGTTATAATCATAACAGCCAATAATCAAATTGCATTGGTAAGCACCAATGATGTTGTAAAGCCAATACAAATTGCATTTGTAAGCACCAATGATGTTGTAACAATAAAGGTACTGGGGGAGATGCACTAAAGTGTGATAAACAGATGATAAAGAGATTATAAAGAGGAGATGATTTCTCCAGTGTGATAAAATCTCCAAGGCCTATTTTAGTCTATGGAGCCAATGCACTAAGAAATCTCTAATGTGAGAGATCTTAGTGCATAGGTTCCATAGAATAACATAAGACTTGGAGAGTTTAGAACACCGGACATGTGATCTCTACTTTATCACCTCTTTATCACACTTTAGTGCATTATCCCCAAGGTCACCTTATTCTTCTGTAGACAGAGTGCCAAAAAATACACAGAATCACTAACAAAAGGAGCTGAGTCACCGGCAAGCGATACAGGGTCGCTGACCTGACATGACCTGGCTGAAAACCAGCTCTGTACATAGTTACACGAGTTATATTTTGAAGAAGAAATTATTAACATTTGATTTCTCCACAAAAGTCAAGTGCAGCTGTAGGGTGTAGTCTGTAGGGTGTAGTATAGCGGGGCTCTGATTATTATCACACTGCATACAGACAATTGTGGAATACCTGCACCGAGCAAATAAAACTAGCCATAGCTCAGTATTTTACTGACAACGTGAACAGTAACCTATCAAAACCAGGCACATTTTGGAAGGTTATTAAAAATATCTACAACCCCCCTAACCATTCTCACCTCTCAACTATAAAATTAAGCAATTAACCAATACAATGCCCTCATATCAATAGCTAATGAATTAACAGCAAATTTGTTGGATGTGCCACCTCCCTGATTACACACAACAAAAGTAATTCTGACGTACAAACATGTATGGAACAGCCTTGTTCACCTTCACCTGGTCCAACAATACTAGTGAACTCAATTTCATGCCAGTGACCAGTGGTGAAATATATGACCACCTCCTCAACCCAAAAATGAAATTGCAATATGTGCCTGGCCAATTAACAGCAATGTTACTAAACTCAGTGCCTCGGTCACTGCCCATCCTATTGCATCCCTAGTTAATGCCTCCTTGTTATCTGGGTATAGCCCAAAGCCTGGAAAGTAGCTAGAATTGTGCCTATCTACAAAAGTGGTGATAAAAATGTATCAAATTATAGACCAATATCCTTACTCCCCACATTATCTAAAGTCCTAGAGAAATGTGTTCAGCTATATAACTATTACCATTACTATTTCACCCCGTTTCAGCCAGACTTTCATCCAAATCAGTCATCAGTCACTGCCCTCCTAATAGTATACAATGATATCCAGACTGGAATTGAAAATTGTGAACTCGTTGGAGCTATTTCCCTAGATTTTGTAAAGGCCTTTGATACAGGAGACCATACTATTCTGATAAGTAAACTCCAAAGTTCAGGACTGGGTAATTATTCTCTAAACTGGTTCTGATCCTATTTATCAGACAGAACACAACATGTGTCTGTTGCTGACAATACCTCCCTTCCTCTGAAAGTAAAAAGTACAGTCCCCCAAAGCTTCATTCTTGACCCATTTCTATTTTCTCTATTTAAAAAATGATCTGACCATGTGGGGGAAGTATATCTCAATGTGGAACTGTGTGTCAAATATTAACTGTGAGGCAGCATGTTGAATGCTAGTATTGTGGGGCCAACATGGGAAATGTCTCCATTCTGTGTTAGCCTCACATACACTGCCTGACACCCCCAGCCTTGTTTGCTTGCCCAGGCAGTGCCCATGGGGATTTGTGACTACCAGTAGGTAAGGGAACAAGGCTGGGTGGGGGGTCAGAGAGTGTGCATGGGGTTCTATGACTATTAGTGGGCAAGGGAACAAGCCTCGGGGGCAGCTGGTAGCCGCAAATCCTCATGGATGTTATCTGATGCCTGATGGCTCATTATCCTGAATTTCCACATGAAAATTAGTCATTATGCTTAATTTCCATATGGAAATAGAACATTGTCGATGTGCTGAGTGAAAATTCATAAACCTGTGAAAGGCATGTCGGATGGATGTCGATGTGGGCAGATTTTTGTCTGACTTATTGTGATGTGATATTGAAGTCACGTTAGTGCATACTGTCAATGTGCCATCGACACTGCTCTGATAGGACATCGATATTTGAGCCCTTTGCAACCTTTAGTGAAACTCCCCCAGCTCTCCATAAGAACTATAGCCTCAGCTCTACTGCTAACAACTCACTGAGTATCCCACACTACAAGAAAGAGGCCGGTCATTTTGCTTTCTCCAAAATCCTGGAATAACCTCCCCAACAAAATAGTCTCCCAGTCTAAAATCCCTAAAAAAAATGATTCTTTATATCTAAAAACAATGTTACTGTAAATACATATATTTCTTTATTTGTGTAAATATGTAACTCTGTAAAAACTCTCCAGGACATACTTGAAAATGAGAGAAATCTCAATGTATTCTTCCTGGTAAAACATTTTCTAAATAAATACATATATATTTATCAGTCAAAAGCTTGTAGCAAAACTCTAGTTCCCAATCAATGTTCATTAAGCCCTTAAGGACCATGTGACGTGCCAGGACCGTCATGTGTTTTTTGACCGGTGACATCCTGTCTAGACACATACTTTTTAATTACACCGCTCTTGCGGGGGCACTGTAAGTAAAAGCGGGTTCTGAAATTGACCACTCCAAGACTGGACTGGTCGCTTTCAGACCCCAACTCGGTGCTCCAATACACATAACAAGTCACATGTACTGGCCGTTCGTCAAGGATGAAAGCGGTCCTTAATGGAAGGTAACTTCCCTGTACCACTGGTCCTTAAGAGGTTAATCACTCTAGTTAAAAATAACAAACAAGCCCCCTCCCAGAGAGTTTTATTTCAGTATTACCAGAGTTGTAGATCAAGAGTAATTGAATGATAAAGTATCCCCCCTCCCACCCCTTTTACCTAGTGTAACACTGCTCACCTCAGATGTGGAATCTGGTCCTCAGACCAGAGAGCTCACAGCAAGGGGCAATGTTCTTACTGTGAACATAAGGAAAACCCTGTCTCCCTTGACAGTTTTTTCAGGTTTTCCCTTATGCTCACTGAAAATTGTCCCTCTCTGTGATCCATCTGCACAGTCTTGCTGCTCTGAGCTGAGCAGTGTTACATCAGTAAAAGGGGCAGGAGGGGGATACTTTATCCTTCAATTACTCTTGAACTACAACTCTGACAGTATTGAAATAACACTCTCCATGGCCCAAATACGATAAAGATTAATTGGAGCTGCTTTTTTTCTGAAACATTACTATTTTTAAAGGGACACTAATGTCCCATAAAAAAATCTTCTACTTTTATAGAGCTTAAAAAAATATACTATGTCCCACATAGTTTTTAATTAATCTATCTGCCTGCCCATAGAGCAATTGATAGGCTTAACCCCCTGGGCACCCGAGAAGTGTGCAATGCATCACACACAGCTCTCTGGTCCTCAAGGGGTTAAAGTGTGGGATGCTATGAAATGGACAGAATATTCATGAACACGTCTATGAAAAATTCAATAAACTTGTAAGATAAAATTGTCCATAACAGGCATGTACTACTAAATTCCATGCAAAACCAGGCAGTGGAATTTATTTTCAGTCTCTGTTCCTGCCTAAAACCAATTTACTAAGCTGCTTACACGGTTAGTCAGTAAAGGTATCACTCTGCCAGTCTCCTGTTTAAAGGGGCAGTAACACATATAAACATGTCCCTATTACCTTACTGAAATAAGAAAGGCATCATAAAGTGTTCTTGGGGTTCTGTTCACCAGACAAAGCTAAAGCAACAGCCATCTCCCCTGTTTGATTGGCTCCTCATCTGCACATTAAGCCATGGCAGGAACATGTGTGATCTATTGGCTGAGTGGGACTGTTCTCCCGGAAGTAGTTGTAAGTCTGGGAGCACATGTGCTTTTTTCTACAGAAAGGAGAGAGGCAGTCTTTCAACTAGCCACATTATCTGCCAAAAAAAACAATACTTGAGGGTTCCCAACAAGGGGTCTCTTTCTGGTGCACAGAGCCCCCAAACACTTTAGGAGGTTCAATGATGCTTCACTTACTCAAAGAGGAACATATGTTGATGTTACTGTCCCTTTAATTTTGCTTGCACCAAGGACTGGGCAGTGGGCCACTCTATGGGTCTTCTTTCCTTTTCAACTTGTTTGAAGTCATGTATTAAACAAAGCACAGAAGACATTGGTATAACATTTTGGTATTTACCTACATATGCAATGGGAAAGGTTTAAAGGGTTTAAAGGGCTGGCATTAAACTCTTACATCAGAGGTAACATCTATGCTTAACTTATCATGACCAAAAAAATCCTAATGTCCCTTTTGAAGTTTGACCTTGTGGCTATTTCCAAGAGGTAACATCGTCAATCAGTCCTGGATGTCTATGGAGGAGGACATTACAGTTGCTAGTAGGACCACTGGACACTGGACTAGAGAGATCTCCAGTGGGCTGTAAACTAGTATAAAACTGGTGCAGGGACATTTAAATTGCTCTGGCCACACCTACAATTCAGAATGTGGGTGTGGCCAACACAGCTGAGGCACGGCCTTTTGGGAAATCTGGCCTTGTTCCTATTTATGTGATTCTCTCTCTTTTTTTCTGGGATTTTCATAGAACTTCTGCCATCTTATAGGTAATTTATAAAGGGCATATTAAAGGAGATAAACGGAATTCTTATTTCCCATGATTAGAATATGAATAAAGATCATATAGTGCAGAATAATTTCTATAAATATACATTTGCAACTCACAGTTTGTATATATTGTCAGTTTTTATAGAAAAGAAGGTGTTCCCTAAGTGGGTGTCTATAGCGCACCAAAGTGCCACGGCACCCTGGCTGAGAACCACCTATTTACACCACCACGAGATGTGATTTGACTGCTTGAGAAGCAACTGAGGATCTTGGGCCACATGTTGCCCACCTGCTCTATGTTATTTTGCCCAGTGGCAAGACAGTGTAGATTTACTATTTTTTCTATGTTGTTTTGAACATAGCGACCTCACATTGTTTAGACTGAAATTCTTTGTTAACACTTTGACTGTCAGAGCGGTACATTCCGTACCCATCTGGCACTCAAAGGGTTAAATCACTGAATGCTAGAGAGGTCTCCCACACATTGCAAAGCTGCTCCGAGTCCACAGATAGAAGGGGGCTCCCCAGTCTAGTAGAATATCTGACTGTAATAACAACAAAATGGGATTGCTGACCATACGATAACGTAGTGCGGATTTTGGAGAGATAAATCAATATGTTTTATTTCTTTTGAAAATTATTAAGAAATTATTATAGACATGCCACAAAAGCTGCTTTGTGTCTTTGAGTAAGGAGATCCTGACCATGGGCAGGAATGTGAGCGCATTTACAGATTAGTACTTGCATACTTTCTGGACAGCTAAAGGCTGGATTCCATTAAAGACAAGTGGCTTTTTGATGATTTGGTAGTAAAAATAAGTTGGAAATTTGACTGATTATATTACAGCTAAATCCACCATTGAACTTCCCTCCAAAGACACAATTAAGAGTCTTGGATGATGTATTTTACTATTTTTCAGCACTGCCAAATGTCTGTCTATAATCTATAAGTGAACTGTTGAAAACTTGATAGCCAAATTCTAAACTTTCAAAGCCAATATTTGAGCATCACATTGGGCAGAATGACTAAAGGGATTCTTAACTCTATTTTTTCAGCTGTGTTCTAAGCTTTATCAGGTTAGGACATTCTGCTCAGGCATTGGAGGTTACCACTAGGAGAGGTGAGAGTTTGCTGATTAGTTTGTGCTTTGCGGATATATATATATATATATATATAAAATGTGTGTGTGTAAATGGGGTGGGGAGTGGGCAGAACATGTGGGAACTGGATGGGTTACCATGGTTCTCACTAGCCCATAGAATCACCCTTTGACCCTGGAGGCTTGATAATTAAGTCAGAAATATGGAGTCACTGGGGCAGATATGGAATGTTCTCATGTATGATTGCAAATCCACCATATGTGCTAAGGGCCCAGTACCAGGTTTATTCACCTTTGTGGTCTCCAGCTGTGGCAACCCAGCATTTCCTACTAAATACCTCCCAATTGTTCCTCTTTAGGATGAACAGTCCCTCTTTGAGACCCAAATCCCTCTGTCCCTCTTTTCTACCTTGATGTCCCTCTATTTAGATCAGAGTGTGTGGTGTGTATATAAGTGTATCACCCTGGTGTCCCTGTGTTTAGGAGATCAGACTTTGTGGTGTGTATAGAAGTGTATCACCCTGGTGTCTCTGTGTTTAGGAGATCAGACTGTGTGGTGTGTATATATAAGTGTATCACCCTGGTGTCCCTGTGTTTAGGAGATGAGACTGTGTGGCGTGTATAGAAGTGTATCACCCTGGTGTCCCTGTGTTTAGGAGATCAGACTGTGTGGTGTGTATAGAAGTGTATCACCCTGGTGTCTCTGTGTTTAGGAGATCAGACTGTGTGGTGTCCCTCTATTTAGATCAGAGTGTGTGGTGTGTATATAAGTGTATCACCCTGGTGTCCCTGTGTTTAGGAGATCAGACTGTGTGGTGTGTATAGAAGTGTATCACCCTGGTGTCTCTGTGTTTAGGAGATCAGACTGTGTGGTGTGTATATATAAGTGTATCACCCTGGTGTCCCTGTGTTTAGGAGATGAGACTGTGTGGCGTGTATAGAAGTGTATCACCCTGGTGTCCCTGTGTTTAGTAGATCAGACTGTGTGGTGTGTATATAAGTGTATCACCCTGGTGTCCCTGTGTTTAGATCAGACTGTGTGATGTGTATAGAAGTGTATCACCCTGGTGTCCCTGTGTTTAGGAGATCAGACTGTGTGGTGTGTGTATAGAAGTGTATCACCCTGGTGTCCCTGTGTTTAGGAGATCAGACTGTGTGGTGTGTATATACGTGTATCACCCTGGTGTCCCTGTGTTTAGGAGATCAGACTGTGCGGTGTGTATATAAGTGTATCACCCTGGTGTCCCTGTGTTTAGGAGATCAGACTGTGTGGTGTGTATAGAAGTGTATCACCCTGGTGTCCCTGTGTTTAGGAGATCAGACTGTGTGGTGTGTATATAAGTGTATCACCCTGGTGTCCCTGTGTTTAGGAGATCAGACTGTGTGGTGTGTATATACGTGTATCACCCTGGTGTCCCTGTGTTTAGGAGATCAGACTGTGCGGTGTGTATAGAAGTGTATCACCCTGGTGTCCCTGTGTTTAGGAGATCAGACTGTGTGGTGTGTATAGAAGTGTATCACCCTGGTGTCCCTGTGTTTAGGAGATCAGACTGTGTGGTGTGTATATATAAGTGTATCACCCTGGTGTCCCTGTGTTTAGGAGATGAGACTGTGTGGTGTGTATAGAAGTGTATCACCCTGGTGTCCCTGTGTTTAGAAGATCAGACTGTGTGGTGTGTATAGAAGTGTATCACCCTGGTGTCTCTGTGTTTAGGAGATCAGACTGTGTGGTGTGTATATATAAGTGTATCACCCTGGTGTCCCTGTGTTTAGGAGATGAGACTGTGTGGTGTGTATAGAAGTGTATCACCCTGGTGTCCCTGTGTTTAGGAGATCAGACTGTGTGGTGTGTGTATAGAAGTGTATCACCCTGGTGTCCCTGTGTTTAGGAGATCAGACTGTGTGGTGTGTATATAAGTGTATCACATTGCTCCACAGCAATAAAACTTACATTAATATTGGTTTAAACTTAATTATATGCATTTATAACTTAGTCTTGGTAAATAAAATACTTTGATCTAAATCATTTATTCAGTTATAAAAGAGGTGTCAATATGTCATGAAATAACCTAATAATTCATGATAATTCCCCACCCACCAGCCACATCCCCTAAAACACCACCACCTAAAACAGTAGTGTCCCTGTTTGGCCATTTGAAATGTTGAGTGGTATGCTACTAGGTTCTGTCTAGCTGGGGATGTGGGAAGTCCCAACAGCTTGGGGTTGCAAAGTTGAATTCACCCTGACTTAAGAATAGGCAATAAGTACTGAGAGCGCAATACAGGGTTTATTCAAATATGGGCTCTCCAGCTATTAGTACTCAAGACTTCCTGCCATTGTCTAGTTGAGTATACCTGGAGCTGTAGGCTCCAAAAATTGGGGACTCCACAGCTGACTACACCCTGTATTGAGACTTTAGCACATATGGCCTATTCCCAAGTAAGGGCAGGAATCAGCTATGGGCTCCACAGCTGTTGGAATCTATGATTCCTATCATCTCCTAATAGCCTGATAGTCCTCCCTGATGCGGCTTCTTAGTACATATGGCCAACAGCCAAGTCAGAGGGCTGAAAGTCAGCTGTTGAGTTCCACAAATAGCCAGTGCCTCCCCTGCTAGGTATTCGCTCACTGGAATTTGTAGTCCCCAACAACTGGAGAGCCCATTGTATTGGAACCATAGCATATATGGCCTATTTCAGAATTGGGGGGGAGTTCAGCATTGGTCTTTCCAGTTGTTGGGGCCTACAACTCCCAACATATCCAGCTAACCAATGGCTAGTTTAGGATGTGGTGCTTTATAGTCCCCAACAGCTGAAGAGCCCATGGCTGTATATATCCTGACTTAGGTATATGCTATATTTACTTAGAACCAAAATTACCAATTTTTGGCAAAAACATTGCACCACATTGACCAAAAGTGAGTTCTCATTACTGTCAATATACTGCATTAACATTATAGAGGTTCGCATTACATTGATACGAGATGCACTGTTGAGCTCTCTTCTGGGACAATACAAAGTTCCTGAATGAAGACAGAGCACAGACCATTACCTACTGTGACAGGAAGTGATGCTGCTGCAGGGCTACAACAAAATGGCTTCCAGACAGACCTGTAAACACCAGAGAGAGGATGGAGCTTAATTCTGACATCAAACAGGAGCTGTAGTGCAATTGTGTTGTTATGTAAGGCTAGTCTAAGGCTTTGGCCATGATGTCCATTTTCCAGTAGTCACCACGAGCACTGCTTTGTGTCACGGCAGTCAATGGGTATTTCTCCCTTCAGTGTTTAGATCTCTGTGGTGCGCTGGAGAAAGAACAGGTTGTGCACTGATGTCCAGTGATGTCCAGTGATCCCTCCTATATAACTGAGGTTCACTTTTGAAAGGTCGCCCGCAAAAGAGCGTGCAACCTTTTAACTAATTCAACACGTTGCCATGATCAAAATGGCGACATGACAATCTCACACTGCATGACATTGCGAGATTATCATGTCGCCTACTTAATGGTCGCATACACTAGCACAGTTACAAAGGATCTATGATAACAAAACTGGGAGCTGGGATAAAACACTGAATGAGCACACACTATATAGAGGAGGTGGCACCTTCCTATTATGCCATCATCCCTGTGCCACAAAACATTTTTAACAGCTGGAGTCCCCCCGTGTGCTACATACATAATGAGAACGATCAAAGGTACACTAAGCTATGTAAGGAAGTACATACAGAGCTGGATGTTTTTTCCCTACTGAAGGAGTTAGATAAATTGAGTGAATGGGCAGAAAAGTGGCAGATGTCATTTAATGTAGATAAATGTAAGGTTATGCATTTGGGCTGTAGAAACAAACTTTCTACATATACTCTAAACGGGAAACAACCTGAGGAATCCTCATTAAAGAAAGATTTAGGAGTACTGATAGATAGTGTTGAGCGAGCGTGCTCGGCCGATGCTCGGATCGGCTCGAGCATCGCTCTGCTCTGCACATGGCGGTACTCGTACGAGTACCGCCATGTGCTCGCCCGACATGCTCGGGTGAAGAGGATCTGTGCCGGAAGAGGCACAGATCCGAAGACGCTCCGCTGGACCACCAGGGAATGGAGGTACGGGGGCATTGCGGAGATGAAGGGGGCATTGCGGAGATGAAGGGGGACATTATGGAAGAGGGGCATAGACTCTATGCCCCTCTTCCACAATGTCCCCCTTCATCTCCGCTATGCCCGTCTTCCACAATGTGCCCCTTCATCTCCGCTATGCCCCTCTTCCACAATGTCCCCCTTCATCTCCTATGCCATAGAGGAGATGAAGGGGGACATTGTGGAAGAGGGGCATAGCGGAGATGAAGGGGGACATTGTGGAAGAGGGGCATAGAGTCTATGCCCCTCTTCCACAATGTCCCCCTTCATCTCCGCTATGCCCCTCTTCCACAATGTCCCCCTTCATCTCCGCTATGGCATAGGAGATGAAGGGGGACATTGTGGAAGAGGGGCATAGCGGAGATGAAGGGGGACATTGACCAGGCACCCTCCGCTCATCAGAGCAGGGGGTGCCTGGTTTAATGCTCGAGTGCTCCCATTCATTTGAATGGGGCTCGGGTGCTCGGCCGAGCACTCGAGCATCAGGGGGTGCTCGGTCAGAGCACCCGAGCACCCGAGCATCGGGGTGCTCGCTCATCTTTACTGATAGACAATAGACTTCACAGCAGTGTGCAGAGTCACTCAGCTGCTGCAAGAGCAAATAGGGTACTAGCCTGCATAAAAAGAGGTGTAGATGCAAGGGATGCTAATATTATTCTACCTCTGTATAAATCCTTAGTTAGGCATCATCTGGAATATGGAGTACAATTTTGGGCGCCTGTTCTAAAAAAAGACATTACTGAACTGGAAAAGGTGCAGAGACGTGCAACAAAACTGATAAATGGATTGAAGGATCTGAGTTATAAAGAGAGACTAGCCAAACTGGGTTTGTTTACATTAGAGAAGAAATGTCTAAGGGGCGATATGATTACCATTTACAAATACATTCAAGGTCAATACAAAGAACCAGCCAATGAATTATTTATGCAAAGAGCTGAGCTAAGACTAAGTGGTCATCCATTAAGACTAGAAGAAAGGCGTTTTAGACTAAAACAAGGGCAGGGATTCTTTAGAGTAAGGGCGGTTAAGTTATGGAATTCTTTGCGTTGGCATGTTGTACTTGCAGATAATGCAACTGCTTTCAAGAAAGCAATGGATGCCTATCTAGCACAGAACAATATTCAAAATTATGACAGATGGCTTCAAAGCAGATAGGATGTTGATCCAGGGATCTATCTGACTGCCAATTGTAGTCGGGAAGGAATTTTTTTCATCCACCTGGGGCTAAATTGGAAATTGCTCCAGAGGATTTTTTTTTTCATTTTTTTGCCTTCCTCTGGATCAACAGGGGTGTTCTTGGCAAGGGCTGGACTTGATGGACACGTGTCTTTTTTCAGCCTCATCAACTATGTTACTATGTTAAAGCTCTTGTGAAATCATCAAAGTGTCTTTTGATGACACTGGATGCCTTTTTTTATACTTAATATAAGTATATAACTCAAACTGTGTCCCAAAAATATATTTGTATGTCGCCAAATCACACAAAAAAAAACCCCACTTGTATGGGAAAAAAGCTTTAAAGGGATAGTAATACTTTGTTTTATCTTTATTTTATTTTGTAGGCATTAAAAAAACATGAAGAACGATATAAGTCTTATCTCTCAAGATAGGACATATTCACAAGCAAAGTATCGCCCCCACCTGTTCAACCAGATCAGAAGGGAGGTGCCCAGGTAGACTGCAGAGAGGGACAATCTTCAATTAAAATAAGGGAAAAAGCTGAAACACTTGTCAAGGGGGGCAGGGCTTTCATTGCTCTCATAGGAAGAAGATTGTCCCCTGCTGTTATCTGTCTGGTCTATGGACTGGATTCCACATCTGAGAAGAGATGGCGTACACTAGGCAAAAGGGGCGGGAGGGGAAACTTTGCTTGTGAATATCTCTTAAACCATAAAGGTTTGAGAGATAAGACTTATATCATTCTTCATGTTTTTTTAATGCCTACAAAATAAAATAAAGATAAAACGAAGTATTACTATCCCTTTAAATAACATGACATATTATATGAGGAGCCATTATTTCATCAACCTGTATAATCCAATAATCACGATAACTCAAACGTTGCAAGAATAGACAAAGGTATTTTATTTTACTTTTATATTTTAATAAATACTTTTGTATATTAATAAAATACTTTTGTCTATTCTTGCAACGATTGAGTTATCATGATCATTGGATTATATAGGTTGGTGTGATAATGGTGCCTCACATAATATATCATGTTTTCTTAATACTTTGGAATCTATTTAGACTTTGCCAAGGCATTTGATACGGTTCCACACAAGAGGTTACGGTACATATTAAATGAACTAGGCTTAGGGGCAAATGTTTGTGTGTGGATTGGAAATTGGCTGAAAGATTTGCAAAGAGTAGTAGTAAATGGCAAGTTCTCCAATTGGATAAACGTGATAAGTGGAGTACCTCAGGGACCCCTGGGTCCTCTTCTTTTTAATTTGTTTATTAATGATCTCCCAGAGGGCATAGGGAGCCCTGTATCAGAGTTTACCGATGACACAAAATTAAGTAAGGTAATAAAGTCTGAACTGGATGTGTCTTCATTACAAGAGGATTTGGACAAACTGAGTAACAGGCAAATGGCAAATGAGATTCAGTATAGGCAAGTGTAAAGTTATGCATTTTGGTTATAATAATACAAATGCAACATATAGTTTAAATGATGTTTCCCTGGGGAAATCTACTAATGAAAAGGATTTGGGAGTAATGGTAGACAATAGTCTTAGCAGTACTGCACAGTGCCAGCTGGCAGCTGCAAAGACCAATAAGATATTGGCATGTATTAAAAGGGCTATTGACTCAAGGGAGGAAGATATTATTATGCCTCTTTACAGGTCCATGGTAAGACTCCACCTAGAATATGCTGTTCAATTCTGGGCGCCCTTTCTGAAAAAGGACATTATGGAACTAGAGAGAGTGCAGAGGAGGGCTACAAAAATAGTAAGGGGAATGGAAATTTATAGTTATGAAAAAAGGCTAGAAAAGTTAAAGTTGTAACCACTAGAGAAACGGCGTCTTAGAGGGGATTTGATAACACTATATAAATATGTTCAGGGCCCATACAAAGGGCTCTCCAAAGACCAGTTCATTAACAGAACAGTACACAGGACAAGGGGCCACCCGCTTAGACTTGAGGAAAGGATATTTTATCTACAGCAGCGGAAGGGTTTCTTTACAGTAAGGACAATAAAGGTATGGAACTCACTGCCTGAGGAGGTGGTGCTATCGAACACATTAGATGCCCTTAAAAAGGGCCTGGATACTTACTTAAAAGAGCAGAACATAGAGGGCTATGTATTGGGATTAATATTTAGTTAGTGCTTGTTGATCCAAGGAGAAACCTGATTGCCATTTGGAATCAAGAAGGAATTTCCCCCTCCCCATTCAAGACAGAATTTGAAATTGCTGTATTGAGGGGTTTTTTTTGCCTTCTTTTGGATCAACGATGGTAAACAGGAATAGGAAGAGGGTTGAACTAGATTGACACAAGTATTTTTTCAACCTAAATAAAAATTACTAAAATAGCCTTCTTAGGTATGAAATATGATTAAAGCCCAATATGATATCTGACCCCCTTAGCTACTAGAGGCCTCTCCAATCCATTGCTTAGCAATGCGTTGGAGAGGTCTCTAGCATCCAAGGGGTTAACAGAGCATCCTCACCTTGCATTACATTGTCAGACTGGAACATTTCCTGCCATCTACTATCACATTTAGATTAGCTGGTTGACATGTCCTGGGAGAGAAATCAGTTTCTAAACAAAACACAGAACTTTAAACTGTGTTCAAGTGTTAATCAGTAGCTAGTAGACGTCCGATCAATATGGGACCAGTGATAATACTACTGACATTCCTAGAGTCTAAACACAAGAGAAATCTTTGGCAAATGGAAAATGGAAATGGCAAAAGTGTGCGGTCAGTGAGAGGTACAAACATTGAGAAATAAAAGCAAATTTTGTTAAATCGGACATACTCCCCACCTATGGGGATAACAGCATCATAAAATTACAGCCCTCTCTGAACCTGTTAGTAATGCCTTATTCCTATTGGTTGTTCAGGTGGATGTGATGTCCCAGCAGCCAGTAGGACATATTAGCTGTCTTGTTGCCTTCATCACCTTTAAAGGGATAGTAATTCTTAAAAATTACTATCCCCATCTTGTAGCCCTTCAAAAACTAAAATGAGTAAAATGAGCCCAGCAGCATCTCTCAAACATTTATGGTTTAAGAGCTATCCACTTTCAAAGTTCCCTCTCCCCTGATGTCAGCTTTCTAGCTGACAGCAGGGGAATCCGGTCCCGGGACCGCCGCCGGCTCTCCAGCAGAACCATAATCTCGGTAATAAAAAAAACCCTTAACTTTAAAGGTCTTCTATGTGTGCTTGCAAACCAAGCACACGTAGAAGACCTTTTTAGTGAAGGATTTTTTTTTCATTATCGCGATCTCGGCTCTGCTGCAGAGCCGCCGACTGATCCCAGGAGAGGATTCCCCTGCTCTCAGCTAGAATGCTGACGTCAGGGGAAAGGCAAAAAGAGGGAACTTTGAAAGCGGATATCTCTCAAACCATAAAGGTTTGAGAGATGCCGCTGGGCTCATTTTACTCCGTTTTTGAAGGGCTACAAGATGGGGGATAGTAATATTTAAGTATTACTATCCCTTTAACCCTTTGAGTGCCATAGGGGTACGGAATGCATTGCTTTGCACTGAAAGGCACTCAAAGGGTTAACATAGATTCATATTAAACTTCACTTGGCTCAGATTTAATTGATGTATACCATTTATTAAATAAATCAAAATGCATCTTGTTTTTCACTTTTGTCTGTCTTTCTTCATCAATTTCTTTCCTCTTCAGTGCCATTGATTATACAGTCTGAGCTGGGCTAAATGTCCTTGTGGCTCAGATAGGGCTATCTGATCTATGCATACAAATTTGTGAACATTAATGTAGATGCAGCAATCAAAAAGCTCTAAGGCCCATATGTTCACATTTCTTTTGAACATATGGCGCTAATCCTAGCTGTTTGTTCCTTGGAGGTTTTGTGCGATGTCAAATATTTTTGGGCAGGAATGAGTTTAACCATGAAGTTGCTTGACAAATCCCAGAGTTTTCAGACCCACTTCGCACAATGCTTAGTTTTCACACCTGGATTTAAACATTAAAGGGATAGTAATGTTTCACAGTAAAAGCAGCTCTAATTAATCATCATAGAATTTGGGCCTTGGAGAGTGTTATTAAACTTAATCGTGATCATCGCACTATTAAGAGATTTGTGGCTGATTCAGAGCACAGACGGGTTCGTGCAGATAAAGGCACATTGAGGAAGATTTCTGCCAGATCCATGCATCGGATCAAGAGAGCAGCTGCTGAAATACCATTACATAGCAGCAAACAGATATTTGATACTGCTGGTGCCTCTGGAGTCCCACGGACATCAAGGTGTAGAGTCCTCCAGAGTCTTGCAACTGTGCATAAACCTTCTCTTCGGCCATGACTAACCAATGCTCACAAGCATAAACGGCTGCATTGGGCAGAAAAATACATGAAGACTAATTTTCAAACAGTCCTGTTCACTGATAGATGCCGTGCAACCCTGGATGGTCCAGATGGATGGAGTAGTGGATGTTTGGTGGACGGCCACCCTGTTCCAACAAGGCTGCAACGTCAGCAAGGCAGTGGTGGAGTCATGTTTTGGGCCGGAATCATGGGAAGAGAGCTGGTCGGCCCCTTTAGGGTCCCCCAAGGTGTAAAGGTGACCTCTGCAAAGCATGTGGAGTTTCTGACTGACCACTTTCTTCCCTGGTACAGAAGGAAGAACTATGCTTTCCGTAATAAAATCATCTTCATGCATGACAATGCACAATCTCATGCTGCAAAGTATACCTCTGCATCAATGGCTGCTATGGGGATAAAAGGAGAGAAAGTCATGGTGTGGCCTCCATCCTCCCCTGACCTCAATCCTATTAAGAACCTTTGGAGCATCCTCAAGCAAAAAATCTATGAGGGTGGGAGGTAGTTTACATCCAAACAGCAGCTCTGGGAGGCTATTCTGACATCTTGCAAACAAATTCAAGCAGAAACTGTCCAAAAACTCACAAGTTAAATGGATGCAAAACTTGTGAAGCTGCTATCAAATAAGGGGTCCTATGTTGAAATGTAATGTGACCTGTTAAAATGTTTAAAAAGTTATAATGTTGTTAAAAGTTTGATTGAAATAGCTTTTGATTTCAGTAAATTTGCTGCAAACACAACAAATGACAATTTTCAGTTCTTTACAACCTATAAAGTGTTTTGAAACTTACTGTGCGTAATAATTTGGAACAGTGCATTGTAAGTTTTTATGTTTAAAAAAAATACTGTTATCATTAGGAGGTTTGTTCAATAAAATTTGAATTGTACTCTTAATAGTTGAAAACATGAGAATTATGCTGACTTATTTACATCAATTATTTAGGTAAATGAGAAAAATATCATTTGCATAATAATTTGGAACAGGGTGTATGTGCTATCTGGCCTATGAAAGCAACACAAGATGTTATTAGTATCATGTCGAACTGGGGGGCTTGACAATGACATGCTATGGGTGGTCCAATTGAAGTATTTCTCTAATGACTGCATTTTTTCATACGTTTTTCTCCACAATTTTTTTTTTTATCTATCAGAGAGATCACTCACTTTGACACACTCATACCCCTATAAGGAACACACACACACACACACACTGATAGTTGTACACATATTGGGAACACACACACTGACACATACATATATAGGGAACACATACACTCATTGACACTTAAACACATACATGGAACACACACATTGACACATACACATATAGGGCCACAAATACATTGACACTTATACATGTATAGGGAACACACACATTGAAACTTATACACAAATAGGGAACACAGAAACACACTGACACTTATACACATACAGGGGTGCGGCATAAAAGGGTGGTACACAAGGGGTGGGGCCAGGGGGAGGTAAAATGAGGTTTTACCTAGGATGGCAAAAATCCTTGCACCAGCCCTGCCTTCCCGCCCCTTTTACTGATGTAACACTGCTCACCTCAGAACAGCAAGACTGTCTGGATGGATTGCTGAAAGGGACAATCTTCAGTGATCATAAGGGAAAACATGTCTGGTCTCAAGACCAGATTCCACATCTGAGGTGAGGTGGCCAAACCTGTCTGGTCTCAAGACCAGATTCCACATCTGAGGTGAGGTGGCTTACACTAGGTAAAAGGGGTGGGAGGGGGATACTTTATCATTCAATTACTCTTGAACTACAACTCTGACAGTATTGAAATAACAATCTCCATGGCCCAAATACTATGAAGATTAATTGGAACTGCTGTTTTTTGTGAAACATTACTAACCCCTTAACAACCCATGATGTGCCAGGACTGTCATGGGTGCACTTCCCAGAAGGAACCATGACGGTTCTGGCACGTCATGGATTAAATGGTAGCAGCACCCTTCCCTGCGGGACCGGAGCGCTCAGCTTCAGTCCTTGTCAGTTCAGCCGGTTCATGTGTTCGCTATTAGCAGAATAGTTTAGTCTTGTCATCTTCATTGATGATATTGCTAGTGGTTTTTAAGGCAAGTTGTGCCTTTTTGCAAATGACACAAAATTCTGCAACAGGGTTCACTCTCCAGGAGGGATAAACCAAATGCACAAGGATTTAGGAAAACTGGAGGAGTGGACAAAGGTATGGGATCTAAAATATTATGCTGACAAATTCAAGATAATGCATATAGGACACAGAAACCCAGAGGTGGAATACAGAATACAGAATTGCTGACAAAAATATCAGTGGAAAAGCCCTTGGGTATTATTATTAAAGATGGTGTTAAGGTAAGCAATGCAGTAAAGCAGAGGGAAAAACAAAACTGGGTTATATAAGAAGAGGCATTAGCACCAGGAAGAGAGAAGCATTAATGCCACCCTATAGAGTACTGGTAAGACTTCACTGGGAGTAATGTTTACAGTTCTGGAGACCACATCTCCAGGAGGACACAGATCATTTGGAGGATGGTCAAAGAAGATACACCAAAATGGTGCAGGATTTTACGACACAGTATATGCAACCAGACTCAAAGTACTTAATATCTGCAGCTTAGAAGAAAGGTGGGAGAAAGGATATATGATAGAAACATTTAAATATATTAATGGTTTTTATATATTTTTTTGGAGGGGAACATTTTTTTAAAGAGGAATACTAGAACAATAGGTCATGATTTAAATGTAGATGGTGGAAAATTCTAAATAATGTGTGTGAGTACTATTTTACAGAAAGGGTGACAGACTCAGGAACAGACTCCCAGCAGAGATGGTTTGGACAAATGCTATCAGGGAATTAAAACATGTCTGGGTTAGACATAAGTCTATTCTGGGAAGTGTGTAATATTGTGTATTTTATTAGATAGGGGAATGAGCAAACATAATGGGCCAGATGGATATTTTCTGCCATCAGACTTCATATTTCTATAATTTAGGTAAGTCATGTTAGTCCAGTGGTGTAGATGCTAAATGGATGAATATTGTAATGTGTGATAATACTTTTTTATTGGGCTAACATTCAATTTTCAGTCCAAGCTTTTGAGACCATCCTCCCTTTATCAAGTCAAAAGCATACATTGTATTTCTATGTATCCTAAGCTACTGGTACCTACTTTCTTCTAAATACTTTAAATGTTAATAAAATGTAAACTATTTGGATTCTAGAGAGAGTACTTGATTGTTAAGGTTCCCCAGGGATTTCACCTGAAACAAAGGGGATTCCATATTACAAGAAGAACTAATGCCCTATGGGACCTGTACTACTATTTGTAGTCCTTCTTACTAGTGATGATCGAGCACCCCGATGCTCGGGTGTTCGGGTGCTCTGGCCGAGCGCCCCCGGAGGCTCGAGTGCTCGGCCGAGCACCCGAGCCCCATTGAAGTCAATGGGAGGACTCGAGCATTACACCAGGCACCCCCTGCTCTGATGAGGGGAGGGTGCCTGGTTCATAGGAAAAGGTCAGAAAATGATGGAAACACCACAGAAATGGTTCAGGGACAGCATAGGGAGGATGTCTGGATGCATCTTGGACTCCAACGTCGCTGCTGGGAACGATGTTTCGCCCGTAGTACGCCATTTTTACAGACTGACCGTAAAACACACAAAAAGGAAGATAAAAACGATTGTAGGCGAAAAATTGTTACCAAACAGTATTTGCTGTATATTTACTTGTATATCATCTGCAAATTCTGCAAAAAATTTCATCGATTTTTTGGAACTGGGGCCATGATTAAGAGGGAAACGTGCGCAGCGTAAAGCAGGTGTTCAACGTGGTTATGGCCCGGGTAAGGTACAGCATTCAGGAACGGAGGCCGCAGCTACCACAGGTTTTACAACATGTCCGTTTGCCCTTGTTAAGTCCAAAATTTATAGTCGGAACAGTGGGGTCTGATCCATTGAGTAAAAGTGACGAAGTGACTTAGTGGATGAAGCCAAGAACTACCTTCTGCTCTGTCGAACACCCCAGCCCTATTTAATTCAATGGGAGGACCTGAGGCACTCCGATACAACCTGTATATCACAAAATGGAGGGCCTCATTCACATTGTGGTACAATAGTTCAGGTAGTGGTCCAACACTCATAAAGCCTATGCACTAAGTGAAAGGGCTGCCAAAAATTAGACTGAAATGTCACTCCAATACACCCTTTATTACACATAAAGGAGGGCATCATACACACCCTTGAAAAATTAGGATTAATGGCCTGCTGGTGACCCTCTAAAACATTAGGGGCGAGGGCATGCCGCTAAGCTGACCATCTAAAACATTAGGAATGAGGGTCTGCTGCTGAGCCGACCATCTAAAACATTATGGGTGAGGGTCTGCTGCGGAGCTGACCATCCTAAACATTATATGCGAAGGCCCGCTAGTGAGCTGACGCTATAAAACATTATATGAGAGGGCCCGCTAGAGAGCTGACCCAATAAAACATTATATGAGAAGGCCCGCTGGTGAGCTGACCTATACAAAAATTGTCAAACATGGCCCGCTGGTGAGCTGGCCCTAAATAAAAATTATATCACAGGGCCCGCTGGTGAGCTGGCCCTATATAAAAATTATATCACAGGGCATATGGAAGAGGAGGAGGAGGATGAGAAGATTAAGAGTCAACCATATACCCGTTTTTTGGGTGGAAGGGGTGAATGGGAATACAGAGTATTCCCATCATTGTAAATAACATATCTAAAGTGACTTTATGTTCACCCGGGGCTTTCCTCCAGTGGAGTGGAGAAGTCAGGGGAAATCCAGGCCTTGTTCATTTTTATAAGTGTCAACCTATCAGCATTTTCGGTGGAAAGGCGGATACGCTTATCTGTTATGATGCCACCAGCAGCACTAAATACCCGCTCAGACAGAACGCTTGCGGCAGGGCAGGCCAGCACCTCCAAGGCGTAGAGTGCCAGTTCATACCACGTGTCCAGCTTGGACACCCAGTAGTTGTAAGGCACAGAGGGATCATTGAGGACGCTGACATGGTCTGCTACGTACTCCTTCACCATCTTCCAAAACTTTTCCCTCCTTGTGACACTAGGCCGCGCATCAGGGTGAGGGTGATGGCGGGGTGTCATGAAGGT
Organism: Rhinophrynus dorsalis; assembly: GCA_037306005.1. Taxonomy (NCBI): domain Eukaryota; kingdom Metazoa; phylum Chordata; class Amphibia; order Anura; family Rhinophrynidae; genus Rhinophrynus; species Rhinophrynus dorsalis. The sequence goes on along the minus strand of CM074718.1, from coordinate 658,179,959 downwards.
GTCCCACGCCTTGGAGAGTGTTGCCCTGCCTTTGTCGGAACTGCTGTGTGCTCCCCTTTTCTCCCCTTCTCGGTTGGCCAAGGTAGCACGTACTCTGCCGCCAGCGTTGTCAGATGGAAAATTTTGGAGCAATTTTTCAACAAGAACCTTCTGGTATTGCACCATTTTGCTTGTCCTCTCCACCGGAGGAATGAGAGATGAGAAATTCTCTTTGTAGCGGGGGTCCAGAAGGGTGAACACCCAGTAATCCGTGTTGTCTAAAATGCGTATAACGCGTGGGTCACGGGAAAGGCAGCCTAACATAAAGTCAGCCATGTGTGCCAGAGTACCAACAGGCAAGATTTCGCTGTCCTCACCAGGAGGATGACTCTCAATCTCCTCATCCTCTTCCTCCTCTTCTGCCCACCCACGCTGAAGAGATGGAACTAAAGTTCCATGGCTACCCTCTGTAGCGGAGGCAACCGTGTCTTCCTCCTCCTCCTCCTCCTCCGCCTCCTCCAATTGTCGTTGAGAAGACGAAGTGAGGGTGCTCTGGCTATCACCTTGTGTAAGCTCTTCCTCCCCCATTTCCACCTCTTCCACATGCAAAGCGTTGGTTTTAATTGTGAGCAGTGAGCGTTTCAGTAGACACAGAAGTGGGATGGTTACACTGATAATAGCGTTATCGCCACTCACCATCTGTGTCGATTCCTCAAAATTGCGTAAAACCTCACAGAGGTCTGACATCCATTCCCACTCCTCACTTCTGATTAGAGGAAGTTGAACGGAGAGGCGACGACCGTGTAACAGCTGGTACTCCACTACTGCTCTCTGCTGCTCACAAAGCCGGGCCAACATGTGGAAGGTGGAGTTCCAGCGCGTGCTCACGTCACACAGCAGCCGGTGAGCTGGCAATTGTAAGCGCTGCTGCAGCGTCAACAGGCCGGCTGAAGCTGTAGATGACTTACGGAAATGTGCACACACGCGGCGCACCTTCGTCAAGAGATCATGCAAATTGGGGTAGGTTTTTAGAAATCGCTGAACCACTAAATTAAATACATGCGCTAGGCATGGTACGTGTGTGAGCTTGCCGAGCTCCAAAGCCGCCACCAAGTTACGCCCATTATCACACACAACCATGCCTGGTTGCAGGTTGAGTGGCGAGAGCCACTGCTCGGTCTGGTGACTAATCCCCTGCAACAGCTCTGAGGCCGTGTGCTGTTTGTCCCCAAGGCAGATCAGCTTCAGCACGGCCTGTTGACGCTTCCCCACTGCAGTGCTACACTGCTTCCAGCTACCGGCTGATGGGTGAGTGGCGCTGCGCGCAGAGAATTCGGAGGTGGAAACGGAGGAGGAGGAGGAGGAGCCAATAACGTAGGTGCTGGCGGAAACCCTGATGGAGGTAGGGCCCGCAATCCTCGGCGTGGGTAGCACCTGTGCCATCCCAGGGTCCGAGTCGCTCCCAGCCTCCACGACATTCACCCAGTGTGCCGTCAGGGAAATGTAGCGTCCCTGGCCACAAGCACTTGTCCATGTGTCAGTCGTTAAGTGGACCTTCCCAGTAACTGCGTTGGTCAGGGCACGGGTGATGTTAAGTGACACATGGTGGTGTAAGGCGGGGACGGCACACCGGGAAAAGTAGTGGCGGCTGGGGACTGCGTACCGAGGGACAGCTGCTGCCATCAGGCTGCGGAAGGACTCAGTGTCCACAAGCCTAAATGGCAGCATTTCGATGGCCAGTAATTTGGAAAGGTGTGAGGTTAGTGCTATGGCCTGTGGGTGGGTGGCTGGGTATTTTCGCTTGCGCTCAAATGCCTGGGGTAACGACATTTGGACGCTGCGCTGGGACAGGGAAGTGGATGTGGTCGCTGATGGTGCTTCAGATGGTACAGGTGCAGGGCGGGAGGTATGCGGGCCTGCGCCTTCGACAGGCGATTGGCCGGCACTGAAAACAGGGGAAGAGGAGGCAGTGGTGTGGCCTGCAGACACAGATTGGCGATCCGGGCGTTCCTCCCACTTATTACGGTGCTTGGATGCCATGTGTCGGATCATGCTGGTGGTGGTGAGGTTGCTAGTGTTCATGCCTCGGCTCATTCTGGTGTGGCACAGGTTGCAAACTACAGTTCTTTTGTCGTCCGCACTTTCCTTAAAAAAACGCCATACCGCGGAACACCTAGCCCTTGGCAAGGGAGATTTACGCAAGGGGGTGCTCCGTGGAACATTTGCGGGCCGGTTTGGTGCGGTCCGCCTTCTTTCTTTAGCCACACCACTGACTCTTCCAGCCTGTTGCGGTGCTGCAGATGGCTCACCCTCAGGACTGCTGTCATCGCTCGGCTTTCCACCTTCCCAGGTGGGGTCAGTGACCTCATCGTCCACCAAGTCCTCCTCCAATTCCTCACTCTGATCATCCTCCTCATTTCTTGATCCCACCACATCCTCAGTCATTGACAACTGTGTATCATCCTCCTCATTTCTTGATCCCACCACATCCTCAGTCATTGACAACTGTGTATCATCCTCCTCATCAAGGTCTTGAGACAGTAATTGTGGTTGATTTGATGGCAACTGTGTCTCATCATCATCATCCACTTCCTTTGACCTTAAATGCCGTTCCCCTCTGTCATCTTCTTGTGATTGGGTACCCTCTAGAGGTTGTGAATCAGGGCACAAGATCTCATGTTCCTCTGCAAGCGTGCTTGGAGAGAGGTTCAAATCAAGGATTGGTGATGAGACGAGCTCCTCACTATATCCCAGTGTGGGATCACTTCTTTGGCCAGACCCTCTATGGTGGGAGGAAGGATGATCAGGGTGAGGATTATGTTGACCAGACTCTTGGCTAGTGAGAGTGGACTTGGTGGAAGACAGGGTGGTGCTTAACCGACTGGAAGCAGTATCAGCTGAAATCCAACCGACCACCTGTTCGCAGTGGTCTGACCTCGAGAGTGATGTCCTGCGACGCCCTGTAAACTGAGACATGAAGCTAGGTATGGTGGATGTCTTTCTGTCTTGTGCTCTGGCACCAGGCACAGTTTCTACACGTCCTGACCCGCGCCCTGAACTATCAGGATCACGTCCACTTCCCCGTCCCTTTTTACCCGCCTTCTTCATATTAAACGGAATATATGCCTGTAATCTGCGGCTAGGCACAGTGAACGGAATATGTGACGTTAATTTGTGAATTTGCACACTAAACAATATGTGACGTTAATTTGTGAATTTGCACACTAAACAATATGTGACGCTAATCTGCGGCTAGGCACACTAAACAATATGTGACGCTAATCTGCGGCTAGGCACACGAAACAGAATGTGACGCTAATCTGCGGCTAGGCACACGAAACAGAATGTGACGCTTATCTGCGGCTAGGCACAGTGAACGGAATATGTGACGTTAATTTGTGAATTTGCACACTAAACAATATGTGACGCTAATCTGCGGCTAGGCACACTAAACAATATGTGACGCTAATCTGCAGCTAGGCACACTAAACAATATGTGACGCTAATCTGCGGCTAGGCACACGAAACAGAATGTGACGCTAATCTGCGGCTAGGCACAGTGAACGGAATATGTGACGTTAATTTGTGAATTTGCACACTAAACAGAATGTGACAATAATCTATGGCTAGGCACACGTTTAAAATGGCCCTTTTTGTCGCTGCGTTGTAAAATATTTGTCCCTGTGCACCTAGTACAATGTCACCTTAGAACATGTCCCCCCCCACAAAAAAATGAAATTCTGCCACCCCCAAAAAAAATTAAATGCTGCCCCCACACACAACAGTCCTAAAAAGGACTTTTGGGTCTTGAAAGAGTTTCAACAATGTTATTCTCCCTACACTGACTTCCTGTGCATCTAGTATTATATGTCACCTTACTAATATCCCCCCCACAAAAAAAAGGAAATTGTGCCCCCCCAAACAAAATATAAATGCTGCCCCCACACACAACAGTCCTAAAAAGGACTTTTGGGTCTTGAAAGAGTACCAACAATTTTATTCTCCCTACACTGACTTTCCCTGCCTGATCGCATCTCTCCCTGGCTAAGAATGAGCCGAACTCGCGCGTCGGGTCCTATACAGCACCCGATCACGGGTTCTGGCCAGCCAATCAGTGTAATGCCAGCAGCCAACATGGCTGCTGGCATTACACTGATGTCAGAGCCTCCCCGCACGTTTATTGGCTGCGCAGCAGCCGCGAAACGTGCGGGGAGGAGACCCGAACATGGGGGGCGAGCACATGCGGTACTCGTACGAGTACCGCCATGTGCCGAGCAGAGCGATGCTCGAGCCGAACCGAGCTTCAGCCGAGCATGCTCGCTCATCAGCACTTCTTACTACTACTATTTCTTCAACTGTTCTTTAGGCTTTGTCTAATTTTTTTTTGTAATTTTAGGAACCTAAGTGTCCTGTTAGAGGTGGTCTTTCTTAGGCCACCTGTGGGGTTTACTTAAAGGAGAACTAACATTTCCTTATAATTCTCTTCTTATCTTACTATGACCAGAAAATTCTAATTGCCGCTGTAATTTTTGTGTCCATGGAGGCGAAGCAATGCCTTGCATAACCCTCTGGTCCTTAAAGGGTTAAGTTTAACATGAGCAATGAGCACAGTTTGGGGTCGTGTGGTCCTTCTAGCACGTCATGTCCACCTGCATGGACATGATGTCCAGGAATAATTGAAGATGATATCTCTTAAACCTTAGCTCAATGGCAAAATTAACAGGGTCATTAGGATTTTCTAGATATATTAAGGTAAGTGGGGGTTATTCTTTTAGTGTTAGTTTTCCTTTAATTGAACATTTTCATACTGTTTTTGCCTATGTATAGTAGTGTGTGTGTGTGTGTTGCGGTGTTGGTGGTGGGGGATTTTGTTTTATATTTTAGATATTTGGACATATTGTCCTTTATGCCAAAATGGAATTGGATTTCTCCCTAGATCAATTGCCGGACTGGCCTACTGGGACACTGGGAAATTTCCATGTAGGCCACATGTTGTGAGGTTGACCTGGCTGCCAGCTGCTCCTGCCCCAACCCCTCTCTTCTTTCCTGACGTGTATTTTCTGTAGGTAGTGATGATGCTGGGTCTCACCCTGTCTTCAGTTTCAGTGTGAAGCCAATGGCTCCTCACTGCCTCTTCTTGTACTTACGGGTGCACTGAAATGAGGTCACCTCAGTACACCCGGAAGTACCAGTGGATGCAGTGCAGGGTGCTTGACTCTACAGTAGGTGAATCTGGGGGGTGGTGAAAGAAGAAAAGGATATTTACCCCAAATACCCAAAATTATTGTGTGACTAACTTGGAAGACACAGACAGCATTAATGCACATTGCATCCTGGTCTGTCTGTTAACTCTGTGCTAGGGGAGTCTGGGGATGTGAGAAGGGAGCGAAGGATATTTACCCCAAATTCCCCAAATTCTGTGTGACTGACTGGGAAGACACAGGCAGCCATGATACAAGTTCCTTCCTGATCTGGCTGTAATCTATGTGCTGTTGGAGTCCGTTGGAGTTTTTTTTTTTTTTTTGACAGTGATAGAGGTAGAGACAGTTAATAAAAAAATAGTTTGACAGATAGGGGACTGACGAGCTATGACTGAGGCAGACTGATATTAGAAGACAGAGTATTTTGTAAAGCACAAGACATCACATACATTCCATTCTATTATGAACATCAAGTATACACAGTAGTTTAATAATGTCTAGAAAATGCACTAGAAGCACGTGGAGGCCAAAAGAGGTAGTAGAAGTGCAAGAACAAGTTAATAAAGTGGTAATCCAAAAACTTACTGCAGCCATGGTTGCTGCAGCACGTGCAATATATGACAGCGATCCCTTTCCTCCAGAGGAGGCAGTTTGATAAAGTCCAACAAAAAGTTCCACAGTTACCACCACTAGCACCAGTACCATTAATAAACCATCTAAAAACACCAAAGGCAACTCCTAGTCACATTCTAGTGTTGATAGCATAGTGTAAGAAGTTGTAACCGTTCAACCAACTGCTGCATCTGACAGTGAGACAAACAAACAAGTACAACACATATCCTGAAAGTAATAACGAGCATTATGAAAATCCTTCTAAGGGGAAAAGTAAAATAAATAGTTTGAAACCTCTAAAAACCAAGAGGAATAGAAAAGTAGTGGGGAAGAAGAGGCCTACAATGTTGAGGATGACCTAATTACTGAAGATGATGATGATGTAGTTGTAGAATATATCCCTCCGGATCCTTCTCTTCTTCAGATACAGATGAAGCTGAGAGTGAGAGAGATGATGACATCGCCAGAAAGTTAGCCGAAAGGCAAAGTCTCAAACTTCCATCACTAAAAAAGGAACACTGTGTCTGTCTATAAGCTGTTTGAGAAAACTATTGAAAATTCTGACCCTGGACAAGCAAAGATGTAATGAAAAAAAATACACAACCATCTGGTCAGTCATCATCGTCAGCTTCTACTTGGTAATGCAGCAGCAACATCACAACAAGCCCCCACACCAATACAGGTGCATCTAGAGAGCAGCCTTTCATTACCAACTACAATGAGCACAGTGTGCACAAGTAAGAAATGGGAAGGAGGTATCGCAGCAATTAACACATCTGCAATCATATTAAGCAACAGGAACAGCTACAACCAAACACATTGATGCTTAGGTCAATAATGTAAAGCCAACCCCCAATATACCAAGTACTGCTGTTATTATGGCCTTTGTCCATACTCCCTGCCACCAGCTTAGCATATTCTTCAGGATGGAATGTCTGCAGATGTTCCCCGATACCCTGCATTCAATTGCTCTCCACCACATTGTCATGTGTGGTCAGTGCACTACTCAATGTGCAATGGGTGGACACAAACTGCCAGATCCTCACATGTACAGACTTGCTATCAACTGGAGGGAGAGATAATGGAGCCGAAGGTGGTACACCAAACAAGGATGTAGAGGATGCTGAGAGTGTAGGCACAGGTATAGTGGGTACATCTTCCCACATTCGGACCCTAGCACAAGACAATGACAGTATAGGTGTCATGCTCATTATCGAACTTCCAGACTGGGTTTCTCTAGATTCTTTGTACCCTTGGGGAGGAACAAGGGGCACAGTGACAGCGGCTCTTGATTTCTTTTTTTGGGGAACTTAGCTTTTTCATTCTTAACATAAACGTTTGGTGTCTATGTTGCATGTGCTTTATGAGGGCAGATGTGCCAAAGTGTGTCCCCTCCTTTCCCCTCTTCATTACCTTATCAGTGATCTCATCTCTATTGACTGCACTGCTCCTGCTCCAAGGGAAAAGCATTCCCACACCAATGATTACAGTGAGGTGACAAGTGGAGAATAATGGCCTTCTTCTTCTCCAGAATCACCTTCACTGGCTGGGGCAGGTGCTGCTGCCTCAACATCATCACTGGAGCTAGGACCAGAAGTATTGTTGGCAAGTGGAGCAGGTCCTGACTCCTGGTCCCATATCACTGCTTGAAGAAGCCAGTGCCATGGTGACCACTGTGGTCTGTGGCACACTAGCTTTCTCATCATCATGCTGCTGCTGAGACAGATGTATGACTTAGCAGCAGGAAATAAAGCAGCAACAGATTCCACAATGTCACTGCTGGTGGTGGTGGCGTTGGCCATCCCCATTTGCATCTCTTCTCTTCTCTAATGTAAACAAACCCAGTTTGGCTAGTCTTGCTTTATAAATCAGATCCTCCAATCCCTTTATCAGTTTTGCTGCACATCTCTGCACTTCTTCCAGTTCAGTAATGTCTTTTTTAAGAACTGGTGCATATTCTGGATGAGGCTAGCTGCTGAGTGACACTACACACTACTGTGAAGTCTATGGTCCATCAGTACTCCTAAATCTTTCCTTAAGGAGGATTCCCAAAATAATTTCTCATCTATATATATATATATATATATATATATATATATATATATATACATATATATATATATATATATATATATACATATGCGTCTACACACACACAAACACACACACACACACCCAGGGGTGGCAAAAAGGAGGAGATATTCAGATCTTTTGTGTACTGCCTGTCCAGGACATAAAGGGGGTATGATTTTCAATGCAAGGAGTTGGCCCTCCCCTCACCATCTCCTCTTCCAAAAAACACACATGGCCTTTTAACACCCTGACACTCTTGTGACAATCTCTGATAGGAATTGCAGGGGCCTTCAATACACACACAACAAACACCACAATACACACACACACTATAAATACGTACATGCAAAACACACACATGCACAGTACACCACAACAATACCTTAACACACACACGTACAGCACAAATGCACAAAACAAACACAACACACATGCAATACACATGTACAGTACACACACATGCACAACACACACAATACACACATGCACAAAAACACATGCACACGCAATACACAAATACACACACCATACAATGCACCACAACACACACACTTACAACACACATGCACAAAACACACGCAACACACAACAAACACACACAATATACAAAAAACACACAATATACAAACATGCACAACACAAACAAATACATATGCAATACACACATAATACACATAAACAAACACAATACATACACGTAATATACATACGCACACAAACACAATACATACAAAACCCACAATATGCGAAATACACACACACAATACATAAAACGATATGCACAAAACACTATACTTAATATGGTATCCGATATATGAGAAACACTAAAAGCAAACCATTATACACAAAATTCAATAGGCAAAAGCTCAAAATGCAGTACAGAACACGCTGTAGTAATGCGCAAACAAATTTACATTGTATGCAAAACAAAATATGACATACGCGATATGCTATTTGCAAAATACTATACGAAAAAACACTATACACAAAGTGCTATGTGCAAAACGCTATGTGCAATACACTATATGCAAACACATATGTGCAAAATGATGTGATCAAAATGCAATGCACAATACAATATACGCAAACCACTATACGCAAAATTGTATAAATATAACAAAATGCTAAATGAAAATAGCAATATGTAAAATGCTATAAGCACAATACAGTATGCAAAACTCTATACACAATACATATCTAATCTTCTCTTAAAAGTATCCATTGTATCTGCCATAACCACACCCTTTGGCATGAAATTCCATAATGCAATAGACCTTACTGTAAAAACCCTTCCTCTGCTGAAGTTGAAACCTCCTTTCCTCTAATCTCAAAGTGTGAACCCTGGTCACCTGATCAGGCCTTGGAATGAATAGCTCACCAGAGATCCTTGTATTGGCCTCTCATTTACTTGCACATTGTGATAAGATCTCCCCTTAGTTGTATTTTCTCTAGAGTAAATAAACCAAGTTTATCTAATCGCTCCTCAGACGTCAAATCCTCCATTCCCTTAATTAATTTTGTTACTCTTCTCTGTACTCTCTTCATTTCTAGAATATCCTTTTTCAGATCCGGTGCCCGAAACTGCACGGCATGTTCGAGGTGGGGTCTCACCTATGATTTGAACAATGGCAAAATGATGTTCTCCACTCTTGCTTAAATACCCTTTTTATGCAAGACAGGATTTTGTTTGCTTTTGCTACTGCTGTTTGACACTGGTCACTGTTTCCAAGTTTGTAGTTTACAAGGATTCCCAGATGTTCCTCTAGCAATGAGTCCCCTAAAATGATTCCATTAAAGGAATAGTAATAGTTCACAAAACAGCAGCTCCAATTAATCTCCATAGCTGGGCCATTGAGAGTGTTATTTCAATACTGTCAGAGTTGTAGTTCAAGAGTAATTGAATGACAAAACTAGCCCCCTCCTGCCCCTTTTAACTAGTGTCAGCCGCCTCCCCTAAGATGTGGAATTTGGTTCTGGGACCAGACAGCTCACAGCAAGGGACAATCTTCTTACTGTGAGCATAAGGAAAACCCTGCCCCGTTTGACAGGTTTTTCAGGTTTTTCCTTATGCTCACTGAAGATTGTCTCTCTCTGTGATCCATCTGGACAGTCTTGCTGCTCTGAGGTGAGCAGTGTTACATCAGCAAAAGGGTCAGGAGGTGGGTACTTTATCATTCAATTACTCTTGAACTACAACTCTGATGGTATTGAAATAACACTCTCCATGGACCAAATACTATGAAGATTAATTGGAGCTGCTTTTATTGTGAAACATTACTATCAATACTTCATTTGAATGGTCTACAATGTGTGCCTGGTATGCAAGCACACTTTGTAGACCGTTCAAATGAATTATTTCTGCCTAACTAGCGTAATCACGGTGCTGCTGAAGAGCGCAGGACGGTCTGTTGAACGGGATCTCCTTCTCTAACTCGGAAACCTGACATACGTGCAAGGGAAAGGAAAGGGAAACTTTGACAGCTTGTATCTCTCAAACCATAGAGGTTTGAGAAATAGGACTTGGTGCAAGTAATTTAGGTTTTTAATACCTATACTGTTAAATATACTTGTTTTAAAGTATTACTATCCCTTTAAGTTCATAAGTAGCATTGGGATTATTTCTTCCCAGTGCCTGACTTTACACGTTCACATATTAAACTTCATATTTGATTGCCCAATCTTCCATTTTATGTAAATCCCTCTGTAGAGAACAAATATCTTGCTCTGAATCTATTACCCTGCATAATTTAGTGTCATCTGAAAATATTGATATTTTGCTTTCTATATCTAATTCCAGGTCATTTATAAACATGTTAAAAAGCAGTGGGCCAAGTACTGAACCCTGAGGTACTCCACTCTCAACGTTAACTCTATTGGAGAATTGTCCATTTACAACCACTCACTGTTTCCTACCCTTCAACCAGTTTTATATCCAATTGCAAAGGTTATTGCAACCATGCTGGCTCCTACTAATAATATTGTTGGATTTCACACAATCATGAATACTCTCAGCTGGTAACCCTTCTAATATCTTACCCACTATGGAAGTCAAGCTCACAGGTCTATAATTTCCTGGTTTAGACCTTGCACCCTTTTGGAATAATTGTGCTACATCAGATTTGCTCCAGTCACAGGGCACTGAGCCTGATGATAGAGAATCAATACATTTTAAGTATAATGGTCTTGCTATTTCTGATCCAAGTTCCTTAAAGGTAGTAATACTTCGTTTTATCTTTATTTTATTTTGTAGGCATTAAAAAACATGAAGAACGATATAAGTCTTATCTCTCAAACCTTTATGGTTTGAGAGATATTCACAAGCAAAGTTTCCCCTCCCGCCCCTTTTACCTAGTGTAAGCCATCTCTTCTCAGATGTGGAATGCAGTCCATAGACCAGACAGATAACAGCAGGGGACAATCTTCTTCCTTTGAGAACAATGAAAGCCCTGCCCCCCTTGACAAGCTTTTCAGCTTTTTCCCTTATCTTAATTGAAGATTGTCCCTCTCTGCAATCTACCTGGGCACCTCCCTTCTGATCTGGCTGAGCAGTGTTACATCAGTAAAAGGCGCGGGAGGGGGATACTTTGTCATTGAATTACTCTTGAACTACAACTCTGACAGAATTGAAATAACACTCTCCAAAGTCCAAATATTATGATGATTAATTAGAGCTGATTTTATTATGAAACATTACTATCCCTTTAAGTACCATTGGGTATATACCATCAGGTCCTGGAGCTTTATTCACCATAACCTTTTCCAGTCTCCTTTGGGCTTTATCCTCAGTAAGCCATGTACATGATGGAGATAATTCGGTGACTCTCCCTGTTTGCCCATAGCTTGCTTTGTAGATACAAAACAAACGAGTTTAAGGTGTCAGCCATAGCCTTATCCTCACTGATCAATTCACTCGTCTCAGCCTTAAGAGACCAATATTAGCCTTTTTGCTTTTACATACTTGTAGAATTGTTTAGGATTGGTCTTGCTTTTTTTTGCAATACTTTTCTCATTTTCAATTTTATGTAACCTAATTGCATGTTATATGTAAATATAAATATACATATATAGAGAGAGAGTGGAGATTGTAGCCGTATTAGTCCAGTGATGCAGATGTAAAATAACAAACAAAATAAGTATCTTGTAATACCTTTTTTATTGGACTAACAGAATTTTGGATTGACAAGCTTTCGGGATAAACTCCCTTTCTCAAGTCTAATGAATTTCTCAATGCTTTAGACTTGAGAAAGGGAGGTTCTCCCGAAAGCTTGTCAATCCAAAATTCTGTTAGCCCAATAAAAAAGGTATTACAAGATACTTATTTTGTTTGTTATTTTACACACACACACACACATATATATATATATTTGTGTGTGTGTGTGCTATATTTGTTGTGCGCTGTCAGATGTGGCTTTTATCAATCTTTCATTGGAACATTTTGCAAAAGCCGTTATCTGTGGTCCCCTAGGGTAAGGTGCAGAGCACACAGCTATCTCTGATCTCCTCTTATCTGCGCTTTCCACCTCTGTTTAAATAGTTTGGTTATGAAATATGGGCAAATAACTGCAGTTCATAGTCTGATGAACTCCTGGCCATTTGTTTGCTTAGCTCATTCTGGAAACAGCTTTGACCTTCACTTACACAGTGAGCCCTAAAAATCAAGCAAATACAGCAAGGTAAAAGGATGAGTCAATAGTGTTGCACAGCATTTTGCCATGATGGCTCTAAGTGTCCTAACATTAACTAATATATGCCTGAACCTTTCAGATCATTACTCCTAGGATGCTAAATATATCTACAATGGATCTAATTATTTATGATATAAAAATGCATATATTGCAGGTCTGTTCCTGCTAAATAAAAATAGGGTACTTCCAATGCTTGGAGTTGCTTCATTTAAAACTTTTATAACTGTACATTTTTTAATATTAAACTGTTAGAAACAGCACCGCCTGTTGTCCAGATAGTTATTCTATTTCATTCTATGGGAGAGGTGAACCCCTGTCTACAGCTCTCTGCAAAATGTGACAGCAGCAACTCCACCACTTCCTAGCGGCTTGAACTGTTAGAGCTTTAGAATGATGAATCTACAGAAGTGGATGCACCCTTGTTACACTTATCACTTACAATACATATTTTTTTATAATCAAACTTTAATAATACTATAACAATGAGACAAATGAAACAGACAAAAGAGGTTAAATTCTAAAGCAAAAGAGGGTGTGTGTCCATTAATACATGTACAGATGTAACAAATGTTATGACACCTTGCTTCTATTACAAATTACAGTGCACAATTACATACCTCATCATATCTGTAATGGTACTTCAGTGGTGGGCAACCTGAAGTTGTCCAGCTGTGAAGGTCTGCAAAGCCCATCATACCCAACTAGCCAGTGGTTAACTGGGGTGATGTGAGTTGTAGTCTTCCACAGGAGAGGTCCTCAGATTTCCCACCCTGGCACATGTTGTGCAGCCTCGTGATAAGCAATTGGTGCCAGATTAATCTCACAGAGTGCCGTTATTCAGGCACCGAGTACAATGGGCACCTGATTAACCTAGCAGTGTGCCTCTAGTCAGGCACTGATTATAATGGGCACCTGATGAAGCTAATAGTGTGCTGCTATTGATAAAATTACTATAATGGGTGCCTGATTAATCTCGCCGTGTGCTACTTTTCAGGCGCTGATTCCAGTATGTACCTGAATAACCTCACAGTTTGCTATTATTCTATATAACAGATGAGAGTTGGTGCTAAGTAGCTGTAGAAATACAAGAGGCAATTATAGTCAAGTTGATACCTTTATTGACTAACTAAGCAGATTTTGGATGCAAGCTTTCAAGACCTCTTAGGTCTCTACCTCAGGCATGTTAAACAGATAAATATGAAAACATCTCTCTTAAATACAAGTACACATTGCATTGTTTACAATGGAAATCAGATAAGAAAGCTCAGTCCAGACCCAGGTTCTTTGATCAGTCAATGGTAGATAAGTGTGATGTAAATTGCAGTCTTCCTCTGAGGAGTCAAAGGTATTTACAATCCCAGTGGGACTGTTGTAAAGGTTATTCCACAATGTGATAATGTGACAGACATTATCTGTCTCTATTCAGACCATTATTTAATGCATTAAACTGTAGCATTAATTTAACCTCCTATATTTTCTGTTCTTCTGAGTGTGAAACAGTCCCTTCAGTACAGTCAATTTAATGTCCCTGACACTGTGTCCATTTTGGCAAAAATGTTCTTCCACTGGTGTCTCTGTCTTTTTGTTGTCATTGGATCTGTGGGAATTAAACTTTTTATGTAATGGCTGTCCAGTTTCACCCACATACAGAGCTGTTGGGCATTTTGCACACATGATAAGGTATACTACACAGGATGATTTGCAGGTGAAGGTACCATTGATCTTATGGTGTAACTGGGTGTTTGGTATGGGTACCTTGTCAGTGGTGTAAATGTGTGCACAGGCTTCACACCTCCCTTATAGGCAAGGAGATGTTCCATTTTTTGTATATTTATTCAGTGCACTCCTTACTATCAGTTGCTTTAAATTGGGAGGCTGTCTGAAGGAGTGTAAGGGAGGCTGTGGGAATATGTTCTTAAGTCTTTCATCAGTATGTAATGTTGTGTGAAGTTCTTTTGATATTTTGCATACAACTTCAACTTGGGGGTGGTACGTGACCATCAGTAGCACCCGGATTCCCTTATGTTGTTCTTTGTAGCTCAACAGATTTTTTTTATTGGTATGTGGGTAGCTTTCTGTATCTGGTTGTCAATAATCCTTGCACTGTAACCCTGTTTTATGAAGTGTCCTCAGAGTTTCTGGAGATGCTTGTCACAGTCTGCCATGTCAGAACAGATTCAGTTGTATCTGATGGCCTAGCTATATATATGATGGAGTTCTTTGTGTGTTTTGGGTAGAAGCTCTTTTTTTCAATACAATAATAACTTGTTTTGGTTAGTCTATGGCAGTCTGTTGTCAGTGATCTGATTTTCAGCTAACAGACTACTAACCTCTCTGCTTCCCTTTAATGGAGCAGTAAACGTTTTTATGAAAACCTATATGTTATAGGGCTTTTCCTGCTGAGTAAAACAAGGGATTTCCCACTGCTGTCAGTTGTTTTATTTAAATGTTATAACAGGTGAAATGATCAGGAAGTGAATTACAGCATGATTACTTCCTGAAAAGTTCAAACTGAAAGCATCACTCAACAGTTTCTATCATATTCTATGGGTAAATGTTTGTCAGTGGCTCACCTCTCCCACCGAATGCAACAGAATAATGTATTGGAATCTGACAACTAGAGGGCACTGTTAATATAAAAAAAGTTTAAACTATAAGTCTGGAAATATGCATTTCTCAACAGGAAAAGCCTTACAATTTGCATTTTTACATAACAAAAGTTCACTGTTCCTTTACCATCTTCCGCCTATTCTATCCATTACTGTGGCTGGATATCACTGCATCCTTATTCTACTTTAATACAGAGCTGTGTTGATTGTTCTTATTGTTCTGAAATTTAAATCGCTCTGTTCTTTCCAACACCTACTTTTACTCTCTTTCAACTGCCATGATTATACCATCTGAATAAAGAGCTCTTAGAGAACCCGCTAACACCCAGGGCTGCAGTTGCATCTCAGGTATCCCTAAGCAAAGACACCCTGGGTACCTTAGCACCGTAATACCCACTCCTTACCTGTCCTCCCTCCACTCTTGCTTCTCTGCGAAAACAACATTGGCTTATAACATGCAAATCCAAAAAGCTATTAACCCTCCTGGATTAAGTAATGGCTGATAACATGGTATATAAATTATTAAAAAAATAGCCACCATAAACCAGATGTTTGTGTCTGCTGCAAGGGAGTTAATATCGCACTAGCCGCACCCACAACTCAGAAAATGGTTGAGGCCTGCACAGATTAGACTCCCCTCAAAATTTAGCACTCTATGTGATTGCCTACACTACCTAACGAGAAATCCATCCCTGGCCTCAGCAAACTCCTATGCCTTTAGACTTTTTGTATTAACCCCCATCACTTCCTATAGATTGTAAACTGTATCAAGCAACACTATCCTAACTTTATAATTTAATGGTTTTACTCAATTGCTGATGTTGTCCTGAAATGGTATAAAGTATATTATACTAAGTACAGCGCTGAGGAATTTGTTAGAACCCCTCATCTTATACACAGCTGACTTACACTCATTGTGTTATCTGGTTATTTCACTTTTCTCTCTCTCTCCAGCTTTCCTTGTTGCATCATTAATTGTTATCTTACTTTGGAATCTTGCATTGTATTAGCCCCTTAACCCCTTAAGGACCCATTACGGTCCTGGACAGTCATGGGTTGATATACCCTTAAGGACCCATGACGGTCCTGGACAGTCATTGGGTTGATATACCCTTAAGGACCCATTACGGTCCTGGACCATCATGTAATTCCGGGCTCCCCGCGCAGCTGCACGCTGTTCGGGGAGTCTGGAATCGAATGCGGCAAAAAAAAAAAAAAAAAAGGTCAGTGGTCCTTAAGAGACCGCAACATGTGTGTGTGGCCGGTCCTTAAGGGGTTAAGGGCACTTGACGATCCTGGCACGTCATGGTTTGGGGAGAGATAAGGACCCATGAAGTGCCAGGACAGTTTGGGAAGTCCTGAATCGATCCCTGAAAAAAAAATAATTTTCCGTGGTCCTTAAGTGCCGGCCGGATCAGCCGGTCCTTAAGGGGTTAAGTAAACTTTGAGATTCATCCACTCTTGCTTCTCAACAACATTGGCTTATAACATGCAAATCCAAAAGGCTATTAACCCTCCTGGATAAAGTAATGGCTGATAAAAGGGTATATAAATTATTTAAAAAAATAGCCACCATAAACCAGATGTTTGTGTCTGCTGCAAGGGAGTTGATATCGCACTAGCCACACCCACAACTCAGAAAATGAGTGGGGCCTGCACAGATGAGATTCTCCTCAAAATTTAGCACTCTGTGTGACTGCCTACACTGCCTAATGAGAATTCTAGAGAGATCTAGAGCTGGCCTCTCAAAAGCTTGTCTTAAAATATGAACTGTTAGTCCAGATAAAAATAAAGTATCACAAAACATCAAAGTAGTCACTTCTATGCATGATTACTTTATAAATAACTAAATAATACTACTAAAATAAAAAGTGAAAATGAAATATTTCTTTTGATCTATTTTTGTTTCAAAGTTCTTTTTTCCCTTTTACCCTTTTGCGCTGCTTGATATGATATATAGGGAATTAAGTCTGTTTCAGAAGGACATTTGTAGTCCTATCAACATTTCAAAGGTGAATGTTTGGTCCTCAGCAACACGACAGGTGGTGTGTACAGAACTAGCTTCCTGCTGGTGGGACATTGCATTCCTCTGATTCGGCACACAGTGGGGTGTCGTCTAACTCCTGAATGTCTTGCCTCTGTATTTTCTATTGTTTATTTTTCATTTACATGCTACAGAGGCTTTCTCTCTTTATTTTTCTTTAACGAGACATAATTTATTAATGAGGAGGATATAACAATACAACACTGGGGGGATGTACTAGAAGGGGTGACAGTATAGAGGGGAAGATATGGGTCAAGCACTGTGTAAGACAGGGCAAGGCAGGGGAGGGCTGGCAGCTTGTGGCCTGGAGGGCAATTACAATCAAGTGGCACAATTTTACTATCGTTCCAGCCTACTGTCCCAGCCCACCCCCTTTTTGTTAATTTTAAAATTGCCATTAACCCTTTGAGTGCCAGAGGGGAATGCCATGCATTGCTTTGCAATGCGTGGCATACTGCTCTGGCACTCAAAGGGTTAGTGTTGTGAAGTAAGACAAGCAATACCACAAAGCTTACAGTTGAAATGGGGTTACACTGGTGCAGCTACAGAGCTTACATTTTAAATAAAGTTGCACTAGTGATACCATAGAACTTACAAGAGAAATGGGTTATGTTACTAATGTAGATCCACTTGGATTGTAGCTCCATTTCAATTGTAAGCTCTGTGGTATCACTACTGTAGCTACATTTGCAGCAACAAGTGGTAGTGGCCCACCAGCCCAGACATATGACTGGCCCAGGGGGCAATTGCCCCCCCTGACCCCCATGCCAGCCCTCCCCTGGGGCAAGTAGGGTTATAGAGCACTTTGGTGTAGCTCTATAGAACTCATAGAGGCGGGTGTACTAACTGGAACGGGAGCAATTCTGGGGCAAATCGAGTACACATTAAGAAACAATTATTCACTTAAAGGGATAGTAATGTTTCACAAAAACAGCAGCTCCAATTAATCGTCATAGTATTTGGGCCATTGAGAGTGTTATTTCAGTACTGATAGAGTTATAGTTCAAGAGTAATTGAATGATAAAGTATCCCATCCCGCCCCTTTTACCTAGTGTAAGCCACCTCCCTTCAGATGTGGAATCTGGTCCTGGGACCAAACAGCTCACAGGAAGGGACAATCTTCTTACTGTGATCATAAGGAAAATCCTGCCCCCTTGACAAGTTTTTCATGTTTTTTCCTTATGCTCACTGAAGATTGTCCCTCTCTGCGATCCATCCGGAAAGTCTTGCTGCTCCGAGGTGAGCAGTGTTACATCAGTAAAAGGGACGGGAGTGGGATACTTTATCATTCAATTACTCTTGAACTACAACTCTGACAGTATTGAAACAACACTCTCCATGGCCCAAATACTATGAAGATTAATTGGAGCTGCTTTAGTGGCAATGAGGGAGATTTATAAAAGACGTTCTTAACCCTTTGAGTGCCAGAGAGGTACACAATGCATTTGCGAAGCAATGCATTGTGTACCCCTCTGGCACTCAAAGGGTTAAAGAACAGTCCTTATGGCATGTCAAGTGAGCAGCTGAGGTGAGCAGCCAGTACTAAGAGAGTTAAATGTGTAATTAAAACTGGGTTGTTGCAATGCAGCCCTTGTGTAAAGATTACTCTTAAACTCTTTCAATGCTGGCCTGGGTGTCTCAGTGTTTCTCAGCTTAGAGGGAACACTAACTGGTGGACGACATACTAGTGCAGGTGTAGGCTATTGTGGCCTGATCAACGTTTTAACTTGGGAGGCATGCAACCCTAAAGTCTGTGTGGTTTCTATTAGTGTTCAGCATTAAACTAGTGATCTGAACACATTAGTGCAGACAACAGTTGAGACATCAACTGTTGAAGACTACGATTCCCCATCTTTCACAACCAGTTATGAACTGGAGGGCCACATGTTGCCTACCGCATATCACTATTGCAGTGATTTCCAAATCTTTTCTCAGATATCACTAACAGGCTAGAACAGAGCTGTCCAAGTTCATTCCTCCAGGGCCACCAACAGGCCAGGATGTAAGGATTTCCCTGACTAAACACATGTAAGTCAGTCAAAATGAATGAATTAACCCATTGATTAACTCACCTGTGTTTAATCAGGGAAATCCTTAAAGGGATAGTAATGTTTCAAAATAAAAGCATCTCCGATTAATCTTCATAGTATTTGGACTTTGGAGAGTGTTATTTCAATTCTGTCAGAGTTGTAGTTCAAGAGTAATTGAATGATAAAGTTTCCCCCTCCCGCCCCTTTTACCTATTGTAAGCCGCCTCCCCTCAGATGTGGAATCTGGTCCTGGGACAGGACAGCTCACAAAAAGGGACAATCTTCTTACTGTGAGCATACGGAAGACCCTGTCCCACTTTGACAGGTTTTTACCTTATGCTCACTGAAGATTGTCCCTCTCTGTGATCCATCCTGACAGTCTTGCTTCTCTGAGGTGAGCAGTGTTACATCAGTAAAAGGGGTGGGAGGGGGATACTTTATCATTCAATTACTCTTGTACAACAACTCTGACAGTATTGATATAAAACTCTCCATGGCCCAAATGCTGTGAAGATTAATTGGAGCTTCTTTTATTGTGAAACATTACTATCCCTTTAAATTCTGACCTTTTGGTGGCCCTTGAGGAATGAACTTGGACAGCCCTGGGCTAAGCGATAAAGTAAACCTATAACCCTAAAATAATCTTAGGTTGGTTTACATAGAATTAATATTTGTCAATAGTTTGTACTTGCCAATTGTTCTGAATAAATGAACCTTTAACCCTTTGAGTGCCTGAGGGGTACGCAATGCCCCTCTCATTCAAAGGGTTATGAATTATTATTATTGTTGCTATTACGCTTTATTTGTAGAGCATCAACATATTCTGCAGTGCTGTACAACATCGTGGTGAGAACGTACAATGACATACAGAACCATGATCGACACAAATGGCAACAAGGGCCTGCTAGCAAAACTTTAAAATCTAGAGGTATTTTGTTGGCACAATGCAGCACAAAGGCGTAACTAGAATCATTCGGGCCCTGGTGCAAGAAGTGCCATGGGCCCCACCACCACATTGGCCCCCGGGGCTTCCACAATGCCCCCATCTCCTACCTCCCAATCCCTGGTGGTCCAATGGAGTGGCAGGAGAGATGGGTTGGCATGTTGATCTGCTGCACAGTCCTCTTCTTTAATGCAGAGCGCTGGAAGATGATGTCATCTCTCAGCGCTCTGTATTACTAGAGCGCGGGAGGGAAATTGCGGGCGCCAGGTGGAGGGGTCGCAGGGTCGCTGATGTGACCCCTATAGTTATGCCACTGATGCAGCACTTTGTTAATTACCTGCTAAGTATGTTAATTAGTTCTGTTTGGGGACAAACTAATTGCTTGCTATAGTATTAGAAATACCCTCAGTCTGTGTGCCTAGATTCATTCAGAGCACAGTGTGCTGTAATATTAACACATCAGAGAAACTAATTAGCATAGAATGCCAGACTGTGCCATCAAGAAATAAAGGTTCATTTATCAAAAACAATTTGACAAAGAATTGGCTAGGACAACATATAGGCAGTTTTTAATATACTTTAATATTAGGTAAGATCTTATGTACAGGTGAGTTAATCAGTGGCTCAGATCTCAAGTACTGGCCTGGTTCCTGAGGCCTGGGATTTTGAACAGATTCTCAAAATTTGTCCTTAAGTCTTAACAATACCGGTTTTCAGGATGACCTCCCATGAGAGAAGCAGGTGCTTTCATTAGTGCCGGCAAAATGACTGAGCCACAGTTTAACCCTTTGACTTCTGGAGAGGTAGATAAAGCATTGGATGCCTTTCTGGCACTCAAAGGGTTAAACAAATGTGCATGGAGGGTAAGGTCTGTTAAACGATTGGGTCACCCTTTACACATACTTTAATCCTTTGAGGGGTACGCAATGTGTCACATACAGGCACGTGCACACATAGACACCAAGGATGGCTTGAGCATCTGCCCTTTTTGTACAAAGTGCCCTCGTGCCCTTTTAACAAAAATAAATAAATAAATAATTATGAGAAGTGCCCTTTTTTCATTTGAGCCCCTGCCCCCCAAAATGTCTGTGCACGTCCCTGCTCACGTACCCCTCTGGTACTCAGTGGGTTAATGTAGCCCTGGCATATTACTGTGAAGAGTGTTCAGAGAATGTATTGTTTGACTTGAGATGGCTCAATCTAAGTGGCTGCAGAACCAACTCTGTTAATCAATATTTTAATGTGACATCAGGAAGAGAGTGGACTGTTTACTTTAAGGTTCAGATTCACATAAAGGCAGAGGGGAGGTATTTCCTGTTCAATCAGACTTTTAAGAACTAACCTGAAACATGTTTCTACGGAAATTAGTAGTACGTTTATGTCACGAACCTGGAGTGCAAAAGTCATTTCTCCAAGAAGAGATTTTATACATCATAAAATAATTCTGCTTACTTCAAGAAACCCAAGGTTATTAAAGGTAAGATTGTTTTTATCACTTTATGTTTATATAATTAAAGAAACATTTCTTTAAAAAATAGATTAAAGAAAATAGATTCTAAACAAAATGTTCTCAATATGAAACTACCAACATACAGCATTAAATATAATCCTAACAATACCGATATATAATAGGTATTGTATGTGTTTAATCTCAGACCTAAACTATGGCAACACTAGTTGGAATTACCACGTATTACTAATTTAGAAGAGGCAAAAATATTATGGAATTACAAATTCATATTTTTTAACAGTGAATCCTAATTTAACAGTGAATTCTAATTTAACTACATTTCATCTCTTGGATGCGTCGAAGTTCTCCAAAGCATTGCTAATCTGTTCGATATTTGATATTTACTAAGAAAAGAACAGCTCATAGCGCTAGCACCCCATAATATACACATATAATTAATAAAGTGTAATAAGTAATGAATGTATAGATAGCAGCAGAGAATGAAAGGGTTCCCCAGCTCCCCAAGTATTAGGCCGAAACCTAAAGTGCAAACACAAGACAAAAAGACAAACCTGCGCTTCTCTATATAAGAAAAAACTGTTGTATGTCGTTTGTTTTTAATTGCCAACATTGGGACGCCCAAGCATCAAAAACACGATATTTAAAGGAACCCCCTCCAAAGTGTTTATTATTACATCTCATCAGGGACCGTTTTTAATTTAAATAGGGCTTTACAGGTGTATTAGATGGTGTATTAAATCCTCATATTTATTAACACAGTAATATTATATGTGCCCATTTGCACCTTGTATAGAGAAGAGCAGGTTCGTATTTTTGTATTACATTTGATATTTGCTGTTTATATCTGTTATCCACTTGGATGCTAAAGACGTCTCCAACCCATTGCTTCCCAATTGTTCTGCCATGTCCTTAGCATCCATTAAATAGGAGTGTAGGGATAGCAGTGCATCTGGCGTAATTAACAAGACCAGCTATTCAGTAAATACAGGACATCCATGAAAATGTCATTCTGTAGAACTGGGCAAGAATCAGAGCCACCATGCATTTTGGGTTTCTCATAAACATTCTCCATTGAAATGGATCACTTAGATACGATGAAATCCATTGTTATAGGCTACTAATTCACAGTGATTATTCATAAATACCTATCATGTATTAATGATTGCTAGGCAAAACAATAATACTACAAAATCAACATAAGTAGAATGAACACATGCGCTATTTACAGGTTTGATCCCTCATCCATTCAGTTGTATACACAAAATTGAACAGTGGTTCTCAATCATTCTCTCGAAGCCCACTAACAGTCCGGGACATGAGGATTTCTTTGGTAGAACTCAGGAAAGTGAATCGATCTGTGTGCACTTCTGATTAACTCATCTGGGATCAAGCAGGGAAATCTTCAGATCCTGGACTTTGCATGGACTCTGAAGGCGTGTGTTAAGAACCACTGAACTAGAACTTGGAGTACATAAAGAAAGTATTTATGTAGAATAAACTTAAAGTGTTAGTAATATCTAAAAAAAACTTTTTTGTATTTAGAAGAGCTTAAAAAGCTGATCTAAATGCAAAAAAACGTATCTCTCAAACCGCTATGGTTTAAGAGATACGGGCGTTTAAAGTCCGCTGTTTCCTACTGACAGCTGTAAAGCTGCCAGCAGGAGATTCGTGTTGGTCAACACGGAGGCGCTTGAGAAGTGCCGAAATCTCGTTACTTACACGGAATCCCTTCATTGGAATGGTCTAAAACGTGTGCCTGAACACTAGGCACACGTTTTAGACCATTCCAATGAAGGGGTTCGTGGTAAATAACAAGATCCCGGCACTTCTCAAGCGCCAGCGTGTCGACACGGATCTCCTGCTGACAGCTTTACAGCTGTCAGTAGGAGAGATCAAACTTTAAACGCCCGTATCTCTTAAACCATAGCGGTTTGAGAGATACGTTTTTTTTTGCATTTAGATCAGCTTTTTAAGCTCTTCTAAATGCAAAAAAGTTTTTTTTTAGACATTACTAACACTTTAAGGACAAACCCATGGATTAATACATAAATTATGACACACAAGGAACCAACTGTTTTTAAGGAATCTTTTTCAGAACCGTGCAAACCAAAGTTACCTTTCTATACGGTGATTAGACCTCCCCTTTAATGTACAACAGTCACTAAATATTTATTATTTGGGGCTGCATAAGAACTGGTACAATCCTGCAGCATGTATTTCTACAGGTGTCCAATATTAAAGGGGGTGTCTGCTCATTTTACCTCTGCATTATAATAATTGTTTTAATGACAATATGTCTCAAAAGGTCATGAGCACTGGCTTCAAGTGTGAGCACAACTACAAGTGGGAACGTTAGCATTTGAGTGCCAAAGGAATATCAATTGCATTGTGTCTGGCACACAAAAGGTTAAATATTAATATCTATCTATCTCTCTCTCTCTGATAGTACCCCATTGGAAGATTTGCTCCCCTGCGAGCAGACTACATATTCAGGACAATGTGTGTCTGACAAGAGACCACTGAAACTCCCTTGCTAGTACAGTGGGAAGAGACTGAAGGCTCACTTCAGTCTCTCATCCTGCATAATGATGCCCCCACATAGATCCCATCTATTGGCTTGAAAGTAATGTTTCCTCTAAGGTGAGTGACCTGATGCTGAAAGTTAAGATTAGTTAAAGCAGAAATTTCACCTTCATAATATTGCCCCCTAATGTAGAGATATGTAAAGCCGTACTGTTATTATGATGAAAAAGTCTGTGTTATTAAAGAAAGTTAACTTCTTATATAGGCATCCAGGGCACAGAGCTTATAAGAGAAGTTCTGTGCGCTGTTGTCTGCTGGATGTCTACAGAAGAAGAGGCTATACTTAATAACAAGGACTTTTTTATCATAATAACAGTAAGGCTTTACCTACCGCTACATTAGGAAAAGATTGGGGGGCGATATTAAGAAGGTGATAGTTCCACTTTAAAAGGGCTGGAATCTGTTGTTCCAATGTGACCCTGTCGTAACAGTCCTCTTTAACTCTTTAAGAGCTGGGTCATTCACCTTAGAGGGAACACTGGTTGCATTCCATCTAAGAGTTTCACTTTTCCGACCCTCACAGAATAGCTGATTGGAGCCATTTTGATGGTACAAAGTTCTCCCATAGGAGCAGATGTAACAAACAGGGCCGGATTTACATCTCAGGAGCCTGTAGGCACAGATATCTGAAGCGCCCCCCCCCCCCCCGGCCATCTCCACAATGCTCCAAATCTCCATATTGCCCTCACATTGCCCCCATCATCTCCACATTGCCACAATCACCTCCACATTGCCCCCATCAGCTCCACATTGCCCTCATATTGCCCCATCATCTCAACATTGCCCCCATCACCACCACATTGTGCCCCATCAGCTCCACATTGCCCTCATATTGCCCCATCATCTCAACATTGCCCCCATCAACTCCATATTGCCCTCACATTGCCCCCATCAGCTCCATATTGCCCTCATATTGCCCTATCATCTCAAAATTGCCCCCATCAACTCCATATTGCCCTCACATTGCTCCCCCAGCTCCACATTGCCCCCATCAGCTCCACATTGCTTGCCCCCCATCATCCCCATATTGCCCTCACATTGCCCCCATTATCTCCAAATTAAGCCTCACATTCTCTCCCCCATATCTGTTTCTTACCTCCCTGGTGGTCCAGCAACAGGAGAGATCTCTGTTTCTGCACAGACCTGCAGCTGCTGGAGCTCCTGCGCGGTCTTCCCCAGCACTCTGCATTACTAAAGGGCCGGGAGAGCTCAGCAGCTACAGGTCTGTGAGGCACAGCTTACAATGCACTGGGCGGCGAGGTGCGGCATGCCACCCCACTTAAAAAAAAAAATAAAAAATACAAAATATATCCATTGCAATGGCAGGCACCCCTCTGTAGGGTGCGCCTGTAGGCAGGTGCCTACTCTGCCTTACGGCCCTGGTAATAAACATGATAATTGCCCTATAATAATAAAGGTATAAGCAATATTTTGCACTCCAACTGTTGGGGACTACATCCCACCATCCCCAACCAACTAAAAGCTGCCAATCCCCAAGATATTACTACATATTATGAAAAAGTATAACTTTTTCTACTGATTAAAATAGTTGTTCACCCACTTCTGGGATATGTCTCATTCAAAAAGTTATTATAGAGGTAAATTACACTTTTGTAAAGGATAGGTGCTGTATTTTTCACCATTTTACTGTGGGGCTGTTACTATTACTGTCTATAGAGAGCTTTGGTCAATGACAATCCATAGCAGCAGCACCACCATAATGTCATGACTATTACTGCACCCACCTCCTTACCAACAATGGCACAGGTGAGCTTTTAATAACTTTTAGATGAGGACTCTCCCAGCAGAGAGAAGATACAATTGTTTTACTTGTCCAAAAAATTCCTACAAAATTATATAAAGCAAAATATGAACCATTCTGGAGTGTACAATATCTGAACTCTGAACCAATGATTTAAATGGGGCTTTTAACCAACTGAGTGCTAGAGAGGTGTCCAATTGTAGCCTACCACAGGCATCACTTACTGTCACAGCCTGGTTTGCAAGCACACTTAGTAGATCATTGCAATGCAGTCATTCTGTTTAAAAAATGCAATTCCGTCTCTTCTGCAGAGCCTCCGTGTAGGCTGACACAGATCTCCTGCTGACAGCTTTACAGCTGTCAGCAAGAGACGTCAAACTTTGGATGAAGAAGATATCTCTCATAGCGGTTTGAGAGATATGTTTTTTTTTGCGTTAAACTCCACTTTTTAAGCACTACAAAATTAGAAAAACACGTTCAGGGACATTTCTATCCCTTTAATGTAACATAGTGGCAGTGCTGTTTCTCTGCCAAATCCTATATAATAATTTGCTAAATCGTGTGTAATGCCGCGACATGCGCAGTAGACACTGCTGCGTGTGATGAGGTCATGTGCAGTAGAGACTGCCCGCGCCATGGCTGATACAGAGCTGGGCGCTCCGAAGGCACTGTGGCCTGTGTAACGGGCTGTTCAACTAGTTCAATATAAATAAACAAACAATACTGAATTGTTTGTATGACTGATGTAGGTGTACATTAATTCAATTAGAATCTGCCTTAATGGATGGAAAAGCAAATTTATCTCTATTGCATAAGTGACAGATAAAAGCATCCTGAGTTTTAAATCTGGCTCAGGAGATAGTATGTAAGAAATACATCAACAACAAAAAAAAAACCTTAATTGAATTTGTGCTTTTTTAGATCGTAGATATAATCCCGTTAATGTATTATGTATAGAAACAAATTCCAACTGATGCTAATGAGTAACATGCATTCTCATCAGTTTGGACACATGTTAAATAAACTCATTATCTATTAATGTAATAGATTTGAGCTTTGACAGGTCTGCACAAACTGTTGGGGTCCTTTATTTAAGAACCCATTAGCACCGGCGCTATAACTTCACTCATACATACAGTTTATGGAGATTTAAGATGCAAGGAGATATTTTTTGTGCATCTTCTCGACGTCAGACCTGTAATAGTGAATGATTGCTGATCCTGTATCCAAACATCATCTTGTTTCACTTGGAACCAGGAAAGCCCATGTAATGTTTGGCTGCAGGAGCAGGAAGCAGCCACTATACAGGTCTGATGGTGACAAGATGCACATGTTCCTACAGCTTCATCTCAAATTTCCACAAATCATACATATACAGAGGATATAAATGCCTTCACTAATGGATAATTAAGTAAAATGCAACACAGTTTGATCAGTGCTGTCATAATACAAATCCATTAAATAGACCCCATTGATCCAAATAATAATAATAATCCTTTATTTATATAGCGCACACAGATTCCGCAGCGCTTTACACTCATATTGGTTTCTGTCCCCATTGAGGCTCACAATCTAAATTCACCTATCAGTATGTTTTTGGAGTGTGGGAGGAAACCGGAGTACCCGGAGGAAACCCACGCAAACACAGTGAGAACATACAAACTCATTGCAGATGTTGTCCTTGGTGGGATATATACTTTTGCTTTTCATCAGTAGGCCCCTTACTGGGCCAACATAGAAATGTACTAGATCCTGCACCACCCCAGTCATCTAGGTAGAAAAATGACATCAACCTGTCAAATTCAACCTTCCATAGACTCTCTGTCTTGTGATCTGTGTTGTAGGAACAAACCAGATTTAAACCATTTCTAATTATTCCTCTAACGGGCCTTATTCATCATGGGGGTGTAATTCTTCACCATGGAGTACACACAAAAATTTCAACTTTCCCATTTGTTTTAAAGGGTGCTTTTAACCAATTGAATGCTTCACAATGTTGTGGCGACTCTCATGCATTCAAGGGTTAAAAGCAAAGGACATTTTAGGAATGTTTACTTGTACCTGATGGCACAATGGGTTTGGGCAAAAATTGCACCTCTTTCTTGATAAATGAGACTCAAAATGTTACCATAAATAAAATATTCTTACCATTTCACATGATAGTTTTTTTTTTTTCATATACACTAGTCAATTATAGATAAGAAGTGTACAAGTTAACCCATATGATCTGTGGTAGTTAAGTGCTAGTATCTCTTACTTTAAAGGGATAGTAATACTTCATTTTAACTTTATTTTATTTTGTAGGCATTAAAAAAACATGAAGAATGATATAAGTCTTATCTCTGAAACCTTTATGGTTTAAGAGATATTCACAAAAAAAGTATCCCCCCCCTGTTCAACCAGATCAGAAGGGAGATGCCCAGGTAGACTGCAGAGAGGGACAATCTTCAATTAAGATAATGGAAAAAGCTGAAAAACTTGTCAAGGGGGGAAGGGCTTTCATTGTTTTCATACAAAGAAAATTGTCCCCTTCTGTTATCTGCACTGTCATACAACCAGACTGACATCTGAGAAGAGATGGCTTACACTAGGTAAAAGGGGTGGGGAGGGGAACTTTGCTTGTGAATATCTCATAAACCATAAAGGTTTGAGAGATAAGACTTATATCATTCTTCATGTTTTTTTAATGCCTACAAAATAAAATAAAGTTAAAACGAAGTATTACTATCCCTTTAATTAAACATCGACACATAGAATATGACGGCAGACAAGAACCATTTTCTTCCTACTGTAAAAACCTCAAGCCTTATTTGGTCCTTGGTTTTGTCTTATGTTCAGGACAGCCTCATGCCATGCATACTTACATCCCCTCACTGTTATAAAGAGGAACTATCATCACACTTATATTGAGCCCCAAATCCTAATTACAATAGCGATATGTATACACGTGCTTTTATTTTCAAGAATAATTGGGGCATTAGTGAAAAATAGAACTTTTTAGGCAGACAGGAAGCGGGACCATCCCCTTCAGCTCCACGATTGGTGAGTTGAATGTCTGGTTACCTTAAGGCACAGGAAGGGACTGATGGCGCAAGCGTAGAGAGCGCCTACTGCAAGATCCCTGCCTCTGCCTGTCTGCCTAAAAAGTTATATTTTTCACTACTACAGCAATTATTCTTGAAAATACAAGTACATATATGCATATCGCTATTGTAATTAGGATTTGGGGCTCAATATAAGTGTGAAGATAGCTCCGCTTTAACCTCTACCACTTCTGCTGGTAAGCTATTCCACGTATCTACTGCCCTCTCCGCGACGTAAAACTTTCTTACATTACATCTAAAACCTCTGTCCCCATAGTTTTAGACTATGACCCCTTGTCTTAACATTTTTACTCCTTTGAAATGTACCTCCCTCCTGTACTTTTGTTGAATCCCTTCGTGCATTTAAATGTTTCTATCATATCCCCTCTCTCTCTATTCTCTCCTTCAAGCTCTACATGTTCATCCTGATATAAATTGTGTTCAACCCAGGGCCGGTGCAAGGATTTTTGCCACCCTAGGCAAAACCTACTTTTGCCGCCCCTTGGCTCCGCCCCTTGTGTCCCACCCCTTTATACCCCGCCTACTTATACCCCACCTCTTTTCTTGCCCCACCAGCTCCAACTTGCCCCCCACTAGCTCCACTTTGCCCCATCAACTCCAACTTGCCCCCATCAGCTCCAACTTGCCCCCCACCAGCTCCACTTTACCCCCCACCAGCTCCAACTTTCCCCACCAGCTCCACTTTGCCCCCTCAGCTCCAACTTGCCCCCCCCATCACATACCTGTAGCTCCCTCGCCATCGTCTCTTCAGTAACGCAGAGCGCGCCGGGAGATCATGACTCCCAGCGCGCTCTGCATTACTAAAGAGCGACCGCGATAAGGGAGCGCAATAGCAACACAGACCTCACTGTGTTGCGTTCCGGTGTGGTGGGTGCGGGCGCAGCTTTTCTCCGCTGCATGTCCGCGCCCCCAGTACTTGTGCGCCCTAGGCCGGCGCCTACCTCGCTTATAGGTGGCGCCGGCCCTGGTTCAAGCACACAGCAGCAAGGACCAACAGGATCCAAAAACTGAGGAACTGCTAATATGGAAACTTATTTTCTCTGAGTCTGAACATGCAATTTAGAAACATCAAGTCAAAATATGTTACTTCCTATATGATTAAAATTTATAATGATCACATAAATAAAGACTTTTTTTTTGTTTTTTACTAAAATATGATAAAAGGTTTTCTTGAAAATTGAAATGGGTTTCTATATCTCTCAACCCACTGAGTGCCAGAGGAGTAGACTCTGGTACTCAAAGGGTTAGGTTGTGCGCTTCTCTGGCACTTAAAGGAATATATTAGGTGTCCTACATTTTTATCATTAGCCATTAACCCTCTGAGTTCCAGATAGATATCCAACTCAATCTGGCACTCAGAGGGTTAATTAAGCAATGCCAATCAGAAAGTGATGTATACATGTATTCAGCAGTGCATTTAGCTGTTCTCTAATTTGCTTGAGAATAGAATTCTGCAGAGTTTGCTGTATCCACTGTACCATACAGATCTGCCACGTGTCTATAAGCCCATTAGAGAGGTGACTAATATTTTATTAACCCATTGAATGCTGGAGACATTTCCACTGCAATATGTTGGGAGACATCTCTATAAACCAAGGAGTATGGTATATTCCCTTATGATTGATGAAATCTGTCGAATTGCACTGGATGTGTCACCTCACATCCTTATATAATTATCACACCAAGACAAGGTTCTAGCTTGTTTTACAGATAAATAAAATCTGCCTATATATTGTGTATTAGTATTGAGAAATTATCCTTTACCGTGTTGGTAGCACAGTGTGGCTATCTATGCTAATTCACTGCATTGTATGCTAATTAGCGGTGTTCTAAACTTATCAACAATTGCTTTGCTATGAGACATCCACCCCCCATGTGTGGGTTCTGCCTAGAAATAATACCAGCACAGGGTGGGTTAATAGTGGCACATCACATGCTAATTAGCATGAACTACCACCAACCCATAATGGTTCATTTTCAAAATATTTCTATTACAAACAGATTTGAGTGCCAGTGGGGTATCTACATACCTGGGAAATTTTTATTGTTGTCTCCCCGGAGGGGAGTACTCTGCTGCCATGGGTGGTGTGAAGAATGATGCGTATCACGTCAAAAGGGGCGGGGCTTAACGCGAGTGCTGGGGGGGCTTAAAAGAAGACTGGGTGAAGGAGCAACAAGTGGAGAAAGACTGGAAGTGGGTAGAGTTTCAATAGAAACTTCCCACATCTGGAGGACTCAGCCTCTGCCCCGGAGGCCCAGTAAAGCAGTGTCAAAACCGGAGTCTCCGGGACAAATCTGGAGAGTACCCAGGTATGGGTATCTAATGCATTCATTGTGTTCGCTATCCCTCTGGCACTCAGAGTTTAAAGGGATAGTAATGGTTAATTTTAAGTTGATTTAATATTGTAGACATTAAAAATAGATTAACATCAATGTAACTCTTATCTCTCAAACCTTTATGGTTTGAGAGATATAACTTGCTAAAGTTACCTTTTCCTGGCTGTTTTACTCAAGTCTGCCATCTAGCTGACAGCTGTAGATTCCAGTCATTTGACCAGACAGAGGCTCTTCAGCAGAGCTGAAATCTTGCTATTTAGAAATAAATACTTCATTGGAATGGTCTACAAAGTATGCTTGCAAGCCAGGCACACTTTGTAGACCATTCCAAATGAAGTATTTGTCTTTATATATCATTATATCAGCGCTGGTGAAGAGCCACATCTGGTCAAGCGACCAGAATCTGCTTCTGACAGCTTTACAGCTCATCAAGCAGAAAGGGGAGGGACCAAAGAACTTTTTTTCCTATATCTCTCAAACCATAACGGTTTGAGAGATACGAATACGTGCAGGTAATGTATTTTAAGTTTATCTACCATATAGTTAATACTTTTTTCTGACATTACTATCCCTTTAAGTGGCAGAGGGGTACACAATGCATTGAAAAACAACAATTTGTGCATGCCTTTTGCACTCAAAAGGTTAAACTAACCTCACTTTTAAATGACAATACTCCCTTATATCTACAGCGATTCTCATCTCTTGATTTAAATCACTTGTTTATTTATCAGACTTTGGTCTTTAATATCTGTTTTTCTCTATTGCAGGTCACAGTATTTATGGGCTCATTCTTGATCTCCAGGTCGTTGGAGATAATTTTCCTTCAGATTCATACAGGATGCCGTGTTTAATTTGCTGCAGGAGCTATGGAGTGTGACAATGGTGTTTGTGTCAAATCTATCAAACGCCATTATCACACTAATTAGTTACTGTTGACCAAACTTGGTGGCACCAGTACAAAGGACACTTAATGACGTAGAGAAAGATGCTATAACAGTGTTTCCATTAAAAGCATTAAAAAAACATGTTCAAGATCATTTCTTTTCTCATTCATCACTATTATCATTGTGTCGTTAAAAGTGTTTAGTGTACTGCGTACAAATTGGTAGCGCTATATAAGAAAATTGGTAAAAAAGATATTGCTCTGTCCTCTATGAGTAGAAGCATTGTAAACTTGGAGATTTGAGTGTACAAATCTCCCCATACCTTTTCCTCTGACTTTCAGAGAGGCAGCTGAAAGTTGTCATTAGTGTGTTGATGTCACACATCTTACATAGCCAGTATGAAAGATGTTGTTACTGGTGGCTTCACCTCATGCAAGAGAAGACAGAAAGCATGCGGTGGCCTTAGTGATATACGTTTAGAATTTGGGTTTAATTAACTAGTAAAAACTAGTTAGCTTTCTTTAATAAATGTTCTTTAAAGGGATAGTAATGGCAGAAAAAATATATT
Organism: Rhinophrynus dorsalis; assembly: GCA_037306005.1. Taxonomy (NCBI): domain Eukaryota; kingdom Metazoa; phylum Chordata; class Amphibia; order Anura; family Rhinophrynidae; genus Rhinophrynus; species Rhinophrynus dorsalis. The sequence continues at coordinate 658,147,074 of CM074718.1, read as the reverse complement.
AACCCCTTAAGGACCGTCCGCTCACGCATGGTGCGGTCACTTAAGGGCCAGGGACCATTTATTTTTTTGCAGAATCCGATTCTGGACTCCCCGAACGGTGTGCAGCTGCGCGGGGAGCCCGGAATTCCATGACAGTCCAGGACCATCATGAGTCCTTAAGGGGTTAACTATATGGCAGATACAATTAAAAGAGAGTACTTGCACTTATTCGTATCTCTCAAACCTTTATGGTTTGACAGATATAGGAAAATAAAGTTCTCTGGTCCCACCCATTTCTGCTTGATGAGCTGTAAAGCTGTCAGAAGCAGATTCTGGTCACTTGACCAGATGTGGCACTTCAGCAGCGCCGATATAACTATATCTAAAGATAAATACTTAATTTGGAACAGCCTACAAAGTGTGCGTGGCTTGCAAGCATACTTTGTAGACCGTTCCAATGAAGTATTTATTTCAAAAGAGCGTGATTTCAGCTCTGCTGAAGAGCCTCTGTCTGGTCAAATGACTGGAATCTGCAGCTGTCAGCTAGATGGCAGACCTGAGTGAAACAGCCAGGAAAAGGTAACTTTAGCAAGTTATATCCCTCAAACCATAAAGGTTTGAGAGATAAGACTTACATTGATGTTAATCTATTTTTAATGTCTACAATATTAACCATTTGAGTGCCAGAGTGGTACGCAACGCATTGCTCTGCAATGCGTTGCGTGCCACTCTGGCACTCAAAGGGTTAAATCAACTTAAAATTTACCATTACTATCCCTTTAAGTAATGCTGTCTTTGTAGGCTTGATTTATTTTGCATATTGAAACTGAATGCCATGCATCTGATTTATGAGAACATGCTGTGCTTTAATTCCTTTACTGTAACAATCTAATATTATTGTAACAAGACTGAAATATATTTATTTTGTTCAACATTTCATGCCTCATTATCTCTTAATTCTCTGCTGGGTTTATGGAGCCATAGATAAATATGTGATGTTTTAAAACAGATATTATTAAGTATATGTAACAATTCTAGACTGTCATTATTCCTCTGGTAACACATTAACATGAATACTTCTTATTGCTGAATTATGATAATATTGAGAGTCATTATTGTTTTCTGTTTAGCAATATTTAAAATGTATATTTATAGTGAACCAGTCAGTCATGGTGTAGAAAATCTAGTAAACACAAGCTGTGCTATTTTTTTTCTGCAATAGATAAAACCAAATCATGTAAATATGACCTTTTAAAAAACTCAATTTCTCCTGTTTGTAGGAGCAGACATTTTGCACTAGGGTTCCTCTCTCACTTCTCATATCAGCACACCCAGTGATGTTACATATCTCCCAACATTTCAAATTGCCAAAGAGGGACACTTTTGTTTTAGGGGGTGTTGCTGGGGGCGGGGCTGGTGGGTGGGACGTTACAGAGAATTTTTAGTCTATTTCATGACCTACTGATACCGCCTTGTGTAACCTAATAAATGACTTATAACAAGACCAAAGTATTTTATTTACACAGAATAATTTATAAACACATATACTGACATTTAAACAAACAATAATGTGAATTTTATTGCTGTAGAGCAGTATGATCAGTTATATTCACAACATGCAATCCGATCTCCCAAAAAGAGGGACATCAGGGTGGGAAAGGGGGACAGAGGGATTTGGGTCCAAAAGAGTGACTGTCCCTCCTAAAGAGGGACACTTGGGAGGTATGGTGTTACATAAAATATCCCGCAACTTCACAGCCAGAAGTGAGGTCACCACTGACCTGTAGGAAGTTATTCGCTGCTTCATGTTTGGAAGTTTTTACCTAGAAACCTTAGTTAAAACACACACGAGCTGCAAATATTTTTTTACATAATACATTTCTCGCTCATTCTTTCTGTCTGTCATACTCTATCTCCTTCTCTCCAAACAGAAATGCATGCTTGTGCCTTCCCAAAAACAAAAAATATTAAAAAGAAAAACAGTGTAACCCCTGTGGTGCTTGAAATAATAATGGTGTGTGTGTGTTATGGAGGTAGACTTCCATCTGTGTGTCTCCAGGTCAATGCAATGAGATGTGGGAGAGAATAACATTAGGCCAGTGTAAGAAATATTTTAGAGGAATAGGTGGATATGAAGAACTGTAGTATCACCCAACAGTTACGCTGCTAGGAATATTTACTTGCTATACCTAAAGCATAGTATTGCAATTATGGGCTGAAGTTAAAAGAAAATGGAATAATAATGATCAAAATACATAAACATCCACTGATCTACACACTGAAGATATAAATTAACTATATACAGTATATGACATTATAATGTTGTTCCAATTATATAATATTTATTCTGCATTTGCAATTGTGAATGTCTGTAAGTATAGAAGAATTCCATAGCACTCACCATACTTCTAGAACTCTTCTCCCCCATTAAATCCTGTCTTTTGAAGTAGTAGCATTATCTACCCTTTTTATTGCCAATATCCCCTCATACCTATTTGCTCTTTTACCCAATTGGACTGTAAGTTCCTTTGGGTAGGAACATCTCCCCTGTTGTTTCTGTTGTGGCACTTGATCTAACTCCAAATACTTGATGTGTTTTACACTTATTGTATGTTATTGTTTGGTGAGACATTGCACACAGTGTAGCAGCAGATACATGAAATTCTACATACATACATTACATGCGTGCAAACAATAATGTGTCTTTAACCCTCTGAGTGCCAGAGGGGTATGCAATGCATTGCAAAAGCAATGTGTTGCGTACCCCTCTGGCACACAAAGGGTTAACACATTGGAGACATTTCCAACACGTTGCTTTGCATAGGGGTGTCTCTAGTGTTCCAGGGGTAGAATAAAGTCTGAAAAGTCTGACTCCTTTAGGCTCCTACAATGACCAGAAAAAGAAGATTTAAAGGGATATTAATGTTTCATAATAAAAGCAGCTCTAATTAATCATCATAGTATTTGGACTTTGGAGAGTGTTATTTCAGTTCTGTCAGAGTTGTAGTTCAGGAGTAATTCAATGACAAAGTATCCCCCTCCTGCCCCTTGTACTGATGTAACACTGTTCAGCCAGATCAGAAGGGAGGTGCCCAGGTAGACTGCAGAGAGGGACAATCTTCAATTAAGATAAGGGAAAAACCTGAAAAACTTGTCAAGGGGGGCAGGTCCCCTTCTGTTATCTGTCTGGTCTATGGACTGCATTCTACATCTGAGAAGAGATGGCTTACAATAGGTAAAAGGGGTGGGGAGGCGAAACTTTGCTTGTGAATATCTCTCAAACCATAAAGGTTTGAGAGATAAGACTTATATCATTCTTCATGTTTTTTTAATGCCTACAAAATAAAATAAAGATAAAACGAAGTATTACTATCTCTTTAATAGGAACCCTTGGTTGTGTAAAGTGTAAAAATGTAAATGACTCTGAAGGAATAGTAAACTTTTTTCATGAATACTTATGTCTCAGAGCTTTTCCTGCTGAATAAAACTTCCACTGTCAGAGATGTGTGATTCTATATTTGCAAAAGATATAAGTTGTTGGACACGTTTGTATGCACTGATTGAAATAGTGTTTTTCTGTTATAATTGTAATGTATTAGTGTACTTTGATAAGGGTTGAAAACAAAAGGCTTTTTTCTTCCTCTCCTTGAATGTGTGTTGTGCTCAAGTGAGTGCAATCTGTGCTTGAGGTATCTTTGTTGCTTTTTATTTCTGAGTTGTAATTGGTGGACTTCTACCATGTACTGCAGAGGGAGAGTGAGTATTTGTAGTGTGTGTATCTTGCAGCAGTAGGGTGAGTGCTGGGAATTATACAACAAGGGATTCAAATAAAGGAGATTAAACAGGATAATAAACATTTACTGATTTAATACTTGTACATTAAAACGTTTTTGCTCTGCATTTGTTACATGCATTATCTTGGGATAATGAGTTTTTAGTATGATTGTCAGTCTAACGCAGTTTACTAGCTGCTGTATGTTTGCACACCTGGAACAATCTTTCCAGCCTTCATACCTCTTATAGATGTGATCAAGTAGCCTCCTTGGAAGTTAGATATCTGGAATGGCAGGTTGCAATCTAGAGAGGGGTTTGCTGCTTGCTGAGCAGAATACAGCTAGCTTAGAAAGTTTATAAAGGAGAAAATAAAATATAGGGAGGACACTCCTGAGTTAACTCACACAAACAGATTTGTGTATTTAGTGATGATTTGGGTCAGCAATGTCCTTGATGGAGAGGACTGTTCTCTCTAACAGCCTTGAGAACAGTCCCTCAAGCACTGGTAGGATCTGGGACATGGGCAGTCCTACAGAGGTGTTGATGGTGGTATGAAATTCTATAATTAGGAAGACAGACAAGGTAATCTGTTCCCAGAATAACTTCAGTTGAAACACTTGCTGTTTCAGAGGTGTTTAGGTTAGCCATGTAGTGGATAGAGTTGATTGTTAAGAGGGTATGGTCATGGTACATAGTAGTAGCAATGACAGTAAGTTTGACATGACTGTTCCTTAAGAATTAGTTCAGTGATTTAGGTCACAAACTTAGGAAAAGTACTTCTAATAATTACAGTGTCATGAACTACACCAGAAAAAAAACAGAATAGGACGTTAAATTTGTGGTTGAAATCTTGTTGTAACAAGGATTCCCCAAGTAGTTTCACATTGGTGTATATGTAGGACTACAAATGCATAGCCTTACATTTATCTATATTAAACTTCAATTGTGTTCCTTTGGTCCATACACTATTTATCCATATATTTATCCAAATAATTGAAGGATGTGATGTAATTTTGGTAGTGTTCTTATGGTCAGACTTCTTTGTCTCAAACCTCTCTCCTCTGCTTGTCTCTTCCTCTCACTCCTCAATAGATTTGTAATGCATCTCGATTACATATAATGGTGTTTGGTAAATATAGTTCATTTTGAGACCTTCAAGTGTTGGGCACTACAACTCTCATCATCCCCAATCAGCCACTGGCTGGTTGAAGATTATGGGAATTGTAGTCCCCAACAGTTGACTACCATTGATATATGGATATGAATATTCCTGGGTTTCAAAAAGCCTTCTGCCCTCATCTGTACTTGCCAATGAATTTTACTGGGACATCAGAGAAGTAGAATTATCTCAGAAGAAGTCCCAAATCCTAGGTGGGCTGGACCTTAATGCCTGATGATCAGGGATAGGGGTAGGGTGAAAACTTGATTTTGTTGAGTTTAGTCATCTCACAGGATCAGTAAGCAGGGCCGGATTTCCCATTAGGTAGACTAGGCACCTCCCTAGAGCATCTCAGATGTACTGGCCACACTCATATTTTCTGTTGTGGGTGTGGCCAGAACAATTTCAGTATCCTTGAACCAATTTTATACCCCATTACATACTATTATCTAACCCCTTTGATGCCAAAGAGATCTCCACAACACTTGAGGAACAATGTGTTGGAGATCACTCTCTAGAAACCAAGGGTTTAAAGGATTTCTTGGTTCTTGTTATAGGCCCAAGGGTATTTTTTGTGCCAGGAAACAGTAGATGTGACAGGGGGCGGGGTCATGTGAGAAGTGGGGGTGTGGCGATGGGCATAGCTAAAGGTGCCTAGAGTGCATTGCCTAGGGGAGCCTTGGATGTAAATTCGATCCAGTAAGGGAATATTTATATGTGATTATAATTCCAATGTCTTATATGATCAATTGACTGAATTTGCATGCTTTTATTCACTTGAGTTACAACTTTAAGAAAAGTTTTTATTTTTTTTTTTGTCAAAATAAAGATTATGTATACATAAGATGTAGATGTAGAATTTTTGTGTACCTTTTTTTTACAATTCTTCCCAGTTAGTAAAGATCAGAATAAGGGGTGGAAATTAAAATAGAAAATCATGTTAATATGCATCTAATCAGTCACATGCTGTGCAGCCAATTAGGTGGCGCTTTGTACTACACCTGAGTAGCTAGCTGCACCGTGTGTGTGACTAATCAGTAACCACTGCATACGCTGTACGTAATTAGGAGCTGCTTGTTCACCTTGTTCATGCACAGAATGACATCTAGTAGCTATGCAGTCACACCTCACCATAAATCCTAAAGGGCTCAATATCATGGAGAGAATCTTTACTTGTTTTAATTAATGACAAAAAGAGTATATTTACTACATCTGTATAGGATGAGGTTTATGGAAAATGAGTTACAGAACTGGTAGGAAAAAGAAAAGCAGAATTTTTGAAAAACAAAGAAATGCAATCATTTTGTAGAAGAATTTGAAGAACAAACCTCTCAATATGAAACCACTGGTAACTGTACTTTCATGTGCCAATAGATTAGTTCCTGACACGTTACATAAGGACACACAGGGCTTTTTATAGGAATTCTAGATTTCCCAGTGACCATTGATTATACAGGAATGAGTGGTGCTTACCTAAAGCTGATTGGCATTGTTAAAGGAGAGGGGAAAAGAATCCATAATAAACTCAGGGCCACATAACTCTTTGAGTACCACAGAGTTTTATGTTGCGATGTATTGGATACCTCTCTGACACACAAAGGGTTAAGGAAAGCAAGTGCAACAAGACTACAGTTAGACTAAAATGATCGTATAAGTAACATACCCCTGCAAGGCAGCCTAAACATTAGGATGCATGGTATCCTATTAAAATGTTGCCATCTATTGAGCGAAATGGTGCTTTAAAAATTAATCAAAAAGGTGACATCAGAATGTTGCCCCAATCAAAAGAGCAACATGTCTGTCACCCACTTAACCCCTTAACGACCATTTCACGCACGCTCGGCCGGCACTTGAGGACCACAGGGCATATTTTTGTTTTTTACGAAGTGATTCAGGGCTGAATTACATGACGTGCCAGGACCGTCACTGGTCCTTAAGCGCTGAATAGCTGTGACGGTTCTGGCACGTCAGTGGACGTTAACGGGTTAAAGGTCACCAAATAGAGGGTTACATTTCAATAATAAACAGCCCTAGCAATTTAATATAATACTGACTTAACCCCATGAGTGTCAGAGGGGTTAAGCGGGGCAGGGTTTCCTTATACATACTGTGTGAAGATTGTACCTCGCTGCTTCCGTCCGGTGCCACGACCAGATTCCAGATCTAAGTGGAGGCGGCCAGGGGAGGGAGGGGGATCCTTTCAGATGCAATAGCTTTTGAACTGCAGAACTGTAAGTAATTAAACATATCGCTACATGTTATAAAAACCATATAGAAAACTTGGAGCTGCACTTTAATATAGACATTACTATCCCTTTATTTTTATGTAGTTTAATATTATTCTCTGTCTGCCTTTCTAGCGCCCAGTTTGATACCAATCGCATTCAGATAAAGATGATCTTACTTAAAATACCTAGAAACAAATGTGATGACTCTTATTGGGTGAGCATGTTAAGCTGGTGTATCAGCACTAGTGGAGAGCCAATCAGTACACACACACACCATATTGTGGAATTTCAGATGAAAATTGTTTGAAATGCTTATGCACCTTAGCTAATTTTTGCTCTGTGCTTTTTTGTCTGATGGTGAGACCTATTTATATAATGACCTCATCATTACAGTGGTTAGAAAGCAAGGACAGTGGGATGGGAGATGGCAAAGGGGAAACATTGCACCTGTGCAACATTATATTTGCTCCACTAATTCACTCTAACATAAAATGCATGCTTCAGAGCGACTAACCCTTTGATTGCCATCGGGATGTGTAAGTCATTGCCTTGCAAAGCCTTGCACAAAACTGTGGCGATGAAAGGGTTCAATCTGAAGGAATGCTTTTCCCTGAATGTGATTTAAAGCCAACTAACAGTGTCAAATTGTTCCTGAGAATACTTTCCACTCCAGCAGAAATACCATGGGGAGCTGAAGATGGAAAATTACAGTAAGACAGTGCGGTGAGTCTCAGCCTGCTCTGTACTGAACAGAGGAAGGCTAACCCTACGTTTTATTAGACATAAACTAGCGCTATGGACCATATTAACTGCACTGAGAGAGGTGAGGACACTTTATCAGTTCTACTGAAATGTTTCAAGGGAAATTATTCTGATAGAATACAATTAGTGGCTCAAAATTTGTTTTTGCAAAATGACCTACGACTGGATTCCATTAACCCTTTAAGTGCCAGAGGGGTACGCAATGCATTGCAAATTTGTGTTTTCTCACCCCACTTTTTAAAGTAAAAATACACATACAATGGGGGAGATTCACAAAGCGGTGGAGATGATTTCTCCAGTGAAATCACTTCTCCAGTTCCTATGTTATTCTGTGGAGCCTATGCACAAAGTTTTCGTCAACTTTGGCGATCTTAGTGAATAGGCTTCAAAGAATAACATAGGAACTGGAGAAGTGATAAACTTCTCCTCTTTATCACCTCATTATCACCACTTAGTGAATTTCCCCCAATTAAATAAATGAATGTGGTGCACATATATCCCATATTGATTCATAAAAAACTCAAACCAAATGAAAAAATGCAAGCCAATGAATTAAATTAGTATGAGGTCATATAATGTCCAATGTAAAAAAGAAAAGATTGATATGGGGTTCGAAGCCTCCATATCAGTCTGAAAATATGCCAAAGGATGTTGTCCTGGACCAATTTGTCTGCCATGCCTAAGGGAAAGGAGATAAATCAAGATAAATATGGGGTCTGAAATCCCAATATTAATTTACAGAAGCCCATAGGGAGGAGTCCAGGACCCCTTCCACTGCCCTCCTTAAGGGACAGGATATGTTGTAATAAATTAATATGGGTTCTGGAGCCCCCATATTTATTTTTTTTAACTGGGACGAGTCACCGCCCCACCTGGTATGGTGCTTGTGTGTGTTGAAAAACATATTCACTTTGATGTTAGAGGCCCAGCGGTATCCACAACACCCTGGTCCTCCACTGAAATGACCTAAACAAATCAACTAAAAGCCTCAAAACCCAACTGCTGCAATCACTGGTGCTACAAAAATACATTGAATCACCCCCCAATCCATCCTGGGCATTTTGCAGGCCACTGTGTGAATAAACAAAGGCATTGGCTTATATAAGGCCAAATACTGTTTATAATGTTTCTCATACTCCTGTTTGCTGCTAAAAGTGCACTGGAGTAACCTCACCTCCTTGCCAATCAAGGTGAAAGGAAAGGGGTCACTCATGCTCTATACGTGACCACTTCATCTCGCCAGAGATCACATATCACACAGCCAATGGAATTGGAAGTGTGGACATTTTTTAAACAGTTATTGGTCATATATAAGCCATCCCTTGTTTTTTCTTTTTTAATGGCAGCAAATGCGGTACCAGGTTTTTAGGGCTTTTCTTTTATTTGTTCTGGTAAAGTCAGTGGAGGACCATGGCATTGTGCATATCACTGGACCTCTGACATCAAAGTGAGAGTATGGTTCTCCACACTTATATACCTACCCTGGAAAAGGGAGCCCTGGGACAGGTTTTTAAAAAAAATAACTAGGGGGCTCAGGCCCCCATTTACATTTTTGGGAGTCACATTGAGGTTCACATTCTGACACTTAAAAATAATATGAGATAATTGGACGGAATGGAGAATTGGGTAGATAATGTCATCCCCCATTTCTTTATTTCATTACAAGGGTCATTTTGATCCCATTTTAACAATCAATCTTTTATACTGATTAATCCTTCCATTGCTAGTGTGGCTAATTGTAGCTGACATGACAACACTGGGGTTAATCATATTTTTGGATAGGGGGTGGGGATGATGGGCTGTTTTTTTTTTTGTTTCTGGTTTATCTTTTATTTATACTGCTGATGGTTAACCCCTCTGTTGCTGGGGAAGTAAGATTGCTGTGATTCAGCAGCGAAGTAGATATTTGAGGGCACAGGGGATCAGGCAGGGGACCATGTGGGCTATGATCCCCCTTGGTTCCTTCTGCTTGATCCAGCCCAAGGAAAGGAGCTGATATCTGGTCACTTACCCTGAGCTTCTTAACCTCAATTTGGGGGATTTTTCAGAGGTCGAAAAGGATTTCAATGAGGCATTTAGCTATGAAACAAAAAATAATTCAGCAATCCAATTCTGTACTCTGGACTGGAAATATCTGACGAAGGTAAAAATAGCCATTCGGCAAATATTTCCAGTTGCCATAGAATCCAGGCTTAATTATTTTGTGCAAAGTTTCTGTAGTTGCTCATATTTAATGATTCCCATTTTAGGTCCGTATTTAGTTTACATCTCAGCCAGTGAAGGCGCTAAGATATAAGCAAAATAAGCAACAACTTAGGGCCCCCACTTGGTCAGAGGACCACTCAGTGCTTATACAGTACATTCATCGCAGGAGTAAAAGGAGGGGCCCATATAAATTGTTTGCTTAGTGCCCCAAAAAACCTGCAGCTGCTACTGTGAAAAAGAATGAGAGAAAGCCCACCCGGTTACTCTTTAGAATAATTCTCAAAGTAGCAAAATGTCTCTGTCCAGCTTGAGACTAGATCAGAGTTCATTCTGCCCAAGCTAACATCCGTTATACAGAGGATACAGGAAAATCCATAGAAAAAGTCAGACGAGAAGGGAAACAGGAGCTGGGAGGTCATGTCACAGAAATCCAGAGGATTCAGGAGTCAGAACGTAATTATAAATCACCTTTATTAAGGCATAGAACAAGGTAAAGAATGAGACAATAGGAACAGGCAGAAGGTTGGCAGATAAGCACATACTACTATCAGGAACAGTAGGCAGCCTAGACTGGACCAAACTGCTGAGACTAGGCTGGAGCCAAGTCTCTACAGAAGCTAAGGCTGGAGCAGGAACAGGAACCCCTCGGGTCTTCACCACTGGAACTCGAACTGAAACAGGAACCGGATCCACCATGGAGGGTCTTCTACTGGAACAAGGACTGGAACTAGAAGGGAGACACTGACCAGTGACAATGGAAAATACTGACACACGACTGCTGTCAGTCTAGTAGGAGGAAAGCTGACTCATGCCTGCAGTCAACTTAGCTAGGAGCTGATCACTGACTCACGCCTGCAGTCAGGACCACTGAGGTCTAATACCGGACTCACGCTTGCAGTCGGTATAGGAGAAAGTCTATCAGAGCCCCAGGTCTGCGCCAGCTGGATGTCTGCAGGAGGGAGGCACTACTGAGACAAGCCGGACAGAGCCAACGGGCAGCACCAGATAGGATGGTCAGACAAGTCATACACGGAGGGATTAATCAGCCAGAGCCGCAGTTTTGCACCAGATTGGATGTCAGACAAGCCAAGGGTCATACACAGAGTGGATAGTCAGACAGAGCCACAGGTCAACACTAGATCGCTTAGTCAGACAAGCCTAGGGTCAAACACGGAGCGGTTAGTCAGCCATAGCTGCAGGTTTGCACCAGATTGGATGTCAGACAAGCCAAGGGTCATACACGGAGCGGATAGTCAGAGAGCCACAGGTCAACACCAGATCGGGTAGACAGACAAACCAGGTAATACACAGAGCTAAACAACACAACTGCACTGGAACACCACGAAAGGACAATTGAAGTGGTGTCCAGGCAGTTTATCTACCAATTGCTCCACCCCCAAGAGGTGGAGCAATTAGTGCAATATCCCTTTAAGAAACGAGGCACAACGTCACCATGGAATCCCTGTGGTGCGTGACCGAGTCAGATACGGCTAGAGCCGCTAGGGGGAGCAGCAAGGAGACTGGTCACCTGGATGGACAACAGGACACACCGTGTCAGAGACTTTGTCCTGGGGGAGCATAGAGGGTTAACTCTAATAGTAGAAATTAACTGAAATTCTGTTTAAAATGTGTTCAGATTCTCTCCTCTTTAAGACAAAGAGATAAATATTCATGGGCCTGACATTAATGGGCGATGGATGTTAAGCTGTAGCCATGATGTCTGTGAGAGACGGACTCCTTTATGTGAAAGACATAGCAAAATGATAACCCTCTGGCCTTTTTTAATTCTGATGGAAGCCATGTGATCTGTCACCTGTAAAATTTTAATATAGCGTAATGGCGCCATCTGCAGCCTTTATGTTTGTATTTGATTAGCATAAGATATGAGTATCCAATCAGGTCTGACTGGTGATGTCACGGTATAATGAGATGGATCTTTGTCCAATCATTAGAAAAAGGTGGGGATTACTGATAAGGAAAAAATTGCCAATATAATGCCAAAATACTCTGAGTTCAGGTTTGACTTACTGAAAAAGAAAACTACTGGGAGATTCCTGGCAAAAGAAGGCTTTGCTGATTAAATTCCTGATCCTGCCATCTCACAGAGAAATACAAAGAAACTTTGATTGGTAACTATATCATTTATTCATTTAGATTTATTGAATCCAGAATTTCATAATTTTTCTTCTGTTGAAGAAACTTAAATAGTCTTATAATTGTCTTAAGTGGACTGGCCAACCATTTGGGACAATTTATAATAAGCTATATTTATTGCTTAAATTCTGGAAGTAATAGAATCTATATATCTTTATTGGGAAATTGTTATATTTTGCCAATCAGTGTAATACAGTATATAGCGTGGGTTATCTGTATTAGCTAATATGTCTTGGTATTCCTAGAGTAATATCTTGTGATTCTGGGAAGATTATAATAGCTAATATTTGATATAGGAAATTTTTTGAATCCAGTTATTAACCCTTTAACCTCTATTTGTCTGTTGTTAGTGGTGTTTTTTTTTTAATTCTCTATATATGTGCTAGGCTTATATTTTGTAAATTGGAGGTATTCACTCTAATAGACAAAATAACTTCTGGGAGAGAGTTGGAGACTCTCTGGATCTGTCTGCAGAATAAAAAGGGATCAGTTACAAGAATAGGTGCAGTCTACAGGCCTCCGGGGCAATCTGAAGAGCAAGACAACATGCTAGTGGACGAGATTACCCAAATGGCAGTAAAGGGAGATATAGTAGTTATGGGAGACTTCAACATGCCTGATGTTGATTGGAATATCCCTTGTGCGTCCACATGTAGAAGTAGGAGCATCGTAGAAGCCCTGACGGGGATGTCCCTAAAACAGCTGGTGAAGGCGCCAACTAGAGGGGACAATATCCTAGACTTAGTATTCACAAATGGAGACCTGGTATCTGAGGTGAAGGTGGGAGAAAATCTAGGTTCCAGTGACCACCAATGTTTGTGGTTCGGAATCCAGACTGACTACGAGAAATCCCATTCTGCAACCAAAGTATTGGACTTTAGGAAGACGAAGTTTGAGGATATGGGAGAATATGTAAAGAAAGAATTAAAAGGGTGGGATAAAACACCGAGAGTGAGTACTCAGTGGAAAACACTCAAAGAAGTCCTCTTAAAGGCAACAAGATTACATGTTAGACAAATTAGCAAGAGGAAAAGAAAGAGATATCCACTATGGTTTACTAGAGAGGTAAGAGCTATAGTGAAAGATAAAAAGTCTGCCTATAAGAGATATAAAGAGACTGGAAGTGAAGCGGACAGAGAAGGGTATAAAACTATACAGAAGAAGACTAAACAGATGATAAATGTTGCTAAAGCCTCAAAAGAGGAAGAAATGGCCAAATCTGTTAAGAAGGGGAATAAAACCTTCTTCAGATATATCAGTGACAGGAAGAAGAAAAACTGCGGGATTACAAAAATTAACAACGGAAAAAATCAGTATATAGAAGAGGAAAAGGCGGTCGCTGACCATCTGAATAACTACTTCTGCTCAGTTTTTTCAGACAGCGGCCCTCATAATCAGAAAATGGCTGAACACAGCATTGCCTCTAGTTGTATAATTTTAGCCCCAGTGTTTTCAGAGGCCGATGTTCTAGAGGAACTTGTCCGGCTAAAGTCAAATAAAGCGATGGGTCCGGATGGAATCCACCCTAGAGTTCTTAAAGAACTCCGATCTGTCATAGTTGGCCCCCTGACTAATCTGTATAACCAGTCCCTTCTTACGGGAGAAGTTCCTGATGATTGGAGAATGGCCAATGTTGTACCCATTCACAAGAAGGGTAGTAAAGAAGAAGCTAGTAACTACAGGCCAGTCAGCCTGACATCTGTAGTGGTAAAAATGATGGAGACTCTTCTAAAGAAGAAGATAATTGACCATCTAACAAAAAACAACCTGATGGACCCAAACCAGCATGGCTTCACTGAGGGCCGATCCTGTCAGACTAATCTCATTGATTTCTTTGACTATGTAACTAAAGTGCTGGATGAAGGTGGTGCTGTGGATATCGCCTACCTGGATTTCAGTAAAGCTTTCGATACAGTTCCCCATAAAGAGCTGATAGATAAATTATCAAGAATTGGACTTAACCCCTGGATAGTTCAGTGGATCTGCAGTTGGCTGAAGGACAGAAACCAGAGGGTTGTTGTTAATGGAGTGTATTCTGAGCAGAGACTGGTTACAAGTGGAGTGCCACAAGGATCTGTTCTGGGCCCTGTTCTGTTCAACATATTTGTAAGTGACATAAGGGAAGGCTTGGCAGGGAAGGTTTGCTTGTTTGCTGATGACACAAAAGTGTGTAATAGGGTTGATGTTCCAGGAGGTGTCTGTAATATGGAGAATGATTTGGCACTATTAGATAAGTGGTCAAAACAATGGAAACTTCAGTTCAATGTTTCCAAATGTAAAATAATGCACTTGGGGAAAAGAAACCCTCAATCTGACTATCGTATTGGCAGTTCTGTGGTAGCAAAGACTTCAGAAGAGAAGGATTTGGGGGTGGTCATCTCTGACAGCCTCAAGATGAGTAACCAATGCAACCAGGCGGTGGGGAAAGCAAATCGTATGCTTGGCTGCATAGCTAGAGGTATAACAAGCAGGAAGAGGGAGATTGTGATCCCTCTGTATAGAGCTCTAGTGAGACCACATCTGGAATACTGTGTACAGTTCTGGAGGCCTCATCTGCAAAAGGATATAACTAAAATTGAGCGGGTTCAAAGAAGAGCTACAAAAATGGTGGAAGGTCTAAAGCATAGAACTTATCAAGAACGACTCAGAGATCTAAATATGTATAGTCTGGAGGAAAGAAGAGAAAGGGGGGACATGATTGAAACCTTTAAATATGTTAAAGGACTGAACAAGGTTCAGGAGGGAAGTGTGATTAATAAGAATCTGAATACAAGAACAAGGGGGCACAATCTGAGGCTAGTTGGAGGAAAAATCAAGAAAAACATTAGAAAATATTATTTCACTGAAAGAGTAGTAGAAACTTGGAACAAACTTCCAGCAGAGGTGGTTGATAAATCCACAGTAACACAGTTTAAACATGCCTGGGATAAACATGTATCTATCCTAAGATAACAATAAAGGAATACTAAAGGGCAGACTAGATGGACCAGGTGGTCTTTTTCTGCCGTCAATCTTCTATGTTTCTATGTTTCTATGGGTGTGGCACCTATTTCAAACGAGTGGATTAACCCTTGGAGTGCCTATAGGTTTTATATATATGTTGCTATAGTCATAATTATGATATCTGTTGCATTACTAGACATATGTTACTGGATTAATTCTGGTAGATTATTTGTATAATCTTTGATTGACTATATTAATTGAAATTTATGTATTTTATTCAGAGGTATTCAATATTGAATTCAGTAGATAATTAAATTATAGAGATTTAAATATGGGATTCTATTCCAGTTATTCCCTAAATTTGATTATTATTGATATATGATACAAGGAATTGTTAGAGGAATTATTTAATTCATCTCACAATACCCCTTACATCATAATTTGCATAGTCTATACAGTTTCTGGGGCAGAGGTATTAAGAGACACTGCGGCCAACTGTATTATAATTAATTGTAGAATCAATTAACCTGTTCTATGCTACTGAATACAATTATTGTGATTATACCTCTGAATATACCTATGTGTGGTTAACCCTTGCACCGCTGGTAATCCTTATGGTAATAAGTGTGGTTTGGTTTTCTATGTACCTATTATAATTGCTAGTCACTTATATATTTCATTGATGCTGATACTTGTATATATATATATATTATATTTTAATAAAATATATATTTTTGCACAAATATGAAGGATTGATTCTTGTGATCAATTCGTTACTGTGAAGTAGCGTGTCAATACATATTAAAGATAAAGTTCTCAAATTATTTTATTGTCAATTGCCTATTTAAGTGAAGAAATCCAACCTGAGTGGTTCTCTGTTTTAACCCTTTGGCTACCTTCATATAAATAGCCCGACAACCAGCACTCCCAACACACGCGGCTAACCCGCGAGGACGCCGAGACCGGCCGCCCACTGAGTCTGGCGGCCAGCTCAAGGTAAGCGAACGCTTACAGGTCATCTGGATAATACGTCAGATCAAGAAGTGATGCAGATGAGAATAGTCAGGGACCAGGAGAGTGGTCAGAACTATATAAAGTACCAAAGGAGTAGGGCTTGAGGCAAAGTCAGTAGGTGAATCTGGAACATGACGGTAGGCAACACAGAGCTAATGAGAATAACATTGGGAACTCATAGAACGGGCGGTGAGACTATACAGAGGGCAGGTTTTTAAAGGCCAGTAATCAAATCAGAGTAGTCCAAACAAGTACAGCTTGCTAACAGACAGACATGACAGTTAATGCAGGAGCGCTGAATAGTCAGACAAAGTAACAGAGTTCAGATGTAACAGTCCCCTATTCAAGGAGCTAAATATTACTTTTAGAAGGTTGTAAGACTCAGGAAGAACTGCGGCAAGCCCAGGGCTTGATGATATACTATGTTTGACTTGTGCTGAGCAGGCATTTTGTTCCACTGATCAGTTAAAACATAGCCGCTATCTTAATTAATAGCAAATCATTTTATAAATAAAAGAAAGGAAGTGGATGCTGAAAAGTATGTGCTGATTCAAACATAGTGAATCTAAATTGGAAACTGTTTTAATAATAAAATGGCTCAAATCAACATAATTTATGAATTATAGATGTGTTACCTTGTATTGGTCCTCCTTTTTGTTCCACTTTTATTTTCTTTCCTCTTTCTGTTGGTCGCACTGGGGGAATTTTGCCCCTTTTCATTTACCGTCCTAGTACCTTGTATCACCCAGTACAGTCAATGAGTTGACACATTTTTCTGACAAGCTGCAGATGAAGAATCATTAACTCATTGGCTATCATAACCCCGTGGCTGTGGGTGGTGCTGGTGGTAGTACCCCTATATAATATATATTACCCCACCCCCAAACCAAATAGGATTGCGAGAAAAGGAGCCATTGACCCCTTGGTATATATAGCTTTTTCAAAAGGATGGGCACTTGGTTTTCAGATGCTTTCATACTTTTTTATGGATACCTATATCAGGGCTTCTAATTTTAAGTCCTTTGCTACTAGCCAGACTTGAAAAGTTACTCTCCACTGCAAGACATAACATACCCACCAGTGGTGAATTTCTACTCGCCAAGGCTAAATTTTCACTTGCCATTGGCTAGCGGCGAGTGGAAATTTTGAGCCCTGCCTACATGTCTACAATATACAATCCCCCTACCCTAAACTCAAGGTAGCAAGGGAATTAGGGTGCCCTAAGTATGATTCGGTCCAACCTAAACACCTTTTCAGAGGTTATATCATTTAGGTATGTATGTATGTATATATATATATGTATATTTTTATATATATAGCACTAACAGGTGACCTTAGCACTTTACAGTTTACATTAAAGGGGAACTTTCACCTCCTCATTATCATTGTTGTATCCCTTCCTTTGTGTCCCCTCTGTACAGTGCGGTCTTTGTTTTTGCCTACAAATCTGTTTAAATGAAGCAAAAAGATACTTGAATTGTGTACCTTATGACGTTAGCAGCCGCACAGCCGCGCACCGTACGGTGCAGAAGACACTCCCACAGCCTCAGCTCCTTTCACTTGCCCCAGCATCCTCCGATGACGGAGGCGTTCTGTTAGTAAGCTGGAGAGAGATCTCATTGGCTAGATATCGATCTCTGCCAATGAGATCTCTCTCCAGCTTACTAACAGAACGCCTCGTCATCGGAGGATGCTGGGGCAAGTGAAAGGAGCTGAGGCTGTGGGAGTGTCTTCTGCACCGTACGGTGCGCGGCTGTGCGGCTGCTAACGTCATCAGGTACACAATTCAAGTATCTTTTTGCTTCATTTAAACAGATTTGTAGGCAAAAAGAAAGACCGCACTGTACAGAGGGGACACAAAGGAAGGGATACAATAATGATAATGAGGTGAAAGTTTCCCTTTAAGTATAGAGGGGATACAAAAAGTGTAGCAACTGAGTGGTTATACAGACGATTATCAAAAGGGAAACACACTAGGGGCTGTATGTTCAAAGGGATAACGACAAAAAAATTTCATATGAACAACAAAAATAAGTAATTATTTGGTAGCAGGAACGCTACACAGTTTGAGGCAAAGGTTGAACTTGATGGATTTGTGTCTTTATTCAACCTAATTTACTATGTTACTATGTTACTATGTAATTGTATGCATGAACGACATATTTTCTATAGCATATACGACAAAAAAAAACTAATAATGTCTGTTGTGTACGTCACAACTCCAGAATTGCTGGGCAAAGGGGTGGAGCAAGGGCGTGGCTACACTATTCTCCAGTGTCGTATAGAGGAAAAGAAAATTTGTCGTATACAATGACATTATGAAAAAAGTGGAGGTAATGACAGAAACCTATAATAATTGAAGGAAACACAACAAAAACTCAATTACCATACCTATATAACAACATTTTTGTCTTTAGTTAAGACATTTTTGTGTTTGTTAAGACATTTCTGTGTTAGTTATGAGATTTTTGCCATTACATACGACAATTTCATTCATAAATCGTACTTCAGTGACAAAACGACATATTTCTGATCACAACCGACACTCTCTGAAAATATTAATGAGCCCAACAACAGTGTACTTTGAAATTTCATTACAAATGGCAAAAGCTATTTCACTACTTCTTTGAACATATGGCTCTAGGTGGGCATACATTAGGATAGGAGGTACTACCCCATAGAACTTACAATCTAAGTGTGATCCACTTCCTGTGGGTGAGCCCCCTCCTCCTATTCTTATAAATTATTGTTCCTATAAATTCAAGTAAACCACCAGAAGTAGGAATACGAAAATTATCTTTTTTATGTTATGAAAGAAAATTCAGATATATTACATTCCTGATAAAGCACAGAAAAGCCCCATCGGTCACAACCACAGCTGATTGAAAGAAAACTCACGTCTTGGTAACAGTTTTGCTCAGATAATCACTGTCGGTCTATAATACAGACAGAATAAAAAAGAAATTGCTTCTCCAAAAATCTCTGAAAATAAAAAAGAAATAAATGAAAAGAATTATAACGGCTGACTCACTCTTTTATACCAGTCTCTCATTTGTTAATATTTAAATTTACATTATTAAAATCCATGAGTTGTATTTTACAGAAAACCTGATTTTTTTTTTGATTTTTTTTTTATTCTTGACTGTTTCTGTCATTATGTAAACAACAGCGCTGTTCTGTTCGCCAGTATATGCGCCAAGTGACTCAAATCCAATACTGGGCCTCGTGTATTCAGGCAAAGTGGGACAATTCTGGATCATACCAATTATACCATAGGGGACAAATAAACGGCCATTTTGATATAAATGTGGATTTTAAAGGGATAGTAATACTTTGTTTTATTTTTATTTTGTAGGCATTAAAAAAACATGAAGAACGATATGTCTGTAAGAAATTCTACCTAGCCCCTCTTACCAAGGGTACAATTGCTCTTTGGGGATTGGTTATAACTTAAGAAATACACAGATAACGGATAATAATAAAGATGATTGTATTATGTGCAAAATCAAAATACTGTTACAGTTTGGGTGGTATACACATGAATTAAATAGTATCATAGTCTACAGGTATGGAAAAGATGGAATTGAATTGGATACCAGTAAATTATATGATGAAAATCTCCTCACACCCACCAGCACAAATCTTGGTTTCTGGTGTCTTATCTGCTGGGCTCACATCTGGACAGGAATCAGGACTGCTGTGCTCAGGCTGCTCTCATCTCCTCTCCTCTGCTCACCTCTCCTCTGCTCCTGAAGTTCTCCTCAAGGTCTCCTGAAGTCTGCTTCCAGTTCTAAAATTATTTATTTATTTATTTAGAAAATGTTTTACCAGGAAGAATACATTGAGATTTCTCTCGTTTTCAAGTATGTCCTGGATAGTTTTCAGTAAAAGGTTACATATTTACACTAATTGTGAGACATTATATACAAACATACAGAAATATACATACTTATTAAATAATGGGATTATTTGCAGTTACACACTGTTTGTAGATATAAAGAAACATTTGCTTTTAAGGATTTAAGACTGGGTGCAGATGTGATTTTTTCCGGCAGATTGTTCCAGATTTTTGGAGCTCTGAAGGAGAAGGCAGATCTTCCTGCTTCTTTCTTGTATTGTGGTATACGCAGTGAGTTGTTAGTAGTGGAGCGGAGGTTATAGTTAGTATGGAGAGCTGGGGTGAGCATACTGCTTAGGTATTGTGGTAGTTTTCCAGAGAAGTGATTGTGTACTAAGCAAGAAAGATGAAGGTCACGTCTAGATTTGAGTGTTAGCCAATTTAGTTCTTTTAGCATGTCACAATGATGGGTAGTGTAGTCACACTGGAGGATAAAGCGGCATAATGAATTATATAGAGTGTCAAGTTTACTGAGGTGGATTTCTGGCGCTGGAGCATATACTACGTCACCATAGTCTATGACTGGCAGCAGCATCTGTTGTACAATACGTTTTCTCACCTGGGTACTTAGACATAATTTGTTTCTATAAAGTGTACTTATTTTGGGATAAAGTTTAGAGGTTAATTTGTCAATGTGGTGACCAAAATTGAGGTTAGGGTCAAGCCACATACCAAGATATTTGTAGGAGTCTACTGGGGCCAATTTACGATTAGACTCTGTCACAATGGATAGGTGGATATTGTCGAGACTACGCAGTTTGTGCTTTGTGCCAAATATCATTGTGACTGTTTTATCTGTGTTTAAGAAAAGTTTGTTCTGTGTTATCCATCTTTCCACTTTGTAGAAATCATGTTGTAATTCGGTTTCAAGTTGTGATATGCTAGAGTTTTTAGCATAGATTATGGTGTCATCTGCATACATGTGTACTGAAGATGATTTGCAAACCTTGGGCAGATCATTTATAAAAAGAGAAAATAGAAGAGGGCCAAGAATGGAGCCTTGGGGAACTCCACTTGTTATTTTGAGCGGACGGGAGTCATTGTTTGCAACTGACACATACTGCATTCTGTCTGATAAATAGGATCGGAACCATTGTAGAGAATTATTACCCAATCCTGAGTTATGGAGTTTGCTGATAAGAATGTTATGGTCTACTGTGTCAAAGGCCTTAGCGAAATCAAGGAAAATAGCTCCTGTGAGTTCACCATTTTCCATGCCAGTCTGGATATCATTGGTTACTTTTAGAAGAGACGTGACTGTTGAGTGGTTTGGTCTAAACCCTGATTGAAGAGGGGTGAAGAAACTGGTCTGTTGGTAATATTTATGTAGTTGCACATGTACACATTTCTCTATGATTTTAGATAAAGTGGGGAGGAGAGATATCGGTCTGTAATTTGATACTACATTTTTATCCCCACTTTTGTGGATAGGTACAACTCTTGCCACTTTCCAGGATTTGGGCATATGCCCTGATGTCAAAGAGGCATTAATTAGAGTTGCTATCGGTTGGGCTGTGACCATAGCACTGAGCTTTAATAAAATTGCTGGTAGTTGGTCAGGGCTCGATTGAGATTTCAGTTTTGGGTTGAGGAGGTGATCATATACTTCACTTTCATTTACTGACCTGAAATTGAATTCGTTTGCACTGTTAGACCAGGCATTAGGTGCCAGTGACTGTTCTGAACTTAGTGGGACTTCAGAGTGGCCTTTGTTTTGTTTAATCAGTGTGGTGGCACATCCAACAAAGTAGCTGTTGAAAGCATTGGCTATGGCTGGGGGGCACTGTATGGTTTCATTGTCTATTGTTATATTTGATGGGTGAGAATGGTTAGGTGGATTGTAGATGTTCTTTATAACCTTCCAAAAGTTGGCAGGCTTTGAAATGTTATTGTCCAAGTTGTTATTAAAATATTGTGCTTTTGCTAGTTTTGTTTGTTTTGTACATGTATTCCGTACTTGCCTATATATAGTGTGATCATGAGGGGAGCCAGATTGTTTAAATTTTGTCCATAATGAATCTCTGAAACTGAATAATTGAATCAAGTCAGCT
The DNA here is from genome assembly GCA_037306005.1 of Rhinophrynus dorsalis. NCBI lineage: Eukaryota > Metazoa > Chordata > Amphibia > Anura > Rhinophrynidae > Rhinophrynus > Rhinophrynus dorsalis. The sequence goes on along the minus strand of CM074718.1, from coordinate 658,124,907 downwards.
GAGACCCATGGTAGATGTGCCCCCCTGACCCTGACCTTTCTTAGTGGGGCATGGGTATTACAGACCTGTAGGAATTCTGAGTTAAAAAAGTCAATCGCTGAATCAAGGTCAGGTATTAGATGTAATCTATGCCATGAGCAATTTTTTAAATCATTTAGGAAGGACTGAAGGTTAAATTTTCTAAATGATCTCGTGAGTATGACTTTGAAATTTGATTTGACTGGTTTTATTTTGCGGACACAGTAAACTATGGAGTGATCACTAAACACGTTTGCTAGAACACCTGAATCTTGGATTCTGCTTGCGCAGGATGTGAGGATCCAGTCTAGCAGGGTATGGTTGGATGTTTTAAGATTTATGCGAGTAGGGGAAGATATTTGTTGTGATAAGTTCAGTGCTTTAAACAATGAACAATATTTTTCATTCCTGGAATCAAGCCAATTAATATTAAAGTCTCCAAGAACCATCAACTCGCTTTTCTTGTTTTGTGTGGCAATCACCTTTAGGTGTTGAGCTATGTCAGATACGGTGTGTGCTGAGGTATTTGGCGGTCTGTAGATGCCTACAATTATGATTTGTTTTGAGTATGGAAGACAAATTTTACCAGCAATGTATTCATAAGAATCAGTGTTGTGAGAGTCCTTTAGAAGTGTAAAGTTTATTGGCTCCTGTATGTAAATGATTACACCTCCTCCTCGCTTTGCACGGTCTTTTCTAAAGCATGAGTATCCATCTATGGCAACAGCAGTGTCTGGAATTTTTGGGGATAACCAGGATTCAGTAAGAATAAGAATTTTTGGTTTGTATGCATAACACCATGCTTTTAGTTCGTCCATTTTGGGCAGTATACTGCGTATGTTGCAGTGCACTAATGACAGACCCTTTTTAAAGGGGAGGTTGCCATTTATTTCTATTTTAGGGCCAGGGTTAGTTTCTATATCATTTGCTAAGGCAAGTAACAATATGCATAAAAATTTAGTGAGTTGTTTGCGGTGAACATATAGTGAGAGGGTGCGTTTGTTGCTATAATTGCTGGGGCTGGGTGGGCTTGATTTTAGTACTCTCCACCAGCATTCAGTTGATAGTGCACATGTATGCAGAAGTCCATGATGAATTATTATGTTATGGTGAGGGTGCGGGGCATGGTTGCTAGGATGAGAGTAAATCTGTATTATTAGTGGGATAGTTAGAACAGTGAGTATTAATCCATTCATGTTGGCATGCATGAGGAGGATACTAGGGAAGATATAGGTAGACAGAAACCTCTTGTTATTGTGAGACAGAAAAAAAAAAAAAAAAAAAAAAAATCTTTTCCTTTTTCCTTTTTTTCCTTTTCCCTTTTCCTTTTCTACTCCTCTCCTCCCTTCTCCTTCCTCCCTCTCTCTCTCTCTTCCTCTGTTATATTAGTTATATTTATCTATTCTCTAGTTTCATTTCACTCCTTATTTGTTTACTTAACTGTGGTTTAAGTGTTGCAGTAGCTGTCATTCTTTCCTGTCCACTCTACTGTCAAACTCTCATGTTTAACTCTTGCTGCACTTTTGCTCCGGTGTACTTTGCTCCCAGGTGTAGTGGGTCCCCTTGAAATTCACCCCCTTGAAATTCCCCCTATCTGTGGCTGAATTTAAACTGGTGAGGACCCATGCTGATGCTGAATGAGTATCTGTTTCCAATTACTAACTAATATATACATTGATTGCCCTGTGTGTAGCCAGGTGTGACTCCCTAAAAACAGCTGATAAGGAATTGAACAGACACAGAGACATGTAGGAGGGTTGTGGGGGAGGAAAGACTGTGAAGAGTCAGAATCAGGGTGATAGAGGTGATTAGCACATACCACAGAAAGTGAAAATGAAGCTTGAAGCCAGATTCAGGATTGGGGTGCAGATGGTACAGGGGTGATTAGCACATACCACAGAAAGTGAAAATGAAGCTTGAAGCCAGATTCAGGATTGGGGTGCAGATGGTACAGGGGTGATTAGCACATACCACAGAAAGTGAAAATGAAGCTTGAAGCCAGATTCAGGATTGGGGTGCAGATGGTACAGGGGTGATTAGCACATACCACAGAAAGTGAAAATGAAGCTTGAAGCCAGATTCAGGATTGGGGTGCAGATGGTACAGGGGTGATTAGCACATACCACAGAAAGTGAAAATGAAGCTTGAAGCCAGATTCAGGATTGGGGTGCAGATGGTACAGGGGTGATTAGCACATACCACAGAAAGTGAAAATGAAGCTTGAAGCCAGATTCAGGATTGGGGTGCAGATGGTACAGGGGTGATTAGCACATACCACAGAAAGTGAAAATGAAGCTTGAAGCCAGATTCAGGATTGGGGTGCAGATGGTACAGGGGTGATTAGCACATACCACAGAAAGTGAAAATGAAGCTTGAAGCCAGATTCAGGATTGGGGTGCAGATGGTACAGGGGTGATTAGCACATACCACAGAAAGTGAAAATGAAGCTTGAAGCCAGATTCAGGATTGGGGTGCAGATGGTACAGGGGTGATTAGCACATACCACAGAAAGTGAAAATGAAGCTTGAAGCCAGATTCAGGATTGGGGTGCAGATGGTACAGGGGTGATTAGCACATACCACAGAAAGTGAAAATGAAGCTTGAAGCCAGATTCAGGATTGGGGTGCAGATGGTACAGGGGTGATTAGCACATACCACAGAAAGTGAAAATGAAGCTTGAAGCCAGATTCAGGATTGGGGTGCAGATGGTACAGGGGTGATTAGCACATACCACAGAAAGTGAAAATGAAGCTTGAAGCCAGATTCAGGATTGGGGTGCAGATGGTACAGGGGTGATTAGCACATACCACAGAAAGTGAAAATGAAGCTTGAAGCCAGATTCAGGATTGGGGTGCAGATGGTACAGGGGTGATTAGCACATACCACAGAAAGTGAAAATGAAGCTTGAAGCCAGATTCAGGATTGGGGTGCAGATGGTACAGGGGTGATTAGCACATACCACAGAAAGTGAAAATGAAGCTTGAAGCCAGATTCAGGATTGGGGTGCAGATGGTACAGGGGTGATTGGCACATACCACAGAAAGTGAAAATGAAGCTTGAAGCCAGATTCAGGATTGGGGTGCAGATGGTACAGGGGTGATTGGCACATACCACAGAAAGTGAAAATGAAGCTTGAAGCCAGATTCAGGATTGGGGTGCAGATGGTACAGGGGTGATTGGCACATACCACAGAAAGTGAAAATGAAGCTTGAAGCCAGATTCAGGATTGGGGTGCAGATGGTACAGGGGTGATTAGCACATACCACAGAAAGTGAAAATGAAGCTTGAAGCCAGATTCAGGATTGGGGTGCAGATGGTACAGGGGTGATTAGCACATACCACAGAAAGTGAAAATGAAGCTTGAAGCCAGATTCAGGATTGGGGTGCAGATGGTACAGGGGTGATTAGCACATACCACAGAAAGTGAAAATGAAGCTTGAAGCCAGATTCAGGATTGGGGTGCAGATGGTACAGGGGTGATTAGCACATACCACAGAAAGTGAAAATGAAGCTTGAAGCCAGATTCAGGATTGGGGTGCAGATGGTACAGGGGTGATTAGCACATACCACAGAAAGTGAAAATGAAGCTTGAAGCCAGATTCAGGATTGGGGTGCAGATGGTACAGGGGTGATTAGCACATACCACAGAAAGTGAAAATGAAGCTTGAAGCCAGATTCAGGATTGGGGTGCAGATGGTACAGGGGTGATTAGCACATACCTGTAGAGAAGAGGATAAAAACTTGTAAGGAGACTGTCAAACTCTCATGTTTAACTCTTGCTGCACTTTGAGTTCTCAAATGGCTAAATAAGGAATGCATCCTGTCACACCACTTAAAACAACCTTTATTGGTGTCACTGTGTGACCCCCTGCCGTTTGGGACAGCTGAAATTGCACTGGATTCTTAATTAAAGAAACTTATTTCCAACTGTATATTCCTAAGCCATAATACAGACATTTAACCATACACATGTGTACATATATACACATACATACACACATAATAAATTGCATACAATGTCCATATCAGGGGCGGACTGACAGCATCCAGGGCCCCTGGTCCAAAAAGAGGTCTGGGCCCCCTTACCAATTACATCATTGGGCCCCTCCCCATTACATCATTGGCCCCTCCCCATGACATCATTGGTCCAACCTTGCACTACATCCTTAGCCACCCCCATCCTCAGCCCTGCACACCTACCCCCCCTCCACACACACACTCTTCCCATCCAGAAGTTTCACATTATACAAATTAAAGGGATAGTAATACTTCGTTTTAACTTTATTTTATTTTGTAGGCATTACAAAAACATTAAGAATGATATAAGTCTAATCTCTCAAACCTTTATGGTTTAAGAGATAATTACAAGCAAAGTATCCACTCCCGCCCCTTTTACCTAGTGTAAGTCATCTCTTCTCAGATGTGGAATGCAGTCCATAGACCAGACAGATAACAGCAGGGGACAGTCTTCTTCCTATAAGAACAATGAAAGCCCTGCCCACCATGACAAGTTTTTCAGGTTTTTCCCTTATCTTAATTGAAGATTGTCCCTCTGTGCTGTCTACCTGGGCACCTCCCCTCTGATCTGGTTGAACAGGGGGGGAATACTTTGTTTGTGAATATCTCTTAAACCATAAAGGTTTGAGAGATAAGACTTATATCATTCTTCATTTTTTTTAATGCCTACAAAATAAAATAAAGATAGAACGAAGTATTACTATCCCTTTAAAGCCAGTACCCTCCTAGGCCATCCATTACCCCCCCAGGCCATCTGTTACCCCCTAGGCCATCCATTAACCCCCCAGGCCATCTGTTACCCCCTAGGCCATCCATTACCCCCCCAGCACCATGCCATCCATAACCCCCAGAACCATGCCATCCAATACCCCCCATACCCAGCACCATGCCATCCAATACCCCCTCCCAGCACCATGCCATCCAATACCCCTTCCCAGCACCATGCCATCCAATACCCCCCATACCCAGCACCAAGCCACCCAATACCCCTTCCCAGAACCATGCCATCCAATACCCCTTCCCAGCACCATGCCATCCAATACCCCCCATACCCAGCACCATGCCATCCAATACCCCCCACACCCAGCACCATGCCATCCAATACCCCCCACACCCAGCACCGTGCCATCCAATACCCCCCACACCCAGCACCATGCCATCCAACCCCCCCTCCCAGCACCATGTCATCCAATACCCCCCACACCCAGCACCATGCCATCCAATACCCCCCACACCCAGCACCGTGCCATCCAATACCCCCCACACCCAGCACCATGCCATCCAATACCCCCCACACCCAGCACCGTGCCATCCAATACCCCCCACACCCAGCACCATGCCATCCAACTCCCCCTCCCAGCACCATGTCATCCAATACCCCCCCCCAGTTCCATGCTATCCAATACCCCCCTCCCAGCACCAAGCCACCCAATACCCCCAGCACCATGCCAGGCCATACAATAGTAATACCCCCTCCCCCCCAGCACTGTGCCATCCAGTAAACCCCCCCCCCAACAGCTCTACTGGCTTACCTGAGCTGCTAGGTGGGTCAGTGTACTGCTGTCAGTCTGTCACACTGCTGCGCTGGGTGGTCTCTGAGACGTCCACACCAGTCCTCCTCCTCCTGTGCTGTGTGTGTGTCGGAGTCTGTCCTCACGTCGTCACGTGATGTCCTGTCTGTGGCGGGCTCTGCTTCGCCTGAGTCCCACAGTCCTCCCCCTCTCATCACGCACCCCTGCGGGCCACCCATGATGACACCGATGCGCATGCTAGTGCTACGCGACCATTTGGTCAGCGCAGCATGAGCATTGACAGGAAGTCAGGGCAGGAAGAGGCACAGCCGCACAGAGAGAAGCCATCTGGAACAGCACTTGCTGCCAGTGTACAACAACTCCAGCACAGTGAGTCTCTGGCAGACTGGCAGCAAGCGGAGCCGGGTGGATTGGAAGATCATCATGATGATGATTCCATTTCCTCCTAAGTTCCGATATTGTGTTGGGGATGGGGCTGGGCCCTGGGGAAACTATGTTTATGTTATGTATGTGGCATACTACTACTGGCATTATGGGACATTGGCATTTGAATTGATGCGGCAGTGCGGCACGCACCGCAGTGACTGCCCGCCACACCATCCGCACGGCAACTGTGTTATTTATTTTATAATAGTGCAGACAGTTTGTTAGCTTAGCAGAAGCTGCCTCAGCCTTAATGACAGCAGGGCATGGGGTGGCAAGTCGGCAGCAGTGTATATCTATATGAGAAGTCTCAGGCTCACAGAGCAGTGCACACAGTGCAGCCGGGGTCTGCTTTCCATCAGCGCAGACAGGCCCCTACATACAAGCTGCGGGCGGAGGAGTCAGACTGACATTAAGTTAACATAACATTATAATTGGAGGTGGGCCGTCACGGGCCCCCCACGGTCGCGGGCCCTCGGTCCGCGACCGAATGCCCGAATGATCAGTCCGCCCCTGGTCCATATCCATAGAGATAAAGACATGTATACATACATAAACACAGATATATATCTCCACAGACAAACCCCTGCTATAAGTCATATTTGATCCATTTTGGCTTTCTTACATGTCTTATCTCTCAAACCTTTATGGTTTAAGAGATATTCACAAGCAAAGTTCCTCCTCCCGCCCCTTTTACCTAGTGTAAGCCATCTCTTCTCAGATGTGGAATGCAGTCCATAGACCAGACAGATAACAGAAGGGGACAATCTTCTTCCTATGAGAACAATGAAAGCCCTGCCCCCCTTAACAAGTTTTTCAGGTTTTTCCCTTATCTTAACTGAAGATTGTCCCTCTCTGCAATCTACCTGGGCACCTCCCTTCTGCTCTGGCTGAGCAGTGTTACATCAGTAAAAGGGGCCGGAGGGGGATACTTTGTCATTGAATTACTCTTGAACTATAACTCTGACAGAATTGAAATAACACTCTCCAAAGTCCAAATACTATGATGATTAATTAGAGCTGCTTTTATTATGAAGCATTACTATCCCTTTAAGAGGACCTGTGCCCTGGGAATAAGTGGCTCTTAATTTGTTTAATTTTATTACTTTATGTAAAGTGGACCTGTCATCTTGGCTCAAGTTAGCATAGTTGAAAACTTAATTAAAAAGTGCCTATGTGTCATGTTGGCAAAAAAAAATGTCAGATAAGGCAATATTCATATTTGGAACCCTATGCTAATGTATGCTAATTGCGGTATGTGTTGTACCAATAACATTTCATATGGTAACTAAGCTTTTCAGTAACATTTCATATGCTAATATAGAGATTTGTTGCATCAGGAGGCTTTCACTTTCACTTTTCCCAGAAATGGATGTATGAATATCTCCTAAATGATACATCTGCTGGACTTTTGGATAACATGACACGTAGGCAGTTTTGAATTAAGTATTCAAATATGTAAAAAAAAATTCAAGCTGACAGGTCCACTTTAAAGGGTAATACAGCAAGATTAGCGTTATTTTTTTTTACTTACCTACTATGGAAGATCTGAAAAGTTAAAATTGGGCACTTCCGTTTTCTGTGGCAACTTGTATGTGTGGCACAATGCCACAGGACTTCCCACCTCCCTCCCAGCTGCCCCAGGGAGTGTGTTAACGCTTCCCTTCATGGTGGCATTTATGTGCGCTACCATTAAAGCAAGCCCCGTTTGCCATGCTACTGAGGTTGCAAGTTTAGCAGAGTGGTAAACGGAGATTGGTGTAAAAGGGGCGGGAGGGGGATACTTTGTCATTGAATTACTCTTGAACTACAACTCTGACAGAATTGAAATAACACTCTCCAAAGTCCAAATACTATGATGATTAATTAGAGCTGCTTTTATTATGAAACATTACTATCCCTTTAAAGTTAATGTGAATTTGTTTCCCTATGTTATAGTAATTGTAATAAGGCCCATGGTCTTTAGCACCTTTCAATTTCCCTCGTTGACAAAGAGAAAGATGAGCTTTGCAGATAAACTGGAATTAATCAGAATGATGAATGTTTAATTTACTCAGAGTTGATGGATTACTGTATTTCAATGAGAAATGCTATTTAAAACACCAGATATAATGGCTACGAGAAGCTTATCAGTTTTTGTATGACTCTCTTTAGAGAGGGAAGAGATATTCATTGAGAATGCTAGTGCATGCTTTATCAGGAATAAACTCTGAGCTTATGAACAAGAGCTTAGTGATAACATGCTGTCTGAATATCAATACAAGGAACTCAGTCATTTCTACAGAGGAGTCAGCTATGCGATTCTCTCAGTATGAGAAGTATTTAGAAATGCTACAGAATTCTCAGGAGCATTGTGAGATATCTCTCTAAAATTCAGGGGTTTAAGTGCCAAAGGGGTGGGCAATACATTGCCCTGCAAAGTGATGTTCATCCATTGGGCACACAAAGTGTTTAGCTTGCTATCATAAATATACTATAACACCTCCGAATAAGCTTCCACTTACCTTACTAGGGCCATAAAACCCTAATGGCTCCTACAAATGTTGCCCTTGTGCCTTTATTCAACAGATAACATCTTCAGTTAGTTCTGCTTGTCATGTCATTGGAGGCGGACACTACAGTTGCTGGCAGTTTTTAAACTTCAAGGGATAATAATGTTTCACAATAAAAGCGGCTCCGATTAATCTTCATAGTATTTGGGCCATGGAGAATGTTATTTCAGTACTGTCAGAGTTGTAGTTCAAGAGTAATTGAATGATAAAGTATCCCCCTCCCGCCCCTTTTACTGATATAACACTGCTCACCTCAGAGCAGCAAGACTGTCCGGATGGATCACAGAGAGGGGCAATCTTCAGTGAGCATAAGGAAAAACCTGAAAAACCTGCCAAAGGGGGGCAGGGTTTTCCTTATGCTCACAGTAAGAAGAGTGTCCCCTGCTGTGATCTGTCCGGCCAAGGGACCAGATTCCATATCTGAGGGGAGGTGGCTTACACTATGTAAAAGGGGCAGGAGGAGGATACTTTATCATTCAATTACTTTTTACTACAACTCTGACAGTATTGAAATAACACTCTCTGTCTCAAATACTATGTAGATTAATTGGAGTTGCTTTTATTGTGAAACATTGCTTGCTATCCCTTTAAGCAGGAGGAATTCATGAGCCTACTTAACTCTTTAATGACCAGGGGAGTGAGCAGTGCAGATCTGCAGAGCTGGATTTCCCAGCAGGCAGAACAGTCAACTGAGTAGAGCTTCCCATTTTGAGGGGTGGTGCCTAAGCTGTGTCAGCCACTCCCACATTCTGAATTGTGGGTGTGGTCAGAGCAATATCAGTATCCCTTCATCAGTTTTATATATACTCTTTTAATGGCTATTATTTAACTCCTTGGATGCTGGTGAGATCTGCAGTGCATTGTGAAGCAATGTACTGGAAATCTCTCTAGAAACCAGAGACTGGATTCTATTACAGGTGCTAATTTTATCACTTTATCTCCGGTTTTCCCCATAGACTTCAATAGGAAAATGTTTGATAAATGGGTGCTAACATTTGTCACCTGCAATAGAATCTAGCCCCAAGTGGTTAAAGCAGTTTTTTTGTTTGCTTTTCTTTTTTTTGTTCTTGCTTGTTCTATGCCAAGGTTATATTATGGGCCAGGATATAGTGGATGAAACTGGGTGTGTCAAGTGGGGAGTGGGGGTGTGGCCATGGGTGGAGCTAAGGGCACCGAGACTGCCTTGCCTAGGAGCTCCTGTGATGTAAGTCCAGCTGTAAGTGCACACTCCTCTGGTACTTATAGGATGAAGATTACCATGTGTATAGCAGAGTCCTGTGGTCTTGATAGTAACTGTCATGTCTGCCTCAATGGACATGACATCCCGGATTGACTGAATATGTTATCTCTTGAAGCAAGGAACATGGGAAAACTAGTAGGGGCCATTAAAGGGACAGTAATGTCCCAGAAAAAGTGTATCCAGGTTTATAGAGGTTAAAATAATAAACAATATGCTCCAAACCCTGTCTCTCAAACCTCTATGGTTTGAGAGATATGAGAGCTATAGGAATTCAAAGTTCCCCCCTCCCTCCTCTTCTCCTGATGTCAGCTGTAAAGATGATAGCAGGAGATTCGAGTCATACAACTCGAAAAAGCTCTGCAGCAGAGCAGAAATCGCATTATTGCTAAAGAATTACTTAATTGGAAAGGTCTACAATGTGTGTTTGCAAACCAGGCACACTTTGTAGACCTTTCCAATGACGTAATTGTTTTGAAATAATGAGATTTCGGCTCTGCTGAAGAGCCTCAGGCTGGTCCCCGGACCAGAATCTCCTGCTGTCAGCTAGACACTGACGTCATGAGAAGGGTTGGGAGAGGGGCATTTTCAATGCCTATATCTCTCAAACCATAGCGGCTTGAGAGATAGGGTTTGGAGCATATTGTTTATTATTTTAAACTCTATAAAACTGGATACAGTTTTTCTGGGACATTAGTGTCCATTTAAGCTTTAAAGCCATAGTAAGTTAAGGGGAGGGCCCATGGGGACGTTATTAGTAGGAGATCGTAGTTCTTTTTAAGAATCTTATTCAAATATGTTTTTTTCCCATGAAACAGTTGCTCCCCATCATCTGTCGGAGGAATCGAGCATGTGATGTCGTTGGCGCCAGCTCACATGGAGAATGCCTCCGTCAGAGGAGGAGGTGGCAAAGTGGAACAACTGGGGAGGGGAAGAGATGAAGATTGACCAGATGCTGGGCAGAGCGGTGCCACACGTTGTCCTGAACGGACGGCGCAATCTTATTTTTAAAAGCTTGGATCTCGGTCTATACTACATTAAATAAAAAAATAAAAATGAATTGAAGATTCACTCACATGGAACATTAAAGGGATAGTAATATTTAAGTATTACTCATCCCTATAGTAAAGTCCTTTTAAAAATAAATGTATTGCCCCCAGTTTCATCTCTCAAACCTTTATGGTTTGAGAGATGATCGCTCCTAAAATTGCCCTCTCCTTCCCCCTTCCCTGAAGTCAGCGTTGTAGCTGACTGAAGGCAAATCAGGTCATAGATCATCAGGCGGCTCTGCAGCAGAGCCGCGATCGCGTTAATTAATAAAAAATCTTTTACTAAAACGGTCTTCTACGTGTGCTTGCAAACCAAGCACACATAGAATACCATTCAGTGAAAGTTTTCTTTTTTATTAACGCGATCGCGGCTGTGCTGGAGAGCCGCCTGAAAGTCGTACAAGTTGCTTCTCTGCAGTCAGTTAGAACGCTGACTACGGGGAAGGGGGAGGGAGAGGGCAACTTTAGAAGCGATCATCTCTCAAACCATAAAGGTTTGAGAGATGACACTGGGGGCAATACATTTATTTTTAAAAGGACTTTAATATAGGGATTGGTAATATTAAGTATTACTATTCCATTAAGATGAGAAGTACTTTAATAAAGGTGAGAGTTCCCCTTTAATAAATAATGCATACACCAAGAAAAGGCAGCACCAATGGGACTTATTTGAAAGAAAAAAGGCAATTTTTATTGTATCAACATTTGGGTCCAAGCCTTGGACCTTTATCTTGATAACACGTTGCCATTTTTCTTTAAAAAAAAGTCTCACTGGTGCTGTCTTTTCTTGGTGTGCGTGTGTGTGTGTATATAGACAGTAGAGATGAGCAATCATAAAAAAACACAGTTCTGTATTAATATGCACCAATAGACGTGCAGTTGTGTGCTATAGGTTAATTATGTTTAGAAAAAATATTTTGCCAAGGGCAAGCAGCCATACGAATCACTAACTTCTAATACACCAATATACAGAATATAGCTGTGCAATGTGCATACGTTAATACAGAAATTTGTTCTTTATGATTGCCTACCCTTGGCAAAAAATAACATACACCAGATATGAACACTGACTAATTGCATGCATTTATCTATGTCTTAGTAGATAGACGCGTTTTGGCATGGCCAGGGGTGGGCAATCATAAACGTATGTGTATATACGTGTAAAAGCGTATATGACCCATATCCATGTTCTGATGCTGTTGTCCTTTTTTTTGGTCCAAAGTTCAGGAAGGTGTTAATGTGTAAAATGAAACTTTTCTGTAATAATTACTTGGAGCTTTGAGAACTTCTCTAGCACCCAAAGAGTTAATACAGACAAGTGGAATATGTTTTTTTTGTATCTGGATAATGCCTTAGGCTGTTATGGTGTACAAACATTTCTAGCAATAGGAAAGGGTGACGCGAGAAGGGACTATGGCCGTTCCCTCAGTGTATGTGTGTATTGCTGGATTTGAGGCCTCAGAAAATGAGCTATTTTTCTGAGTTTGGCATGGAGCTCAGTAATATTAAAACCTTTGAGTGCCAGAGGGCTGAGAAAATGACTGCTGTCCAGTGCATTGCTTGCTCCTCTCGCACTGAAGGGATTAAGCGTATATGACCCCATGTTCATGTACTGATGCTGTTGTCTGGTTTTTTTTATATCTCTTTAAATGTTGCAAATTCCTTCAACTGTTTTGTCTGATATGCCGGTCTATTTATTTATTGTTATGGATGGGAAATTTGATTGGGGGTGGGCTTAATTGAGGTGGGGCACAGGGCCCCCTTATTATAGTTTGAAGGGGGGCCCCTGTATTTTGTGTTACTCTCCTGGCTCTTAGTAAGTATGGACTATTCCAAATTCAGGGTCAGATACAATTCATCATTGCTGAAAATGGACCTTTGAACCCCAGGAATGAGATCCCCAATGCAATGAAAAGCAATTGTGGGCCACTATAACATTCAAGGGTTAAAGGGATAGTAATACTTAATATGCAAATAAATATATATTGTAAGGTTTCCCCTCCAGACTAAAACAAGGGTACTCCCAGTGCTGAATGGTGTTTTATGCAAAAAGTTATTGCAGCTCAAATGTTCTTTGCATATTAAGTGATATTATCTTTTTCTTTAACCCCTTAAAGGGATAGTAATGTTTCATAATAAAAGCCGCTCTAATTAATCATCATAGTATTTGGACTTTGGAGAGTGTTATTTCAGTTCTGTCAGAGTTGTAGTTCAAGAGTAATTCAATGACAAAGTGTCCCCCTCCCGCCCCTTTTACTGATGTAACACTGTTCAGCCAGATCAGAAGGGAGGTGCCCAGGTAGACTCCAGAGAGGGACAATCTTCAATTAAGATAAGGGAAAAACCTGAAAAACTTGTCAAGGGGGCAGGGCTTTCATTGTTCTCATAGGAAGAAGATTGTCCCCTACTGTTATCTATCTGGTCTATGGAATGCATTCCACACCTGAGAAGAGATGGCTTACACTAGATAAAAGGGGCGGGAGGGGGAAACTTTGCTTGTGAATATCTCTCAAACCATAAAGGTTTGAGAGATAAGACTTATATCATTCCTCATGTTTTTTTAATGCCTACAAAATAAAATAAAGATAAAACAAAGTATTACTATCCCTTTAATGACTGGCCGATGCAGGGTGTGGATGGCTGTAAAGGAACACTGGTCATTTTTTTTTCTTCTTAGTGGATTCCTTGTCGCTAAGCGTCGTGCAGCCATGCAGCAACCCCAGAATTTCATGATATGCCAGGACCGGAATGATTGTTCTACCACATCAAGGATTGTTTAGGGGAAAGAAAGAAAGCACAATGTTCTAAGATTGTGAAATAGTTGATTTTTGGAGGATACATTAATCCTCGACTAAAGATTTTTCCATCTTTTCCCATGTGCATAACTCTTACTCTTGCATTTATTCCCTCCTTATAGCCCACTCTCATATTCACCTGATACAACATACTTCTACTGAATCAATTACTTTCTCTGTCAATGCTCCCATCTCCTTAACTTTGCAATGTACACAACTATTCTTTGCCCCCCCCCGTGGAGATTTAATTATGTTTTTCTACATTCCCATTCATTCTTAGTGAAATAAAGGGGCATATATCATGCTTTATCTCTGCTAATTTTAATAGCTAAGTAGACCACACTACTCTCTGGGTAACTTATACATGTGTAATTCAAGGCAAGCTTATACAAACTGGAGCTTGTCTGTGAAAATAGCAACTTATGGATGTAGATGGTCTTCTCTCTGAAATACACACACTAGAAACCTCACATAAGAAGACTATCACAATCCACTCTGTTAAATGTTCAGACCTGAAGGCAGAAGCTTAACCTCCATCTTTTCCATAAGGTTAAAAACTCCTTTCCCCATAATAAGCAGATATTCTAGAGATACAGGAACAAATCAAGTAAATTCATATCTAGTTTTTATAAGAAAACGGGTTGAAGCCTTTAATGGGTCTGAGATGGTAACAACGGTGTTCCCCACTCCAACCAGGATATTACAAGTGTCTTTAATCATTGTATCAAATCTATATAACCTTACCTCTTCTTTAGATATTCCTTTACCTTCTGTTTCTGCTTATCTTCAAACAGCTCACTTACCTACGCCATCCCAATACAGTAAAGCGACCAATTCAAGAAGTACTCATAGCAATTAACACAATTCCTGGAAAAAAAAGCCTGGGTCACAGTGGATTTGATTAGGCATATTAAAAGGCTTTTCATTCCCTCTTGTCTAATATGTAATTGTCACGGTTTTCAGGCAAAGAAGGACAGACACAATCATAAAATATAAATAACCACCTTTGTTTAAAATGTACAACAAATAATAGTATAGCCCACACAACCCCAGAACTCAGGATGATAGGACCCAGGCTCCTACCCAGAGCCGTACACTGTGCTGCGCACTGCACTACTGCGAGATACCGGAGACTAGGCCCGAAGTGCGGATGAAACAACAGAGGGGATACTACTGATGCACCGGTCTTCACTCCAAGTCATGCAACCGGAGGCAACAGGGAGCGAGAGCAGGCCTGAACAACAGAACACCGAGATTGTTGGTCAGGCACTCTAGGAGGGTACTGAGCAAGTAGTCAGCCAGAGCCACAGCTCAGACAAGCCGGGGACTACACGGAGAGAGCTAGTCAGCCAGAGCCACAGGTCAGGACCGAAGTGGTTAGTCAGACAAGCTGGGGTCATACACGGAGCGAGTTAGTCAGCCAGAAACCACAGGTCAGGACCAAAGTGGGTAGTCAGACAAGCCGGAGTCATACACGGAACAGATTTTCAGATAAAGCACGGGTCACAATGGAGAACAAGAGACACTAGCGGAAACACCATGTAAGGGCAATGCCTCCCAGGCCCAGGGAGGTTTATAAAGGAGCAGGAGAAGGCGGGACCCAATTAAGTAGCACAGAATAGGCCCATAAACAGGCGTCCTAGCCAGTGCCTGTTTCATGATGTCAGTAATGTGAAAGTGGCCACAAATATGCTGGCCGACACACCACAGAGGAAGGAAGCTCAAGGGAGACTGTGATAGTTATGTAATTCATTTAAATCCCTACCCAGTAATATTACTCACAACTGCATTTACCAAGCTTACATTATTGTTATAGCCAAACCAAAAATGTATCCTCTACTTTGTAGCAGCTACAGACCTACAGCCCTATTAAATCTAGAAATTAAGAAGAATTCTAGCACAGTGCTTGACACACTTCATCCCTTGTATTATCCACCCTGATCAAGCAAATTTTGTGCCGGTCATGGAAACCAGAGGTAACATTAGGAAAGTAATTAGCCTTGTTCACTATGTACAAACCCATAATATACCCAGTATTCTTCTGACCACTGATGCAAGGAATGCAATTGATAAAATTAATTGGATATGTCTGGATTGCACACTCCATTGTATAGGTCTGGATCCTCTATTTAGCAGATACATTATGAGACTAGAAGAGTAAAAATGATACCTTTACTGGGTGAGTGGCTATAGGATGCAAGCTTTCAAGACAACTTAGGTCTCTTCTTTAGGCAGAATAAAAATGAAACTTCTTTCTTATTATACCTGAAGAAGAGACCTAAGTTGTCTTGAAAGCTTGCATCACAGATCCACTCAGTTAACCAATAAAGGTATAATTTTTACTCTACTGGTCTGCGTTTTCTATGGCTAACATGGTACCATGCTTTATCCAGATGCCCTTCTGCCAAAATTAAGATTAATAATATACTATCAGCTCCTTTTTTCATTTTGAATGGAACTAGGCAGACTTGCCCACTTTCCTTTATTTTATTAATCTTTGCAAAGGAAGAATTGGGCTAACAACTTAGAGCTAATTCAAATAGTTATGGTATTCATATAGGCCCCAGAGAAAATATCTTATCCATGTTTGTGGATTATATTCTTCTGTCTATCTTCCATTTCAAATTGACTTATGAAATCTAAGACATTCAGTTCCCTTTTACAAAATCCAAGGCATTGAATCTCACACCTCTCCGATGAACAATGCTCCCATGAACAATCCTCACCCTTAGAATGGTCTAAGAAATCAATTAAAAACCTGAGAATTCATATCTTTTCCTCCGTTTCTGACCTTTATTCTAATAATTAGCTTCCTCTTCTGCTACAGATTCAAAGATATTTTAGCAGATGACAAATGCTCTAGAACTCTTGGATTGGTAGAGTGAACACCATTAAGATGAATTTCCTTCCCTGAATTCTCATACTTATCCATCTCTCTAGATCTTTCTTTAGTCAGATGGAGAAAACCTTGTCTTAAGTTATCTGACAGTGTAAGCCCCGAGACTAAAATATAATTTTCTAGAGCTAAGGAAAAAAATGGGAGGTTTGGACGTACCCAATTTCAAAAAACTACTATCAGGCTGCCCTTCTATCTTCTTTGCTGGATTGGTCTAACAATTCCCAACCTAAAATATGTTTTTTAATGGAAAGACAGGTGTTTACAAAATATGATCTTTTGTTTGACATCTGGTCCCTTTGGAGAACCTGCTCACACTCCCTACAGGGTCACCTTGTTCTTTCTACTGTCTTTTCTACATGGGACACTCTGTCACAGGCACCTGCTTAAATTCCATTTCAGCTCCAACGGCCCTGGTCTTTTCACCACGTCCCATTCATTTTCGTTACATATACCAGCCTTCCCCCAGTGGTGTCTGTCCAGGAAGCAGCAGAAAATTGTCTTCTACTAAATATTCCCTCCTTTCAACAATTCTATCATTTGGATAACATGGAAATTTGGTATTACCTTAGGATCAAGCACTTTGCTTTGGACGCAAACAACTCATGCTTTGAATCAATTTAAGAATATGTTGAATATCATGTCTTCCTTGATTTACAAATTATATACAGATGTGATTTAACTCCATATAAATTACATATTATGTATTCCACTTCAAGTTCTGTATGTTGGAGAACAGTGTGGTTCTATGTTACACGTCTGGTGGTCATGCCCTTTTTGGACTAGAATACTACAGATTAGCAATGAGGCTGCTCATGTTAAGTTATCTTAAGACCTCCTCCAAATCGAGTCATCTGCATTGTCTGCCCCCTAGACTTGAAAATATTATACCATTTTTACTAAATTCAGCAAAGTTCCTTATTTCAAGGTGGTGGAATTCTACTGAGCCCCCCCACAGTAGACAACTGGATTAATCTAGCAAGAGAATAAATCATACTGCTCAAACATTCAGCATTGGCCTGGAACTTAAACTGTGAATAAATAAAATGATCACTGATCTGTGGTTCAGTTACTTTCTTAAATAAATACTTTCCCATGTCATTTGGTTGCACACTCTACTTTAAGACCCAGAGGACAACTCTTGACATAGATCCCTCTCACATTTTGCTCTATTTATGGCTGTACTATGTCCCCTTCACTCCCTGTGGGGAACAGTCCATCATATGCCTTTATTCTCATTTAGACAAATCTTGATTATACATGTTTTTCAATTTAACCTTGTAGTCCTAACTTTTCCAACCTGGAGACAGTACTATCAAAATATTGTAATCCAACCTTTTATATGCTCTATTGTTATGCTGGATATTGTCCCATTGTATTTGCTCTGACCTCTTATTTATTTGTTGTTTCTGTTTAAAAAATATAGAAAATCCACTATGATGACATCTCATCTGTTGTTATATATCCCATCCTATATAAATCTGAGTTTAAAGAGACAAGTATATACTTTCAACATTTACTTTACCTTCTAAAGAATAATATTATATAACTGGCATGTTAGCCTAGACATGAACATCTCAGTACACAGTTACAAATGGCAATTCTGCATTGACATGAGCAAAAGATCCCTGTAAATGATTGTAAGGAGCAGCTCTGCATGAATGTAACAATGACTGTATCAACAAATTCCTCCCTGGACTCCTTGGGGAATCTGTGAAATGTAACAAATAATAACACCTGAGATGTAATCTAGGAAACATATATTATGTGTGTCATATTCAATAATCTAAGAAAACAAATGCAGCATAAGGAGAAATGACAATGCACAAAGCTTGGAATGTTGCTATCAGGGGAGGGCTGGCCTGGGGGGCAGAGGGGCAATTGCCCCCTGGGCTGGTCACAGGTCTGGGCTGGATGGCCACTGTCTCATCAATATTGTTCTCGCTGCTGTAAATGGAGCTACACTAGTGATAACACAGAGTTTACAACTAAAATGAAGCCACACTAAAGAAACCAGAGAGCTTACAACTAAATGGAGCTACCCTAGTGGTACCACAGAGCTCATAACTGTATTGGAGCTACACTAGTAGCATAACCAATTCACGCTTATAAGCTCTATGGTACCATACGTGTAACTTTAAATTGTAAGCTCTATGGTATCACTAGTCTAGCTTCCATTTCAACTGTAAGCTCTATAGTATCACTAGTGTAGCCCCATTTAAATTGTAAGCTCTGTGGTATCACTAGTCTAGCTTCCATTTCAACTGTAAGCTCTATAGTATCACAAATGTAGCCCCATTTAAATTGTAAGCTCTATAGTATCACTAGTCTAGCTTCCATTTCTACTGTAAGCTCTATAGTATCACAAATGTAGCCCCATTTAAATTGTAAGCATTATGGTATCACTAGTCTAGCTTCCATTTCAGTTGTAAGCTCTATAGTATCACTACTGTAGAACCATTTCAATTGTAAGCTCCGTGATATGATTTGCCTTCACAACATTAAAGACAAGTTTAAAATGTACAAAAGGGGGTAAAGTGGGACAGTGGGCTGGAACGATAGTGGAAATGGGCCACTTGATTGTATTTGCCCTCCAGGCCACTAGTTGCCAGCCCTCCCCTGGTTGCTATTAATCCCTGGATTGTTACAGGGTTCTCAAATCTATACCAGGAAAAACAAATTTAAGCTTTTACAGTAAAAGTCACATATTTACACTATTAGAAAAACAATATATACATACGTGCATATACACATAAACATACATTATATATTTCTTTGCATTAGAGCTTGAAGTTGGTACAACAGCAAAAGCTCAACAACAAATACTAAAAATGAGTGGAAGAATTTGTTTCAAATCTTTATAACGATGAAGGACAACAACTGAATGAAGTGACAGAGCTGAAACTGTTCTAAAAGTTTTGGTATAAGAAGTAGAAGCTGTAATAAAATCAATGAAAGATAGCAAATCAGCTGGACCTGATAAAGTTATTATTTAAAGCGGAACTACCACGTTAGGTAAAGTCACCCTGTATAATTAGGCAGGTGGCGACTAGCTTAATAATAATTATATTACCTCTCAGAATGACACGATTCTACAGAAACCCTTAATCTTCTGATACCGGAAGCCAGGCATCAGCACAGACTGCGTTGTCAGTCCCAGTGTCCATTAAGAAGCATTTAACTCTGCCGAAAGGCACCAACGGTGCAGGCGCACAGACTGCACTAACCTGACCATCAGTCTTGGAAGATTAAGGATTTCTGTAGAATCGTGTCATTCTGAGAGGTAATATATATTATTAAGCTAGTCGCCACCTGCCTAATTATTGCAGGGCAACTTTACCTATGGTGGTAGCTCTGCTTTAAATGTTGAAAGCCAGAGGTCAATCCTTATTCAAAGCCCTAGATAAACTATTTTCAAAATGCCTTCAACTTGGAAAAGTGCCTGAAACATGGAAAAATGCACAAAAAGGTGGTAAGGAGGATCTAAAAACTACCGCACAATAAACCCATTATCAGGGGTCTGCAAGGTTATCACAAAGGTACTATGAAAAAGAATGGACACAAAACTTAAAGGGATAGTAATACTTCATTTTAACTTTATTTTATTTTGTAGGCATTAAAAAAACATGAAGAATGATATAAGTCTTATCTCTGAAACCTTTATGGTTTAAGAGATATTCACAAACAAAGTATCCCCCCCCTGTTCAACCAGATAAGAAGGGAGATGCCCAGGTAGACTGCAGAGAGGGACAATCTTCAATTAAGATAATGGAAAAAGCTGAAAAACTTTTCAAGGGGGGAAGGGCTTTCATTGTTTTCATACAAAGAAAATTGTCCCCTTCTGTTATCTGTACTGTCATACAACCAGACTCACATCTGAGAAGAGATGGCTTACACTAGGAAAAAGGGGCGGGGAGGGGAACTTTGCTTGTGAATATCTCATAAACCATAAAGGTTTGAGAGATAAGACTTATATCATTCTTCATGTTTTTTTAATGCCTACAAAATAAAGTTAAAACGAAGTGTTACTATCCCTTTAAGTAGGCACAAGCTAAGGAACAAGCAGGCTTCAGGAGCAGTTTCGGTACAATGGGCAACATCCAGACAGTTATAGAGCAGCATAATGAATACAACCTTCCGTTATGCATAGACTTTATCGACTACGAAAAGCAAGCAATTATCAATGCCCTGATCAAAAAAGGAATAGGTAGCTCTTACATCAATATCCTCCAATCAATATATGGACATGCAACTACATCAGTACAGGTCAACAATAAAAAAGCCCATATTAACATAGAAAAGGGGGTCAGACAAGGAGACACAATCTCTCTAAAACTATTTTCTGCTTGTTTAGAAGACATTTTTCACAAAATAAATTGGGACAAAAAAGGACTTAAGATCAATGGAGATACCTACATCACTTACATTTTGCAAACGATACCATGATCTTTGCCAGTAATCCTGAAGAACTGCAAGAACGCACTGAAAAGCTATAACAGGGAAACAAAAAAGAAAAATTCATGCTTAACAGATTTACCATGCCAGTAGATGGACAAGAACTAGAGTAAGTGGACAAGTATGTTTACCTTGGACAGGAAATGTTAACAGATGGAAACTCAATGATGGAGTTTGAGCGTTGAATAAAATTGGGATAGCAAGCATTTGGAAAACTTAGTAATACTGTCTTTAAAAGGATAGTAATGTTTCATAATAAAAGCTGCTCTAATTAATCATCATAGTATTTGGACTTTGGAGAGTGTTTTTTAATGCCTACAAAATAAAATAAAAGTATTACTATCCCTTTAAGATCAATTTACCAATTTGCCTCAAGTGAAAGCTTTTTGACCAGTGTATCCTCCCAGTCCTTACATGAGGCTTTGAAACATGGACACCGAAAGCCAAAGCCATACAAAAACATAAGATTACACAGAGAAGTATGGAGCAGCAAATTCTAAACATAACAAAAAGAGACCAATAAAAATGTGCATGGATACATGGATACCAACAAAGGTCTATGATGTCACTGAAAGAGTAAATCACCTGAAATGGAAATGGGAAGGACACACAGCAAGATGACCTAATGGTAGATGGACCAAAGAAATTTTGGAATGGATTCCACTTGACACCAAATGGCCAAGAAGAAGACCATAGACAAGATGGACAGATTAAATTAACAAATGTGTTGGTACGCAGCGAAAAAAGACACAGGACAGAAGTTGTTGGAGGCTTGCTGAGGAGGCCTTCATCCTGCAGTTACATGGTGTTTTAGATGCAAGAAGCAGATATTTTTAGGGATTTTAAACTGGAAGAAGATCTGATTTTTGGGTAGGTTATTCCAGTCTTCAAAGCTCTGAAGGAGAAGGCAGATCGAATGGCTTCTTTCCTGTAGTGTGGGATACTTAAAGGGATAGTAATATTTCATTTTATCTTTATTTTATTTTGTAGGCATTAAAAAAAACATGAAGAACAATATAAGTCTTATATCTCAACAAGATTTCAGCCACAAATTTAACTCCCTATTCTGTTTTTTCTGGTGTAGGCCATGACACTGTAATTATTACAAGTCCTTTTCCTAAGCTTGTGACCTAAATCACTGATCTCATTCTTAAAGGGATAGTAATATTTTATTTTATCTTTATTTTATTTTGTAGGCATTAAAAAACATGAAGAACAATATAAGCCTTATCTCTCAAACCTTTATGGTTTAAGAGATATTCACAAGCAAAGTTTCCCCTCCTGCCCCTTTTACCTAGTGTAAGCCATCTCTTCTAAGATGTGGAATCCAGTCCATAGACCAGACAGATAACAGAAGGGGACAATCTTCTTCCTGTGAGAACAATGAAAGCCCTGTCCCCCTTGACACGCTTTTCAGGTTTTTCCCTTATCTTAATTGAAGATTGTCCCTCTCTGCAATCTACCTGGGCACCTCCCTTCTGATCTGGCTGAGCAGTGTTACATCAGTAAAAGGGGCGGGAGGGGGATACTTTATCATTGCATTACTCTTGAACTATAACACTGACAGAATTGAAATAGCATGTGAAGCAGCTGGTTGAGCTGCACAGCTGTCTCAAGATGTTCCAGGGGATTTCTTGTGCTAGATGCTGCACATTCTCCAGGCTCCCTTATGCATTTGAAGACATCTCCCCAGCAGTTTTCTAGGGAGACAGCTAGTGAGCGCTATCTCAGTGATGACTCTGCCATTGTTAAGTCCTCTGTGAAGTAATGTATCTCACAAGCCAGCCCTGAGATGACTAGGTCATCTGGCAGATATTCCTGTTGAGAGAATGGATTGCTCATCCCAAAGATAGCATTGCTTCATTGCAGAGTGCATCTGTTCAAATGGCCATCCTCCTTAGCATATGGTGGGTCTGAGCCCTCTCATTCCTGCACATGATTAGGTCACCCATCTGTTGCCTCATCTTCACCACCACTCCTGGCAGAACAGTTTTCTCCAATGGGACTCTCGGCTTAGTCATTGTCAGCCGGATGATCACTTTTATGTGGGTATATGATTTATCCTTTACACTTGAAGGAGAGCAGCATCTACACCTTTATTAGTTTACTGAGTGAGGGCAGTGTGAATCCCCCATTTTCCTACTTAACCGCTGTGTAGCAGTCCTATTTATTGTGAGTATGGTGGTGTTTGGGGGAGGACACTAAGAACCATTATTTAATTCACTAGAAGAGCACCTTTTTGTGTTCTTTTTTTTCTGAAACAGGGTTGTGCATCTTGAAGCTTTGTCACAGGTTAGCTTATCCTTAAGGAAGAGAATATACCAGTTTCCCAGTCTACTAAAATAGGTGCTAACAAGTGTAGTTTGGGTACATAGCATAAGTGCATTGTCAGTCTCTGTAACTGCCCCACTACAAGCATATCCATGACTAAAGCTGCCAGCTGCAAACGTTGATTAGTCAGAACCAGCTGAGCTGGGGCTGGGACTGGACAGCAGTTGCATGTATACTGAGAAAACATTGTAGACAGAGATAGATAAAAAATAGACTGCAATACCAAAAATGTCCACAAGATGGTGGGGCAAAAAAACAAATAGAAAAAGGCTATGCAAAGCAGAACCCTAGGTTGGTAAAAAGATGCTGAAACTCCAGAGCCCAGAAAGCTGGCAGAGACTCAAGACTGCAGGAGTGCTCCAGAACAGGATCCAGGGGAGATTCCAAATTGGGAAGCACAAGATGGTCATGGAAAGCCAGAGGTAGCTCAGAATCAGAGTCTGATACTAGGCGGTTCAGGCGGAAGGCAAGCAAGTGAATGGGAACAGACAGGATCAGCAACTAGGGAGTCAGGACATGAAACACCAGGCTCAGGAACAAGGAACCAGTAAAGGACCGTAACCGTACACAGGAGTTCACTGAGGGAAAGACTATAAACATAGAAACATAGAATTTGACAGCAGATAAGAACCAATCGGCCCATCTAGTCTGCCCATTTTCCTACTGTAAAAACTTCAAGCCTTTTTTGGTCCTTAGTCTTTTTTATGTTAAGGACAGTCTTATGCCTATCCCATGCATGCTTAAATTCTGTCACTGTATTAACTTCTACCACTGCTGCTGGTAGGTTATTCCTCTTATCTACTACTCTCTCAGTGAAGTAAAACTTTCTTACATTATGTCTAAACCTCTGTCCGTCTAGTTTTACACTATGGCCTCTTGTCCTAACATTTTTACTCCTTTGAAATGTACTTCCATCTTGCACCTGAATGTGTCTATCATACCCCCTCTCTCTTCTCTCCTCCAAGCTATACATGTTCAGATCCTTTAGTCTATCCTGATATTTCTTTTCCTGTAAACCAGTCACCATTTTAGTAGCCCTTCTCTGAATATTCTCTAGAGTATCTATATCCTTGTGGAGATGGGGTCTCCAGTACTGTACACAATACTCTAGGTGAGGTCTAACTAGAGATCTGTAGAGTGGCATGACCACTTCCCTTTTTCTGCTACTAATGCCCCAAGTTATACAACCCAGCACCCTGCTTGCATTCCCCACCGCTTTATTATAGTGCAGTGGAAATCAGGAGCAAGAGGGATGGGTAACAGGGAAAGCCAACTAGTCTTGGAGAAATGGTTTCTGATAGCACTCCAGCTGTTGTGGCCTACCATTCTCTGATAGAGCTACATTCCTCAACAGCGGGAGGGTCTCAGTTTGTTCATCCCTGGGATAAAAATTGGGAATATTCTTGTAAACCTAAGGCCTTCATAGTGCCCAAGAGCTGTCCAAATCATTGCTTTGCCAATCCATTGGACATTCCTATTGCACTCAATGAGAAGTTTAAACTAACATTTGTGAATGCATACTTAATAGAGTGGGGCAGGGGTACACATTTCACCCTTTGAGTGCCAGAGAGGTATGCAACTCCCTGTTTTCAATGAACTGCATACACCTTGTCCTCAAGGGACAGAACAACAGGAGATGGCTTTGACAGTTGAGATGATGATTTTCTTACCTCCAGCCTGCTGGTTCCAGGAGTGCCTTGTGTTGAATTCTTGTGCCAATCCAGGGACAATTTTTGGTGCCAGGAGCTGAAGTTTATGCCCACTGGTGGTTCCGACCAGTGTCATGTCTAGACATCTTTTTGTTCACCAGCACTTTGCAGTTATAGAACCTGTGTTTTAAGACATCAGTGTTGCACATGCTGTTGCTGAGAGTGCACACTTCCACCTGGATTTCCCTCCATGCTGCTTAGAGCTGGGCTTCCGTGGTGGAATGGTCAAGGTTGGAGAGGACTTGGGTGTATTACCATTTCATTCTGGATGAATTTGGGGCCGATGTGTTTCTCCTCTTCTCAGAATGCAGTGGCAAAGGACTGCTAACAGGCAGGAAACCCTGCACCTTCCTCCTCCATCTTGGCAGCCATCTTATTCCTCACTGCCATTCCTCCTGCCATCCCCACTGTCTCTGATTTAGAAAGTGTTCCTACCTCCAGGGGCTCCCCCAGAGCTTCCTACACTCTTGACTCTGCCTCTTCTCCCTCTACCTGTGTTTGTAAATGTGTATTTATATGTAATGCCATGTGTAGTATAATTGTGTAGTGCTGTATGTATGAATGAATATATATATATATATATATGTGTGTGTGTGTGTGTGTCCCAGAACATAGCTGACAAAATATCCTCAAACTGAATCCCTGCAGTGGTTCTGCTCAGTGTGACACTCAAATCTATTATTGGTTCTAAGATTTACAATTCAGAAATCACGTTTTCAGTCATTTGCTTATTGTGCATGATTCACTATTGTGAATTGAGTTGAATTGGCCAGATTTTGGACTGAGATTTCCTACTGAATGGGAATAGAGCCTTCTGTAAGAAAGCATGGTTGGAGAGGAATCTAAGACTGAAAATGGGTTGCAATGTCAATGCTGAATAAAGTGGGGCAATGAGGATGATGAAAAGACAGTGAGGAAAGGGTTGCAGTAATCAGGATGGGAGAAGATGAGTGTGTAAATTATAGTCTTGGTTGTGTTTTGTATGAGAAAATGTACAATTCAAGAAATATTCATGAGCTGAAGGTGGCAGGATTTAGAAATTGACTGGATGTAAGCAATAGTGATTGGAGAGTGGTAGTGATTGAAAGATTGTCCAGTGTGGGATGCTTGTTCACAGTAATGGTTATATTTGGTGGGAAGTTAGGGGTGGATGATCGAAAGAGGAGCTCTGTTTTACATCAGTTGTATTTTAAGAGATGAGTATATCTAAGATGAGCCTTCAGAAAGGTGGTGACTCAGTCTATAAGTGCAGGTAGTGGGGTGGAATACCTATTAGAAACATGGACAATCTGTAGTCCTCCAGATGTTACTGATCTGCAACTAACATCATTCTCATCCAGCTAGTGGCCTGTTGGCGATGATGGGGATTGCAGTCTAAGGATAGCTGAATGTTGTAATATGACCAGTCCTGATATATAAAATCCATTTTACCTAAAACTGACATCTAAATTAACATTTTGAAAAATGTTCCTTGTTTTGTAAGCCACATTTTAAAATGGTTACTGTGGTGCTTTGTTGCACATCTGCTCTGTTGCGGAGATTTATTGTGTATCAGCAATTATTCTACATTCTACAGCTGCTGTCTGACAAAGGTAAGAAAGATAAACACAAGCTTTGGTTGATGTGATCTGCTGAATATAGTTAACAATTAAGGATCAGAGCAGTGTGCAAAGCTTTGCACAGCAATGTATTGCGCACACACCTCTGGTCCTTATAGGGACATTTCACAAAAAGGGCAGCTCCAATTAATCTTCATAGTATTTGGACAGTGAGAGTGTTATTTCAATACTGTCAAAGTTGTAGTTCAAGAGTAACTGAATGATAAAGTATCCCCCTCCTGTCCCTTTTACCTAGTGTAAGCCTCCTCCCCTCTGATGTGGAATCTGGTCTCTTGACCAGACAGCTCACAGCAAGGGACAATCTTCTTACTGTGATCATAGGGAAAGCACTGCCCCCTTGACGGGTTTTTCAGGTTTTTCCTTATGCTCACTGAAGATTGCCCCTGAATACTACCCCCCTGCAATCTATCCGGACAGTCTTGCTGCTCTGTGGGGAGCAGTGTTACATCAGTAAAAGGGGCGGGAGATACTTTTTCATTCAATTAATCTTGAACTACAACTCTGACAGTAATGAAATAACACTCTTCATGGTCCAAATACTATGAGGATTAATTGGAGCTGCTCTTTTTGTGAAACATTACTATCCCTTTAAGGGGTTAAGCAAGTAAAGCAAATGGGAATGAAATGAGTGCATGAAAATGATGACTGAATCATAGAGTAATCATTTATACTAGTTGAAGAGCCCGTTACACGGGCCACAGTGCCACTGCCAGCCGGGCGTCACGCACAGTAGAGACTGCCCACGCCGCGGCTGATACAGTGCCAGCTTGTCGCGGTGCAGTCATGCTCAGTAGAGACTGCCCGCGCCGCGGCTGATTTAGTACCGGCTTGTCGCGGTGCAGTGATGCTCAGTAGAGACTGAAATTTGGGATATACAGTATAGCAACTTCAGTACTAAACTAAACGACTGCCATCACATTCGGACGGAACAACCTTTTTCAATACTCCTTTTTGCAGCCTGAGGTTTTGTTTTATTTACGAAAAAACACACTACTTCTGCCATTCTCTCCACCCTGGGGCGGGATTCTATTACAGGTGCTAATTTTATCACTGCTTTTATTTAAAGTTTTCCCCATAGACTTCAATAAGAAAATGTATGCTAAAATGGGTGTTGACATTTAGCACCCACAATAGAATCTAGCCCCTGATGAGGATAACAGCGTCAAAAAATAATGAGGTCCAGACATCCTGTATTATGTTATTCTTTTTTTCATCAGAGTGCTAGAAAAAAGATGGCTGTGCCTTATAGGAGCAGTTAACTTTTATTGAAAAAAATAAATATTCAAGTGCTTTTACCATTGAGTAAAACAATGATATCCATAGTGCTGGGAGATTTGTCATTCAAAGATTATTACAGGTCAAACTTTTTTAATGAAACTGATAGAAACAGTACCACATGTTGTCTAAAAGGCATTTTTTTTGTAATGCATTCTATGGGAGTCATAGACTATGTCTCTGAATAGTAAGTGATAGGAACAGCACCGCCTGTTGACCAGAAATAGTTTTTTTTATTTGTAAAACTTTTTTTTTTACATTTCATCCACTAAAATCACACAGATCATGTGTAAACCTTTCAAACACTTAGCATATTAATAACTTCAAAATATATTTCTTTACAGAAACAAAGCAAAATAGTTTAGCTTTAGTAAAAAATAACAATGGAGGAAGTTAATGACAAAGACGCAAAATTCACCAATGTGCAAATTTTAAGAAAACAGATAGATCTCTAGTGCAAAACATATAAGGGCTACCCCATATTTACACCGGCACAGAAACATAACTACACAATAAGAGAACCTACATTAATGGTGGAGTTGATGAGTTTAGAACATAAAGGTTTCCTATTTTAACACTTGGATGAACAGTGGGGAGTGCAACATATTGCAAAGCAAGGCTTTGTATACCCATCTGATCCTTAACCCCTTAAGGACCGGCCTTGTGCGCCGGCACTTAACCCTTTGAGTGCCAGAGGGGTACGCAACGCATTGCTTTGCAATGCGTTGCGTACCCCTCTGGTACTCAAAGGGTTAAAGGAGCTGCAAACTTTATTTACGAAAAATATATACTGTAGGGTGTTTCCTATTGATTAAAATAAGTGTATGCCTACTGCTGATAGATTCCAGAGCTTTTACAGTTTAAACCTGTGTTTTTTTTACATTAGTATTGCCCTCTAGTGATCAAATTCCAATTAGTTATTCTGTTACATTCTAATGAAGAGGAAAGTCAGTGACTTACAGTTCTCCACAGAATGTGATAGAAACTACAGAGTGTATGTGTGTGTGTGGGGGAATAAAAGTTACCAACATTTCCACTGATTTAACCCTTTTAGTGCCAGTGGGGTATGCAACGCATTGCAAAGCAATGCATTGTGTACTCTTCTGGCACTCAAAGAGTTAAACGGAGTATTTCACTCGCTAGCATTCACAAGGTTAAAAGCCCAATTAATATCAGTGGGACTTATGGATATTTTAATTTGTTCCCTATGAGGCAGCTGGTTTGCTCCTCTTTGTCTTTCCACTGAGCAACCTGAGGTCCTCCAGCTGCTGTTGGAATACAACTCCCACTATTTCAATCTGCCTTGCGTGGCTGAGGATGATGATAGATAGCTCAAGGGCCAACAACTGTCCAGGATGTAAGGATTTCCCTGCTTAATCCCAGATGAGTTAGTCCAAATGAATGAGGCACTGATTAATTCACCTGTGCTTAATCAGGGAAATCCTTACATCCTGGCCTGTTTGTGGCCCTTGAGGACTGAATTGGACAGCCCTGACTGTAGACCATAAAAAAGCAAGACAAAGCAAGTTGTCTACACTTGGTCTGTGTTTAGCATCATAAATTACATGAATTTCTGTTCCTCCAGGAAGCTTTATTCAAATAAAAATGAACCCCTTGAAGACAAGACCAGTGACTGATGTATTGCCTCGCAATACGTTACACACGCCACTGGTCCTTAAGGAGATAACATAGATTCTAACAATATGGCTAATTAGATTGTAAGCTCCTTGGGGCAGGGTCCCTTTCCCAGTGTATGATTCTGTTTGCTGCATTTTTTGCCCCTCTGATAATTCAATGATCGCACTGTTTTTTTGTATTGTACTATTACTATTTCTATAAAGCGATGTGTATGGTGCTATATAAATAAAGATACATACATTCATGCACACATACAGTCATTTTACCACCATATCAAACAGCCAACAATGTATCTCATACCAGACAGACTGCATTACAAACACAGAACATAAACTATTCTCAGATAAGACACTTGCAGGAAATCATTACTTGTTTTCGTTAGTTCTACATTTTGAAATAAACATCATAACGTCCTTCCAGATATTTGTACTTTACAATACTGTTAACAATAAACCATGGTCAGAAGACTTAATTTAGAGTTTGATATGCCTGTTTAAATGAGACGATAATATCATGCTTGATTTAATTAGCTAAGCCGTTTTGAAGCATCATTTTGGTTGCTATTTCTCATCAATGTGCTACTTGGCAACCTAATGTGTGTTAAGCAACATCAGCATATAACTTGGTAGTAATGTTAAAGGAATATTGGGGGTTATGTACTAAGGTGTGATAAACAGGTGATAAAGCGGAGATGACTTCTCCAGTGATATCACTTCTTCAGTTCCTATGTTATTCTATGGCGTCTATGCACTAAGATCTCCAAAAAGTAAGAAATGTTAGTGAACGGGGTGTATAGAATAACATAGGAACTGGAGAAGTGATATCATTGGAGAAATACAGGAGGCAAATATAGCTTTTGATACCTTTATTGGATAACTAAGCAGATTTAGAATGCAAGCTTTCAAGACCTTAGGTCTCTTCCTCAGGCATGTTATATAGATAAATATGAAAACATCACTATTAAATACAAGTACACATTGCATTGTTTAGAATGGAAATCATCTGTTATCAGCATTGGAGAAATAATCTCCACTTTATCACATCTTAGTGAATAACCCCCATGATCTCCTAAAAATGAATGAAGTTCATACCCTTATAAATATCACATACTCCGAGCCAGAATTTGCAAAATGATTTCTTAGGTGCGCAAGCCTCACTATATCTTATAAAAGTGCTTTTCTTGGAGTCAGATGTAACTGATCATTTTTGACATTTCACATGTCTTTGTTTATATAAAGTACTAGTTGAAAAGCCCGTGTACACGATCCAGAGTGCCTCCCAGCAACCTCGGCTGGTGGCCGGATCCTGTTGGCCGCGCTGCAGTCATGTGCAGTACTGGCTGTCCGAACGCGCTGCGGCTGATAATGGAGCGGATCGCTTTGAATTCAGACCGCAGTCCTCTCTGCGCACGTTCCTGGGACTCCTTGGTCTGAATTCAGAGTGCCCCGCTCCGTTACCAGCCGCGGTGCAGGCAGTGTCTACTGCGCATGACTGCAGCGCGCAGCCGTCTCTACTGCTCATGACGGCTTCTGACAAATACCCTTAGCAAATTATTATATAGGATAAGGGCAGTTTACAGCATGATTTAGATAGATAGATAGATAGATAGATAGATAGATAGATAGATAGATAGGCAGTGAACGTAACTCAGTGGCTTCCTAGGACAAAACAGTTATCTCCGCTTATTGTTTTATGTATGGACCTAATTTTTTTAACCCTTTGAATGCCAGTGGGGTGTGCAACGAATTGCGTTGCATACCCCACTGGCATTTAAAGGGTTAACAGGCCTGATAACACAGTCACTTTTAACCTTTATTGTGAAAGATTTTAGAACTTACACTTACACAGAATGCTGACTACGAATACATATTATTTGAATGGATATGAGCTATTTTCATTTCTTGGTGATGGTATTCAATTAAAGTGGATCTGTCACACTAAAAACAAGTTCAGTTTCTTTTAGAGATAATTAAAATCTGCCTATTTATTGTACTAGTAAAAATAGTGAAAAATGAACCTTTATATTTTGGTAGGTCATTGTGGCATTTTATGATAATTCCCTGCAAAGTACGCTAATTAGTTATTTTCGAGGCCACAATTGTCATTGGCGGCACTATTAGGCTAAGATCACACTGGTCACAATAAAAAGTATTATGCATGAGATTAGCTTTTTTAATGAGATTTGAATTACGTGAATCTCTGCTTTTCCACCCATAATGTTTTCCTTCGGATTCAACATTTCACACTAAATGTGTTACAGGGATAGTAATGTTTAGGTTTTACTAGCTATATACATTTCTATAATGATCTGTAGCTTTATAACCATCAATAAGTTTTCCATTTTCATTTTAACCCCTTGAGTGCCAGAGGGGTACACAATGCATTGCAGAGCAATGCGTTGAGTACCCCTCTGACACTCAATGGATTAATCTATAGTAAAGTGTCCCATCCCTCACCTTTTACAAACATCACAAATGCATACCTCCCAACATTTCAAATTGCCAAAGAGGGACACTTGTGTTTTAGGGGGTGTTGATGTGGGCGTGGCAGGCGGGTGGGGCATTACCGAGAATTTTTATGCTGTTTCATGACCTATTGATACCACCTTGTGTAACCTAATATATTACTTATAACAAGGCCAAAGTAATTTATTTACACAGACTAATTTATACACACATATACTGACGTTTAAACAAACATTAACGTGATTTTTATTGCTATGGAACAATGTGATACATTTATATACAAACCACACAGTCTGATCTCCTAGAAAGAGGGACATCAGGGTGGGAAAGAGGGACAGAGGGATTTGGGTCTAAAAGAGGGACTGTTCCTCCTAAAGAGGGACACTTGGGAGGTATTCAAATGTTCAGCAAGCTGGTCCAGACAGAGAGACAAGGGACAATCTTCTTTCAGTTTAAGGAAAAACCTGCCCTCCTTCATTAAGGGGGCAGTGTTTTCCTTATACTGAAAGGTCTGAAAGATGTCACTCCTTGCGATCAGTCGGGTCCAATGACTATATTTCAGATCTGAGGGGAGGCTGCTTGATGTATGTAAAAGGGACAGGATGGGGACACTTTATTATAGAATAAAACAAAAATGGCAAACTTATGGGTGTTATAAAGCTACAGATTATAGAAATGTTTATAGAAGAATCAATCTTATAAAACCTAAACATTACTAGCCCTTTAACGTGCAATATTTGGTGTGATACCATTGAAATCAATATAAATTGCATGTACTTGTGATAATCTGATCAAAATTTGTAATGATGCATTACCTTGAGAAGTGCTTCATTTTTCAACAGTGTGAACAGTCCCATACAAAAAAATGATACCAACTGAATGGAGATTATGCACAAAGGAGTTATAAAGAGGTGATAAATCGTCAGTAACTTCTCCAGTGATATCACTTCTCCAGTTCCTATGTTATTCTGTAGAGCCTATGCACTAAGATCTCCAAAGATGGAGAAGTCTCCACTAGATCCATAGAACAACATAGGACTTGGAGTAATGACATCACTGGAGAAATCAACTTTGTTTTTTCACCTCTTTATCACGCCTTAGTGCATCTCCCCAATGAGTTCTATTCATGCAATTCAGTCTCCATTGTGAACCAGACCTTAGAGTTGACCCCTAGTGTAGAGACCTCTGTCTAGATTCCTTCATTGCACATTGCGTGATAACATGCTCTCAGCATACAAAACTAATTACAATACAATGCCGCACTATGCCATGAGCAAATAAAGGTAATGTTTATATTACAAAAAACGGCTAGTACAATATATAGACAGTTTTTAATTAGCCTTAAAACAAACCCTTTAAAAAAACAGAGGGGTGTGCAGTACATTGATCCTTAAGGTGACAGGACCACATACTAATACAGTGTAACTCCTAACAGATAAAGATATGAAATAAAAACAGCATTATAATAATCTACTCTATATAAATACAAATTGTTACAGATCTGACATGGTCCTACATGGGGGACACTATGACTTTTTTATTGTTTCTAAGAAAGGTAAACTGTAAAGGGGCTGCAATGAAGAGTAGTTATGAAACCAACAAGACTGTATTAATTTAACACAGACTGAATCTCTCTAATCCGGCACCTCTGGAACCAGGCAACAAGCGAATCAATGAGTTCTGTAGGTTATAGAATGCTCTATGTTAAAGAGTTCCAGGCTGTTATGCACTAAGATGAGACAATCTCTCTAGTGTGATAAAGTCCTCTATGCCATTCTAGGGAGCCTCCTTTTAACCCTTTGAGTGCCAGAGGGTACACAACGCATTGCAGAGCCCTCTGGCATTCAAAGGGTTAATGTTGGACAAATGGCAGTGCTCCATACACTAACGCAGTAATCAGAGAGTTAATCACACTGTTGAGTTCCTCTTCTTGTTGTCACACATTAGGGGCATACTTTCAAAAGAAAACTAGCGTAATCCTGTGGCAAATCAGCTGCTCTATAGACGAGTATGAAAAATTCCCTTTGATTTTAATGCATTCTAGAAAGGTCCGCAACGCATCAGTTCACAGTGCATTAAAAGCAGTTAAAAGCCTCAATTTTATTTGTCCCCTATTGCGTTGCAGTACGTTGGATACTTCTCTGGCACTCAATGTGTTATAGAGTACAGAATGTTCTCAAATGATTCTATACCTTTATTTGATGGATTAACCCCTTGGATGGTAATGATGTGATCCACTGTCAAGCATCCAAGGGGTTAAATGCACGATATAATTCCAATCTGGTTCTGATCCAAACATTTTCTACACTACAGGTGGTATGTTAGAGAATTATTATTATTATTCTTACTTAGTTTTTTATTTTTTAACAAATCCTGTAGGATTAGAGAGTTTATAGAATGCCGGATCAGAGAGGTGTATCCCGTAGTGATAAAACATTAATAAATAAAATAATGACATAATTGCAGGGGCCGCTGGTTCCACACATTAGCTGTATTATAGTTTTTGACATGTATTGAATCTAGAACTGAGCAATAGTGACCTCTAGCTGTTGATGGAGTGCAACTTCCATTGCACAGTTAAGGATGATAGGAGTTGTAGTCAAACAACAGCTATTAGGGTCACTGTTGTCCAGCCCTGGTGTACCATTCATTATTTCACTGTTAGCAGCACAAGAAACCCCAAGTCCTATGGTCTGGACAGTTCATTTGCTCAATGCTGAGCAGGACCCTACGTCTTATTCTTTGTCTTTGTACTGTTCTTGGGTTTTTTGGAGGTCAATGGGTTTTGCTGTGTCCTCTCTTTGGCAGCACTTGGCTTCTTCTGCTTTTGATGATTTGTTCTTAAGGATTTTAAGCCCAGTATTTCACAATATTTGTTGCACAGGTGTAAAGCCTTAAATTGATCAATAAAAGAGACTGAACAGTTTCCTTTAAATCCTTTGTATCTGAAAAAATATGGAGAAGCAAAACGGTCAACTGAAAAAGTATATGAATATTGAAATTAAGACATCAATGGGAAAAGCTAAACATTCAAATCATATACATGCTGTAATTAAGTGTTTACTATAATTTTATATTTCTTTGGTGTAATAGTTAAAAGTTCAATTGGAAAGTCTTAAGCTGGTGAGATGGCTCATTTGGTAAATGCACCATCTGTAGAATCTGTTCAAACCACAAGGTCGCAGATTCTAGTACTGGCAAGGTCACCTCAGCCTTAATCCTTCCGAGGTAGATAAACATACCCTGGAACATTTTGTTGAGGACTCCCCAGAGAGGGGAGTCCTGTGGTGCCACCGGGGGAGAAAAATTATGTGATTTGCATCAAAATGGGGTAGGGCTTAATCGTGAGTGTGGACAGAGCTTGAAAAATTAAAAAAAAGTATACAGAATTAGCTGGGGAAGGAGGAGAAGAGGCCGGGGAGTGGGAGGAACACAATGGAAGGAGAAGATGCGGGCAGAGTTTCATTAGCACATCTGAAGACTCAGACTTTACCCTAGAGACGGTAATTAGAAGCTAAAACATGAATCTCCCTGGTAAATACAGAGTGTTCCCATCTATGTAGATAAAATGAGTCCAGGAAATACTTGAAAATGAGAGACAATCTCAATGTATTCTTCCTGGTAAAATACTTTCACAAAAAACAAAACAAAAAACGTATATTGAGCTGCACCATAATAACATTAATTTGTCTTTACCAAATACCCAGGATACCATGTTGTTCATGTTGCTGTTTCCCTGCTTGGAGGCATTTATGGACATACATGCCTGAGATGCCTCCACCTATGGCTGAAGCTACTTCCTAGGTACCTTGAACCCCATCCAAGAGTGAGAATAATAAACATAGAAACCAGCCTAAAAAATGGCTGTATTTATGCCTCTGGCTACCCAAGACATGACACCTCATGTGCATACCATAGGGAAACACAGTAGGGTTGAGTATGTGATTGTCCAAGAGATACATTTTGTGCTATATTTTGGGTGGGACTTAATTGGGTGGGCGTCCGTGGGTGGTTGAAATGGGGAGTTTACCATGAAATGGGTGGGAAGTGGGCAGAATGAGATGGGAGTGGTCTGAAGGGACTGGTGGGGTTATAGATGAATTTACCAAGTCAGAGAATCA
Source organism: Rhinophrynus dorsalis (assembly GCA_037306005.1). Lineage (NCBI taxonomy): Eukaryota > Metazoa > Chordata > Amphibia > Anura > Rhinophrynidae > Rhinophrynus > Rhinophrynus dorsalis. The sequence goes on along the minus strand of CM074718.1, from coordinate 658,088,775 downwards.
GCCTCTGTCCCCTGAGATCCAGTAATTCACTCTGAAAACAGGAGTCTCTAGGGCAGAACCAGAGAGTTTCCAAGTTTGCTTAGGGGACAATGAAACTACCAAAGTGCCCATTGAATTAAATTGGGTTTTTAAGTCAGTGAATGATAGGTATCCAACTCATGGTGACACATAGGGATAAATGCAGATCCTCTTTGATTTAAATGGGGCTTTAGACCCCTTGAATGTTATGTGTAGGAGAGCTTTCTAGCAGTCATAGGTTGCACTGGACAGCACAGATTCTCACATAAATTTTCTGACCCCCAATCTGATCCCACTGCTAGTCACAGTTCCCACATACATTGACTGACCCCTAGCCTGGCTCCACTGGTAGTCACAGTTCCAACACACATTGACTGACTCCTGGCCTGGTTCCACTGGCATTCACAGTTCCCACATACACTGTCTGACCCCCAGTCTGGTTCCACTGGTAGTCACAGTTCCCATATACATTATCTCCCTCCCCCCCCAGACTGGTTCCACTGGTAGTCACTTTCCAATATACATTGTCTGACACCCAGCCTGGTTCCATTGGTAGTCACACTGTGTGACCCCCACTGTACCTTTTTATTTTCTGTAAGGACAGGAGAACTTGAACACACCCCAACCGCTCGGTAATCCACCCTGTTTCATGTAGCACCAAGGTGGAGCAGTTCCTCTGCCTCCTCCCTCCTACCTGATTCTTCTGGCTTGCACTGAGGTCAGTATTGTGTAAGTGGGAGGAAGAGGCCATGGAAATGCTCCACTTTGGCACTTCATTTAATGTATAGGGTGACAATAGGGCTACTGTGAGCTCAGGTTCTCCTCCCCACCCCCAAAAAAAGATACTGGAGTCTGGCTGCCTGTGGGCCCTTTTTCAGACATGGGCCCCCTACATCTGTTAAGCACCTGCTCTGTGGGAAGACAGTGCCCCTTCTTGGCTGGGGTCCATACATGGATACTCCCTGTATCTCCCTGATGGGTGCCCTATGCAGAGTGCATGAGCCAGAAAGCCAAAAACGCACATGGGTGGTTATTATTAATAGGTGTAAGTATTCATTTAGAAGTCCTGCACTGTTCTGACTTTACAGCAGGTACTGTAAGTAAGCAAAGTGTACACACTTATCATCCATTTACATTTTTTTGGCATTACAGTAAAAAACAAGGCATATTTTCTCACTCACCCTTTGGCTAGTGTTGCTATGCCGACATCTGTTAACTTCATTCCAACACCTATGGAGAAAAAATGATTCCAATGTGTTACAAATCATGCTCATTAGGATTAAGGACAAATCATACGCCAGCTGTTGGGCACTACACCTCCCGTCATTGGCTGGTTAGGGATGATGGGAATTGTAGTTCAAAATAGCTGGAGAATCTGTGGTTGCCTACCCCTATTCATTCTGTAGAAAGGTATGTAAGAAGGCCCAAAAAACTGCCCACTGTTTTGCTGTATACAAACCCATGAAGTGGCAGGACCGCCACTCCAGTTCCAGCACTTAAGGACCGGTGATAGTCCTAGCATGTCAGGAATTCTGGTATGGTAGCGCAGCTGCACGTCTGCTCTGCCATCCCAGAATTAAAATCGCTTAAAAAAAAGCTCTGTGGTCCTTACCGGCCACCCACAAGCCAGATCGGGTGGTCGTTAAGTGGTTAATAAATACATATTTTAATTTTTATTGCTAAAACATCCTAATATCCCCTATGAATTTTGCCCTTGAGCCATTATTCAACATCTTCAATCTTTCCGGAACGTCACGTCCATGAAAGTTGACATGACAGTTGCCCGCAGGACAGCAGGACACAAACGCCGCCCACTGTACATGGTAATCTTAACTATGCCATCGACTGTCATGTCTACCTCCGTGGATATGATATCCCGGACTGTATGGAGATTATCTGTCGAACAAAAGCACAAGGACAACATTAATCCTTTGCGTGCCAGAGGAGGTATCCAATGCATTGCTTCCTTTCCGGCACACAAAGGGTTAGTAGGGACTGTTTGAATTCTCTGGCCATAGTTAGGTGTGTTTTTTTTTATTTATTTTCATCTTTGAAAGAAATTATTTTTCTTTCAAATAAAATTGCCGAATGATCTGTAAACTGGCAAATAAGCTGGTCAGCTAAACCAGGGCTGGTTGTGTGATTAAAGGGTATATGGGTGTGAGGGCCATGCCCAAAACTCAGTACAGTGGGTGGGGTTAGAAGAGCTGAGGCGCTTCTCACAATCAGGAGCATTTTCATACTGTGCCTAATGGGAGAGCCCTAGGGCAGCCTAGTATAGTTCCAATAGCAAGACAACTTGTCTATCTCAAAGGAGCAAACAGTTTTCAGTCTATGTGAACTACAGGGTAAGTTACATTTTATAGGTACGGACTTATGTATATAGATAGTAAAACAATTCTTGCGCATATCAACTTCACATCTGGGTAAATGTACAGTGGTGATTCTGAGGTAAATCAGGTGCTGGAGTTTGATGCTGTGCCTGCCCAAAGTCAGTTTTGTACATTAAAATTAAATTCCTCCTCTTAATAATGCCTGTGCCAATAGGAGAATAAAGGGGCATTATATAGGAGTATTGGAATATTCCTTTATTTGCTCCTAGTTTAACCCTTTGTGGAGCAATGAATTGCACATCCCTCTGGCACTCAAAGGGTTAAAACAATGTACTAAACAAAACAGAGATAACCACATGAGATAAAAGCATTTCCCTGCATATTCTATGTAGGTGGTGTAGGGAGATTACTGACATTAAAGTTCTAACACAGGTGGTGATTGTACCCTGGTATGCAACACTGTACTACTATGTACTGGATACCCTGACGTACAGGCGCTAGTGTTAGATGCTGACACGAGTGGAGCTGCTCTGGCGAATTCACACTTTGCCACAATTGATTCACATACCGGGGAACTTTTTCTTCTAGAGTCCCTGGAGGGGGAGGAAATAAATGACGCAATTTGCACAATGGGGTGGGGCTTAGTTACAGGTGGGGGCAAGGCTTAATAGGCTGTGTAATAAAGTAGGGGAGAAGTGGGTGGGAAGTGGGTAGAACAGGGTGGGAAGGAGGAGAAGTAGGTGGGAAGTGGGAGGAACAGGGTGGGAAGTAGGAGGAATGGGAGGAAAGTAAGAGGAACAGGCTGGGAAGGCGGAGAAGTGGGAAGAACAGGCCGGGAAGGAGGAGAAGTGGGTGAACAGGGTGGAAAGGAGGAGAAATAGGCAGGAAGTAGGAAGAACAGGCTGGGAAGAGAAGTGAGTGGGATGTGGGAGGAACAGGGTGGATAGAGAAGTGGGTGGGAAGTGGGAAGAACAGGCTGGGAGTAGGAGAAGTAGGTGGGAAGTTGGAGGAACAGGGTGGAAAGTAGGAGGAATGGGAGGGAAGTGACAGGAACAGGCTGGGAAGGAGGAGAAGTGGGAAGAACAGGCTGGGTAGGAGGAGAAGTGGGTGAGCAGGGTGGAAAGGAGAAGTGGGCAGGAAGTAGGAATAACAGGCTGGGAAGAGAAGTGAGTGGGATGTGGGAGGAACAGGGTGGGAAGTAGGAGAACTGGGAGGGAAGTGGTGTAACAGGCTGGGAAGGAGGAAAAGTGGGTGGAAAGTGGGAGGAACAGGGTGGAAGGAGGAGAAGTGGGCAGGAAGTAGGAAGAACAGGCTGGGAAGGAAGAAAAGTGGGCAGGATGTGGGAAGAACAGGGTGGGAAGTAGGAGAAGTGGGAAGGAAGAAAGAGGAACAGGCTGGGAAGGAGGAGAAGTGGGAAGGAAGAAAGAGGAATAGGCTGGGAAGGAGGAGAAGTGGGAAGGAAGAAAGAGGAATAGGCTGGGAAGGAGGAGAAGTGGCTAGAGTTTCATATGAAACTCGCCACGGCTGGAGAATCAGCCTCTGTCCCCAGAGACCCGGTAATTCACTGTAAAAGAGTCTCCGTGGTGAATCTTGAGAGTTCTCAGGAATATTGATTCCATACATTCATTTTGGACTCTTAACCCATTGGATTAAAGAAGGTCTCTAATGTTCTGCTTAGCAATGCATTGGCAACCTCTCTAAGATCTAAGGGATTCATTTTATAACTATTGTGCAATTAATTTGTCCCAGAATTGTACAATTTTACCTTTCTACAAATACTTTACAATGTGCAAATGCCTTTCTCCCATTAATTCCTCGGTACGGTGTGAATCGTATCCCTAAATCTGTTCAAATCATGTCATTTTGCATGTGTCGTCCAGTTCATGTGCTGAATTACTATGAGATCTGTAGAGATGAGAAAGCTCTCCCTTTAATGTGGAGCCCAAACCAATCAGGCTCGAGCAGACAGTTCCCATACTTCCCAGCATTTCAAATGACCAATGAGGGACACTTGTGTTTTAGAGAGGGTTCCTGGGCGTGTGGATTTTGGGTGGGGCATTACTGAGAATGCATTAGGTTATTTCATGACCTATTGACACCATCTTGTGTAACTTAATAAATGATTTAGTGCAAGTCCAAGCATTTTTTATACAAACTAATTTATAAGCACATGTACTGAACTTTAGACAAACATTAAAGGTAATGTAATGTAGTAATGGTTTCAATTAAGTAGATCGCTGAGTCTTCTTTATTGTAAATATAACACTTTGAGCTATATTTAGCAACTTACTTTTAGATAGTTCTCAAGATATTAAATGTAACAAGATCCCCCTCCTGCACCCTCTGCCACGTCATGCTGCCTTTCTGTCTGGAAAATCGTCAAGGGCAGCAGGATTTTCCTTATACTTACTGAAGTTTGTCCCTTGCTTCATCCATCCGGTCCCACAACTGGATTCCAGATTCAGTGGGAGGCGGCCAGGAGGAGCGGGAGGCGGATCCTTCTACATTTAATATCTTGAAAACTACACAAAATAAGTTGCCAAATTCATTGCAAAGTGATTTATTTACAATAAAGAAGACTCTGCAATCTACTTAATTGAAACCATTACTATCCCTTTAAAGGTATAGTATCACTTCAGAATTACTATCCCTCATATTGTAGCCCTTAATAAACTGAGTTAAATGACACCAGCGGCATCTCTCAAACCTTTATGGTTTAAGAGATAGCCACTTTCAAAGTTTCCTCTCCCCTGCTGTCAGCGTTCTGCTGCCAGCAGGGGAATCCGGTCCCGGGACAGGCGGAGGCTCTTAAACAGAGCTGATATCTCGTTATGGAAGGAAAAATGATTCATTGAAACAGTCTTCTACGTGTGCTTGTTTACCAAGCACACGTAGAAGACTGTTTCAATGAATCATTTTTCCTTCCATAACGAGATATCGGCTCTGCTGAAGAGCCTCCGCTTGATTCAGAGACCGGATTCTCCTGCTGGCAGCAGAACGCTGATAGCAGGGGAGAGGAAACTTTGAAAGCGGCTATCTCTTACACCATAAAGGTTTGAGAGATGCCGCTGGCATCATTTTATTAAGGGCTACAATATGAGGGATAGTAATTTTGAAGTAATACTATCCCTTTAATGTGAGTTTTATTGCTGTGGAGCAATGTGATACATTTAGATACACATCACACAGTCCGATCTTCTAAAAGAGGGAAAGAGGGACAGAGGAATTTGGGTCTCAAAGAGTGCCTTCATTGATATGACATCTGGACTAGTTGAAAGGCACAGGAAAAAAATTCATAGGGAACATAAGGAGTTTTTGGCCATAAGAAATCAAATTTGAGGGTAGATTAGCAGGAGTTCTCTCTCCTTTAAAAGCTCTCTCTCTCTTGAAAAAAAGTGCAAAATTCATAGAGGCCTTTAGGATTTTCTTCACATAGGTAAGTGTGGGTTATTATTATGAGTTGTTACTGCTCCTTTAAGGATTTCCCTGCTTGTACACAGATGGATCGACCAACTGGGATTAACTGTTGTTGCTTATAGGGACAGTAATGTATCACAAAACGTTTTTACCTAGTTAAGCTGCCCCCCTCCCTCAGATGTGGAATCTGGTCTCTTGACCGGACAGATCACAACAAGGGACAATCTTCTTACTGTGAGTAAAAGGAAACCCCTGCCCACCTTGAGAGGCAGTTCAGGTTATCCTTATGCTCATTGAAGATTGTCCCTCTCTGCGATCCATCCTGACAGTCTTGCTGCTCTGAGGTGAGTAGTGTTACATCAGTAAATGGGGCGGGAGGGGGATACTTTATCATTCAATTACTCTTGAACTACAACTCTGAAATTACTGGAATAACACTCTCCATGGCCCAAATACTATGAAGATTAATCTGAGCTGCTTTTTTGTGAAACATTACTATCGCTTTAATCAGGAATACAGCCCTTCACTACTGAACTCATTTAAATTATAATGAAGGATAATAAAGGGAATGTATTGTAGCATAAAGAAATATATGTTTCTTGTATTTTTGTGTCTGTTACATAAGAACATCTGATGCAAGTATTTGTGTTTTTCAGATGGGCGACTCTTGATGCAACTTTGTTGTAACCACAAATTTCCCCGTATAGATTTAATTGTTTTCTGTGTGGTACTTCACATGTGAGATTTTACACCTATAAGCATTTTCAATAAAAACTAAGGATGAGTGAAAAATAATTTTTTTCCTTCCTGAGGGAATTTTTGCTGAATATGAGATGTTTCTCTCCCCGTGGGAAGGAAAATGACTGTGGTGGTGCTAATCTTTACACCACTTCATCATCGCAAGCATACATGATCCTCCACACATCTGCACATGCATATAAGGGCCATATTTGCCATTCCTCCCCTTTCTTTTCCCTCCAACCACCAACCAACCACAACCTCCCTACCACCACCACCCCTTTTTTCCTGGAAATAATCACACTGAAAACAAAAATGATTCTGCTCACCTCTACCAGGTAAGCACTTTTAAACATTAAGCCCCGCCTTTTTTCCTACCTCGCCATGCTACCTGCCCCCCAGCAAGGGAGGGGGAGAGGGCCCAGTCCTTTGTCCAGGGACCCACTCCCCCATCGAAATCACCACAGAGGTGGAAGGGGCATCAGGCTCACTGGCCCTTATCTGGCTTCAGGAGCCATTACGGTGCCCTCCGCTATTTATTCATTCTCCTCGCTCCAAGATGGGAAGATGTTTATGAAAATGTCCTTCTAGAGGGAATTCCCATTTCACCAATTTCTTTCTGTAGTAAACTCCTTTCACGTCTTCATGTGAGGTTGTGGACATTACTTTATATATAGGAATGCCTGTGGTAGACGGAACGGGCTGTTTTCTGATAATTTCCTTTGTTCAGTGAGCATTTTCACCCATGCGTAATAGCAATTTATCATTGCTGTGACAACTTACAATAAATTGCTGCAACAAAGTCACCCATATGAATTAACCCATAGAGTGCCAGAGAGGTATCCAACGCATTGCTTTGCATTATGTTGGATACCTCTCTGGCACTAAAATTTTGTCCACTGTACATTTTCCTTTAAAGGGAATCTTGTCGCTTGAACCGGACATCTCACAGCAAGGGACAATATTCTTACTGTCAGCAAATGGTAAACAAAGGAGGGCAGGTTTTCCCTTATGCTCACTGAAGATCATCCTTCTCTGCGATCCATTCGGATAGTCTAGCTGCTCTGAGCTGAGGTGCTCTTGAACTACAGCTCGGACAGTACTGAAATTAAGCTTTCCACGGCCCAAATACTATGAAGATTAATCGGATGTGTTTTTTTTGTGAAACATTACCATCCCTTTAAAACATTTACATGCAAACTAGAAGCCAGACTCTGTGATATTTCACTGTAGGTTTGGCCGTTTGGTCAAAGTAAAAAGCTAGTAATGAATTTGAAAGCTGCCACATGGTGGATTACTTGAACTTCTATGTGTGTGTTAGGGTTACAAATACTCCAGCTATGCTAAGACTGTTGATATGAAATACAAAGCATTAAATTACAATACTGCTTGCACTAGGATTATGTTACCTTGCATATCAGTGACAAGTAAATTTCCATTGGTCTTCTCATAAACCCAGTGCTGGAAAGTGCAACATTTCTGTCCAGCTTCTGAATCTCTTCTCAAAACATTGATTTCTTTCCCATCCCTTACAGAATATTTCACAAAGTCTCCTATCAGCTCCTCTTCTACAGTGGCATATGGAATATTGTTTGCAGGTCGGTGAATAAGAAAGACAGGAATTATTCTGGAAAAGAAAGAGGAGTAAGCACGCAATTATTTATCGATAAGCAATGCAACATTTTCTTCAATATCTGTGTTAAATAATTTATCAGTGAGTACAAATGTAAATAATGTGCACATGCAATAATATGGCCGTTGTATCCCACTGAAAAATGATGTTCATATAGATTATGTTTAACAGATTTTGTACTAGATACAAGTCCATAGACATCAGGGTGTCCACATTTCCAATCTGCCATTCTGGGATATGTGGTCACCCTAGTGAGTCCCGTGGCTGAGGCTCCATCTTACTCTGCATCAGGCTCAGAAAGCTGGTCAGCGCTGGCGGGAGCCTCAGCCATGAGAATCACTCACAGCGCCAGCATACTTACGCCATCCCAGCTGTCTCGCATGCACCAGTCCAGCCAGTCAATGAAATGTATTTGCTATATTGTCCTCATTGGCTGGCTGAGCCAGCCAATGAGGACCATATAGCAAATACATTTCATTGGCTGGCTGGACTGGTGCGTGCTGCGCTATGTAGGTAGGCTGTGGGTGCCAGCTTTGTTGCTTCATTCCGGGACTCTTTGTTGTCCCGGTGGGGGGTGACCCGGGATGTGAGACACAGACCTACAATAAGGGACAGTCCCGGGCATTCCGGGATGTGTGGTCACCCTAATAGACACACACTCACATGCACACACATACTATATACTCACATGTACCCACACACACAATACACTCACACACAACACACATAACACAAATACACATATAAACATAATACACATACACAATACATATAATACAAACACACAATAAATAAATAAATACACACAAAATGTACATAATGCACACACATGTACATAAACATACACAGACATAATAAAACAATACACACATATACACATAATCACACACAAATGATACACACAATACAAACATACACACACACTGCACAACACAATATGCATAATTAAATTCGCAGTGTGAAACGCAATAGGCTATACCCAAGACACTATATGTAAAATGTGATATGTAAAACACCATAAGCAAAAAGCTATATGCAGAAAGCTATACGCAATGCACATAAAGCAAAATGCTAAACGCAATACACAGAATGCAGTACACAAAAAGCTATACGCAGTGTGCATACTACAATATGCAAAACGCTTTACACAAAAAGCAAAACACTATATGCAAAATGCTATATTGAAAACATAATGTGCAATACGCAACAATGTATGTAATACAAATATGCAAAAAGCAAAATGCTATACACAAACTACTATACACAATAAACGCTATATGTAAAACGCTATCCATAATATGCAAAACGCTATACACAATACACTGTACGCAAAAGGCTGTAGGCCAGTGGTTCTCAACCCCTGCCCTCAGTGGCTACTAACAGGCCAGGATTTGAGAATTTCCTTTTAAGAGCACAGGTGAGTTAATCAATAGGACTGAGCCTCTGATCACCACACTTGTGTTCTAGCAGGGAAATTCCTATATCCTGGCCTGTTAGTGGCCACTGAGGGCACGGGTTGAGAACCTCTGCTGTAGGCAGTACACAAAATGCAAACCGCTATACGAAAAATACAATACACTATATACTCTATGCAAAAAGCTATATGCAAAATGCAATACACAAAACGCAGTACACAAAATGATGTATGCAACAAGTAAAACACAATATGTTATACGCAATATAGAAAATGCTATATGCAAAAAGCTAAATGTAAAACGGTGTATGCAAAATGCACACGCTCTCTGATAGAGGATGGTGTAATGCAAGGCTTTGCAATGCGTTGCACACCTTTTTTGGAGCTGAAAGGGCTAAGCACTGAAAATTCAACAAGCCAGTTATTAACCCCTTAACGACAGTTAAGGACCAAGGGGCATTTTTTTTTTTTTTTGCAAATTGGATTCAGGGGTCCCTGAGTGGATGCAGCCGCATGGGGATCCCTGAATTCCTTGACGTGCCAAGACCGTCACTGGTCCTTAAGTGCAGAATTGCCTACTTTCTGGATTCATCTGGACGTCAGGGGAAAATAGTCCTACATATAAATCCCCTTTTAATATTTTATCCCTTTTATTGCCATACACGTATCCAATCCACTGGGCTGCAATGAGGTGGATAACACACGTAATGGCTACTCCTGTTTAGGATGTCTTCTGTAGTGTCTGTCTTCATAACACACTTCCTTTATAAAACAGTCTAGGTTTATTTAGTCATACATACAACTACATGGGACTGTTTTTTCTTTTAACCCCTTAAGGACAGGTGTGCACACGCGTGGCGACCACGGAGCAATTTTTTTTTCTATTGATCCGATTCAGGGCTCCCCGAGCGGTGTGCAGCCTGCAGGGAGCCCTGAATTCCATGATGTGCCAGCACCATCACTGGTCCTTAACTGCTGGACAGCCGTGACTGTCCTGGCACGGCAGTGTTCGTTAAGGGGTTAAATTGTTATATTAACTGCACAGGCAAATACGTGCCAATATTGCTAGTGAGGATATATATGTATATACATGCAGTCTTTAGAAAGGCCCAGACTAGGACAGAAATGTTGTTTCAAATAAATCATTATATTTTTGAACATCAACAAGTCCTGTGAGTGCGGCTTTATTTTGATCTGTATCTACATCTACATTGAGACTGCCACCCAGGCAAGTTATATTTCGTTTCAGCAAGTGCTCTACCAACAAACTGTTTATATAGATAGATAGATAGATAGATAGATAGATAGATAGATAGATAGATAGACACACACACATATACATAGTGTTCTCTGATCAGTTGATGTTAGAAATTAATTCTAAGGCTTCACTAGAATTTAGAGTATTCTCTTGTTGATAACTGGCAGCAGCAGGTGCTTATCCCACAGGCAAGTCAGGGGCAGACAGAGTTTCATCCAACCTTTCAACATCTGACCTGTCAAAGAACAGCAGATCTTCCCTGAGCCCCAGGCATTGTAACAGTCACCACGGATAGCTACACACTGTAACCAGAATGCATATCTACTTTTCTATTTTGTGTGTGTGAATTAAATCATATAAAAACCACAGTACATTTAGGAACTACTGAAAACAGTAACAGTGCACTGAAAAACACTTAATCATATTAAGTGTTTTTTAATGCACGCAAAACACGTTAGGCGTATGTGTCTGGGGCTTTGTATCCCCGTGAGAGGAACATTGTTGCTTGTTAGATGTTCTTACAGTATTATTTGCAATAAATGTACACATTTTACGATTTATAACTGGTGACATTGTGCTTAGGTGGTCCCGTGAGCGCTCCCGTTCGGTGGTCCTCTACAAAGTGTGCCTGCCTCAAACTAGGTATCAAGGTATCACCTGATAATGGCTTTTTAAAGCTTCTTTCATACATATTATTATACAGAGAAAATTACTTTCAGGTTATAATGTCACAAGTTATAACTACACCTCAAGGGATAATATCACCACAGCCAATTCTAGTGTGATGATAACAGGGGATGAAATTATCATCCATGTTACCAATGTATAAAGAATCTCACCCTTGCCATTAGCATTTTTCATGTACCTGAACTATCTGCTGCCGTTCAGACCCTTCAATGAAAACTGATCAACTAACATGTTCCCATCTCCTAAAAAAGGAATAGGGTACGTACATTTTCAAACATCATGTTCACTAGCCAAAATTTGTAACAATTACTTCTTAGATGCATAAACCCAAAATATATAATAAGCATAATCTTATTCATGTGGAGGAAGCTGTGTGAGAACATGACTCCCTTTGGTTTATACAAGTGATAAGGACAATGTATGTCATGACATGAAAATTAAGTTTCAGTGAATTGGGCCTGTTCTAATCTCTAAACACTTATCATTGCATATCAGTTTTTTAATAGGCCTGATAAAGAGTGGCCAAAATTGTTCACTTTTACCTTTTATTTTGAAAGATTTTAGACATTTCTCATCAAAGATAAAAAAAATATTTTGAGCATGTTTCTTTTTTTTCATAATGTCATTTTAATATACATAGTAACATAAATGATGAGTTTGTAAAAAAAAAGACACTTATTTTTAAGCTTTTATGCTTTGATGAGTAATGGTGTTGTTTCTTTTCACTAGCTCCTTATACTATACTATACACTCTAATCCACTGTTCCTGTGGTTTAATCTTTATTTGATGTTCTATACTATGTTGATAGCAGGTTTAATTCATCCCTTGGTCTCCTTGACTGGGATAGAATATTTTCAGGAAAAAACACAGAAGGTAAGTGGAATGCCTTCAAAATAACATTGCAAAATTATACATATAAATGTATCCCCTTTGGAAACAAATACAAAAGAAGCAAATTAAAACCAATGTGGCTAACCAGTAAAGTAATTCATGAAATAAATAACAAGAAAGAGGCGTTTAAACATTATAAAGCTGAGGGATCAGCAGAGGCATTTGCAGAATACAAAAACGCCAACAAAACCTGTAAAAAGGCTATTAAATTAGCTAGACTGGAGAATGAAAAAATGATTGCTAAGAGAGCAAGAGCAACCCAAAAAAATTCTATAAATACATTAATGGCAAAAATGTAAAGTCTGATAATGTTGGGCCCTTGTTATCTGAAAAGGGTGAGATGGCAATGTGGACAGAAAGAAAGCAGATATTTTAAATAATTTATTTTCTTCTGTTTTTACCAAGGAAGATCCAGTGGACAAGAACCTGCAAACTACTTTTACAGAACAGTCACAGCAAGAATGGGATTGGCTGATACAAGAAAAAGTGTTAAAACAATTGAATGGTGTTAAGGTAGACAAAGCCCCGGGGCCGGATGGTATAAACCCACGGGTACTTAAAAAGCTAAGCCAGGCCCTGGCCAGACCGTTATTTTTTATTTTCAGGGATTCTTTTATTTCAGGTATGGTGCCCACTGATTGGAATAATGCAGATGTGGTGCCCATATTTAAAAACGGATCAAAATTCCAGCCAGAAAATTACAGACATGTAAGCTTGACATTTGTGGTAGGGGAGCTGTTTGAAGGGTTGCTAAGGGAATATATTCAAGAATTCAGCTTGAACAGGAATATCATAAGCAGGAGCCAACATGGCTTTATGAAAGATAGGTTTTGTTAAACTAAGTTGATTGCATTTTATGAAAAAATGAGTAAAAATATAGATTTGGGAGCAGCGGTTGATGTGATCTATTTAGACTTTGCCAAGGCATTTGATACGGTTCCACGCAAGAGGTTACTGTACAAATTGAATGAACTAGGCTTAGGGGAAAACATTTGTGCGTGGACTGGAAATTGGCTGAAATATAGAATGCAAAGAGTGGTAGTAAATGGGAAGTTCTCCAATTGGATGAACATGATAAGTGGAGTACCTCATGGATCTTTTCTGGGTCCTCTTCTTTGTAATTTGTTTTTTAATGATCTCCCAGAGGGCATAGGGAACCACATATCAGTGTTTGCCGATGACACAAAATTAAGTAAGGTAATGAAGTCTGAACTGGATGTGTCTTCATTACAAGAGGATTTGGACAAATTGAGTAACTGGGCAGGCAAATGGCAAATGACATTCAATATAGACAAGTGTAAAATTATGCATTTTGGTTATAATAATAAAAATGTAACATATAGTTTAAATGGCATTTCTCTGGGGAAATCTACTAATGAAAGGGATTTGGGAGTAATGGTAGACAATAGACTTATCAGTAGCGTGCAGTGCCAGCTGGCAGCTGCAAAGGCCAGTAAGATATTGGCATGTATTAAAAAGGGTATTGACTCAAGGGAGGAAGATATTATTATGCCTCTTTACAGGTCCATGGTAATACCCCACCTAGAATATGCTGTTAGTAAGGGGAATGGAAAGTTTTATGTATGAAGAAAGGCTAGAAAAGTTAAACTTGTACACGCTAGAGAAACGGCATCTTGGAGGGGATATGATAACACTTTATAAATATGTTCAGGGCCCATACAAAGGGCTCTCCAAAGACCTTTTCATTAACAGGACAGTACAAAGGACAAGGGGCCACCCGCTTAGACTTGAGGAAGGGAGATTTCGTCTACAGCAGTGGAAGGGTTTCTTTATAGTAAGGACAGTAAAGGTATGGAATTCACTGCCTGAGGAGGTGGTGCAATCAAATACATTAGATGCCTTTAAAAAGGGCCTGGATACTTATTTAAAAGAGCAGAACATAGAGGGCTATGTAAGTTAGTACTGGGATTAATATTTAGTTAGTTCTTGTTGATCTAAGGAGAAATCGGATTGCCATTTGGAATCAAGAAGGAATTCCCCCCCCCCCCCATTCAAGGCAGAATTTGAAATTGCTGTATTGAGGGGGTTTTTTGCCTTCTTTTGGATCAACAATGGTAAGCAGGAATAGGAAAAGGGTTGGACTGGATGGACGCAAGAATTTTTTCAACCTAAATTACTATGTTACTATGATAATACACATATTTACCCATACCCTCTAGACAGCTGCCATTCTCTGTAGGCTCATCTAACCAACAGTCTCTCTATGTCTTCAGCTACTTGGGATTTGGGGAAAGGCATGTATAAAATGTAAGGCTAGATACAATTCTTCTAGTCAGGGCTTGTACGAGCTATGACCTGATGCCACTTAAACCTCTAAGGAAATACATTATATGCCTCAGTGATGTCTATGTCTGGATACAACTGTCAATGTATTGTTAGTAAAGCATTGCTAGTCATTTTAACTGCTGGCATGGCTATGTTCTTGTTTGACACTTAAAATGCTAGTTCATGGCTATGTTCTTGTTTGACACTTAAAATGCTAGTTCATGCGTCATTCTCTCCTTAAATACAGGAGTGTCCTCTCAATTCTTCTGTCCCTTCTTGCTACATCTAACCCATCTAGCTACCTGATCTTCCTTGTGCAGTCTATGTTAAGTAGGTGCAGGACCATTCAACAAACAGAAACTGTTCTTTGGGCTGATTTTTTTGCAGATTTGTATTTGTGCATTCTCCTTAATACCCCTAGTTTTCAAAATGTAATTTCCCATCTGCTTCTGCCCTAGGACATTTTTGCTCTTTGGTGGAGACAAACTCCCTTCCTGTCTGTGTCACATCAGCGTAGCCAAGGCTGACTTTCAGTCCCTGGTGCAGGAAGATAACGTGTAAATGAGTGGAGTAGCATATGGTTATAGTGTACTTGACCTTCTGCCTGTCTGTTACAGTTCTCATGTTTACTGTACTCCAGCAGAGAGTGAAAGATAGATACATAGGGGGAGATTTATAAAACTGGAAATATAAAGAAAGTGTAATATTGTCGCAAATTGACATAATGATATGTATAAGCATTTTATCGACATTTCTCTAACTGGTCTTGTCCAAATAAAAATTGTTTCGCAAAGTATTTATAAAGAAATTCAATAATTACACCAAAAATAAAGGCAGTTTTAGTGATTAAATGACAGGTATAACCTGTTCTTAGTGAAAGTATATAGTGACAACTATATGCGATAAAATATTCTCATTTGTGAATTTCCTGTTAATGTTATCAGAATATTCTCACATATTTATAAACTTGACTTTACATCCTTATAAATATGTATCAACATTGTGAATTTTACCGACAGTTCTTAAACGTACATTAAGGGACGAGATTTTCAAAAGGTGGTGGTAAATTGTCTGTAATCAGAATAAAAGAGTTCTTACATCATGGTCCATCAATTCTCAGACATATTACTGTCATTTTTTGCATCTAATTCCGCCATCACTGTCAAAGGGAAAAATCCGTCTTAAAAGTGGGTGTGGTTTAATCTAGTGTCATATTGCAGGGTATTTTAAAGGGATAGTAATACTTCGTTTTATCTTTATTTTATTTTGTAGGCATTAAAAAAACATGAAGAACGATATAAGTCTTATCTCTCAAACCTTTATGGTTTGAGAGATATTCACAAGCAACGTTTCCCCTCCCGCCCCTTTTACCTAGTGTAAGCCATCTCTTCTCAGATGTGGAATCCAGTCCATACACCAAACAGATAACAGCAGGGGAGAATCTTCTTCCTATGAGAACAATGAAAGCCCTGCCCCCCTTGACAAGTTTTTCAGGGTTTTCCCTTATCTTAATTGAAGATTGTCCCTCTCTGCAGTCTACCTGGGCACCTTCCTTCTGATCTGGCTGAACAGTGTTACATCAGTAAAAGGGGTGGGAGGGGGAAACTTTGCTATTGAATTACTCTTGAACTACAACTCTGACAGAATTGAAATAACACTCTCCAAAGTCCAAATACTATGATGATTAATTAGAGCTGCTTTTATTATGAAACATTACTATCTCTTTAAGAAAAAAAAAATCTTTTGACCATCACTTTTTTTCTGATTGTCATTTTTTTCCCAACAAAATAAAAATGGTGTAAACTTGGGGAAGACAGTCATCTCTACTGTATCACATCTTTATCACCACTTAGTGAATCTCCCCCATGAAGTTTAAAAGGTCAGTATAGGGTTTATACAATGCCCTTATAAATTCTCAGCTATAACTATGAGAACTGAGTTCCCATAATGCAAAACCCCACCGTTGTAGTCTGGTTTGCCCTGCAGATCATAGTGATCTTCAAGTCTGGGTGACATCAGCGCTTGTTTCAGTGCTTATGCTCTTCTCCAGCAATTAGCTGAGATCATTGATGGATTCCTTTGGGTATTCATCAATATCTTTGCATATGCAAAGCAGGGAAAACTGAGTAAATGTTACCAATTCACCGATATACCCACGCATACACAAACAGTGTGAATGCATGTGTACGCCCCATAGATTGTCATGTGATCTGCCAGCTTAGCGGATTTGTCTGTCTGCCACTTAATGATGAATAAACTATGTCAGGATATGATCCAGCAATTGCTGAATGAGCAAATGGCTAATGTACAAAGAATTCCTATGATTTTGTCATTCATTGAGCCATACACACCTTGATGAATTCCAGCATAGGTGTAGTGCTGACATTACCCAACCAAGCACAATGAAGATATTTTGAGCCATGGGAACTCAGTTCTTATACCTCTTGATTAATGGAGATTTTGTCATATTTTTCCCCTATTGTGAAAAGGGGTTTACTGGAGAATTGCACCTTCTTAGCTTATTTAAACAGCCCATAATGTGTACCTGTACTGGTAGTAAGGTGACCACAAATCCCTTTAAATCAGGAACACATAAAAACACACACTCCTGGGTTATATTGATTCCTGTGCAGTGCTACAGAATTAAGTTTCAATAAGCGTCCCTGATAGGTCACCCTATGTAGTGGGTGGAGTCAAATTAATTTAATTCACCAATTATAATGCAGCAGAATCTTTAGAAAATACATGGTTTTTGAGTGTTAAATGTTCCACTTACTCTGGGACTTCTCCAAACTCCTCCAATTGTTCTGCTTCTGCTGCATAAATCTTTGCATATTCACGTGCAGTGTTTTGTACATAGCATTCCTGAAAAGCAAAGGGACAGCAGATAACCAATTACCAAGTATTCGTGGTTTTCTCTACTAGTATTTAGACATTATAATATATTATTGTATTCTACTATAGGAACATTGACAGCTTTTACTTATATTAGATATTTGCAGAATATTGCTTTGCATGTACACTGTGTGCACAATTATTAGGCAAGTGAGTATTTTGACCATATCATCATTTTTATGCATATTTTCCAACTCCAAGCTGTATAAACTTGAATGCTTATTGGATGTAAGCATATCAGGTGATGTGTATTTGTGTAATGAGAGAGGGTGTGGCCTAAGGAGATGAACAGCCTATGTCAAGGTGTGTATAGTTATTAGGCAGATTCATTTCCTCAGGCAAAATGGGCAGGAAAAGAGATATAACTGACTCTGAAAAGTAAAAAATTGTAAAGATATTGGGGCATGATCACAGAATCATCAAATGTTTTGTTGCAAATAGTCAACAGGGTTTCATGAAATGTATTGAGAAAAAAAAGACGCAAATTAACTGACAGAGAATAGAGAAGAATCCAACATGAAGCTACCAGGAACCCATTATCGTCCAGTGCTGTCATATTCCAGAACTGCAACCTACCTGGAGTGTCCAGAAGTACTAGGTGCTCAGTGCTCAGAGATATGATCACGGTAAGGAAGACTGAAATCCGACCACCACTGAACAAGACACATAAGTTGAAACGTCAAGACTTGGCCAAGAAATATCTGAAGACCGATTTTTCAAAGGTTTTATGGACTGATGAGATGAGAGTGACTCTTGATGGTCCAGATGGATGGGCCCGTGCCTGGATCAGTAATGGGCACAGAGCTCCACTTCAACTTAGATGTCAGCAAGGTGGAGGAAGGGTACTGGTATGGGCTGGTATTTTCAAAGATGAGCTAGTTTGACCTTTTTGGGTTGAAGATGGACTCAAACTCAACTCCCAAACCTACTGACAGTTTTTAGAAGACACTTTCTTCAAGCAGTGGTACAGGAAAAATTCTGCTTCTTTCAAGAAGACCATGATTTTTATGCATGACAATGCTCTATCACATGCATCAAAGTACTCCAATGCGTGGCTTAAGGCCTTAAAGATGATAAAATAATGACATGGCCCCCTTCCTCACCTGACCTAAACCCTATTGAGAACTTGTGGGCCCTTCTTTGAACAGTATCTGGGAGGCTGTGGTTCCTGCTGCACAAAAAGTTGATCGTTAACAGATCAAAAAACTGACAGACTCCATGAATGGAAGGCTGATGACTGTTGTTGAAAAAAAGGGTGGCTGTATTGGTCACTGATTTTTTTTGGGCGATGTCACAAATGATTATTTGTAAATTTTGAGTTGTTTGTTTAGTTTTCTCACTTTAATAGATGAAAATAAACATGCAAGATGGGAAAATTATCGTTTTTCATTTAGTTGCATAATAATTCTGCACACTAATAGTTGCCCAATAATCCTAAGAAAGCCAAAACCTCACTTTTATTTTCTTAAATGTTCAGGTTTAAGGTTTCTTAATGGAGAGCACTGTGGTTGTTCAATAATAAAATGAATCCTCAAAAATACAACTTGCTTAATAATTGTACACACAGTCCCACAGTGTGCACTCAAAGGGTTAAAAGACTATGACATAAAATGAAGACCAATTCTCTAATTGGACAGGTATCCAATGTGTTGTGTTTTTAAAGGGTTAATGTATAACGCCTTGCCAATCCGTTGTTTTGGAAGGCATGGGGACCTCTCTGAAATTCAAGGAGTACCAGAGGGGTACAGCAATGCGTTGCGGATCCCTCTGGCACTCAAAGGGCTAACATTTTTTGCATTTAGAAGAGCTTAAAAAGCTGAGCTAAATGCAAAAGAATGTATCTCTCAAACCGCTATGGTTTAAGAGATACAGACGTTTAAAGTTTGATCTCTCCTACTGACAGCTGTAAAGCTGTCAGCAGGAGATCTGTGTCGACCGACACGGAGGCGCTTGAGCAGAGCCGCGATTTTGTTATTTACCACGAATCCCTTCATTGGAATGGTCTAAAACGTGTGCCTGGTTTTAAAGCACTCGTTTTAGACCATTCCAATGAAGGGATTCGTAGTAAATAATGAGATAGCGGCTCTGCTCAAGAGCCTTCGTGTCGGCCGACACAGATCTTCTGCTGACAGCTTTACAGCTGTCAGTAGGAGAGATCGAAGTTTAAACGCATGTATCTCTTAAACCATAGCGGTTTGAGAGATACGTTTTTTTGCATTTAGCTCAGCTTTTTAAGCTCTTCTAAATGGAAAAAAAAAATTTGTGGACATTACTAACGCTTTAAATCACAGTTGTAGGACTTTGTATTTGCCCCCATGGTATATTTGGCTTGCCCCAGAATTACTCCAGGGGGGAAATTCACTAAGCGGTGATAAAGTGGAGGTGACTTCACCAGTGATATCACTTCTCCACTTCCTATGTTATTTTATAGAGCCCGTTCACTAAGCGGTGATAAAGAGATGATAAACTGGTGATGTCTTCTCCAGTTTATCACTTCTCCCGTTCCTATGTTGTTATATGGAGCCTATGCACTAAGATCTCCAAAGTAGAAGAAATCTTAGTACTTGGACTGCATAGAATAACATAGGAAGTGGAGAAGTGATATCACTGGAGAAGTCAGCTCCACTTTATCACCTCTTTATCACACCTTAGTGAATTTCCCTCCAGGTTTCTTCTGATCATAAAGTCCTATATGTTTTCAAAATGTTTGTGCTAATCCCTGTTTGACCTTGACTTGACATTACACTTGCAGGCGATACAATCACAGGAAACTCTGAGGCCTCTTAGTAACAGCCTGGAGAGGCAAAAACAATGAATGGTTAATATACATTGCTCGGCTGCACTTTAGTTTATTTATAGAGCATTAGACAGAATTCTTGGATGTAGAAAGACTCTATGCTATGTGCTTTTGTAGTAAGGGAGATTAAAGGGAGATACTGGTATTTACTGCTCCCAGTCATAAAATAACTCAGTCAGAGAGTTCAAGCTTATAAATAAATAAAGGTATTATTGTTCGGATAAGGGATGCTAACTATCATGGCACCACTGCCATCTTCATATCCCCCATGTTCTTGGACTGTCTGTGCTTTCTCTGTGAGCTGATTGCTGCAAATAGAAACGGTTCAGCCCATATGGACGTCAGCCATACATGATTGCTTGTTGCCAAATTGGGCCAACCACTGATTCAGACGTTGCGAACAGCATCTCAGGGATTCAACCATTTGTCTGAATGATTTACATGGGGTGCTTAGGCTGTTGTGTATGGTTTCCTTTACTGCACCTCCTTGGAGACCATTGCTAGTCTCCAGGAAGTTGCAGCATGCTGAAACTTGGGTGACTGTCCTGGTGTAGTTGTTGATGTGCCTGACTCTTTGTTTTGGGAAGACAAATGTATCTCTGGGACACAGTTGTGTGTGTGTTAATGGATCCTTATGAATAATGAGGCATTCATATTTTTTGTGGATTTTGACTCACGTCCTTGAAATGAAATATATAAGATATTTCCTTGGAGAATGTAGCTTTGCATTGCAAAACATTAAATAAATTTGCCATATAGATATATGTAAGAGGTCATATGGTTTGTTCTGCTATGGGACTCCCCACTTAACCTTTTGAATGACAGAGGGGAGTGCATTGCTGAGCAAAGCTTTGAACATGCCTCTGCATTCAAATGATTAAATTAAATTGTGATGATTTTGTATTTTCATCCCACACACTTAATCTCATTAAACTGACTGCACAAAGTAAATGAATTAATATTATGTAGTATCCGCAGGTTGGTAAATGTGAAGATTACATGGTCTGTGTCTATAATTGTGCAGTCTCTGAATAAAATGACAGAAAGCTATTTCACAAACTGAATATTGTAATGGAGATTTCCGTGCAGCTACATGATCAGGTCCTTTTTACTGAATTGTGCAAGTTCATTTCAGCAGATCCAAACAGCATTATGAAAAATCTGCATATGTTTTGATCTATAAAACGAATTGTAGGACTATGGATTATTGACTTATTGGGCATGAGTTGTTATGTAGCAGTAGGGGATCAACTCATATCTGTAGAACAGAGCTGGGCAAATTTTTAACCCTTTGAGTGCCAGAGAGGTATCCAATGCATTGCAACGCGCATTGGATACTTCTCTGGCATTCATAGGTTTAAGACAGTTCTTCCATTTTTATTTTCAACAAGGGCCCTATGCGCAAAAAAAATTGGAGCACTTCTGGAATAAACCAATGACACCATGGGGACAATTAACAGTTCCCATTAATGTTCAAGATGTCTCTAGCACATTGAGTAGCAATACATTGGAGATCTCTTTAGCTCACTAGTCATTTCAAGTCATTAAAACCCCCAGCTACATCAATGGGAATTTATATTTTTTCCTCAAAGGTGCAGTTGCGTAACCCTCCAGCCCACAAAGGGCTAATTTCCACAGGACTCGCAAAGCATTGTGCAGCTGATCTGCTCACGTGTCCTGCGTTTTCCTGAATCGGCTGATCGGCAGATAGCCTGCCCAGCTGGTTCAGTCTGTACAGAAGGGCAGAAAAGCTGTGATAGACAGCTTCTCTGTCATTCTCTCATTTTGGAACCCTTTCAGTGCCACAGGGGTGTGCAATCCAAACTTGAAGGTACTAAAGGGTTAAGAGAATGATGCTGTTTGTGGAGCTGAAGTCTGAGTGGATCCTCTCTGCTCCCCCAGTGGGCAAGTGAGGGGGCAGATAGGATGCGCCCAGACTTCTGGGTTGCCAAACTGCTGCCAATGTGTAAGGGAGGGCATCCCTTCCACATCAACAGTAGTTCAACAACCCTTCATGCTAAGTAGCTGATTCACCCACTCCTTGCATCTCTAGTTTTTAATGCATATGACAATGTGTGTCTCATTCACCAAGGTGATGAGCTCCCCATACATCTCCATAGCATTGCCCCTTATTACATCCCTCCCAGGTAGTGTGGCCACTAACGGTTTGATTAAAAAAGTTTGATATCTAAAAATTTTTGAAAGGAGCATCTCCCAGGTATTGGCATAACCATGATTTATGATACTAAAATCCGAACAGTGATTCAGCGGCTCCAAAGAAAACTGGCAATTCTTTCCACATGTGACACAGACTTAAAGACTATACCGTCTTCTTAAAGAAACACCTCTGATCAGCGTGCGTGTGGGAAAACAGCTTTTCCAAACCTCCAATATAATCACAAATATACAAAAGACCATCCCATATATCGTACCACTGTCACATAGCATTCATATCAAACAAGCTTCATATAAAACTTTGCACTTTATTTCAAAGATATATTATTATAAAGTGCTACTTTTTATATGAAGCTTGTTTGATATGAATACTATGTGACAGTGGTGCGATATATGGGATGGTCTTTTGTATATTTGTCATAACCATGATTTACTCAGCAGGAAAAGCCTCCAAACATATATATTTTTTCATATTACAGGATTAATACTTTTCCTTAAAACATATATGCACCATACACAGCATTTTAGAGCACTCTGCAGTACCTATCAGATTACAAGCTTTGTGCAAGTCCATTGAGAACCTTCTGGGGGTCCGGTCTTAGAGTTTTCCCATTCCTGTTGTAGAACATGAATGAAATCTCACCTGAACGGCAAGCTTGTAATTCCTTTGTACAAGTTCATCACTGTTCTTGGTTCCATATGCAATAGCATTGTGCACTTTTAGAACACACAA
The DNA here is from genome assembly GCA_037306005.1 of Rhinophrynus dorsalis. Lineage (NCBI taxonomy): Eukaryota > Metazoa > Chordata > Amphibia > Anura > Rhinophrynidae > Rhinophrynus > Rhinophrynus dorsalis. Next base: position 658,065,499 of record CM074718.1, on the reverse strand, counting down.
GTGGCCGGGGTTGAAGACAGGAAATAGACCACACATGACTTTACTCCGAAATGCCTTCCTGTGAACTCCTTCACCAAAGTGTAAGTCTTCTGTGGCAATTCTTCCATGTAAGTTTCCCCCAAAGTACATATCAGTGATAAAGTCATCTCTGAACAGAAGCTGGTTGAATTCAATATCCTCCCCACCTAATAAATAAAGATATCAAAGGCTCTTAGATGCAGAACTAGTAGATAATGCCACAATAAAGGATCACGGGCAATGTATTTCAATAACACTTGTAGGTGTACATGAAGGAATCTCCCCTTTCAAGCTGGTAACATGTAAAATCACAAACTTTATTAAGTTTAAGGAATAATAACGCCTAAAAATGAAATCTGGAAAAAGAGAGCTCTGCTGGTTTCATTCTGCAAGTAACAGATAGAAATCCGGACAAAGGAGTGACCGTAGATTTACGATATAATGAGAATTAATTTACAGAACAGAAAAAAATGATGTCATGAAAAAGAAATCTCATTATTGTGTCTAGGACCTTTCCATGCAAACAGCAGAATATGCATGAGACCAGCAGCACAATATACCATTACACAAGACCATACCTCCCAACGTTTCAAATGGCCAAAGAGAGACGCACATATTTTAGGTGGTGTTGCTAGGGGCGTGTTTGGTGGGCGGGACATTCCAGAGAATTTTGTAGGTTCTTTCATGACCTATTCACAGTGACACCTCTTTGTGTAACTGAATAACTGATTTAGATCAAGACCAAAGTATTCTATTTACACAGACTAATTTATAAACGTGTACTGAAGTTTAAACTAATGTGAGTTTTATTGCTGTGGAGCAATGCGATACACTTATATACATACCACTCAGTCTGATCTCCTAAACACAGGGACACCAGGGTGGGAAAGAGGGACAGAGGGTTTTGGGTCTTAAAGAGGGACTGTCCCTCTTAAAGAAGGACACCTGGGAGGTACGCAAGTCTAACATAGCATTATAATATGAATTTAGGCCAAATATGGGATTTTTAAACCTCTTTCAAAATCATCAAAGTCGTTTCTAGGTAATAGGGTCCATACAAGGGGAGAATTTAGAGAACAGTAGCTTAGTATATTGGCTTTAGTCTGACATAGGTCTAGAAATTTGATTCAAGATCCTTATATAGACCAAAATCATGTTAAAATATTCACCCACTGGTTAATATGTCATAATACGATATTTATAACTGTCTTCCTTCTATCTTACATTTAGATTAATTTTTAGTGTTTTACTGTATTCACCAGCAATGGCTCCGTTAAAGGGCCTTGCACTGAATTACAAATTTTTCAGAAAAGGTATGTGACGTGGGTCATATACTGTAAGTACACTCCGTTCACTACTAAGGAATTGTGCTAAGGGTTATCTATAATTAGAACAAACATGTCCCTTTGCATGCTCCAGAGATGAAAGATATAATGGTGCTTTTGGAAAGTATTCAGTGAGGCTAATGTATGAAGCAGAAGTGGATCAGTTCTTTAGTAAACCAACTTCACCACAGGGGAAAAATTAACATTTTTCCAAATTTCTTTTTTGTTTTGTTTAAATAAAGTTTATTGAAGATTTTGCTTTTACAGAGTGTAGCAAAACAGACTAGATTAAACATAACAACTAGGTATTACAATCCCGTTTAAATAAACTTTTATTTAGAAAATGTTTTACCAGGAAGAATATATTGAGATTTCTCTCGTTTTCAAGTATGTCCTGGATGAAACTTGAAAGGAACCAAAATATTATATTGTGAATGACAGTTGAGTACATGAGATGGGGGTGTCTGAATTATTTTGTATTAATGTAAAAGCCCGTGTACGCAGGCCAAGGTACGGGTGATGTTAACCCTTTGCATGCCAGAGGGGTACACAACACATTGCTTTGCAATGTGTTGCGTTGCGTACCATATATTTAGTTGTAATTTATTTTTGGTGTATTTTCTCTTATGAGAAATCCAGTGTGCATTTAAATGTTATGATCTGTTATTTGATGGATGGTCCTCAGTCAGACAACTCCTACTCTACATAACTTGGATCTTTCTTGTCAGCAGGTCTCAGTGTGACAAGAAGGGCTACGGGTGGGAGTGTCTCTATGATGTGGGAGGGGCTTAATTGGATGTGTGTACCTAGTAGGAGGAAGGCGGGTTTGCACTAAAAATGCATAGAATGTGTCAGGAAGTGAGCAGAACAGGGTGGGTCAGAGAGTGGTTACAAAAGAACATATCAACCTGGAGAATCAATCTCTATCCCTTGACACACTTTACTTACAGGAGCAGTAAACTTTTTTTACGAAAACACATATTTTATGGAGCATTTCCTGCTGAATAAAACAAGGTCACTCCCACTGCTGTCAGATGTTTTATTCAAATTTTATAACAGTTCAACTAACCAGGAAGTGAATTTACTGTATTTACTTCCTGATAGTTCTGACAGGAAGTGAATTTACTGTGTTTACTTCCTGATAGTTCTAACTGACAGGAAGTGAATTTACTGTGTTTACTTCCTGATAGTTCTAACTGACAGGAAGTGAATTTACTGTGTTTACTTCCTGATAGTTCTAACTGACAGGAAGTGAATTTACTGTGTTTACTTCCTGGAAGTTCTAACTGACAGGAAGTGACAGGCAGTTTCTATCACATTCTATGGAGAACTGTATGTCTCTGACTTTCTTGACTTTCCTCTCCATTAGAATGTAACAGGAAATCTAATTAGAATTTGACCACTAGAGGGCACTGCTAATGAAAAAAGTGGGTTTAAACTGTAATAACTCTGGAAATATAAATCTCTCGGCAGTGGGAGTACCCTTATTTTACTCAGTAGGAAAATCCCTACAATATATATTTTTTCATAAGAAAAGTTTACTGCTCCTTTAAAGGAGCAGTAAACTTTTTTTATGAAAACTTATATGTTAGAGAACTTTTCCTGCTGAGCAAAACAAAGTTACTCCCACCACTGTCAGTTTTTTTTATTCAAATGTTATAACAGTGCAAATAATCAGAACGTGAATTACTGTGTGTTTACTTCCTGATAGTTCTAACTGGACAGGAAGCGACTCAGCAGTTTCTATCACATTCTATGGGAACTGTTTATCACTGACTTTCCTCTTAAAGGTATAGTAATGTTTCATAATAAAACAGCTCTAATTAATCATCATATTATTTGTGCCTTGGAGAGTGTTATTTCAGTTCTGTCAGAGTTGTAGTTCAAGAGTAATTGAATGATAAAGTATCCCCCTCCCACACCTTCTACTAATGTAACACTGCTCATCTTAGAGCAGAAGGGACTGTCCAGGTAGATTGCAGAGAGGGACAACCTTCAATTAAGATAAGGGAAAAAGCTGAAACACCTGTCAAGGGGGGCAGAGTTTTCATTGTTTTCACAGTAAGAAAATTGACCCTTGGTGTCAGCTGTCTGGTCTATGGACTGGATTCCACATCTGAGGAGTGGGGGCTTACACTAGGTAAAAGGGGCTGGAGGGGGAAACTTTATCCTTCAATTACTCTTGAACTACAACACTCACCGTAATAAAATAACACTCTCTACTGCTCAAATACTATGAAGATTAATTGGAGCTGCTGTTTTTGTGAAACATTACTATCACTTTAAATAGAATGCAACAGAATATCTAATTGGAATCTGGCCACTAGAGGGCAATGTTTAAACCGGAATAATTCTGGAAATATGCATCTCTCAGCAGTGGGAGTAACCTTATTTCACTCAACAGGAAAAGCTCTACAATATTATTTTTTCATAACAAAAGTTTACTACACTGGAGGACACTGGTAGAGCAGAAGTCATACCTAACTAAATGGCTAATAAAGGTATCACTTTTACTCTGCCAGTCTCTTGATTTTACCTGACATCTAGAGTCTCAGGTATAGATTGAAAGACGTATGCTGGTCTAGATTAGAGGCAATGGCTGGTTGTGGATGTGGAGGTCTAACAACTGACTACCTCTGCTTTATATAACATTTATAAAGATTTTACCCTCTCCCAATTTTGCATCATTTATTTACCTTCAACATCCTGATAACGGAAGAGCTGCTCCAGCACTAAAAAGAAACAAGAATTGAATGCATTAAAGTGATTTTCTTGTATCCATCCTATATAATAATTCACTAATGTATGTTTGTCAGAAGCTGCCATGCACAGTAGAGATGGCTGTGCGCACTGCAGTTATGTGCAGTACAGCCATTACAGAGGCAATTGCTGTCTGGCACTGTGGCCCGTGTAAACGGACTGTTCACCTAGTTCAGTACAATAAAGTGAAAGCAATGCAGCATCACGGACATGCATACCTTCTGATGTCAGATGAAATTCCGCTGACACTTTTCCATACATATTCTTCAGACTGCAGAGATAGACCCCCTGATCTTTTTTACTGGTTTGGACTATTGCCAGTGACACAGGGGACTCGTCATTTGAGCTGGAAGACAAGATGTTTCTGCTCAGTAAAATGTATTTACTCTCCATGTAATTTAATTGTAGCAAAAGAAAAGACTACCGATTCTACAGACAAATAGCTTTTTCTACAGATATTAGATTCAAACCAGTAGTTTGAGACCTTTCACAAAATATAATTCGGGAAAAACAGATTATTTTTTTTTTCTTTAATTAAAGGTGTTTAGTAAACCTTTGAGTGTCAAAGAGGTATCCAATGCATTGCACACAATTAATTGGATACCGTTTTGGCACTCAAAGGGTTAATACATTTGTTACTAGGCCTAGACTAAAATGCTATGATGAATTACTTGATTTGTTAGGACAGGGGCAGGTAATTGCTGGTCGGTAAGGGATGATGAAGGTTGTAGTCTCGAACATCTTGAGGTCCAACAAATACCTACCCTGTTTTAACCCTTTGAGTGCCAGAGGGGTATGTAACGCATTGCTTTGCAATGATTTACATACCCCTCTGGCACTCAAAGGGTTAAAGCAACATCTGAAATGATCTGGGGTTATACTAACTTAACCCTTTCAGTGCCAGAGGAGTACGCAACACATTACTAAGCAATGCATTTTGTATTGCTCTGTCTCTCAAAGGGTTAAATACCCTGTACTTCATGCTAGTATCTATAAACATTCTGATGTCTATAATATAGTCTTACATATAATCTGAGGAAGCAGACATGCCTGCCTTTTCCAGTGCTTCCACTGAAACATATCTAGGGCAGAGGTTCTCAACCCCTGCCCTCAGGGCCAACTTACAGGCCAAGACCTTTGAATTTTCCTGCACATGTGTGTTGATCAGAGGCTCATTCAAATTAACTCATCTGTGCTCTAACAAGAAAGTCCTCAGATCCTGGCCTGTTAGTGGCCACTGAGGGCAGGGGTTGGGAAACACTGATCATGGGTATCTTGTGAATGGGTTGCAATAACAACCTTTCTGAATACAGCAGTGAGCACTAATCACAGTCAACATACTGACTTTATCTCAATACAAACAGCACAAACTCACTTTTTTTTGTGAAAAAATTGCACCAATCAAAGGTAGGCTCCGAGTACCTAACATGCTTTAAACACCACTGACGTGTATTAGAACAGTGGTTTCTAACACAACGCATGCATGGCTACAAGCTGATTGGATGGGAGATGCATAAGCACACATCCCAGTCAATTGTAGCATGGGAACCATTTTGAACAGAGATTGGCCATATACATTTCCATCATTATGGCTCAGGCAACATCTAGAGAGGTAATAAAGGGGAGGGAGGGATCTCTTGATCTTTTTTCTTTCCACTGCCAGCTGCAGCAGTGGCGGAGACATTGAGGAATTATTTTTTGGTGGGCATCATGGATAGAAGATAAAGATGAAGAGGGCAGAAGAAGAAGAAGATAGAAGATTACAGAGGAAGGCTGACAATGGATAACAGGTAAGTGTTACACATATGGGTAGGGATGATAAGATAGTGTTAGGTCTAGTATTGTTTCACTTTATTGGTAATGTTAGGGGTAGTGTAGGGATAGTGTTTGGGAAGTGGGGGGAGGGTGACTGTGTTTTCAGCTCACTCTCATTGTTTGACACAGTGTCAAACATCGACAGCTGGCTATTTTCCTTTGATGTTCCCACAATTCACGCTATTTAGTGTGCGTTGCGGGAAGAAAAAGATAAAACGAGCGTTTGGCCACAACATGGGTTTTGGCCACCAACTCTTCTTGGTCCATGTACTGATCTTCTTGTTCTGTGTTTTTTTTTTCCTTACCAACTGTTTTACCGGTGGGAATAGTATCCAGCCCTCAGTGTCATCAGCAAAGATTGAGACACAGCTTTCAATTCCTACTTCCAAATCATTAATATACTAATTAAAAAAAGCATTGGGCCCAGGACTGAACCCTGTGGCACACCACTTATTACTTTAGGACAACTTGAAAAGGTTCTATTTACAACAATTCACTGCCATCTATCATTTAACCAGTTCTCACTCCGTGTACAGATAACACCGCCCATACCGAAGCCTTTTAATTTATGCAGTAACCTGTTGTGAGGCACTGTATCAAAGGCTTTTTCAGAATCCAAGTATACTACATCAACAGCAATTCCCCTGTCCAAATCACTACTTACCCTTTCATAAAATGCAAGTAAATTGGTCTGATATGATCTATTCTTCATAAAACCATGCTGGCTCCCACTAATAAAATTTTTTGTCTTTACATAGTTCTGAATACTGTCAGTTAGTAACCCTTCTAATATCTTACCCACTATGGAAGTCACAGGTCTATAATTTGGATCCTGGTTTGGATCCTGCCTCCTTTTTGAACAATGGTACTATAATCTAGCCCAGGGATGGTCAATTTGTGGCTAGGATGATAATCACTGAACATTTTGGATAATAATTTTTTTTTTACTGACATTTATGTGAACTTACATCTTTTTATTTTCGCCACTGATTTTTAGCAATTTTGTGGTGAGCATTAAGTACATTTACTGATGTCAGCAACCCTGCCAGTGACTCCCCATGCCATTTGACGACAGCTCACATCATCCTCAGTTTGCCACTAGAGGGCTGCAGGTTGCCCACACTGTTTGATTCTACAGAAGGGTGACCAGAACTTTAACCAGGGACACATAGGAAATAGGCATATTTCAGGACTGCTCCCAAATCAAATCAGCCCTGCTGTGCATATTTCATATGTGTCCCCAGTTAAAAGGTGAGGTCTGATCACCCTGTACAAGATGTATGGATGAAATGGTTTGGATTTATATAAAGACTCAGCACATTAACTATGTAAGTAACACAGACCTTATAATTAATATAAATCATAACTGGTAACACACAAAATTGCCTTGAAAAATTAAAGGGGAATCGTACCCAGGAAGAAGTTGCTCTTAATTTGTTTAACAAATTGATTTACCTAGGAGTAGCTGTCTTTTGTACTACAGTTGGTTACTTATATCTGTATAGATCACTATATCTGCAGTTTCCTGTATACAGTGATCTCTACTGAAGGCTGCCTCTAGACCAGACCTCCTCACAGCAAGTAATTGGCCACAATAGCCTTGAATGAATCTTGATGGACACTAGTTGTCATATCTAGGAACTTTCACCATGATTTGACCCTCAGATCTTTGAAATATTAACCCGTAAAGCTCACCAAAATATAGATACTGTCGATATGTCTCAGAATGCTCTAACCCAGAGCTGATATAGGAACCCTGAATATGCTACAATGTAGAGCAGTGATTCTCAATGCTAGTCCTTGGGACAAGCCAACAAATAATGTTTCCACACATCCCAGCTTGCTTACCGTAGGGCAATCACTGGCTCAGTCATTTTGCTTGCTCTATCTGTGCTTAAAGGGATAGTAATACTTAAGTATTACTAATCCCTATAGTAAAGTCCTATTAAAAATAAATGTATTGCTCCCAGTGTCATTTCTCAAACCTTTATGGTTTGAGAGATAATCGCTCTTAAAGTTGCCCTCCCCTTCCCCCTTCCCCGAAGTCAGTGTTGTAGCTGACTGAAGGGAAATCCGGTCATAGATCATCAGACGGCTCTTCAGCAGAGCCGCGATCGCGTTAATAAAAAAAAAATCTTTCACTAAAATGGTCTTCTACGTGTACTTGCAAACCAAGCACACATAGAAGACCATTTCAGTGAAAGTTTTCTTTTTTATTAAAGCGATCTCGGCTCTGCTGTAAAGCCGTCTGAAAGTCGTACGACTCTCTTCCCTTCAGTCAGCTAGAAAGCTGACTACGGGGAAGGGGGAGGGAGAGGGCAACTTTAGGAGCGATCATCTCTCAAACCATAAAGGTTTCAGAGATGACACTGGGGGCAATACATTTATTTTTAATAGGACTTTAATATAGGGATTAGTAATACTTAAGTATTACTATTCCTTTAATCAGGGCTATCCTAAAACCTGACCTATTGTATGTCCCGAGGACTGGAGCGGAGAATCACTGCACTAGACCAGGGGAGCTCATACCTGTCCTCAATCCCCCCACACACACCGTGTATGTTTTCAAGATCTCCTCAATAAAACCCAAGTGAATGGCTGTAGGCAGATCCCTCACAATGACAGAACCACTGATTGATTCACTTGTGTTCATGTGATGAGATCCTGAAAAATTGAATGGGAGGGGGCTGGGGACAGATATAAGTGCCCCCCTGCTAGACAATAGAGGACCTTATGTACAAAAGAAAAGTGGGGCAATTCTGGAGCGAGCCAACTGCATCATACAGGGAAATAAAAAAATCCTACTTATTTAAATGGAGCTTTTAACTCCTTGAGCGCTGGAGAGGACTCAGTTGCATTGCTTCACTCCATTATTTGAAGGGTTAAAAGCCAAATTTAAATCAAAGGAAGTTTTGGGAGTTTTATTTCTTTTGTTTGTTCCAGAAATGCCCTTTTCCTTTGTGTGTTTCTGTACAAGTAATAAAAAGTGATCCCGCATTTGAATCTGCAATTGACACGGCTGTCTGGCTCTGTAAGTACAGTGGATCACTCAGTGAGACATATGCTCAGCTGGTTAGCTCCTCTTCATCCTGAGAGATTCAATTTCACAAGCATCCTGTCGCCTATCAATCACCTGTCACCAATCAGATCAAATGAGACATTCCCTGTTTAATCATATTGGCAGCTGTAGTATGATAGCGTTTCTGCACAGTTCAAGCACCTGATCTGACCCTACCTTGATTCAAATTATTGCTGAGAATTTAATTGCAACATTGAGTAATGTACAACCAAAACTCTCGTGCAAGTTATACAGTGTATCATAGGCCATATGCCTAATGGAAACAGAGAACAGCATAAGACAGTGACACATTTTAGGACAGGGGTGCACAAACCTTTCTTCAGCCCCCCCCCCATGGTGCAGGTTTTCAGTATCTCTCACATGACCTTATGTGTTGAATGTATTTTAGGAGCCTGGATGGGATCTCTCGTTTTGGGCCTATATTATATACATATATTTCAGTCCCACTGGCTCCTAACCACATAAGAGTATCCTCATTGGAAAAGGCATCACATGGCAAAATCATGTATTTAAAAATAAATTCGTTTAGTGGGTGGAGGGATGTAAAATAACCCTTTTGTCTCCCTCCTGCTTCTATTGGTACCAATTCCCTTAATTTTTTCATATGCTGGTACTGACAAAAGTAGGATGTTTCAGAGTTATGAAAGATATTAGTATCTCTGAACTGGTGGCAATGGAAGAAAATGTAAACTTTTGGAAACATTTGTGTACACTATTATAGGGATAGAAAGACAAACTATCCAACATGTAATGTGTCTGATTGTCTGCTTCACAACATAGGATGCCTTTTCTATCTAGACTAGAACTGTTATTTAATAATAAAAAAGAGGTGCTCATAGATTTGATATGTCTTCAACAAAAAGCAAAACAAATCTTTAAAGAAGCAGTAAACTTTTATTTATGAAAACACATATTTTATAGAGCTTTTACTGCTGAGTAAAACAAGGTCACTCCCATCACTGTCAGATGTTTTATTCAAAATTTATAGCAGTTCAAATAACCAGGAAGTGAATTTACTGTGTTTACTTCCTGATAGTTCTAACTGACAGGAAGTGACAGGCAGTTTCTATCACATTCTATGGGGAACTGTATATCTCTGACTTTTCTGACTTTCCTCTCCATTACAATCTAATAGGAAAACTAATTAGAATTTGACCACTAGAGGGCACTGCTAATGTAAAAAAAACAGGGGCTTAAACCATAATAACTGTGGAAATATACTTTCTCAGCAGTGGGAGTACCCTTATTTTACTCAATAGGAAAATCCCTACAAAATATATTTTTTCATAAAAAAAGTTCACTGCTCCTTTAAGTTAAGTATTTGACTCACATTTCGAGAAGGTTCACCAAAGGAACCTATTTATGAGACTACAAGTTGATTAGCCCGTGTACACGGGCCACAGTGCCAGGCAGCAATGACCGCAGTGCAGTCATGCACAGTAGAGACTGCCCCACGCCGCGGCTTATACAGTCTGAATTTGGAGCGCCCTGCTCCGTTATCAGCTGCGGCGTGGGCCGTCTGCACTGCACATGACTGCAGTGCGCGCAGCTGTCTGTATTGCGCATGACAGCTTCTGACAAACATACATTAGCGAATTATTAGATAGGATGTGAGCATATGGGATATATTCTAATGCCCTTCACAAAGATTTCTTTGCAGCAACTAATCCCCAACAATCTCCAAAGATAACGCCTACAAACAGCAATAAACACAACCAATGTAGCGAGAAATAGGGTTGTTCTTCAATCATATATCAACAATGTATAATCAAAAACTTTAATATATTCACAAGAGGTAGATCCTCTTTTTTGAATATATTCAACTTTTTTGTTAAATATTGTTGATATACGATTGAAGAGAGGTACTTTGGCTGATATTGTTATGACCATTTTAGCAGAGATAGGAAGCAGAAAAAAAGAAAATTGTAATCAGCACAACCTGTGGTCAACGCACACCAAGGTGGTACCATTTTCCTTTGGCTTGCAAAAATCACTGAATACATTACGGAATTCCATAGTTTTTAAATATCTTAGTATCATTGAAGTAGTAAGTTTGAAATATATATATATTTTCCTATAGCACCATCTTCTAGAAATATTAATGCATACTAGGCTAAAGGTAGACAGGCAAGTGACCCCTCACTTGATGTACTGAGTTGTCTTCTTTCCAAAATATCTTCCTATTCTCCATATCTTTAATTCAGTGGTTCTCAATCTTTTTTGGCACAGGGCACCACTAAACAACAGTCCAGAATTCTCAGAGCACACCTAATGTTTAAAGGTAATTTTTCAAGAGCATATTAAAATGTAAAAATACAAAAATGTATTATTATTCTTAAGTTTTACAATCAGAATTACAAAATCAATATGTTGTTCTTAAATTCCCTAAATAAATATATTTAAACATTTCAATTTTTGCCTGTCTTCATAGGAAAACTGCGCCGCCCCAAGCTAGTCCTCAGGGTACGCCTAAGTACCACAGCACCCTGGTTGAGAACCACTGTTTTAGTTGTTACAGTCATTTTAGTACAGGCAGGTAAAATTCAAACAATATAAGAAAAATTGTAGAATATGGTAAGGATATATTTTGGTAAGGCTTCTGGAAACCACTTTGGTATGTCAGCTCTTTCCAATAGGGTGTCATTTTTCCTGGGAGAGAAGCTGCTAATAAACACAGGAGGAAATTCAATGGGCTTCAAAGATTTCAGTATGCTTGAAGGGGTAGAAATGCGAAGAAATGCATATTTTCACTTAGCACCACATCTGGAAATGTTTGTGAACCCCGGGCTAGGGGTAGAAAGTCAAGCAACTACTGATTTGATGCAATATACTGTCTTCTTTTCAAAATGATATGCCTTTTCTACCTTTCTTTTTTTCTGTAGTTGTTACAAACATTTAAGTGCAGGTGTGTCATATTAAAAAGCAAAGAAGCAGATTGTAGTTCATGCAATTTTGTGATTCTGGCTTTCCCTACGATATGACTCAATCCAATACAGTAAAGTTTTAAACAGGGGTCTTCTAGCTACCTAACATAATATGGTTTGATACGATTTTCAATTATTTCAAAATACATGAAACAGTGTAAATAATAAGAAAAAAAAAATTTTGTTTTGCTATTGCACCATCATCTGGAAATTTAACTTCAAAACAGCCTTGGGGAAGAAAAGCAAACTCCTTATCCTGTTTTCACTGCCCACTGTTTCCACTGCCCACTGGTAGTTAAATAACCCCACACACACTGCCTGACCCTCATGCCTGGTTCCACTGGTTCACAGTTAACCACATACGCAGTATGACCCCCCCCCCCTCCCCAACCTGCTTCCATTGGTTACTGGAAGTCACAGATCCCCACATACACCGTTTGACATCCAACTTTGTTCCACTGGTACTCACAGATCTCCACATTCACTCTCTGATCACCACCCCCAGCCTAGTTCCACTGCTCACTGGCAATCACGGATTCTCCCACACACTGTCTGGCCCCCTAACCTTCTTTAGCTGGTAGCCATAGAATCACACATACACTGTTTCCTCCCCCATCCTAGTTCCACAAGTAGTCACACCCCTGGTACCCAATATGGTATGTCAACCCACAGCAGTGGGTTACCATTTTTCTTCGGCTGGCAGACCATACTGAATACACTAGAAAATCCCATTGTGTTGAAGCACTGTAGTATCTTTGAAGTGACTGATGTGTAAAAAAAGTAGGTGTTATTTCCTATAGCAACACTTTCTGGAAATAGTTATGCATACTTAATTAGGGGTAGAGAGATAAATGACCCCTCATTTGATTTGGATAATTGTCTGCTTTCCAAAATGGTATGCTTTATCAATGTTTTCTTCATTTCTCTCATTGTTATAACCATTTTAGTACAGGCAGGTCATTGTGGAAAAATGTATGAAAAATGATTGATTGTATCTGGTGTAGTTTTATGCTACTTGCATCCCTGCAATATGTCAACTCATATCAACACTGTGTAATCTTTCTTGGAAAAATAGCTACTGATTACAGTAATAAATTCCATATTTTTCAAAACTATTTATATCTTTGAAGAGGTAGAAAAGAAAAATAGCTCTGTTTTTCCTATAGAGATGCATTCTGGAAATATTTGCGCACAGCAGCCTAGGGGTTAAAAAGGAAATGACCCCGCATTTGTGGGTGAACATCTACTTTCCAAAATGGTATGCCTTGCACACCTTTCCTTCATATGACCATTTTAGTACAGGTAGTCATTTTCAAAAAAGAAAACAGGTAGGTGGAGTTTTGTACTTCTGCCCCCCCCCCCACAGTATGTCAGCTCATACCATATGGTGCCATTTTTATCATAAGAGCAGTTGTACCCTTGTTTTAATCAGCGGGAAATGTCCACTGATATATAAAACATCCTATATAATAATTCGCTAAAACATGTGTAAAGACGCAGTCATGTACAGTAGAGAATGCTGCGTGTGCTGCAGTTATGTGCAGTAGAGACTGCCCGCGCCTGATACAGAGCTGGACGCTACAAAGGAGCATCCAGCTCTGTATCAGTTGCGGCGCAGGCAGTCTCTACTGCGCATGACTGCCCCGCGGCCGGCTGGTAGTGGCACTGTGGCCCATGTAATGGGCTCTTCAGCTAGTTTCATAATGAAACATTACTGCTTCTTTAGAAAGCAGTGCAGTGCTTCACAGTGTGTTCAATACATCTCTAGAGTCCAGGAGTTTCATTAGTCTTATCTCTGTTGGAATGCAAAAAAAATGTTGTACTTGTATCAATTAGCCTTACCTTCTGTGTATTCGGGCAAGTAGCTTGGAATCCTTAGTCCAGGTTACAGTAGAGTCTGCATGAATTTCACCAAAATGACAGTATAATTTCAGGTTGCCAGAACGGTCAGGGAACATCTCCGCTTCGATGTGGTGTAATAGCCTGGGAGCTGTAAATTCAACATTTATACAGTTATCCCAGTATTTGTGGACATGCTATAACTTAGCGATCACTAATACTTTTTTTTTTTTTTTTTTTTTTTTTTTTTTTTTTACAATCCTACTCATATCTACAGTCCTTTAGGCTCAGATGAGTTCCTTTTATACTTACGTGTTACAGCTTTTTCATTTTGTTTGCTAGTATCCTTATATGCATTGTCTCTCAACTGTTAAGTGTTTTTGTCCTGTCAGCCTATTGTACAGTGATGTGAAATTTATTGGATAATTATAAATGATGATGATGAATGATGAAATGAATATCTGATCTTTTATTGGCTAAGCTTTAATACTCAGCCAATCACATTTTAGCTGCTCTGAGATTAGTTAGTAGAAATTCCAGTTTGAGAACCTCGTTGTCTGTGATTGGATAAGACATATACCCACTGTGCCTTTGAGAAACTTTATCTCACATGCATGCTTAAATGTTTCATTACTTGTTTCGTTGACAAACTGTATCAGGAGACCCCTTAGGCAATATTTGTAAACCCTGCCCAACCCAATTGTAAGGCGGTAGGAAAAAGGAAGGGAGCTCAGATTCCCATGCTCACCTGTGGTTGGAAGGTAGCAGACCACAGTGCTATAACTGTTGAAACAGAGGATATATGACACATTTCTTAATTAATACTTAAGTGCATGAGGGCAGTACAGTACACTAAATTAGTTAAACTCCACCCCACCAATACAAGTGATGCACTGTAGTGAGGAGGTCAGGAGACTTTCTTAGTGTGCATAAAATGGTGGTGGTGGTTAGGAAGGTGGGAATGATATTTTATTAAATATAAAGAGGTGGGTATATTTTTCTTCTGATTTAAAGAGTGTACATGTATTTAAACACACTGTTATTTAAAGGGGAACTTTCAGTTCATACTTAGTCGCCATGCATTCATTAAACTCATGGCGACTAACTTTAAAATAGATGTTTTACCTTTAAAAAAAATAGCCCAATGTAACAGAATCCTTTCCATTTGGGGACTGACGAGCAGGTTAGTGCGGTCTGTGCGCCTGCACCGTCAGTCCCTTCCAGTAACCCTATTGTGCACTGCAGTGCTACTCAATGGAGACAGGGACTGACAGAGCAGGCGGTCTCCAAACGGGAAGGATTCAGTTACACTGGGCTTTTCTGTAAAGGTAAGACATCTATTTCAAAGCTAGTCGCCATGCGTTTAATGAATGCATGGTGACTAAGTATGTACTGAATGTTCAACTTTAATAATGTTGCTATATTTAGATCCAATTGAAAACATAGCAATTCAATTTCATGTTGTTATGCAAAATTAGTGAATCTGTTACTTTGTGTTGATACCTACTCTTACCAGAATGCACTTCTCAAACAATGATACTGTCACCTTGTCACCAATTGAATAAGAGAGAAAACATACTAGGAGATTTAAAAAGAACATGTCATATACACTCATTGTTAAATACAAGTTAACTCTTTGAGCTCTAGAACATTGTGCAATGCATTGCAGAGCAACATGTTGGCTCCCTGCTGTTGCTCAAAGGGTTAATGGACTTTTGCATATACCTTTCAGTTTTTCACCCCCTTTAATGTAATGTATTTTGTCTGTGATCAAACAATGAAAAACCATAGAACACATAGATATTCCAAGAAACGTACCTAGGCACAAAGCATAAATAATATTTAAAATAACAATTAAGAAAAATAAATGATTTCTAAGGGCTTTAGAAAATGAATCAATTTGGTAAAATAAAAGTAATACTATCAATTATAATAATAAACCATGTTATAACTTTCTGATTTCATGACACTTTGAGCACCCCATATATGATATTTATGGATGGTCTACATCTACTAATGAAAAGGATTTGGGAGTAATGGTAGACAATAGACTTAGCAGTAGCGTGCAGTGCCAGCTGGCAGCTGCAAAGGCCAATAAGATATTGGCATGTATTAAAAGGGGTATTGACTCAAGGGAGGAAGATATTATTATGCCTCTTTACAGGTCCATGGTAAGACCCCACCTAGAACATGCTGTTCAATTCTGGGCACCCTTTCTGAAAAAGGACATTATGGAACTAGAGAGAGTGCAGAGGAGTGTTACAAAACTAGTAAGGGGAATGGAAAGTTTTAGTTAGGGCTAGAAAAGTTAAACTTGTACACACTAGAAAAACAGCGTCTTAGAGGGGATATGATAACATTATATAAATATTTTCAGGGCCCATACAAAGGGCTCTCCAAAGACCTGGTCATTAACAGAACAGTACAAAGGACAAGGTGCCACCCTCTTAGACTTGAGGAAAGGAGAGTTTGTCTACAACAACGGAAGGGTTTCTTTACAGTAAGGACAAAAAGGTATGGAATTCACTGCCTGAGGAGGTGGTGCTATTGAATACATTAGATGCCTTTAAAAAGGGCCTGGATACTTATTTAAAAGAGCAGAACATAGAGTGCTATGTACATTAGTATTGGGGTTAATATTTAGTTAGGGCTTGTTGATCCAAGGAGAAATCGGATTGTCCTTTGGAATCAAGAAGGAATTGTTTCCCTCCATTCAAGGCAGAATTTAAAATTGCTGTATTGTGGGTTGAACTATATGGACGCAAGTCTTTTTTCAATCTAAATTACTATGTTACTATGTAGATATGAGTGCCTGATATATCTCTATTAATTTATTATCACTTTGAGAGACACTGCAGTGTCCAACACCTTGCAAATCAATGCATGAATACTGGTCTGCACTCTGAGGTTTACATTTTAAAACGTGTCTACTATTTTTAACCTGAATCTATTTTTAAGCATTGGAACATGCAGAGCTTGGTGTTGTTTGCATGTAACCCAGTTACTAAGATTTGCCTTGTTGGACATACCAGTGATGTTACTTGTTTATTCCACACATAATTGGCTAACCAATAATTAGCCACAATTAATAGCGTGAGAAAATACAACCAGTTGTGGCATCTTTTCCAGAATAGCTTTCAGAAGCTCCTATTTCACAGCCTATAATAAATCTGTTGGCAACATGTTTTTGTAGACACTCAAACTATCAGGTGTTCTTCAATTAATCACAGTGGTTACATATTCCAACTTGAAAATGATATGGGAATAGCAGCCATACCTGGGAACTCTGACCTTGAAACTCTTGGTTTTAACCAAAATATCAATAGGCAATGACCAAATAATCTGGGTTATGGTGTCCAGTGTCACCTACTACATGATCTGCACCAATTACCGGTTTACTTTATTATCTGATTCAGTGCCATATACACTAGTAATGCATAGTAACATAGTAAATAAGGTTGAAAAAAGACACAAGTCCATCCTTTGCCTCATACCCCAGTGACATGAGAATTGTATAGCTGTCCTGCTACCAAATAAGTCAGTCATTTATCAGACCTTATAATAACTAGAATTTATATCGCACCTTTCTCCCAGTGGAACTCAAAGCACTTTCAGAGTTAACCAAATCGGCAGCTGAAAAATAGATGTTATTATTACCCAATCGATGGTACTCATTGATCAACCTCTGAAGGATGAAGGGCTGAGTTGACCCTGCCGGGATTCAAACCTGCAACCTTGCAGTTTTAACAAGCTCTGTAGTGAGAGCATTTACCACTGGGCTCTCTCACCGATTCACCAACCTTCCTGATCTGCCGACTAATATACAGTATAACCCTGTATGTTCCCTTTTGAAAGAAGTGTATGTAATCTTGCAATGGGAGAATTCCTGCTTGTGTGTGTTCATGCAGTGAGTAAGGGTCATATGTTCAAAGGTAAAGTGGAGGAATTCTGGGGCAAACCAATTGCACTATGGGTAGAAGCAATGCACTGGGGACCTCTCTAGCATTCAATGGGTTAAAATCCTTATTTAAATCAATGGGGCTTTTTTGGGGGAATTTTTTGTTTTCCCTTATAGTGCAAATGATTTGCCCCTGAAATCCTCCACTTTTCTTTTGAACATACGTCCCTAAGCTGTTTCATGGTAATGGATCTTTGTGCACTGATTGGAGCATCAGGGCCCTATTGCAGAGAAGAATATTATGGGGAACTTTAAGATGTCGGGATCGGCTAATTATGAAAATGTGCACGTCTGAATGTGGACACTCGGACCACGTGACGCTTCTCTCATTGATGTACAAAGCGTCACTAATCTGCTTTATTTCCAGACTCCATATAATTCAGGGATTCAGACTACATTACCCATAAATGAACCATTCTTAGCTCCTGAATGAAACATATGAAGGGATGTATGTACATACCTGGGAACTTTTTCTTGTGGCCTCCCCTAAGGGAAAGGCCTGTGGTGCCATTGAGGGAGACAAATGATGCAATTTGTGTCAAAAGGGGGTGGAGCTTAATTGTGACTGGTGGGCAGGGCTTCAGAAAAGTGTAAAAGTATAGGGCAATAGGCTGGGGAAGGAGAAGAAGTGTGCGGAGATTGAGTGAAACTGATAAGGAAGGAGAACCAATGGGCAGAGTTTCTTAAGAAACTATCCACACCCCAGAGAATCAGACTCTGCCCCAGAGACCTGGTAATGCAGGGGCAAACCCGGAGTCTCCAGGGGAAATCCGTAGAATTCCCAGCTATGCTTATGTATAAAAGCAAATTCTGGGACAAACCATTTGCACCATGGGGCACAGAAAAAAACCTATTGATATAAATGAGGCTTTTAATCCCTTGGATGCCAGAGAGGTGTCCGAAGCACTGTGAAACAAAGCGTTTTTTCTCTTTTGCTTTGATGCCTAAAGCGAGAAGCACAGGAGCGAATATTCACTGAGAACGAACACAAGCATGGCATTTACTTGTACTTCAGCCAGTCATTGCACAGGAGTATCACTATTTATCCCTGTAGTGTCATTACAAAGGAGACATATCCAATTGCATAACGAGATGACTCCACCCATAAGGACAGCTCAGCCCAAAAATGCAGGGCAGCTCCACTGTGGACGAGAGTTTCAGCAAACCCCAGATGCATGTTTCAGCCTCTGTGGGCCTCGTCAGTGAGATGTAGCTGGTCTCTCCTGGCACTGGGAGCATGGTACACATCTGGAATCCTCCTTACCAACTCTTCATACATATACTGTATTCACAAAGCTAAACAGGTGCAATTCTAGGGCAAACCAACTACACCACAGGGGGGACAAACAGAAATTCCCATTGCTTTAAATCAAACTTTTAAGCCTCTGAACGCTAGAGAGGTCCCCAAAGTATTGGCATGCACTGCTGACCTCTCTAGCGTTCAAAGTGTTAAAGGCCCAATTTAAATCAGTGGAAATGTTTATTTCTTCATATAGTGAAGTTGGTTTGCCCCAGATCTGTCCTTCCTTTACTTTGATGCCCATGTCCCCTGATGCAGTGTTCCATGAAGACTACTGAGCAATGTGCATTTCAGAAAGATCAGAACAGCATTACACCATTACCATTAAGGACATTAGCACAGTATTATACCATTACTGTTAGGGAGAGGTCAGCACAGCATTTCAGCCCACTGTCAAACAATTACATTCAGAGCTAAATCAACACAGTGTTATACCATTACTTGTAGAGAGGACAGCTCCGTATTACACCATTACTCTTAGGAAGATCCACACAGTTTTGCACTATTGCTCTTATGGAGTTCAGCACAGTTTTACACCATTACCATCCTGTGCAACTATACCCCTTTTTGGCTCTTGCAGCGGTTGAGTGATGCTGCACAATGCTGATTAGTCTATACGATGAGTGATGATGTCAGGGATTTGGCATAGCAGTGCCTTTGCAGGACAGGACGATTCTCTCTAACAGCTGGAAGGACAGACCCTGTAGTGCTGATGGGATATGGGATGCAAGCAGACCTAGACAGGTGGTAGTGGTAGGACATTCCAAAATTAGGAAGACAGGGATATCTGTCACCAGGATCACTACAACTGAATGGTTTGCTATATAGAGCGGGCTCAGGTTTGGCATATAGTAAATTGGCTTGATAGATTGTTGTAAGGTGCTGGTCATGACCTGGCTGTCATATTACATGCTGGTGCCAATGACAAAGTCAGTGAGAGATGGAGGTCCATTAAGAATAATTTCAGGGATTTAGATTGCAAGCTTATACAATGGATCTCTAAGGTATTGTTCTGATTTACTACCTGTGCCATACTCTACACCAGGAAGGCAATTGGACATCAGGGACTTGGTGTAAACAGGAGGGGTCTGGGTTCTAGAACACTGGGCTGTCTTTGTAATAGTGACAGATTGCCCCATAGTGGAAGGGGGGCAGAATAGGATCTGTAGAAGAGACTTTAAACTAGAAAGGGTGCTTCAGATAACCCAGGATAGTGTAGACAGTGTAGAAGAGAAGCTGCAATTAGAAAAAAAACATAGGGGTGGAGAAAAGAGAAGAGCAAGTTTAGCTAATCATGAGGTGCCTATGTTGCATTGTGATAAAATGCGGTACCATTATTCAAAAAGGGGGCGAGATCTAAACCAGGAAATTACAGACCTGTGATTTTGTCTTCCATACTCTTTAACATACTAGAAGGGTTACTAACATAGTACTCAGGACTATGTGACAACAACAACATTATTATTAAGAGTGAGCATGGTTTTAGGAAGAATAGATCATGTTTGCCTAATTTATTTGCATTCTATGAGAGGGTAAATGGTAACTTGGATATGGGAATTACTGTTCATACAGAATATTTGGATTTTGTGAAAGTCTTTGATACTGTGGATCACAACAGGTTTCTGAATATATTAAAAGGCTTTGGCTTGGGAAGTGATGTCTGTGCAAGGATAGAAAACTGCAGTTGTAAATGGAACCTTTTCAAGTTGATCTAATGCGTGTAAGTGGAGTGCCTCCCGTTCAGTCCTGGGCTCGATGCCTTCTAATTTGTTTATTAATGATCTTAAAGTGGGTACTGAAACTAAACTGTGTAAGGAAATACATAGAGAATGATAGCAGGATGTTTGTCTCTGTAGAAGGATTTAGAAACACTGAGTGACTGGGCAGAAAAGTGGCAGATAAGATGTAATAAAGGGAAGATTATGAAACTGGACGCTAATTATACATATGCACTAAACACCCCTGCTCCCCATTACATTACCATACCCATATTTTGGGCTATATGTATAAAGAAAAAGAAACAGTTCTGGGACAAATCAACAGCACCACAGGTGAGAAACGAACCCTGCCCCCAATGAATTTAATGGAGATTTTAACGCTTTGAGTTCTAGAGAGGGTACGCACCGCATAGCTTTGCAATGTGCTGCTTACCACTCTGGCACTCAAAGTGTTAACTCACCGAATGCTAGGGAGGTAGCCAATGCATAGTTTTGCTCTGTTGCTCTCTAGCATTCAAGGGGTTAAAAGGCCAGTTTCCATATTTGGGGATTTTTTCCATGTTCCTTTTTGGTGCAGATGGTTTGCTTTCCCATATTGCTTTACTTTCTATTAGTACATAAGGCCCTTTGTAACAGTTTGTATCAATGTTGTTACTATTTGCTTATCACTTGCACTGGTTATTAGTACTCATCATAAATATATGTTAACCCTTTAAGGACCAGAGGGGTGTGCAACGCCTTGCCTTAAAGGGTTAAAGGGATAGTAATATTTCATAATAAAAGCAGCTCTAATTAATCATCATAGTATTTGGACTTTGGAGAGTGCTATTTCAGTTCTGTCAGAGTTGTAGTTCAAGAGTAATTCAATGATAAAGTATCCCCCTTCCGCTCCTTTTACTGATGTAACACTGTTCAGCCAGATCAGAAGGGAGGTGTCCAGGTAGACTGCAGAGAGGGACAATCTTCAATTAAGATAAGGGAAAAACCTGAAAAGCTTGTCACTGGGGGCAGGGTGTTCATTGTTTTCATAGGAAGAAGATTGTCCCCTTCTGTTACCTGTCTGGTCTTACAACCAGATTCACATCTGAGAAGAGATGGCTTACACTAGGAAAAAGGGGCGGGAGGGGAAATTTTGTTTGTGAATATATCTTAAATCATAAAGGTTTGAGAGATAAGACTTATATCGTTCTTCATGTTTTTTTAATGCCTACAAAATAAAATAAAGTTAAAACGAAGTATTACTATCCTTTTAAAGGGAACTATCATTCCAAATAAGGTCCACACCCCAATAATTAGCCATCTAGTGATTAGCTAGTAGTATTAACTAGAATAATTACCTCGTTACTGAGAAATTCTACTTTTGCTGGAACTGACGGCCAGGTAACAGCGCGCCTTTGCCGTCAGTCCCTTCTGGTACATAAAGGTACCTTATAACACCTCCTACAGGAGACCAGATGTCTGTAAGCTAAGATGTCTGCTCTGTTGCGGAGCGTCAGTCTCAGCACAAGTAGGATTTATCTGTAAAGCGGTAATTATACTGGATAACACTACTATTGTTACGCTTATCACTAGATGGCTAATTGTAGGGGGGCTTTATTTGAGGTGATAATTCCCCTTTAATTACATTTTTGCTCCACGTCTCACCTTTTTTGCCATATGTTATAGCCGCCGAGACCTCTGTTTTATCCTCCTGTTTGGATTCATTTGGCTCATCCAATGGCAGCGCCTCATTAACCACCAATGTCCCCTT
The DNA here is from genome assembly GCA_037306005.1 of Rhinophrynus dorsalis. Classification (NCBI taxonomy): domain Eukaryota; kingdom Metazoa; phylum Chordata; class Amphibia; order Anura; family Rhinophrynidae; genus Rhinophrynus; species Rhinophrynus dorsalis. The sequence goes on along the minus strand of CM074718.1, from coordinate 658,043,013 downwards.
TTCAATACATTTTACATTTTTCACAGCTTCCGTTCCCTTTGTTTTACCTTTTTTCATTGCAGTTTCATCTGTATTTTTCCCATTCACAGTGGCAACTGAACTTTCAGAAAGACTCATTTTTTTACCTTCATCTGGGTCTGTATGAGCTGGGCTCTGTAGATTCTGGATGCAATCGCTTTTTAAATTTAAGTCATCTCCATTGTTTGCTTCAGAATCTTCACAAATGTATAACAGTCCCTGGGAACTTGGAATGTAATCCAGTGTGTTTAATGGACGTGCCGTATCTATTTCAATTAAATTATTATGCTCAGAGTTACTGGATGCAGCTGGCAACTCAGCCTTTACTTTCCTAGGGCTTAATGCTTCACTTTGCACAGAGAAATTACTCAGATGTTCATTAGCAATATCATTTTGGTGGTCTTCCAACGCAATGTTGTCATCTAATTGATCACACTTACTGGCTGTAGCACAACGGTTATTTTGTGAAGAATGTTGTTTGTCTTTATTTTTGCACTTCAGTTCCCCCTTTGGATGATGCGCCAATGCTTTATTGTTAATATTTGTTCCATTACTCCTACATTGTTGTGTATCAATAGTTCTCATACCGTGATCATCAGATGTGCTATTTTTATGAAGCCCCAAGCTCTTGGCTTCCTTACAAGTATCCAGGTTTGTGTCCTTATCATTTAAGACAGAATTTTTTTTAACTGCCATTAAGGTGTGTTTATCTGTTACTTGACCACGTACATTATCAAGCTGTATTGTGGTATTTGTGTTTATAACTTCACCAGTTTGTTTACTGAGACCATCCATGCCTTGAGAGCGCTCGTCACTGCCATTCTCAATATTTGTGTGTTTCTGTGATAGTATCCTATTACCCTTTTGACATTTACTGTCAGAAATAGATTTATCACATAAAATTCCAGGTAAGTTATATCCTATCTCCATATTGTCAAATATCTTACACTTTTCATCAGATCTCTGTCCAGGAGATATGTTTACTCCAACAAGGTCTTTACCATCATGGAAATGATCAATGGTTTCAGTGTTGCTGAGATGTTCTACAGTAGAAGGTGAATGGGCAGCTTTCTGCTTGTTCTTCGATTGTTGTGTTGGACAACTGCACACCATCTTGTCAACTTTAGTTTTCTTTTCTTTTGTGTGGTTTGTGTTTTGTTGACAATCCTTTGGCTGTTTAGATTCACAGCGAACTTTAATGAAATGCTCACTCGACTGTCCACAAGTCTCTGGGAGAACTTCATTAGGTTTATGACATTTTATTAGCTGTAAAAGAATAGTAAATGTCAGAAATGTATTTAACAAATTTAGATTTCACAAAGTCCATACGCAATGGCTTGAGAACATTAAAGGGACAGTAATGTTCCAGAAAAAATCTTTGTAGTTATGTAGTGCTTAAAAAATGAAACTGTATGCAACAAATCTTATCTCTCAAACTGTTATGGTTTGAGAGATATTCTGCATTAAAGTTCCCCCTCCCTCCCCTTTCCTTGACGTCAGTGCTGTGCTGACTGCAGGGGAATCCAACCATTCCAATTAAGTAATTCATTTTAAATAACGCAATTTCGGCTCTGCTGAAGAGCCTCCTTGTGTCGGCCGACACGGATATCCTACTGTCAGCTTTACAGCTGACATAAGGAGAAGGGGAGGGAGGGTGAACTTTGAATATGAATATCTTTCAAACCATAGTGGTTTGAGAGATAGGGTTTGTTGCATATAGTTTAATTTGTTAAGCACTACAAAACTATAATTTTTTTTCTCAGACATTACTGTCCCTTTAAGGCTACTATACTACAATAAATGAGAAATTCTGGGGTAAAACAACTACAACACGGAGGGGGAATAAAAATTCCACGAATTACCATTTATTTAATTGGGGCTTTAAACCTTTTGAATGTTAGAGAGTTTTCTAATGCATTGGTTCACAATAAGTGGAGAAGGTGCTAGTATTCTAGGGTTTAAAAACCCCATTTAAATAAATGGAAACGTCCCTTTGGAATCAAGAGATGTTTCCAACCCACTGCTTTATAGAATACCACTTCCCAATACTTGAAAGTGACACCACAACTATGCAAAAGGCAAGCCAAAAGAATACCAAAAAGGAATGGATACCTGTGTAGCACAGAACAATATTGAGAATTGTGACAGTTTGCTTCAGAGCAGATAGGTTGCTGATCCAAGGAAATATCCGACTGCTATTTAGAGTCAGAAAGGGATTGTTTTACCCACTTGGGGCTGAATTGGATATGTTTTCAGTGTTTTTTTTTGCCTTCCACTGGATCAACAGAGGTGTTATGGCATGGGCTGGATCTGATGGAAGCATGTCTTTTTTTTCAGCCTCATCAGCTACTATGCTTGTACATCTTTAGTTTAACCCTTTGAGTACCAGAGGGGTACGGAACACATTGCTACGCAATGCAATCCATACCCCTCTGGCACTCACAGGATTAAGACTGAAATGAGAAAAACACTACCTTTGGGCCGAATTGATCAATCCATTGGGTCTGGCTAAGCTATACATGCTGCTGTAGAAATAAATATACCCCTGGCTTGCTCTGTAGAAGTGGAATGATACATTTTATCACAGGGCACACTGTGATAAATTGTATCACTCTTCTAGGTCAGAGACTGAATTGATACATTCTCTAGACAACAACACAGCTGTTTAATGTAACGTGGGATCAGAAATACAAGAGCAGGCCGTCATGACTGTCATTTTCACTCCCAAATCACAGTCCCAATTCACTAGGGGCCCCCCAAAATGTGACCATCTGGCCAAAATAATTGCCCATCACTACTGTAACAAATGCATTGCATACCCCTCTGACACTCAAAGTGTTAAGAGAAATAAAGGACCATATACACAAAGTAAATAGAGCTATTGTGAGGCAAAGCAACTGTGTCAAAAGGCAACACCAGTACAAATGCCAATCTATTAAATGTTTAAATCATTTTAGGTTTTTAGTATTTCTCTCCCTTTATCTTTCTGCCCCAGAATTGACCCTTTTTTACGTTATGCATTTTCCCCACTGAATTCATCTCCTGCTGGTCATGTCTTCTCTGCCATGGATCTTCCAGTGAGGTTATGTGTCAGGTTAGGAGGGTGGATGAGGTCATGAGTAGGGTCACAGTGCTATTCCTGTGCTAAAGATAGATCCCAAGGTATTATAGATGTGTCAATGACAATTATAGTGCTGTGGTTGCCGCCCCAGAACCATCATTATTTTTTCCTGCTGTGTGCTGAATACTCCAGTGCCACAGTAATAGTCCTAATCCTAACATTAATGCATGTTTTTGCTTTCTTTCAGTTCAAGCAATTTTATCAATACATTTTACTATTTTGGCTGATATTCTGATAATTGCAAATGTATTAATAAATGTAATAAATGAAGTTGTAATTTATACTTCACACAGTGTAACTTGCCAATCATAAAGTGGTATGGTGCTATTGGCTGAGCATTTAACTCCAGCCAATCACAGTATACTGAGAGGAGTTGAACAGTAAGTGGACAGTAACATGTACCATTGATAAACCCTCATTTACCTTAATCTGAGCAGAAAGTCCTAATGCCCGCTATGAATCAATTCTGAGTGAACTGGCTTTCCAAATCTTGAATTATCATTGGATATTATGCTTATAGAAGCAGGACTGATTCTTTTCTCAGGACTTATTGTCTCCAAATTCCTCTCTTAAAATGCAAAACTGATTTTTAATGGACATTAGAATTTTGTGCCCAGATTAAACGTTTGCGTGCAGGAGAGGCACCCAATGCATTGCGTTGAAATGCGTTAGGTACCACTCTGGCACTCAAAGGGGTTAAGAAAATTCAGGTCTTATTAGCAGGTGGTTGTAGCGTTCCTTTAAACACCATGTGGTCACATCCCTCACCCACAGGACATTTTGCTAGTCTGGGTCTAACTTTTTCTTTGTGAGAGTGTTTGATACAGCTTGCCAATTGCCTTTTTAGATTTTAACCCTTTGAGTGCCAGAGGGTTAAAGCATTGTGTACCCCCTCTGGAATTCAAAGGGTTAATGTTCAGTGCCTCCTCTGTTTTTGAAGTAAAGCCAAGTATCAGGATCTTTGTTTGTGTGCCCTTGGATGCAAAAGCAGGAAAGTTAAAAAAAAAGCAAACAAAAACATTTGATTACAGTTTTTTTATTAATTTGACTGTAAGTCATAGGTGCATTGCTCACACCTTTGTGTCAGATTCTAGTTAATGGAATTAGCCTCACTGAGTAGGAGGTGGGGTTTAGTACAATTAATTGCCCAAACACCTGAAGTCAATGACCCTTCTATCGACCTTTCAATTGCTTCCCTTAGCATGTAACCATTACGTTACATTCCCATCCCAATAACTAGGTGATGAAGGGTAGATAGGGGCAATGTACCCCAAAAATTATAACAAGAAGGGTAAATGGGGGTCATTGCCGCCCATTTAGGGTGACCAGACCTCACCTTTAACCGGGGACACATAGGACATATTTCAGGACTGCACTGAAATCAACTCAGCCCTGCAGCATGAATTTTTCATATGTGGTTATAGGTGAGGTCTGGTCACTCTATACTAATTTCTTTTAATATTTGATTGTCACTAACCCTTTAAGGCTCAGAAAGTATTTTGCACACCTCTGGTCCAGAAATGGTTAAAAGTAGAACTCTTCCCTCTGTCCGCAAAGTGAAATGGAAGAAGGGAAGTCAATAAAACCCTTTTGGTTGTATTGCCCAAATTCGAAAACATGTTCTGGAGTCCGGGAGAACAGCAACTCTATATAATAGACTGACCAGATCTAACCTTTAACCGGCGACACATAGGAAATAGCCATTTTTCAGTACTTTACTGAACTCAAAGCAGTCCTGCAGTATCCATTTTTCCTATGCGTCCCCAGTTAAAGGTGAGGTCTGGTCAGCCTACTATATAATAAATAACGTTTAACCTGCAACTTAACCTCTTCTATAGTTTTGAAGTTTTTATCCCTTGAATGTGAAGCAATGTGCTGTAAACATGTACAGCTTCCAAGGAGTTAATGAGGTTGATGCACTAAGAAAAAAACTGATGAATTTTAGGGCGACACAACAGGACTACCAATCGGAACAATGACATTCCTTCAAGTTATATTGGTTGAAGAGCTTGAACCCTTTTAGTGTCAGAGGGGTGGTCATCACAAGGTTTTTGGAATGTGTTAGGCTCTTCCCTGGCACTCAGAGTTAAGGACCAGAGGATTTTGCAAACGAATGCGTTCAACACCTCTTTGTGGTCTGTAAAGGTTAACCCTTTGAGTGCCAGAGTATTATCCAATATATTGCGGAGCAATGTGTTGGATACCGCCAGTGGAGGGCTGGTAACTTTTGGGCTGGGGGCAAGTACAATCAAGCGGTCTATTTTTACTATTACTCCATCTCAATCTCCCAGCCCAGCCCCTCCTGATAATGTTATAGCTGCATTAATGTTATAAAGTAAATCAAGTGATATCACAGAGCTTGTAAATAAAATGGTCATACGCTAGTGACACCACAGAGATTACAACTGAAGTGGAGCTACACCACTAGGGTAGCTTCATGTTTTATGTTTACTCATTTACAGCAGCCAGAGGGAAGATGAGTGAGACAGTGTCCCACTGGCCTGGGAGGGCAATTATTCCCCTATCCCTCTCCTGGATACGCCTCTGACACTCAAAGGGTTAAACGAACAATAACATCAAAACCTGAAATCAGATTATATCATTTTAAATATCATGAACTTCCAGTTAGCATCTGTAAAACTTAGTTAAATTAGATCCCTGAAGTCTAATCGTAAACTTGCATTTTAATGCATGAGTAGATTATAGACACAATTTGGCTAATTGTTTGTGCACAGCTAAGGCCATGATGTAATGCGATCAGTACCTACTGCTCTTCTGTTGAGAAAGACTGACATCTTATCACAGGCCCATTATTATACAATAAAACATAATCACTTCTGAAACACCTACCAAGACTGCTGCTCTCTTATATATTACACTAAGCACATAAATCCATGCGCATTTCATACCAGGAATAATTTACACAGTTCCCATGCTGTTCAATCTCCATGTACCCTCAACAAATGACATAATACACATCAAGTTGTCACTAAACATCATCACTGAACATTCCATTAAATAATCACTAACACCTCCTAATAACTTAATCTGGCCAGAAAAACCTAATGTTTCTCTCATTTCTGTGTGGATTAATCCTTAAAATTGAATCTTTATTTAGTACCGCCTATCATGCTCACCGAGACATGATTTTTTATTGCAGGACACAAGGAACACAAATCACCCCCCAGAAAAAGCTTTCTCTTTCTTTCTCAGTGGGAGAAATCTGGAGTCCTACTAAATTAATCATGTCTGCATCCGTAGGCATGATATCCAATATTAATGAAAGAATGTCAACAGATGACAGGTGAATGTCAACAGAGGGTACCCCTATGCCCGCTGCTAGATTGTGTTGAAGCCCGGGACGGCCGATAAGAGGTCATCTGATGACATTCTCAGCCATAGCCACTCTGGTACTGACAGCATAGATGAGGTGGAGACACAAAATGTACAAGGTGTGCCTGCCCACAGTGGCTAATTACTACAGAGACCAGAGTTGACACCATTGATATTCATATATTCCTCTGACACATATATTGTGGTAAAGATTAGGACTATCTATACTGAGATAAGCTATTCACAACAATCCCAGCACCATTATTCTCTCATTGAGCTAGCAGATTGGAGAGAAGGAAATGTAGTTTCCATCAGGTGCACCTCCCCGCATTATAGTGGGAGCACAGAAATACTCCTTTTACTGAGCGGTTTAGCTGCTACATACCGACTGGAGGTTCAAAGACACGTGAGCTTCACACCGCATATTTTTTTTCAAATTTTAGTGATATCACTCTATACAGCGCTATATTTTTTTTCAGCAAATTTGGGACTCTTGCCATTTTTATTATATGTCTGTACTATTTTTGCTTTATTCTCTTTTTTAATACATCATACTAGCACTCTCCTTTTATTTTTTCTTTCTATCTATCTATCTATCTATCTATCTATCTATCTATCTATCTATCTTAGGGCTGATCTTCCTGAGTAAAACAAAGGTACTCCTACTGCTGAGAGGTGTTTTAATCAAAAGTTATTTCAGCTCAAACTTTATTTTTTCTAGGTGCAATATGTCAGTGACCTGACATTCTGGTCAACTGACCAGAGCTGTCCATAGGATGATTTAGCAACAGCGCCACTGTTACATTTCAGGCTATTGACATAACTTATAATTTATCCTTGAATTACTGGCAACAAGTGTCATTTAAAGGGATAGCAATGTTTCAAAATAAATGCAGCTCCTATTATTCTTTATGCTTTTTGGGTTAGGTAGAGAGTTGTTATCATTCTCTAAGATGTGTAGTTCAAGAGTAACTGAATGATAAAGTATCCCCCTGCCTCCCCTTTTACCTAGTGTAACACTGCTCACCTCAGATGTGGAATCCGTTCATCAGACTGGATAGCTCACAGCAAGGGACAGTCTGCTGGCTGTGAGTATAAGGAAAACCCTGGATGAAGGAGAAGGACAGGTTTTTCGTTATGCTCACAGAAGATTGTCCCCTGCTGTGATCCATCCGCATGGTCTTGCTGTGCAGCTTTACATAGGTAAAAGGAGTTGGAATGGGATACTTTATCATTCAATTACTCTGGAACTACACATCATAGTGAATTATAATAACGCTCTACGTGGCTCAAAAACTATAAGTAATAAAATCGGAGCTGCATTTATTTTGAAACATTATAAATATATTTCATGCAGACACTGTTAAACACCTTCCAACATTTCAAATTGCCATAGAGGGACATCTGTGTTTTAGGGGGTGTTGCTGGGGGCATTACCGATCATTTTTAGGCTATTTCATGATGTATTGACACCTCCTTGTATAACCTAATAAATGACTTAAAAAAGACCATAGTATTTTATTTACACAGACTAATTTATAAACACATATATTGACATTTAAACAAACAATAATGTTTTATTACTGTACAGCAATGTGATACAGTTATATACACACCACACAGTCTGATCCCCTAAAAAGAGGGAAATTAGGGTGGGAAAGAGGGACAGAGGGATTTGGGTCTAAAAGAGGGACTGTCCCTCCTAAAGAGGGATACTTGGGTGGTATGCTGTTAGCCCTTGGAAGCTAGAGGGTCTCCAATGCTCTCCACTCCAGCACCCAAGTGTTAAATATCTTGACTGGCTTCCAAATGGATTTCTTGTGAAACTAAAGGGTTCCACTACAGCAAAACATTTTTTAAACAATGGCTGTATAAGTCTTATTCCTGCAATCCATTAGCAAATGAAACTTTTTATGGCTGGATTTATCAAGTAGAAATTCAAGTGCTATTGAAAATGATTGCTGCCCATGTAAATGATCCCATAGAAAACAATGGCATCTATTCTGTGAAATTTCTTACCGCAACAAAGGGAGCAAACTTTATTGGTGTGCAAAAGTGTCAACTACATTGCAGCATTCATAGAGTGCCCACACAAAGTTTTGTAACTCAAGGTCAGACCATGTGATCCAAGTGGTATTTATTGCCATTAACATCTGTCACATATAATAAATGCCAAGGCATAATTAGTAACCGACAGCATGGATTCCTATTGGCTGAGCAGTAGCAGTGCACATGCACCACTGCCTTCACAATGCAATGTTAATGAATGCAAGAACCACTGAGCTTTATCGTTCATTTTCCTTACTATCTAGTAGAACAACATTGCAAAGGGTGAGTATATAATATATATTAACCCTTTGTGTGCCAATGCATTGCATACCCCTCTGGCACTCAAACGGTTAAAGGCAATGGGGCGAATGAACCGCTTTGCCAGTTTAGGTCCATTGGCATTATCTTCTAATGCCAGTGCCTGCACTTCAGGATATACACTATAGCGTATGATCACTATAGTGCACACAGTGGACAATTTCTATCAGTGCTGGACTTTAATGCCGGCAAGTCAAGTAGATCTACCCATAGCAAGTGCTTACACTCACAGCATTTCCTCTAATTTTTATTAGTACATAGCAGAAAACAAGTTATAGAGCAGGGATTGGCAATGTGACGCCTTCCAGCTGTTGCCAAACTATAGCAGATATATAGGCAGTTATAATTTGGCAGCAGCTGAAGGACCTCACTTTGCTCAACACTGGTATAAAGGAAAGCAAACCTCAAGATTGCCACAGACTGCCCCGCTGTCCTCGTTTTGGCATACGCAGCATAATGGGGAGGAATTCTGGTGTACCAAGCTTAGTAACTTGAGGTTAGGCCGGCATAGGGACTGAAATTTGATTCCAACACTTGATATAGCGTGGAATAGCCATCGTATATATTCACAGCACTCAAAGCAAAACTAGGGCCCAGTCAGGGCAAATCAAATTGCACCCTGAGAGGGGCACATACAGAAAAGACATTAATAAAAATAAATTTTACAACAATTGTCCTTTTTTAACATTACATGCATAAAACATGCAAATATGCTAAATGATCTTGCAGAAAGATCACCCAAAAAATGACACAATATACAGATTATCTCACTAATGTAAAACTTACACTCAAACAAAAAAAATCTACTTTTCCTGCCCTCATTATTATCTTCATTTACAACAAATTCCTTGGTGCTGTACAGCACACAGAAAAGATACAGGCTAGTCATGTTTAGCTGTAAAAAAGGCTGAATTCTGCAAGCAGGTGTATTTATTAATACAGTTGAGCCTTGATAATGCATACTGCTCTGTGTATCGAGTACAAGTGAGGTGATTCTGAGCCTAAACCATTGTGCCTTACACAGCCAATAATATTCCCATTCATTTCCTTGATAAATAAGATGCAATTTATTTTGTGCCCCTAAATTGGCATTGAATGGGTGTGTGTGCATTACCTTTTACTAAGACTTAGGTCCTTGTTCAGAAAGAAAAACATAAGGAATTCTGGGGCAGAACAACTGGACCACTGGGAGGGGGGTTAATAAAAGTTCCCCAAATTCCTGTTGATTTAAATGGGTCGTTTAACCCCTTGAATACTAGAGAGGTCTCCAAAGTGTTGCAATGCAATGCAATGTAGTTTATATTCTCCAGAATGGTTTATATTTCCCTTTCTGTACAAGGCCCATAGTACATGAACACCACCTTCTTCCCCCCACAGTGCCAGGGAATTCAGGGTGTGGGTGAACACTCCCTCACTCATCAGCCACCATTACAATCTACAGCCCTCCCCACCTGTCCTCTTACCGATGTCTGAAGGCAAGGAGAAGGTGGGATGAGCCTGCTTGATCTCTGGTGAATACGTGACTGAGGTCTTGGCATGTCTGATGCCCCTGTGTGTCCTGCAGCCAGTGAGTAACCAAGACTCCTCCCTTGTCACAAGACCCATGGGAGGGGAGAAATTCAGGTTATTCACCAGGATCTAAACACAGAGGAGCAACAGAGATGCCACCAGCTCAGTCCTCCCAGCACTGGAAAGCTGATCCCGCCATCCATCTGCTTTCAGACATAGGTAAAGAAAAGGTGGGATTAAAGGAATAGTAACAATTAATATATTAATTATATATATTGTAGTGTTTATCCTACTAAGTAAAATAAGGGTACTCCTACTGCTGAGAGGTGTTTATTCAAAAGTTATTCCACCTCACACTGGAATTTTTTTTTTTAGGTTCAATATCTTAACCCCTTAACGACTGGGGAATCCGGAAGCGGAAGTGACTTGACGACCACGGAGCAATTTTTTTTATTGCTTCGTTGGGTTCCGTACTCCCCAAACGGCGTGCAGCCGCGGGGGGAGCCCGGAACTCGATGATGGTCATAGTACGTCATCGGTCGTTAAGTCAAATCGACCCTTGACGTACTATGACCGTCAAGGGTCGTTAAGGGGTTAATGGGCTGAAAGTTTACAGTGGCACTGTAGCTACACCATCCTATGGAGGTTTATGGTTATCTGAGTAGAGTTGTCTAAAAGATGATGTAGCAACTGTAACATTTTAGGCCATTGTGATATCGCACATAGAAAATTTTGAGTTTGAGCTGCAATAACTTTTGAATAAAACACCTCTCAGCAGTGGGAGTACCTTTGTTTTACTCCGTATCCTTTTAAATTATATATATTGTAGTGTTTATCCTCCTAAGTAAAATAAGGGTACTCCTACTGCTGAGAGGTGTTTGTTCAAAAGTTATTCCACCTCACACTGGAATTTTTTTTTTTTTAGGTTCAATATCTTAATGGGCTGAAAGTTTACAGTGGCACTGTAGCTACACCATCCTATGGAGGTTTATGGTTATCTGAGTAGAGTTGTCTAAAAGATGATGTAGCAACTGTAACATTTCAGGCCATTGTGATATCGCACATAGAAAATTTTGAGTTTGAGCTGCAATAACTTTTGAATAAAACGCCTCTCGGCAGTGGGAGTACCCTTGTTTTACTCCGTATCCTTATAAAAAGTTGCATGCAAAATATTGTTCGACTACAGGGAGCGGTCATCATGTCGCCTTGATTAAAAGGGCAACATGGGAATCTCGCATTGCAGGACAGCGCGAGATTCTCAAGTCGCGTCTTCAAGTCCCATCATCCTTGGCACCCGATTTATAGAGCCTGGAGCTGAACAGCAAATAAACTGAACTAGGTAAACTGAAATAACTATGGGACATATGTAATAAAACCCCGCTTGTAGACCTTGCAAATACATAGAGTTACTTAACTGAAGTGTAAATTGTACATGAGACGGCACTCAAGTAAGCCTCTCTGGCCTCTCTCTTCCCTTCTCTGAGTGCTATGCTCCTCCCTGTCATTCTGCACGCGTGCAGAATGACAGGGAGGAGCGGAGCACTCAGAGAATGGAAGAGAGAGGCCAGAGCGGCTTACTTGTGTGATGTTCCATGTACAATCTACACTTCAGTTAAGTAACTCTATGTATTTGCAAGGTCTACAAGTGGGTTTTATTAATTATGCCCCATAGTCATACCTGGGAACACTCAGGATTTGACCCTAAGACTCAGGGTTTTGACCCAAATCTTAGGGTCACAGGGTGAAGGGCCAAATTCTCAGGGTGATAGAGGTCTGTGTCACCTACTATATGAATTTCCCCAATGAAATGTTTCCTTAGCCTCTAAACTGGTGCCATTAGTACCAAAAAGACAGTGGGAGATGTCCTGCCTGTCTTGTTTGTGTTCAGGCAGTGAGTTATCCATACTGTAGCATGTTAAAGGTCCCTCCCACACGGACAGGAGCACCTCTGTGTTAGAGCAAGCAGGCACAAATCGCATAAAATCTACATTATGGGAAGCTTTAAGGGTTAATATTTCAAAGATCTCAGGGTCAGCTCATCTTGAAAGTTCCCAGGTATGCCCATAGTTATTTCAGTTTAGTTACCGTAAAATCTCAGGTATAATACGCACCTGTGTATAATACGCAGGTGTATATTATGCCTAAGATTTTAGGGGAAAACAAGAGTGCCTGCGTATAATACGCACCCTTGTTTTCTCCCTTACTACAAAAAAAAATAGTGTTATCAGACATCTTCCCTCTTCCCTGATACACAGGGCATTACCATTGGCTGGAGGCGGAAGGTCCTGTGTATCAGGGCATTACCATTGGCTGGAGGCGGAAGGTCCTGTGTATCAGGGCATTACCATTGGCTGGAGGCGGAAGGTCCTGTGTATCAGGGCATTACCATTGGCTGGAGGTGGAAGGTCCTGTGTATCAGGGCATTACCATTGGCTGGAGGCGGAAGGTCCTGTGTATCAGGGCATTACCAATGGCTGGAGGCGGAAGGTCCTGTAAGCCCAATTGAAGGAAGCGAGCAGCAGGGCGGTAAGTGCAAGAAGTTTTGCCTTCTCTTCGGCAGTTCACTTGCACAAAAGTAAGGTTTATCTTCAAAGCGGAGCGCCGGGGGAGGGAGGGAAGAGGTCTGCTAACACTATATTTTTTTCATTGTAAAACCTCTTGTGTATAATACGCACCCCTCACTTCACATAAGGTGAAGTGGGGTAAAATTGTGCGTATTATACCCGAGATTTTACGGTAGTTCAGTTTATTTGCTGTTCAGTGCTGGGCTCAGTAAACCGGGTGCTAAGGATGATGGGACTTGAAGGAGCCGAGATTCTCATGTCATCCTTCTAATCAAGGCGACATGATGACTGCTCCCTGTAGTTGCACGATATTTTTCATGTGACTTTTTAAAAATGAACCGTTTTACTCAAGGGGATAAATACTACAATTTCTACATATTTTTGGCTTATTAAGTGTTACTATCCATTTAATAGAATTTATAAAAAAAAAATTTAAAATAATTAATATTAAAGGGAAAGTAGCAACTCCTTATAATAACCTGCCACTTATGTTACTGGGAACAGAAAATCCTAATGGTCCCTATGAATGTTGCCTTAAAGGGATAGTAATACTTTGTTTTAACTTTATTTTATTTTGTAGGCATTAAAAAAACATGAAGAACGATATGTCTTATATCTTAAGAGATATTCACAAGCAAAGTTCCCCTCCCTCCCCTTTTACCTAGTGTAAGCCATCTCTTCTCAGATGTGAAATGCAGTCTATAGACCAGACAGATAACAGCAGGGGACAATCTTCTTCCTATGAGAACAATGAAAGCCCTGCCCCCCTTGACAAGATTTTCAGGTTTTTCCCTTATCTTAATTGAACACTGTCCCTCCCTGCAGTCTACCTGGGCACCTCCCTTCTGATCTGGCTGAGCAGTGTTACATCAGTAAAAGGGGCGGGAGGGGGATACTTTGTCATTGAATTACTCTTGAACTACAACTCTGACAGAATTGAAATAACACTCTCCAAAGTCCAAATACTATGCTGATTAATTAGAGCTGCTTTTATTATGAAACATTACTATCCCTTTAATGCCTTTGTTGAAGAGATAACATCTTCAATCGTTCCTGCACGTCATGTCCATGGAGGCGGACATGAAAGTTTCTGGCAGTTTTTTCAAGCTTACATGGGTAGCGTGCACGAGCCTACTTAATCGTTTAACCCTTCGATTGCCAGAGCAATGCCTAGTGCATTGGAAAACAAAACACTGAACCCCTCTAGCATTAAAAGGGTTAAGAACCAGAGTGGTTCACAGTTAGGTTCACAACATTCTGGTTACTATTATCATGTGCAGTGAGTGGAGTTTGTATCTTGTTGTCCTGCTAACTACCGTCATGTCCACCTCCATGGATATGATATCCAGTACTAGCTGAAGATGTTATCAGGAGTTTCTGACCAAAGTAAGGTCAGGGGATAGATGTTACTTTCCCTTTAACAGCTTCTTTGCTAAAGCTGTTTCCATGCATAGGGGTTAAAAAGATCCCAATTAATTCGTCTGTCTTTATAGAAAAGAATGGTCACCTTAAGTGGAGGTCCACAGTACGCCAAAGTGCCTCAGCTCATTGGTTGAGAACCACTGTCCTAGAGAATGTATAGAAAAGGGTGCAGGAGACTGGTACAGTGAAAAGGATAATTTTACTGTCTGTAGGCCACTGAGTTAGCCAATAAAGGTATCACGTTTACAAGTCTATTGCTTTTTTCTGTGGCTAACACTGTACCACCCTTTACCCACAGAAGAGGGTGGACACTAATTTACTGCAGATGATGTCGTGGAAAGACATGCGACCTTCCAGTCTTATGGTAAGTTACGTACTGCTAAAATAAGAGCCTCACACAGGTTGGAGGCCTCTGATCTGAATGTCAGTGGAATTTTAGCTTATGCTTTGCTGTGTTCCCAGTCATTACACTAGGCTCTGAGACTTACTGTGAGTTGCAGTTCAGCAACTCAGCCTTATGTATAAAGTCAATTGGGAGCAATTCTGGAGCAAACACACACACTCACACATAAACACACAAACACACACACACACATACACAATATAGACACAGACAAGCACAACTGCACAGTCATACACACACACATATACAGACTAACACACACATACAAATACACAAACAGGCATTAGCATAGACACAAAGAAGTCAAACACAAACAAATGTACACAAAGACATAGACAGACACACACATACACACACAGACACACACAAATACACACACATGTACACACCCACAAAGATACACACGCATACACATGTACATACACACACACACACACACAAGGACAGACAGACAGACACACACACACACAGATACACACAGGCACATGTACACACACACACACTATGGTGACCACGTGCCCCGGACTGCCCAGGACAGTCCCGGATTTGAAATGTGTGTCCCATGTCCCAGTCATCCCCCTTTCCGGGACAATACAAAGTCCCAGAATGAAGGCTCCAGAACACAGAGTTCTAAACACGAGAAGGATAACTGCCATTGCCTACTTTGACAAGTGATGTCTGGGCTACAACTAAATGGCTTCTAGACAGAGCTCTAAACACTAGATCCTTGATCCCGACATTGAACATGAGCTGCAGGGCACTATTGCTGTAGTCTATGCTAGTCTAAGGCTTTGGGCGTGATGTGCATTACCTTGCAGCCCAACACAGGCATCACTTCCTGTCACAGCAGTCAATTGACAGCTCTCCCTCTAGTGTTTAGAACTCTGTGGTGCGCTCTTCTATCCACAGTGTCTCTGAATGGCAGAATTGAAATGTGGTCACCCTAACACACACATATATACAAACGCACACACACAAAGACAGACAGACACACACATGTACATACACACACACACACACAAATGTACACACACGTACATACACACATATACATACACACACCGTCACATGTACATACACACATAGGCACATGTACATACACACACACACACATGTACACAGATGCACACACAAAGACAGACACACACACACACACATGTACATACCCAGACACACACATACATGTACACACACACACACAAAGACAGACATACACACACATAAAGACACACACATGAACATACACAGACACACACATATATGTAAACACACAAATACATATGTACACACACAAAGACACACACACAGTGAGGCTGATGTAGTAAACATGCAGCAGTTCTGGCAGGTAAACCAACTTCACCGCAGGGAACAGATACAAATTCCCACTGATATAAATAAGGTTTTAATGTGTCAGTGAAGCAATGCTTTGGAGAACTGTCTTGCATTCAAGGGAGTTAGAAGACCCATTCACTGGGGTGACCAAACCTCACCATTCACTGGGGACACATAGGAAATAGGCATATGTCAGGACTGCACTGAAATTAAAGCAGCCCTGCAGTATGCATTTTCATATTTGTGCCTGGTTAAAGGTGAGGTCTGGTCCCCCTACCATTTACACCAAATTAGAATGTTTAGTTGTTCCATATAATTCAGTTTTTAGCCCCAAGATTTCTCTACTTTCCTTTTGTGCGGGAGTCTCATTGGCCCATCTTCATACCTGGGAACTCTAATGGCTTGACCTAGATCTGAGGTCTCAGGGTGAAGGGCCAGATTCTCCGGGTGAGAGAGTCCAGTGTTACCTACTATCTCATCTGCACCAAATAACTGTCTATTAAGTCCCAACATTGTTGTCGGTTCTACAAGATAGATAGACAGAGGGGAGATCCTGCTTCTCTTCTGTATCTTCAGGCAGTGAAAACTCTTAAAGGAATAGTAATGTTTCATAATAAAAGCAGCTCTAATTAATCATCATAGTATTTGGACTTTGGAGAGTGTTATTTCAATTCTGTCAGAGTTATAGTTCAAGAGTAATTCAATGACAAAGTTTCCCCCTCCCACCCCTTTTACTGATGTAACACTGTTCAGCCAGATCAGAAGGGACGTGCCCAGGTAGACTGCAGAGAGGGACAATCTTCAATTAAGATAAGGGAAAAACCTGAAAAGCTTGTCAAGGGGGGCAGGGCTTTCATTGTTCTCATAGGAAGAAGATTGTCCCCTGCTGTTATCTGTCTGGTCTATGGACTGGATTCCACATCTGAGAAGAGATGACTTACACTAGGTCAAAGGGGCGGGAGGGGGATACTTTGCTTGTGAATATCTCTCAAACCATAAAGGTTTGAGAGATAAGACTTATATCGTTCTTCATGTTTTTTTAATGCCTACAAAATAAAATCAAGTTAAAATGAAGTATTACTATCCCTTTAAGCTGCAGCATGTTCACCCTCTGAATGCCAGAGGGGTGCACAACGCTTTGCTTTGCAATGTGTTGCACACCCTTCTGGCAATAAAAGGGTTAAGGTTCCTTGAGGACCGATAAGAACCATCTCCTGGTTAGAGCAAGCCGGCATACACTGACTTGAAATCTACATTCTGGGGAACTTCAAGGGTTAATATTGCAAAGATCTCAGGGCTGGCTCATTCTGAAAGCACCCAGGTATGTCCATATTTATAAAAGTAAACTCTAGTCATTCTGGAGTAAACCAACTGCACTATAGGGGACAAAGAAGAATTCTTAAATTCCCATGCACTTGAATAGAGCTTTTTAACCCCTTGAATGTTCGAGAGGTCTCCAATGCATTGCTTTGCAATGCATTGAAGACCTCTCAAGCATTAAAGGGGTTAAAAGCCCAATTTAATTTGACTAGAATTTTTATAAGTCCCTACAGTGCAGTTGGTTTATTCCAGAATAACTCCAGTTTGCTTTTATAAATATGGGCCGCTGTCTTTAACCCTTCTAACCCTTTTGGTTTTGGTGAGTAATGAAAAGTTAAACCACATGCTTTCTGCGGTGTATGAGGCTGTGTGTGCTGCCCTTGATGTGAAACTGTCTGGCTATCACAGAGTTAAAGTCTGTTCGCTCTAATAAACCCGTGCATGTGTACAGATCAGTTTTCTCTTTACAGCTGTCCAAAGCTCCATTAGGGTCACTGGCTATTATCCGCTTTTCTCTATAATTAGGAATGCTTGCTGTTTATCTGACACTTTTCAGTCCAGTTTTCTATGCAGGAGTAGCTGTCACTCATTGTTGTCATATTCAAGAAGCAGCAGAAGAGCGAGCCAACTGCACGATAGGGGACCAATTAAAAATACCCATCAATTTAACCCTCTGAGTGCCAGAGGGGTATTCAACTCAATGCTTTGCAATGCGCTGGATAACCCACTGGCAATCAGACAGTTAAATGGGTCTTTTAATCCAATGCATTGTAGACCTCTCTAGCATCCAACAGGGTTAACCCTTTGAGTGCCAGAGGGGTACAGAACGCATTGCTTTGCAATACATTCCGTACCCCTCTGGCACTCAAAGGGTTAAAGGGATACTAATGTCAGAAAAAAAGTATTAACTATATGGTAGATACAATTAAAAGAGAGTACTTGCACTTATTCGTATCTCTCAAACCATTAACGGTTTGGGAGATATAGGAAAATACATTTTTCTGCTCCCTCCCCTTTCTGCGTAACGAGCTGTAAAGCTGTCAGAAGCAGATTCTGGTTCCTGGATCAGGCGGCGGCTCTTCAGCAGCACCGACATAGTAATACCTAAAAATAAATACTTCATCAGAACGGTCTACAACGTGTGCCTGGTTTGCAAGAACACATTGTAGACCATTCCGATGAAGTATTTATCTTTAGGTATTGTTATATCGGCACTGCTGAAGAGCCGCATCTGGTCAAGTGACCAGAATCTGCTTCTGACAGCTTTACAGCTCAACAAGTAGAAAGGGGAGGGAGCGGAGAACTTTATTTTCCTATATCTCTCAAACCATAATGGTTTGAGAGATACGAATAAGTGCAGATACTCTCTTTTAATTGTATATACCATATAGTTAATACTTTTTTCTGACATTACTATCCCTTTAAAATATCAATTTAAACTAAAGAGAATTGTTCTACTCGTTCTCTGTCTCCTAGACACAAAGGACCCTATGTATAAAGGCAACATTTTTGGGGCAAACCACCTGTGTCGTAGGGGGACATATAAACACTTTCATTAATTTCTTAGTGTGTTGGAGACCTTTCTAGTACTCACGGTGGGAGATTCACCAAGGTGTGATAAAGAGGTGATAAAGTGGAGATAACTTCTCCAGAGATATCACTTCTCCAATTCCTGTGTTATCCTGTGGAGCCAATGCGCTAAGATGCCTCAAGTAGGAAGGATCTTAATATATAGTGAGAAATCTTAGTGCATAGGCTCCATAGAATAACACAGGAAGTGGACAAGTGATATCACTGGATAAGTCATCTCCACTTTATCACCTCTGTAGCGTATCTCCCCTAAGGAGTTAAAAGACACATTTAAAACCAATAATAATTTTGGAACTTTTATTTGTCTCAGGGGCCTCTTTCCCATTGTTTTGATGGCTGCAAAACTTGTTTTATCCCCATTTATTTATTATAACATACTACTGCTGCGTGGTGCCACATAAATAAAGATACACATACATACAGTACCAGTGTGGACTGTTCTGCCAACCATGTAATGTCAGATAAGTATATGGCCATATGTGCAAACTGCTTACACCATAGGAAATCCCCATTGGAGACCACTGTAGCATTCTACTGGTTTAAATCCCCATCTGAATGAGTGAGAACTGGACGATTTTTTTTCTTCATTTGCTCTGTCGGACGCAGTTGGTTAGGTCCAAAATTGTTCCAGCTCTTCTTAACCCTTTGAGTGCAGAGGTGTATCCAACGCATTGCACTGCGTTGGATACCCCTCTGGCACTCGAAGGGTTAATACATCAATGCCCCCCCCCCCAGAGAGGAGCAATTATGTAACAAGTCAACTGTACCATAGGGTAGAACTACACATTGATTTGAATGGGTCTTTTAACCCTTGAATGTAAAAGAGTTCTCCAAAGCATTAGGAAGCATTGCGTCCGAGACTTCAGTAGCATGCAAGAGGTTAAACGCCCCATTGAGATCAATAGGGACATTGAGAATTTGTACTGATTTCCTGTCATGCCGATGGATTGCCCCAGAGTCTGTTTTCGTTCTCTTATCTTCCTGAATATGTCCTCATAGAGTATTTTAGGAATAAATCTTCTTTGTCACCCAAACATACACAAGTCATACTAACAGACACAGAGAGGCTGATGTCCTAGACAAAAATGGAATTATCCTGGGGCAAACCAAATGAACTATAGGGACAAATCAAAATTGGTTTGGTTTAACCCATTAAGGACCAAAGAGGTGTCCTTAACCCTTTGAGTACCAGAGGGGTACGCAACACATTGCAATGCATTGTGTACCTCTCTGATACTCAAAGGGTTAAGGGGTTAAAGGAACTTTTTTATATGTTGAATAATAGAGAGGGGTTATGCACTAAAGAGTGACAAAGCAGAGATAACTTCTACAGTGTAATAAACTCTCTAGTTCCTATGTTCTTCTATGGAGCCTATGCAATGTGATCTCTCATATATACTGATTTTAGTGCACTGGCTCCATAGAATAACAAAGGAACTGGATAGTTTATCACACTGGAGAAGTCCTCTCCTCTTTATCACACTTTAGTGCGTTTCCCCCAGTTCTTCTTAGTACATCAACATCAAGACTTTTTTCTTCAAACATATCAGATCGAAAGAAAAATCTTACTGTAACTGTTGCATTTTCTTTGGAATTTCCACCTGCTGGACATTCCATTGTACAATTACACGTTGTGTCCACCTGTTCCTCTAGGAGGCTGGATAAAGCTTCAAGGCATTGTGGTGTTTCCTTGTAAGCATCACCTCTGATTTCCTCTTCACACATAGCTTGGGTTCCACCAGTCCCGTCAGTACTAATATCAGAGACAGTGTTCATGTAATCCTCATTTAATTCCTTCTCCTGCAATTGCTCTGGAGAAATTTCAAGATAGTTCTTATCAAAAAGTGCAGATATCTGTTCATTTCCATTAGATTCTTTTGAGCACTCTTTTATAACAGAGGATGCCATTGGTTCATCTGTCATTGTGTTTAAACCTTTTCTTTTCACTGAACTTTCTGATCTATTAACAGGAAACAGTTCCACAAAAGCTTTACACAGACTTTCATTGCCATGGATTGATACTTGTCCTCTAATATTATTCTCGTCTTCAATTCCAGCACGGTCATCTTGAATGGCTGCAGCAGAAAAATGGAGCTTGCATCTCTCTTTATTTTTCTCACTAGACATTTCATCCTGTTGGTGCCCCACAGTAATCACCATCTCTGTTTGTAAAGATTCTAGACTCTCCCTGGAGAGTTCTCTTTTTACAGCTACTTCTGATGATTCTGAGTGACTGACACACTGGCCAGTGAAGGCATCGGTGGCTAGAGTGTTATCTGACACTTCATTCACACAAGTCACACCACTGGGGAAAGGATCACACCCATTTAGGTAATCATAGTTTACTTTTGTCTCATCAACCTGGTCACTTTCCAGTAAATAGAGAGGGTCATTGCCTGACAGTGCCTGCTGCCAGATTCCAATGGTATAATCATTCATGACATCAGAGCATTCCAGATAGTTGAGACAATCATCAAAAAGTTCCTCTTTTATAGACCGTTTAGTATCCCAGATTGGATCAGCAGCACTGTAACAATATTTAGATCCCTGCCACATCCAGTAAACAGGACCCATGCTGTTTGTATGGCACGTAAAACTACCCGGTGGTTTCTCAGGCACTTGCAAGCTATCATCCCTATAAGTGTTGCTTTCACTAGCTATGAAAGCCGCAGTTTTTTCTGTGTTCATTGTGCTTGTCCCCAGTTTGGAATGTTCTGTTATGATGGCTTGCTCATCCAAAATAAAATCCTTTTCAACTTCTGCCGTGTTGAGCTCATATTGATTCATTTCATTTTGTTCAGCTGTGATTTCTGTCTTTGTGTCTTTTTCCGGGTTCTGAACATGTTTTTCATATACATATGGGAGAGATTCATCTTCCACCACTATAATGTCTTCTAAAGAGGATTCAGGTATTTGTAAGTGATCAGAACTAGGTCCAGTCACATGTGGAAATCCTTCCATACGTCTTTGAATTCTGTTTGTAACAAGGACTCATGAAAGTATATGCCAACTTCTCTTACACAGTCCTCAAAAGAATGGAAGTGTTTTTACTAATCTTAAAACATTTCAGAAAATCTTTAAAGCCATCATTTTCAAGGCCACTAGTGGTGTGTTTCATATCTTTAAATTTCTTCTGCAGAACATAAAAAAGTAAACATGTCAACCAGAATGCATCTTTGATCAAATAACTAAATTAAACACAAGAAGCAAAGGAGGCAGTAGAGCGAGGCTACATGAGCACATGTGGAAGTGTTGCTTTACCACTTGGCAGGCACGTGCACACATAGACACCAAGAGGGGCTTGAGCACCTGCCCTTTTTGTCCAAAATGCCCTTGTGCCCTTTTAACGAACAAAAAAAATAAATAAAAGTTGCCTCGCCGTCCGCACTAACCCCCCCCACCTCCCAGTCAGCTCTGGGCCTCCTTCAGGACAGACCTGTAGATGCTGCGCTCCCTCGTTGGCTCTTTAGTATTACAGAGCGCTGGGAGATGATTTCATCTCCCAGCGCTCTGCATGAAGAGAAGACAGCGTGGGAGCTCTAGCAGCTACAGGTCTGTGCCAAAGGAGGCACATACAGACCTCTCCTGCCGCTGGACCACCAGGGAAGAGGTAGGAAACAGACACTGGGGGGAAATGTGGAAATGATGGGGCAATATGGATCTGATGGGGGGCAAGATGTAGATGATGGCAAAGTAGAGATGATGGGGCAATGTATGTGAGGGTAAGTTGGAGCTGATGGCAATATGGAGCTGATGGGGGGCAATATGGAGATGATGGGGGCAATGTGGAGCTGATGGGGGCAATGTGGAGCTGACAGAGGACAATGTAAGGGCAATATGGATCTGATGGGGGGCAAGATGTAGATGATGGCAAAGTAGAGATGATGGGGCAATGTATGTGAGGGTAAGTTGGAGCTGATGGCAATATGGAGCTGATGGGGGGCAATATGGAGATGATGGGGGCAATGTGGAGCTGACAGAGGACAATGTAAGGGCAATATGGATCTGATGGGGGGCGAGATGTAGATGATGGCAAAGTAGAGATGATGGGGCAATGTATGTGAGGGTAAGTTGGAGCTGATGGCAATATGGAGCTGATGGGGGGCAATATGGAGATGATGGGGGCAATGTGGAGCTGACAGAGGACAATGTAAGGGCAATATGGATCTGATGGGGGGCGAGATGTAGATGATGGCAAAGTAGAGATGATGGGGCAATGTATGTGAGGGTAAGTTGGAGCTGATGGCAATATGGAGCTGATGGGGGGCAATATGGAGATGATGGGGGCAATGTGGAGAATAGGAGCATTGTGGAGGTGTCCAGTGGAGATGGCCAATGGGGGGGTCGCTTCAGATTTCTGTGCCTACAGGCCCCTGAGATGTAAATTCTTTTCTTTTTTTTTAAATACATATTTTGAATAAATAATTATGAGGTGCCCTTTTTTTCATTTGAGCCCCTGCCCCCCAAAATGTCTGTGCACGTCCCTGCCACTTGGGCACCAGAAATGTCTCCATTGTGTTAAGGTTTTACTCTAGAGCAAGTAGAATCAAATTATTGGACTTCCACCTGTTGGGGACTACAAATCCAATCATGCCCAACCAGTCTACAGCTAGTTAGGGATCATGATCTGAGTTGTAATCTAAAGCAGCTTAAAGGGATAGTAATGTTTCACAAAAACAGCAGCTCCAATTAATCTTCATAGTATTTGAGCCATAGAGAGTGTTATTTCAATACTGTCACAGTTGTAGTTCAAGAGTAATTGAATGATGAAGTTTCCCCCTCCAGCCCCTTTTACCTAGTGTAACACTGCTCACCTCAGAATCTGGTTGCTTGACCAGACAGATAACAGCAAGGAGCAATCTTCTTACTGTGAGAACAATGAAAACTCTGCCCCCCCTTGACAGGTTTTTCAGCTTTTTCCCTTATCTTAATTGACGATTGTCCCTCTCTGCAATCTACCTGGACACTCCGTGCTGCTCTGAGGTGAGCAGTGTTATATCAGTAAAAAGGGCGGGAGGGGGATAATTTATCATTCAATTACTCTTGAACTACAACTCTGACAGAATTGAAATAACACTCTCCAAGGCCCAAATACTATGATGATTAATTAGAGCTGCTTTTATTATGAAACATTACTATCCTTTAAGGTTCAGAAATTGACTACCTCTGCTCTACAGCACATGGGCTGTGACAATTAAAGTCAATAATTTGCAGCTATAATTTTTGTTATAATATAATCATAATAATAATAATTACTATTATTGTATTAAATAGATAGTACAGTGTATAAATAAATTTGCATTAACCCCTTAAGGATCAGAGATCTTAGGGGTGGATGGTGGTTACAGACCACGTAGAGGACTTTGTCACTCTGGCACATGTGACTGATGACGTGTACAGGTGCGCTGAATGGGGGCCTGAGAGAGACCGCTCCAGTCTTGGAGGGGTCAGTTTCAGACCCTGCTAGTGATTACAGCTCTCTTGCAGGAGTGCTGTAAACACAAAATACGTGACGTGCCAGGACCATCACCGGTCCTTTATGCAAGGAAACTCGTGACAGTTCTGACATGTTAGTGGCCCTTAAGGAGTTAAAGAAGGAGTAACCTTTTTTTGATATGTCATAGGGCTTTTTGTGCTGAGTAATGAAACTGGAATTTGTTTCTTTTTAATTAAACTGCAATTTCCCTTCCATCTACAGGCTTAATGAGTTGCAAAAACTGTAATACAATTGCCCCTTAGCAGGTGACCTGCCTGTTATTTGAAGTGCTGGACTGACCTTCAGACAAGCATAGCCATTGTCACCACTTGTAAGCCTCAATTCAATTAGTTCCCATGGCTAAACAAACAGCCAACTGCATTTTTCAAGCACCGTAAGGTATTCAGTTACCAGTGCTATGAAAAAATGCCAGCAAAAAAAAAAAAAAAAAAGCCTGTCAGGGGAAATTCTGCACCCAGTTTTTTTGGGTGCAGAGTCCCTTATCAGATCTAAAAAGTGCTGACTGTGTCCAGTGTTAGTAGTATCAACCCTATGAGTGCCAGCGGGTTATGCTTACACCACTAGTATTCATAGGGTTAATATGACTAAGGTACAAAGTCCCCCCCCCCCTTTATACCTAACGGGCCGATGCCTGTTCCACTATGAGGGATTTTTAAACAGAGACTGCCTTTATACATGGGTAGTCTCTGCTCAAAACTACTCACAGCCATTGACTGGGATGTCTGCTTACACACCTCCCACCCAATCAGCTTCAAGCGGGAGATTGATAAAACCTGCTTGAAGCTGATTGGCAGCCAATAGCTGTGAAGCATTTTGAACAGAGACTGCCCATAAATTCCAACACAGTGGAACAGGCATCTGGGGGTCTGCTCGTTCACACATTCTCCACCACTGACAGCGGTGGAGAAAACAAGGGGCCATTATGGATTACAATTTGTCCACATCTGTTAACATTGTTTGTGAGAAAATATTTGGATTTTGTCTGGATTGATGAGACAATTAATTGAGTATGTTGGCATTATCTATCCACCTAACCATTACATCTGCCCCTTGTTTAACCCTTTTAGTGCCAGAGAGGTACGCAGCACTTTGCTCTGCAATGCATTGCATACCTCTCTGGCACGCAAGGGATTAAACTATGCACAGATGTCTGGGTTATGTTTGTGACACATCATGTAATATGACTTATTTTATTTTTTAAAGGAATAACTGAATGGAGACAAAGAAGAGAGAAGAGTGAAGAAAGAAGAGGAAGACAGAAGAAGACGGACAGTGGATGACAGGTAAGTGTAACACAGATGAGCTAGCATTCGGTGCTTGAAAGCATCTCGGGCACTGATTGTTAGCTTTTTCCTTTGAAGTACCCATTTTTCATGCTATTTAGTGTGTTATGTGAACTTACCTCACAAAACAGACATTTGGCCAAGAGTCCTTTTCTGGAGCCTAACGTCTGTTGTGCTTTCAGCTAGTAGAACAATTGAATACTGACTTAGACTGTTTTTTTTGTTGGCCAGTATCTAATCAAGGCCGTAGAGTCATACTGGGGTCCACTAAGCATTTCTATATTTCAGACCTGTTTTCCTTGTGGCAAGGACAAGTACCAATGGAAAATACATATAAAGGGTTTGGAAGATTTAAAGTTAAACTAGACAAATTGGCTATGTTTATATCACAGAAGAGATGTTTAAGGGGGATATGATTGCATTTACAAATATATTTGAGGCCATTAGAAATAACTATCTGGGAAACTATGTACTCAAAGAGCTGAGGTGTCACCCAATAAGACTAGCTAGAGCAGAGGCAGGGATTTTTTACAGTAAGGATAATAAAGTTGTGGAATTCTTTGCCTTGGGAGGCTGTGTTTGCAGATGATGTAACTGCTTTCAGAAATGTATAGGATACCTTTCTAGCTCAGAAAATACTGAAAATTCTGACAGATGTTTTCAGTGTAGATATAAGATGTTGATCCAACTACCGTTTAGAATCATTTCAGAATACCATTTTTTTACTCACTTGGTGCCTAATTGAATTGGCTTCAGTATATTCTATTCAATAAGGGTGAAATGGCAAAGGTTGAACTTCTTGGAAACGTGGATTATTTCAGTCTCATCAATTGTATTACTATGTTACTATTAGCAAAAATGTTATCTAATATGTTTATGAAAGTAGCTACATTATCTGCCAACACAGCCTCCCAATGTAAGGAATCCCACACCATTACTGCCATTAGTGTAAAAAAATCCCTTCTTTGTGTAAAGAACACCTTTCCTCTTGTCTTAAAGGATGCACTTTGAGTAATGCGTTCCCCAGAGAGCACTTTGATTGGTCTTGAATATATTTGGTAATAATAATCATATCACCTCTTTTCTCTAATGTAAACAAACCTAGAGTGTCTAGTCTCTCTTTATAGGTAAACATCTTCCAGTCCCCTGATCAGTTTTGTAGCATAGCTCTGTACTTTTTCCAGTTCAATAATATATTTTTTAAGAACAGGTGAACAAAACCGCACTCCATATTCTAAATGAGATCTTACCAGTGATATACAGGGGTAGAATTATATTCCCCTTCAGGTAAAGTCTACAGGGTGGCCTATGGGGCAGATGTCAGACCTTTCACATGAGCGTTGTTGGAAGGTCATTGCAAGTTCCACTGAATGACAGACCCACATGAGCCCCATCCAATAATATTGACTGCTCACTTGAGTTGGCCGTCTGACATGTTCCTTTCTGAGCACTAAGACCAAGCAGTGTGATCTCACAATCTGCATTTCACATTTTGTACTCATTCTTTTACTTCTGTAACAGATTATTTAAAAGGGTAGAAACCCTTTAGTCTGACGTTACATACTCTACAAGTGCATATCACTTAAAGACAAATTGCCTATCCTTTTTTTCAGCCTTCCCATAATTTTTTCACTTTTATACCCCTAACAATGATCTCCCTGTATTGCTGTTCCAGTAGGGACTGTAAAAAAAAAAGAACAGTGACATGGTAAAAAAGATACAATGTAAAAATAGCCACAAACATGTCACTAAATCTCTCTGTTTATTATCTGAAATATATCATGTTATTTATTGGTTAAAGTTACGATCTGATGCTCAGTCCTTTACTTTTTGATAATAAGCATATAACACTCAGTCACATTGTATCACTATCCTGCTTTGATGGTCTACTGACCAGAAAACTTTCTGGAATCAGAAATTCAATGAGTTTACTATGAGGATAAAAAACTGAAAACAATAGGTGAAGATGAAAAAGAAAGAAAGAAAAGTTATTGATAATTTGAGCTTACAAATTATGGAAAATATGTAAGTCAAAATAAAGGGTGTCTATCAAATTATCAAAATTGTAATTTCTCTGTGGACCTATTTTAATCCATTGAGTACTAGAGCGGTGTGCAACACATTGCTTCATAACGCATTTCACAGCTCTCTGATCCTCAAAAGGTTAAAGGGACAGTAATGTCCCATAAAAAATGTTTAGAGTTTTGTAGAGATTAAAAAATAAGCCAAATGCCATAAATCCTATCTCTCAAAAAGCTATGGTTTGAGAGATATCCTCCGTTAAAGTTCCTCTTCTCCTGATGTCAGCTGTAAAGCTGACAGAAGGAGATCCATGTCGGCCGACACGAGGAGGCTCTTCAGCAGAGCCGCAATAGCGCGATTTAAAAATAATTATTTCTTTGGAACGGTCTAAAATTGTGCTTGCAAACCAGGCACACTTTGTAGACTGTTCCAAAGAAGTATTTCTTTTTAAAGGGATAGTAATACTTCGTTTTATCTTTATTTTATTTTGTAGGCATTAAAAAAACATGAAGAACGATATAAGTCTTATCTCTCAAACCTTTATGGTTTAAGAGATATTCACAAGCAAAGTATCCCACCCCCCTGTTCAGCCAGATCTGAAGGGAGGTGCCCAGGTAGACTGCAGAGAGGGACAATCTTCAATTAAGATAAGGGAAGAAGCTGAAAAACTTGTCAAGGGGGGCAGGGCTTTCATTGTTCTCATAGGAAGAAGATTGTCCCCTGCTGTTATCTTCTGGTCTATGGACTGGATTCCACATCTGAGAAGAGATGGCTTACACTAGGTAAAAAGGGGGGGTACTTGGCTTGTGAATATCTCTCAAACCATAAAGGTTTGAGAGATAAGACTTATATCGTTCTTCATGTTTTTTTAATGCCTACAAAATAAAATAAAGATAAAACGAAGTATTACTATCCCTTTAAATCGCGCTATTGACCGCTTGTCGGTCCCCGGACCAGGAACTCCTGCTGTCAGCTTACAGCTGATGTCAGGAGAAGAGCAGGGAGAGGGGAACTTTAACGGAGGATATCACTCAATTCATAGCGGTTTGAGTGAAAGGATTTGTGGCATTTAGCTTTTTTTTTTAATCTCTACAAAACTCTAAACATTTTTATGGGACATTACTGTCCCTTTAAGACACTGAATTATACCCAACATAAAAAAGAAAATTCATGAATATTTCCAAAGAAAGTATATATATACAGTAGATGAGAAAGGAATCTGTAAGGCAGGCAGCCAGAGTATGACTACTCACACCTGTTTTTCTCCTAATACATGTCTGTACGGTTAGTGCCATTTGTTTATCTGTTCAGATAATGTTTACAAATGTCAGCAGGACAGAAAGATAACAACATGCTCAGTGGTGGCCAACAGAATTATCAGAACACTAAAAGAATTCTGAGGCTGGAAAAGACAAAACGACTTACCTGCAGCGAAGTATTGGCACAGTTTGATACCCCATAAATTCCATGAAGGATTATTCTGTAAATGGGTTTACTTCCTTTTGAGTCTTTTTTATTAGAAAAGAGAAGGGGTGATAGCAGCAGAGATTAGAAATGATACTCTCAAATCAAATTCTGCATCGTATGTCGGTAAAGGTTGATACTAGATGTGACTGTACACCTAATCAGTGCACTCTGTAGGACACCACCTGGACACCAACATTCAACCTTTGGAACTTGTACATTATACAGTGTTTATTAGTGTGTGTACTAATGTAAATGAAGGGAGGAACAGTGCCAGTTACAATGAGGGTTAAGCTAGGGACCCTGCTCTCTGTCATCCCCATTAACAACCCTATACTTCTCTGCCCCAGATTCCCAGTTTCCATGGTTCATGGACCTTAATCCACTGCCCCAGAAACCAAAATTTCAGCATCTGGGACAGCGCTGAGCCTGGAGTTTTACAGTATATAGTAATCATTGTTATGGAGGTGTCATGTAGTCTGCACGTACACAGGGACAGCATTGCCTGTGAGTATCAGTCTACTAAGACCCTGAAGCTACTGAGAGGCATCACACCCTGGCTGTCTGTCATTAAGCCGTAAATATCTCTTACGGGCACAAGACTTCTATAAGAAATACCCTGACACAAAATAGAAACTACTCATGAGCTTTCAACTGGGAGAGACAATGTCTGGCTCTTCATCAGGAACCTGAAGGTGTCTGTTCCCTCTAAGAAGTTCAGAACATGGTTCATTGGGCCCTTCTGGATTCTATGCCAGGGTGCACATCGGCTTTTCGAGTGGATCAACATGTTTGTATACATACAATTTTCCATGTCTCCCTGCTTAAACTTGTAACGCTGAATCTGATTCCTGGGAGTGTCCCTAGTTCTCCATCATTTTTTGTCATTAATGGTCAAGAGGAGTTTGAATTTGCGGCCATTCTGGATTTCTATCTTCACAGAGATCAGCTCCAATACCATGTCCATGTGTAGGGCTGAGGTACAGAGGAGTGTCCCTGGGAACCTGCCTCCTTTCTACACACCCCTGAGCTGCTGCAAGCTTTTCATCTCCCCCATAGTCATAGTCTGCATGTGTGTCTGAGTGAATCAAACCATATGAGGAGTATTTATGAACTTGTCTGCACAATCCAGTTTGTACAGGGAACTCTTATGTGCACATACATGCCCTCTGATTCTCGCAATTGCAAATGTGCTAATATTTCTGGATATATGCCATTTTAAGCGCCAGATGTCTTCAGCGACTCAAATTGCTAGACCAGAGTGCTGAAGACTTAGTGACTATAGTCCTGACTTGATTACTTGGTAACTTCGGCTACATTTGTTTTTCACCTGTCCTGACCACTGTCTTTTCATTTATTCATGAGCTCAGCTTGGACTTTGGCTTGTCCTCAACTCTGCCTCAACACTCCTGTTGTTGTCCTTTGCTACTTCCCTTTGGTTTGCTTGTAGACACTTGACATCCACTTATACCTTGGGGCTCAGCCCCTGGGAGCAAGTGTGGCTCAGGCACTCCAGCTCTCCTAGCTTATCCCTGAATCCATACTACCTCAAGATATCTAGGAGCTCCAGCCTGCCGGGCAACCCTTACACTTGTTCAGTAAGTCCAGCAAATAAGTTCAAAGGCAATGCTTGTTCATATTAACTCTGATCAAGCTTCCTCAATCTACTATAGCCCACATAATCAAGGCTGACTTCCTCCTATCTACTCTCAGAAGGAAAGGGAACTTTCTAATTTCTAAATCATAAGAATATATGTTTGATTGATATAAGACAGAACTGTTTGCTGGATGGTGGGCTTTATAGTCCCCAACAACTAAATGTCCTAGAATTGACAATCCATTATACAAGCTAAGTATATGTTGTGTGCTAAACAATAGTGAATTGAGGCTTGGGTGGGATCAGGGTGTGGTCACTGGTGAAGCTAGGGATGTAAGGCCTGCCTACTGCATCTGCCTAAACTTATTTGAAATTAGTAATAAATTAAAGTTGACCTGTCACCTTGATTCAAGTTTGCATATTTGAAAACTTTATTAAACACTGCCTATATGTCATGTTAGCCAACAGACAATCAAATGTACGATTAAGGAGATATTCATACTTGGTACCGAATGCTAATGTATGCTAATTTTGTTACCTTGCGGTAGCAGTGATGTTTCATATGTTACTGAAGGTTTCAGCAACATTTCATATGTTATTGAAGCCATTCAGTGACATTTTATAAGCTAATGAAGGTTCAGTTATTTTTCATCTGTTAATGAAGCACAGTGCGGCACCAGGAGACTTTCACTTTCACTATTCTCATAAATAAAAGTGTGAATATTTTCTAAACTATACATCTGCTGGACTTTTAGTTAACAAAATACATTGGCAGTTTTGAATGAAGTTTCAAATATGTTAAAAAGATCTAAGGTTACAGGTCTACTTTTACTTATCGAAACTTCAAAAAAATATTACCATATTTTAATAAAAATAATGATAGAAGAATGTTATGCAGATGGAAGTGTCGCAAATTAAATGTGCAAACATCACAAAACAAAGACACAGCATTAAGAGATGATACCTTGGAACAATAACATTATGCCAGTGTCATATTTGTACTGACATGAAACACAATCCAGGTAAGCTTTGTAAGTGATTTAAAGTCATATAAAAATAAACTTTTCACAGCAGCAAAGGGCAAGACTGTAATAACAGATAGCTAGTGGAAAATGTAACATGAAAGAAAATAAAGAAGAATGATACCCTCATATCTGAGGGGAAAAATACAGGTTTGAAACTGCTCCAAGATTGGGAAGACTCAGAAATGCACTCTCAGCACACGTACTCCCCTAGATAAATCAGTCACAGGGGTATTAAAGGATTTCATACCCATAGCTACTGTTCAAGTTGTTAACCTTTCAAGCAGGGCTCATTGCTCTAACATACTTCACATAAAATATAGGCAATGTCAAATGGGAATTCTAGAACAGTGTCTATTAACTCTTTGAGTGCTGGAGGGGATGCAACGCATTGCTCTGGCACTCAAAGGGTGAACCAATTAAACTGAACAAATTAGTATATAAACTAGTAAATAAACAGACTGAAATAAATACATCTCTGTCTGGAACAGGGGGAATTATATTGCTCATTTAATATTTAATTTGCTCTGGCCACACCCACAACATAGGGTGTGGGTGTGGGAAGCACTGCTGAAGCACCCTCCTCAGAATGTATTATTTTGGAAGTTTGCCTACTGTGCTTAGTGGGAAATCGGGACCTGAACTTAACACTCCATTTTGCTATGGGCTTCCATATGTACATCACAGTCTAACTGTGGGCAGGCCCGGATTTGTCAATAGGCAGACAAGGCACTTGCCTAGGGCGCCGGATTTTCAGGGGCGCCTGGCAAAGGCCTTGTCACGCCCACATTCCACCCAAAGTGCATAATAAATAATGCTGTGCCACACTGCCACTTAATTTAAAAGTAACTATGCTGTGAGCAGTCGCCTGTGCTCGCTCGCCCTTCAGGGCACATGTGCACATGAGACAGTAACATGTTCCCCATTGTACCCGTGGCTGTGCCCATGCTGCCGGGCCGCCCCACTGCTGCTCCTGCGTGCCACTGCCTCCAGACTCCATTGGTCTTGCCGCCCGCCGGGACCCCCTGTGACATCATCACTACGCTGCCGGGCAAAGGTGGGGCTAGGGGCGCCGGAGGGTATTGTGCCTAGGGGCGCCTGAGATGTAAATCCAGCTCTGACTGTGGGTCATATGCAGGAAGTAAAGGAGCACTTCTGGAGCAAAGTGTTAAAGGGACAATAATGTTTCATAATAAAAGCAGCTCCAATTAATCATCATAGTATTTGGACTTTGGAGAGTGTTATTTCAGTTCTGTCAGAGTTGTAGTTCAAGAGTAATTCAGTGACAAAGTATCCCCCTCCCACCCCTTTTACTGACGTAACACTGTTCAGCCAGATCAGAAGGGAGGTGCCCAGGTAGACTGCAGAGAGGGACAATCTTCAATTAAGATAAGGGAAAAACCTGAAAAACTTGTCAAGGGGGGCAGGGCTTTCATTGTTCTCATAGGAAGAAGATTGTCCCCTTCTGTTATCTGTCTGGTCTATGGACTGGATTCCACATCTGAGAAGAGATGGCTTACACTAGGTAAAAGGGGCGGGAGGGGAAACTTTGCTTGTGAATATCTCTCAAACCATAAAGGTTTGAGAGATAAGACTTATATCGTTCTTCATGTCTTTTTAATGCCTACAAAATAAAATAAAGATAAAACAAAGTATTGCTATCCCTTTAAAGGAGTTGAATTCCATCTATATTATTCCTATAGATTGTAAGATTACATATAAAGCGCTCCCATCTTATGATGTTTTTGTATATTTCTGTTTGCATTCTAGCAAATGTGTTTATGCATTTTCCCCCATTGTACAAAGCTGTGAAATGCGTTGGCACTGCAATAAATGATCATAAAAGTTCCAATACAATACATAAAATACATAAAATGTTTACTGATAATATTGGCAAAAAATTTTGGACAATAGCGTTTTTTAGTGAGGCATTTCTTTGAGCCACCACCATCTTGCTCCACCTGCAGTCCCACTTACATATACTGACGTTCTTCAGTTCCAGTATCTACAGAGTAATTAACCCATTGATATTAGTGAATATAGGATAAAATTGTTATGATTTTGTTTGCTGATCGATTAATCAGATAATTGGAAAATTCAGATTGTGGACAAATCAGTTCACATACACACTCACACATGCACACACAATATACACACATGCACACAATAACACACATACACGCAACTGCAAAGCAGTGTACAATGTTTTCCAGTTAGGGATTGCTATATTAACCTCTTGCATGCTATAAAGACATCTCCATCACACTGCAGAGCAAAGGACTGAGACCTCTTTAACGTCCACATTAGTAATTAAAACTAGGTCTTTGCCTCCTTCTAACAACCCCAATGGGGCTCTTTTCTCCTCTTTTCAAGGGGTTAAAATTTCAGTTTAAAATGATATGATGATTTCCAGTTTATTCTTCCCCTATGATAGCCATTTTGCTCTAAAATTGCTTCACTTGTGTTTTGTGCATATGTCTTTGACTGAACTATGATTTTCTGGAACCGAGCAGTAAAATGGAGATAAAGCAACAGTTTCATTTCCAGAACCCTTTTACAGAACAAAGCATCCGATATATTGTAAACAGAAACAGTCTTTATTGGCACGTGGCACTGGAGTTGGAAACAGTAGGAAACTGAATTGCACAGCTGTCATAGAGCAATTTTCTAGTTTTGTTTATTAAATTTAGAGTACATTTATACCAATACATGGTACTTTCTGGGGAACTCGTTACTAAAAGAGCTGAGCAAAAACAAGGGGGCGCTCATTACAACTAGAAGAAAGGTGCTTGCAACTTATAAATAGCAGGGATTTTTTACACTAAATTTTGTAACGATATGGTATTCCTTGCCTTGGGTGGCTGTGTTGGCTGATAATGAAGAGTGAAAAAACTATGACAGTTGGGAGTGTGTGTTGATTGATAATGTAGAGTGAGAACTAGAATACTTGGTTTCAGTACAGACAGGATATTGATATCGGGAACTATCTGACCTTTTGAAGTCGGGAAGGAAGTTCTTTTTAGCCAGTTGGGGTTTAACCCTTTGAGAGGACAGATATAACATGCCCGTGGAAGAGACCTAACAGATCTTGAAAGCTTGCATCCTAAATCTGCTTAGTTAGCCAATAAAGGTATCAAATTGACTATATTTGCCTCCTGTATTTTTACAGCTAACACGGTACCAGATCTCACTTATTTCAGTACTGTCACAGTTGTAATTCAATTGAATGATAAAGTATCCCCCTCCCTCCCGTTTTACCTAGTGTAAGTCGCCTCCCCTCAGGTGTAGAATGTGGTCCTGGGACTGGACAGCTCACAGCAAGGAACAATCTTCTTACTGTGAGAACAATTAAAACTCTGCCCCCCCTTGACAGGTTTTTCAGGTGTTTCCCTTATGGTCACTGAAGATTGTCCCTCTCTGCGATCCATCCAGACAGTCTTGCTGCTCTGAGGTGAGCAGTGTTACATCAGTAAAAGGCGCGGAAGGGGAATACTTTATCATTCAATTACTCTTGTACTACAACTCTGACAGTATTGTAATAACACTGTCCATGGCCCAAATACTATCAAGAGTAACTGGAGCTGCTTTTATTGTGAAACATTACTATCCCTTTAATTCCCTGGAACCCCTTGCAATGTGTTAAAGATCTCTCTCACATCCTGCAGTACTGTGTACAATTCCGGAAACCACATCTCCGGAAACAATTTAACCCTTTGAGTGCCAGAGGGGTACGCAATGCATTGCAATGCGTGCGTACCCTTCTGGCACTCGAAGGGTTAATAAGCAGGAGGCAAATCAAAAGAAGAGACACTGAAATGGTGAAGGGTTCATGACATGTTACCAGGGCTGATTTAAGAACTTCACTTTTGTAGCTTGGAAGAAAGAAGGGAGATGGGTGATATGACAGAAACCTGTAAAATATAGTAAGAGCTTTAACCCGTCGAGTGCCATATACCCATCTGGCACACAAAGGGTTAATACAGCTCAGGAGGGAATCAGTTTCAGAAAAAAGAGGAATTATAGAACAAGATCTAAAGTTAGAGGGTAGAACATTCAGAAGTAATGCGAGTCAGTACTACTTTACAGGAAGCATGATAGACACATGGAACAGTCTCCCAGCTGGGGTAGTAGTAGAGATTAATACTGTTAGAGAATTAAAAAAAATTGATAGACATAAGCTTATTCTTAGAAGTATTTGCGTGCTTTAATTAGGAAATGTTCAGACTGGTCCAATTGGTTTTTATGTTTATATCCAATGGGTTAAGTAATAACTACATCCGTTTATCCCTTCTGTTAAAAATACTTATAATAGCCCAGGTCTAAACTTACATCAAGTCATTTTCAAATAATATTGAGAACACACCTGGATTCATACAATGTTAAGAGCTTATACCTACTGCAGTTTGAGGGAATTATGAGTTTACACACTTATGTGTATATAATGCTGAATGTTTACACTTATCTGCATTTAATGCTGAGAAGGAGTAAGCTAGAGCCGTAAGCTAGATATGCAGTAAAGATATGGGATTCTTTGCCTCAGGATGCTGTGCTTTCAGAAACTAGAATTGCTTTCAAAAAAGTAATGGATACCTGTATAGCATAGAGCAGTTGGCTACAAAACAAAAAGGATGTTGATCCACTGAAATATCTGACTGCTATTTGGAGTCAGGAATGAATTTGTTTTACCCACTCGGGACTTAAATGGATAGTAATGTTTTACAAAAAAACAGCTCCAATAAATCTTCATAGTATTTGGGCCATGGAGAGTGTTATTTTATACTGTCAGAGTTGTAGTTCAAGAGTAGCTTGCATGATAAAGTATCCCCCTCCTGCCCCTTTCACCTAGTTTAAGCCACCTCCCCTCAGATGTGGAATCTGGTCTCTTGACCAGACAGATCACAGCAAGGGACAATCTTCTTACTGTGATCATAAGGAAAACCCTGCCCCCCCTCCCTTGACAGGTTTTTCCTTATGCTCACTGAAGATTGTCCCTCTCTGTGATCCACCCAGACAGTCGTTCTGCTGTGAGGTGAGCAGTATTACATCAGTAAAAGAGGCGGGAGGGGGATACTTTATCATTCAATTACTCTTGAACTACAACTCGGACAGTATTGAAATAAAACTCCGTGGCCCAATTACTATAAAGATTAATTGAAGCTGCTTCAATTACTATCCCTTCAAGCAGCCTGTGTGTGTGTCAGTATAGTGCTAGTCCCATGCTGCTTGTTCATTTTCTCCATAGTGACAGCTCAGTCTTGAAGATTCAAATACTGCTGAGAGTTGCTGTTTAAAGAACATTCAGTAAATGAACTGGCAGCACTGTGCATACTACTGCAGACTGTAGTCCACACTGCCTTCCCATGGATTTGCTTTTGGAAGAACTCATTGGTGTGAATGGGGGCTCCTGGGGAACCTCAAATACTGCCAATAGTTTAAAATGGAAAGTGATTTTCCCATGTGCGTTCTTTTGAACAAATCCACTTTAACTACACTAACGTAGTGGAAGTGATGACAGAAGGGTGTGGTTGGCAGGGGATGGTGGACATGGGCGATGCAAAGGATACTACAGGATGCTTATGGGTGTCTGAAATGTAAACCCAGGCCTGACCACAGCAATCTCTTTATCCAGCTGTTCTAAACTTGCACTATTATCTCCTTGGTTATAGGAAGATGTATGAATATGTTCCAAAGCAGATGGACACAGGCCCCGACTAAGTGGGGGAGCTTTGGAGGCGTCCAGAGCTTCTCTGTTTTGTTTCTTTTCATATCTAATCCAAAGCCACAATTTGCTGTCTCTCCCCCAGCACCCCCTCCTGTTTCTCCTCCAGCTTCTTTTAGTAAGTTGGGACTCTCTCCTGGAACTGTCAGACTTCTGGTTCAGCAGCACACTAAATGAGGGGAGCAGTTTCCATCCCCTCTAACAGTGGATAGGAGCCATTGTGATGCTGTACAGCGCAGACTAAGTCTGTTTCTCTAGGAACAGACAATTAAATGTAATATTTACCATTCAAATGAGCAGAACACACATTTCAAGGCCAAATAAAAGTACAGGGAAGTCATGGGGCACTGTGAAGGAAAGCAACAGCATGATTACTATTAACCTTGTCAAATTGTCTCAAGGTTTCAAAAAGGTCAAATAAAGTAAACAGGACAACACACCCTGGGTTACTGAAAAGGTTTCAAGTCTTCACAGTGATACAAAGGAAAAACATATATTTGTTGGGCTGGTGCACTTGGATTTAAATACAACACAGGGTAACTGAGAAACCTGTTTTTAGAGATGACTTGGACAGAATATGTAATGCAGTACTTAAAGGGATAGTAATGTTTCATAATAAAAGCAGCTCTAATTAATCATCATAGTATTTGGACTTTGGAGAGTGTTATTTCAATTCTGTCAGAGTTGTAGTTCAAGAGTAATTCAGTGATAAAGTATCCCCCTCGCACCCCTTTTACTGATGTAACACTGCTCAGCCAGAGCAGAAGGGAGGTGCCCAGGTAGACTGCACAGAGGGACAATCTTCAATTAAGATAAGGGAAAAACCTGAAAAACTTGTCAAGGGGGGCAGGGATTCCATTGTTCTCATAGGAATAAGAGTGTCCCCTTCTGTTATCTGTCTGGTCTATGGACTGGATTCCACATCTGAGAAGAGATTGATTACACTAGGTAAAAGGGGCGGGAGGGGAAACTTTGCTTGTGAATATCTCTCAAACCATAAAGGTTTGAGAGATAAGACTTATATCGTTCTTCATGTTTTTTTAATGCCTACAAAATAAAATAAAGATAAAACAAAGTATTACTATCCCTTTAAGTACTTGGACAGAGACACAAGTTTTGTTGTTTTGGCTCTGTACACCAGAACACTGAATTTGAAATAAAGCAAGAGGATAACGTTCAGACTTTCAGCTTTAATTTTAGGGGATTTACATTCATAATCTGTGAACCATGTAGAGATGACAGCCATATTTATCGATAGTCCCTCCATATTACGGGACTGAAAGTGATTCGCACCTGGCTGCTCAGCTGTTTCATGGCCATTGTCATTACATTGTTCAAGCTCAGGAGACTTAAAGAAAAGTCTAGAGGTGATTCTAGGTGTGACATTTCATTTTGGAGTCGTTTCAACATGAGGAGCGAAGAAGTGTCAATACCAATAAAGCAGACCATCACGAGGCTGAAGATTTGGAACAAATTGATCAGAGACTTAGCCAAACATTAGGTGTGTCAGCAGCATCTGTGTGATACATTATTAAGAAGCAAGAACATACAGCTGAGCTCAGCAATAGCAAATGGCCTGGGAGACCACGAAAGACCATTGTAAAGAGTACCATAGAAAGATGACCATTCCAGCATAACCACAGAGGGTATATAACAAGATGAATGTGTTTATTTTTATAATGCCACCAGTGAAAGTGACACTTTATAATGTGACTAGTGTAAAAGCCGGTGTATACGGGCCAAGGTCCGGGTGATGTCTCACTGCTCCGGTCCTACTCTGTGTACTGCCGCTGCCACACTGCCCTGGTTCTGCTCTGTGTACTGACGTTGCCTCACTGCTCCGGTCCTGCTCTGCGTACTGATGCCGCTTCACTGCTCCCCGCGATGCAGTCATGCTCAGTAGAGACTGCCTGAACGCGGGCAGTCTCTACTGCGCATGACGGCTTCTGACAAACATCGCTAGTGTTTTATTATATAGGATGATTTAGATAATATAAGGTAACACAAGAGCTTTACAGACTGAAAAAATGGGAGTAGGCTTCTTGCATTAGAACTTACAATATAAAGTAAATAAGACAGACATACAGAGAACATAAGGGTTATATGCGGAATGCAGTGCTGGAGTTCTGGTCAGGTGAGGGCAGGGCGTCTTTGGTTTTTCAGTTATGGGCCTTGTGATCAGAAACCTGTAAGTGTGATAAAGATGTGAAGCCAGCTGTTCAAAAATATGGATTTATTTATTGATAAAGTCAATGACAATATTTACATTTATAACCTCTGAGTGCCTGAGAAGTAACCAAAGCATTGCGTTGAATACCACTCTGGCACTCAAAAGGTTTTAACAGACAACATTCTTGAACTGCATGGTACTGACAGGTGGGAGGTTAGGCCTTACTGGCCTACTATTTCATCTGTGATAGGTAAAAAACTAGGTTTTCAAAAAAATCTCAGGCGGGCCACAACCTGGAGTCAGGAGGGCCACCTTTGTCCTACGG
This sequence comes from Rhinophrynus dorsalis, assembly GCA_037306005.1. Taxonomy (NCBI): domain Eukaryota; kingdom Metazoa; phylum Chordata; class Amphibia; order Anura; family Rhinophrynidae; genus Rhinophrynus; species Rhinophrynus dorsalis. The sequence goes on along the minus strand of CM074718.1, from coordinate 658,002,935 downwards.
GCCGCACGTTGGATGCCCGTGGGTTAGAGTTAAATATAAATTATAAGTGCCTTGGATATATGAAGAGCAGCAGTGCCCTCTGGTTTGTTGAATCTGGGTGTGGAGAGGACGGAATGTAAAAGGCGGAATATTTTCGTAGTTGGAATCTACCTTGGATTCAAAGATGTTAGCTAACCAAGGAGACTAGGGTGGCAGACAGGATAGTTGAAGAGAGACAGGATTCTCAACCCCCAATTCAAGATAAGACTTGTGGTCAAAGTCTGACTGGTGGTCGGAGCACAACTGGAGGAGAGGGGAGTCAGAGAACACAAGGATCGAAGAAGTCGGGTAGTCGGCCAAACCAGGTCAGTATCAGGCAGGCAAAGCAGTACATGGCAGTAAAAGGAAGAACGGTCAAACAACGGAGCCGAGATCGGTAATAAGCGGGCACAGCAGTACAAGTTGGCAGACAGAAGAGTAGTCGAACAATTGGAGCCAAGGATATCAGCAACAAGAACCAAATGAAAAACCAGGCATGAAATCATAAGAAAAAGAAGAAAATGGGGCAGAACATGACATGTTGTCTATTTTACCATCACACACAAGCATAAACACAATATACCAAAATACAGAAGTCGAACAATTCTGGAGCAAATCAACTGTACCATAGGGGACAAATGAATATTATTTTTAATATAAATTGGGGTTTTAACCCTTTGAGTTCCTGAGAGGTATCCATACCTCTCTGTCATTCAAAGGGTTAACTCCTGGAAAGTTACAGAAATTTCCAGTGCACTACAAAGCAATGCATTGGAGACCTCTCTAGTATTCAAGGGGTTAAATGATCCATTAAAGGCAATGGGAATTTTTATTTGTCCCCTATGATGCTGTTGGTTTGAACCAAAATTGCTCATCATTTACCTTTGTCATTCAATTTCAATTGCACAAAAACATTCTTATTTACTAAGTGACACAATAGCTAACGGGAATCTCACAACTCTCTCCTCAGAAACTGGTTGGAAAATCTTTAATTCACTAAAAAGCAATCGAGTCAAGAATAGGGGTGAGCAAAAAGTGAGAAAAATTCCCTGCATTACTTTTTCGTGAAAAACAAATGATTTTTCTTTTTTTCTCGAAAGTTTTCTCCTTTTCTCCAATGCAAAATGTTCCTCCTTTTCGCCTGTTCCAGCAAATTTTTCACTTATTCAACACATTTTTCTCCTATTCCAACAAATTTTTCACCTATGTTTTCTCTGGTGCAACATTTCGCAGCACAATATTACTTCTTCTGAGGGCTGTTGTAAACTGCCTGAATACTGACTTTGTGAGTAAGTAAACACACAAAGATTAACAGACAGCTAATATAATATAGACATGAGGGCAGGCTAAGAGAGGTAGAATCAACCTCTAAACCAAGATACCAAAACAGATAAAGGCACAACCGGAAGAATAGTGAGGGACGGACCAAGGTCAGGGCAAGCAGCTGACAGGCAAAAACAAGGAGACAAGCCAAAGGTCAGGTGCAGGCTGAAAGCAATGGGAGGTCATATAAATGAGCCGAAGGTCAGGGGCAGGTTGAGGACAAGCAGGACTGAAATCCAATGCCAAAGATCAAAAACCAGAAGGACAAGATATATAAGCCACAAACAAGACGAACGTCAAAAATTTTCGGTAAAATTCGATTTCAGACTTTTTTTTTTTAAATTTGGCGCCTCCGCGTTTCGGATCAGACCTGTTCGACTCTGACAAAATTCAACCACAGTCAGAAATATTAGTAGAGTTTAAAATACTTTAAAAAATACAATAAAAAATGAAAAACATTTCCAGGGTCTAAATGAAGATGGCGGAACAGGGTAAGGTAGAGCTTTAGCCTTATGGTACTATGGATGAAGTAGTTAAAGTATGGATGTAGCAATAAGGCACCCTGCCTGCCTACACATACACAACTGTCAGACTGGCTGATGTGTCACTCTGAAAATTATTCAAATTCCTACTATTATTTTTAATATTTAACAAAGTAACAAAGGTGATTCTCCCTTGTGAATGCAATAAAATACTAGGCCTACCTACAGAACTGTGAGACAAATCACTAATATTTTAACATTTTGCACAGGATCAAAGATGACTCTCCCTGGCAGTGGCAATAACTGGCACTAATGCTGGCTGCCTGCCTGTGCCTAATACTTCCTGCCTGCCTACACAACAACTGAACACTCTCTATCTCCTTCTTCTCTCTCTGAGCTCCAATAACTGAATAACAGGAAATGCAGGCTGTCTGGGTGTCTGACATGTCATTAGTCCAACCCGCATCATGAGACGAAGAATCTAATTGGAATAGAGACAAAGCGGGAAAGTAGTGCATGAAACGGAGAAGCTAATTGGACTACAGCCATAGAGGGAAAGTATGGAGAGAAAGTAATCGCGCGCTGGTAGTAGTCGCCGAATTTCCGAAATTTTCGACGACATTTGGACCAGGGCTGGTCGGATTTGGATATTTTTTGGACAATGAGCCTTGCCTTTCGGACGGCCCGAATGTCACCAAATGACCCCTTTTTCGTCGTATTCCGGATGTTGACGAACCAAAACGCACAAGCCTATTGGAGACTCAATGAAAGAGCACTGAGAACGGGGCGGAAGCGGTTTATATACACTCCCAGTGCTCTCTGACGTAAGCGCGTAGGCCTCTGTGTCACTGGAAGACACCACAAGTGGAAGTGAGCATTAACTGCCACCTGGAGAGAGCAGAAGGGACCGAGCATGCATAGCCACCTGGGGAGATGCGCTCCGAAGCCGAAAAGAACCTGTACGCAACAGCTGTAGTAGAGAAATAAGTATCTGAATGTCAAAGCTGTGAGTCCTTCAGCAACATATACCTTGAAAAATATGTTAGCATGCAGAGTGCCTTTGCCCACAACACTAACTTCCTGCTTAAGTGACACTGGCACATATACATGATGATGTCAAGTGTTAAAAAATATAGTACAATGTACAACATGGCAAATGTGTATGGTAGTGGTGGTGGGGGACTGGAGTGGTGTGATTGGTGGGACCTTGACAAACTGCATCCTCCCTGGGAGCAGAGGGATCATCATCATCCTTTATTGCACAAGCTGCAGCAACCATTGCTGCAGTCAGTTTTTGTACTAACACTTTACTCCCACGTCCCTGCACTGCTCCACCTTTCCCCCTCCCCCTTGTGCTTTTGCTGGACATTACTCAACTACTGTGTATGTTTTTACTCTCTACAGTGCACAGCTGATAGAGAGTGATGTCTTACCTTGGCCCTCAACAAAATTATCAATTTTATCTGCTGTCTATCAAGTCTGCCTCATCCATATACCTCCCATCAGGCTTCTCGTCAGCTGTCTGTCACCTAATATATTTATTTGTTTAATTATTTATGTATTAAGTTTTTTTTTTTATTTATTTTTTATGTTGTTCACCCTTTTCTTATCACAGTCAGTCCCCTCAAAAAATATATAGCTAAAAAAACAAAATCAGCAACTTCTTTCCCCAGACTTCTCCAGCACAGAGATAATAATAGCAAAATCAGCAAGTGACTTGAACCCCAGCTGCCTGTGTCTTTCCAGTCAGTCAAATCAAATTTGGGGGTATTTGGGGTCAACCCCCTTTCTCCTTTCTTCTCCCAGAGAGTGCCCCCAGACTCCCCCAATACAGAGAACAAATGTCCTACCTAAATGAATCCCTAAACTAAAATTCCCCTTTATTTTCCTATCTTCTCTAGCTCGAAATCATGCTGCTCTCTCCTCTCACAAACACAAAATGGCTGCTGTGAGAGCCTGACAGCCTTTTATATGTCTGTAGAAAGTAGAGAAAACTGGCATGTGGTGGAGGAAATATTTTCTTCCCATTGATTTCAATGCAATGAGCTAGGTGAAAAAAAGCGGTAAAATGGCACTTTTGGCGGGAATTTTTTCACCACACAGAAAGTGTCAGTTTCCCCGATTATGGTTTGAGGCAAAGTTTTCAACCATACCTAGTCAAGAAGAGTTGAGATGGAACTGATCCTGAATTGCTCCTGTTCTTCCTGGCATATCAGCCTCAGAATGTCTGATCTCTATCTGCCTGCTGTGTTGCTGCCAGCTCACATACCTCCTGTGGAAGGTTAGCTTCTGCTCTGTGCTGATCCCCATATGCTTCCCTCTGACATCACAATTTGTTTCTGGCTTCTCACAGACAGATTGGCATGTTCAGGCTGTGCCCAGATTCATGTGAGTTTGTCTTTGGTAAATAGAGAGGTGAATACACTCAGTGACTATGGAAGAATATGATCAGCTCTCACATGAAGAAGGGCAATGTTTCTGACGTTACTAGTCCGTGATTTTGGAACAGTCAAGTCTGGAATCATTGATTTCCACCAGGAAAGAAACTACAGGGGGCGCAGCTGTGATGGACACAGAATCCAAGAGGGCCCATAGGTTCTGAGCTGTCCTGTGACAAACCAGTAAGATAAGAGGAGCATTGATGAGACTCTTCTGTTTTATCTATTAACAGCATAGTATTGTTTTATTATGAACTATATATATTGTAACAGTAAAATAAGTGTACTCCCACTGATGGGAGATACCACATTCAAAAATTATAACAGCTCAAATTTGTTTGATTTCTTGTCTTTAATTTTTTTGGTTAATCAAAAAAAATATTATGCAAAGTAACCAGTAGGTGGTATTGTTTCATCAGAGATTCAGGCACATTTTGATTGACTGGACAGTTCTGCAGAGACTGGAACAGAGATGTATTATCCTACCCAGTTATAAATGTTGAATAAAGAATGTCCCAGCTGTATTATATATTGTTTCATTACAGAGAGGGGTTCAACGCATCACAGTAACAGAGGTAAATTCCTTCATGTGGCAGTTATCTTGATGTGGCAGCTACCAGGAGCTGCAGATACATTGTTTTACTTCTCTTCTTCCCCATCACGCAGACACCTTCTGAGATCCTCTTGTGTTGCATTGCATAAATCAGACTTACTCCAGGACTTTAATGCCAGTAATTCCTCCTTGCCCCAGACCCTGTATGGGAGGCGTGGGGGGCTACTTCAGGCTCCTGTAGAGATATTTCCCAGTGTCCTGCAGATTCTTGTTACTCCCCTGTCTTTCTTCATATTCCCAAGGTCACTTTAATTTAAAAAAATATATATAATGAAGCTAAGAAGGCGAGCTCATCATATTCTTCATTATACTGTTTGGTAGAAGTGGAATCCACCAACTTAGAGCAGCTACCATCAAATACGCATACCTGGGAACTTTTGAGGCAGGGCTACCCGGAGGGTAACCCTGTCAGTGCCGAACGGGGAGGAAAATGATGCAATGCCCGTCTTAAAAGGGGCGGGGCTTAGTCGTGGAGGGGGGGGTGGGAGAAAAAAAAAAGACACCCTGCAAAATGGAGGTAAGAGGGCGGGGAGTGGGAGGAACCGGGCAGGGTGAAGTACAAGTGGGCAGAGTTTCTACTTAAACTCTGTCCATCCGGAGATTCACACACTGCCCCGGAGACCCGGTAATTCAGTCTGAAATCCGGAGTGTCCGGGGCAAAACCGGAGAGTTCCCAGGTATGCAAATACGTTACTGAAATATGGAGAGTGCTGTTAATTTACACAGATTAACTGCACTCAGGGAATACAAATACAATCAGCTCCAGTTATAATCTGTTTAATATAATATAGACTACCAATGCATCGGAGATTTCTACATTTGTTTTATGTGTAAGGTAAAGGTTTCTTACCCTTACACGCCTCCATCTCTTGCCATTCATATGTAAAATTGTCCTCTGACATCTTAATCTCTTCCTTGGCTTCCCCTGGTTTTCTTCACTCAGCTAGCTCACACCGATCTCCAATCCGCAAATGATCAGCTTGTGCAATTTACGCTCCTCCCTACGCATTTCAGAGATGTCCTTCTCCTTCCTCTGGGGCAAACGGCACCCGGTGTGAAATAGTCCTGTGCAGCCACACACGCACATCTTTATCTATATAACTTACCAGAAAGGGTTAACGATATAAAGAACTTTGTGGTAGTATTCAAGATAAGAACAATAAATTGCTGACGATTTTGTAATTGTTGGATACACGCATTGTGGAAAATCCATAGCTACAACCTAATATTGGGATATAATTTAATGTGGAATCAATATTGAAGCATTTGTATATTGAACGAAAATTCATTTGTCACTAATAATGGAAATCACCAGATCCAAGTTATCACTTTTATTCATTTTTTTATATGGGCACCATTTATGTTCAAAGGGACCATTTCAAGTTTGGATTGAGGATCTAATCCAATGGAGATTTGTGGTTTAAAATATATACATACTAGTTGAAGAGCCCGTTACACGGGCCGGTCGCGGGGCAGTCATGTGCAGGAGAGACTGTCCGCACCGCGGCTGATACAGAGCTGGACGCTCCTTCGGATTGTCCAGCTCTGTATCAGCCGCGGCGCGGGCAGTCTCTACTGCGCATGACTGCCGCACACGCAGCTGTCTCTATTGCGCATGACTGCGGGGTTACACACGTTTTAGCGAATTATTATATAGGATATAATTAGTGCACACATGCATATTGTTTGTTTATTCACATTTAATATTAAGAATTTTTTCTGTTTTATATATTGTATTTTTCATCACACAGAGGATTTTTTTTGTATTTATGCATTGTATTCCATTTTTCGCATAGAGGACTATTTGGATCTTGTGTGTCTCAAAATATACGAGACACAAATATTTTATAGGGGTATTGAGGGTATTTTGTATTTTCATATAGTATAATATTTGGATCATGATTATCTCACGGTTTAGACAAATAGGCAGATGCAGGTATATGTACACTGGGGCATTTGAGGCATCCGTCTGTGAGTGAGTGGATCATAGTGCATGGCCGGAATTTCCGAGTCAGGTTGGGGTGTTCACCTTACTTGACACAGAAGGTCTTGGAGGGCACAAAACATTCCAAACCTCAAGTGGTGTGATCTCTGGTTGTACGGGAATATACCTGGATAATTGAAGTGGGCTAGACAGAGTATAGATATATATTTACTATTTTATATTGATCTGTAGCTGCTATACGAAGCACGTGCAATTGCTCTATAAGATACTGTGATGTATACAAACTGCAATTTTAATACATTTCTACCTTTGGTCCATACTATCATTCCATTTATATTCTCTGGAAGTTAAATGCCTATCAATCAACATGGCACCTCAGTTATTTATTTAATTAATTTTATTATAGAATTTTATACTGTATAGTGGTGGTATTTTAACTGAGAGCTGACCAGCTTTTTTATATAGTGAGGGGGCGCATTAAAGTGATAGTAATGTTTCATAATAAAGGCAGCTCTAATTAATCTTCATAGTATTTGGGCCATGGAGAGTGTTATTTCAATACTGTAAGAGTTATAGTTTAGGAGTAATTCAAGGATAAAGTATCCCCCTCCCGTCCCTTTTACTGATGTAACACTGCTCAGCCAGAGCAGAAGGGAGGTGCCCATGTAGACCGCAGTGATGGACAATCTTCAATTAAGATAAGGGAAAAACCTGAAAAACTTGTCAAGGGGGGCAGGGCTTTCATTGTTCTAATAGGAAGAAGAGTGTCCCCTGCTGTTATCTGTCTGGTCTATGGGCTGCATTCAGTGGCGTAACAATAGGGGTCACACCTGCAACTGGGTCCGTCACTCTCAGGGGCCTGGCCACCCCCTGTGACCCCCTCTTCACGAGCCCGCAGCAAAAGTGATCTCCCAGCAGCCGGCGCTCTAGTAATGCAGAGCGCAGGGAGATGACATAATCTCCCAGCGCTCTGCATTACTAACAATCGTGCAGGAGCTTGACTCACCACTAGACCACCAGGGACTCGAGGTAGGAGGAGGGGGGCAGTCAGTAGGGGCATTGTGGAGAATGAGGGGCATTGTGGAAGGGGCATTGTGATGGGGGCATTGTGGAGAATGAGGGGCATTGTGGAAGGCGCATTGTGGAGAATGAGGGACATTGTGGAAGGGGCATTATGGAGATTGAGGGGCAATATGGAGATGGGGGCATTGTGGAAGGGGCAATATGGAGAAAGAGGGGCAATGTGGAAGGGGCATTGTGATGGGGCATTGTTGACGGGGCAATGTGGAAGGGGCAATATGGATAAAGAGGGGCATTGTGGAGATGAAGGGCCACTGTGGAGAATGAGGGGCATTGTGGAAGGGTCAATGTGGAAGTGGCCAATGTAGTTGAGGGGGGCCAATGTGGTCGGGGGGCCCCATGGCAATTCTTGCACCAGGGCCCGGTGGCTTCTAGTTACGCCTCTGACTGCATTCCACATCTGAGAAGAGATGGCTTACACTAGGTAAAAGGGGCGGGAGGGGAAACTTTGCTTGTGAATATCTCTCAAACCATAAAGGTTTGAGAGATAAGACGTATATCGTTCATGTTTTTTTAATGTCTACAAAATAAAATAAAGATAAAATGAAGTATTACTATCCCTTTAAGGAGGCAATAGTAGTTATTTTCAATATATACGTACGTGGTTATGGCTTTAGATTTATTTCCTTAAAAGGAGGATAAAAAAAAATGAGTTTTAGAGCTATTCTAAATTAGATTGTGAAGATGACTTACAGGCCTGTGTGTGACTCTGACTAATCAGAATGTGCCATTCAGCAAAGCTACAGGTCTCAGTGTCTCACATACCAGGTGCTTCTCAAGTGGAACTTTTAGAAACACAACTCTGTGACTGGAAAATTGAATCTAGAAAATCTCTTACTGTCCAAAGAGGAATGTTCCATTCATCCATGTGTTACAGAGATGGATTCTATCATCCACTTTTTACTTTTTTTAATATTAAAGACAGACAAGAAAATTTAAACAGACCCAAAGGCAGGGCATGTTAAAGGGATAGTAATGTTTCATAATAAAAGCAGCTCTAATTAATCATCATAGTATTTGGACTTTGGAGAGTGTTATTTCAATTCTGTCAGAGTTGTAGATCAAGAGTAATTCAATGACAAAGTATCCCCCTCCCTCCCCTTTTACTGATGTAACACTGCTCAGCCAGATCAGAAGGGAGGTGCCCAGGTAGACTGCAGAGAGGGACAATCTTCAATTAAGATAAGGGAAAAACCTGAAAAACTTGTCAAGGGGGCAGGGCTTTCATTGTTCTCACAGGAAGAAGATTGTCCCCTGCTGTTATCTGTCTGGTCTATGGACTGGATTCCACATCTGAGAAGAGATGGCTTACACTAGGTAAAAGGGGCGGGAGGGGAAACTTTGCTTGTGAATATCTCTCAAACCATAAAGGTTTGAGAGATAAGACTTATATCGTTCTTCATGTCTTTTTAATGCCTACAAAATAAAATAAAGATAAAACAAAGTATTACTATCCCTTTAAGTGTAGCTGCAATAAATCCTAATTCACATTAGACTACACTCCATAAATAAGCTCTTTGAGATGTAGGCAGAGGGATCCATGGTGACCCCTACTCTGGAAGTGTGCATGTTCATATGCTTTGTTGTTCAGTTGATATGTGTTCATCTTTGGGCATGTTAGGATTTGGCATGTAAACCAGTAACAGACAATAAATTTCACTCTGTTCTAGTGTGGCACTTTGTATATCCTGTGAAGTTTAGATGACAGCTTTTTGGTTATATTTTTAGGCACTGAGTTTGAGAGTTTATCATTCCTTTTGAGTACCAGAGGGGTACACAAAGCATTGCAAACCAAGGTGTTGCATACCCCTCTGGCATTCAAAGGGTTAAATAAATGAATGTTTATCTTTTGAACCACAGTATTGCCTATAGCATGATTTACAGTCTTTTGGAGAGGTCAAAGGCTTACACTATGTACCTTGTGTACCACCTGGAATGATTTAGTATAGTCCATGCGTTTAATGTATATGCAGATGCATTGTGACACATATTATGGTTTTTGATGTACTGTAGTGAGTGTTCCCTTTGACACAGCATGAGTACTTTGATGCCCCGTGGCATGCGTGCGCTTTGGTGCCCTGTGGCACATGTGAGCTTTGACACCCTGCAACGTGTGTGCGCTTTGACTTAGCGTGTGCTTTTCTGCAGTGTGGAAATTGCATGCTTTGATACTGTGCATGTTTTGTTTTGCTGCGCTGCGGTATGTGTGCATTTTGACAACTGTGGAGTGTGTGTGTTCTAATGCCACATGTGAGTATTGCTGCACTGTGGTGCATGTGCACCTTGACTCATTATGATGTATGTACTTTGGAGCACTACAGCATGTGTGAACTTTGACACTATGGGCCGTATGTTCAAAGGGATAACGACAAAAAAACATAGTATGAAAGACAAATATAAGTAATTGTATGTATGAATGACATATATTCTATACAGTTTACGACAAAAAACTAGCAATGTCCGTTGTGTATGACACAACTCCAGAATTGATGGGCAAAGGGGCGTGGCAAGGGCGTGGATAAACTATTCTCCAGTGTCATATAGAGGAAAAGAAAATTTACTAAAGACAAAATTTGTACGTTAAGAAAAAAGTGGAGGGAATGAGAATTTTTGTCTTTAGTTAAGACATTTTTGTCGTTAGTAAAGACATTTTTAAAGACATTTTTTTAAGTTACATACTACAACTTCAGTCAGGACAAACAACATATTTCCAATCACAACCAACACTCTCTGAAAATATTAATGATCCCAACGACACTGTACTTTGAAAAGTCGTTACAAACGAAAAAAGCTATTTCGCTACTTCTTTGAACATATGGCCCAATGTGTGCATATTGGAGCACTGTTTAAACTCTGATGTGATATACGTATGTGGCATGAGTGTGCAATTTGGTTTGTGCACAGTTTGATTCAATGTGTGCACTTTCACACAATGTACACTTTGGAACACAGTATGTGTTTTGAAGCACTGTGGCATGTGTGTGCTTTGGTGCACTGTGGTGTGTGCCAGCTTATCACTCTGACACTGTGTCCTTTTTGATACCCTGTGTCTTGTAGGCGTGCTTTCACACTCTGCATAGCATGTGTGGTCTAGCACATTTGTTATGTGGAAAGTTTATGCTCAGAAACAAAAGCATGTGTTCTCTGCAGTGCATGTGTGCTTTGCCACAATGGTGCACATTATCCATTGTACATGTGCTCTTTGATGCATGTGTGATGTAGATGAGTACTGTGGCACTCATGTTCTTTCATACATTGGCACGTGCAACCTTTGATATACTATTGTACTTGTATGCTTTGAGGCACTGTGACACATGTGTGATTTGACATTGTGAAGCATTTGTGTGCTGTGTTTGTGTGTATAGAGAGGTTCTAGAGTTGTTGCTTGTGGCTTATGTTCAACATAGCACTTGTGAGCATTGCTGCATGTCTACAAAGTGATGAATTGTGACATGTGGATCAGTGGCAGTTGTGAGCTGTGCATTGTGGCACGCTTTGATGTGCTGTGGCACAGTTGTATTTCCATACATATGTTCTGTAGAGTGTGTGAGTTTGTGGCACCATGATGCTTTATAGCATGTGTGTATTATCTGTATGTGTGTGTGCATTATGCAGCTCATATGCCTTTTTGTTGCCTGTACGCTTTTATTCTCTAGTGGCTATAGCCTTTTCCGTTCTGCGGTACACCCTGGCCTACTGCCTGTGCCTTATTTAGCTGTAACACACTGATGCAGTAGAAGATGACAATCTGCATGGGATGTCCACATTTCAGGCACACTGTGATTTGTAGTTGTATGCAGAACTATGTGGATTTATGGGAGCACTGATTAGTGTGTGTTAGCACTCCCTGATTTGTGTGTGCTCTTTAGGGACTTTGTCATCTGCTTGTTCTTTGGTCACAGTGAAACTGTCATGCTCCTAGACTACTCCTCCTATTACCATCTTGATTGGCTGCTTGGCTTTTATGTTCCTGGACCAGCCTTCTAGGCTTGCTCGATTTTCACGTCAAGATCCTGAAAGATTCCTGTTTCAGAGTTCCAGCGCCTGTGATTTTCCGAGTACCGACCTAGCCTTGTTTCCCGATCACGTTTTCATTCTTCAGTCTTCAGTGTTTGTCTATGATTCCTTGAACCTCTACCCGACTCCCTCTTGACTACGACTCTGTCTGTTCCCCTGGTACCTCTTCTCGGTTCCATCTTGACCTCGGCATTCCTGACCACGCTTCCTCCTCTCGCTTCCACAACGAGAGTCCCTGCAGCTGCTTCACTTTCGGGCTTTTGCTGCCACTGAGATCCTCGCCTTGACTCTTCCCCATAGTGAGGCCTATTTTCTCGACTATCTGCTTCCCCATTGCCTCAACTTCACACCTCAGGCTCTCCGATTGAGTCGGGTGCCATTAACGGTTCCACCAGTGACCACCTCGGCCAGTCAAGGCTGTGGATGCTCGACTGCTCCCTACCTCTTTCCTGTCCAACCAGTCTAGGGAGTTAAGTTTGACATCCTGTCAACTCCTCTTAATGCCCGAATGGTTGAGGGTAGTGGAGTCGACAACCTGCTGTGCCTCCAACTTGACAACCTGCTGTGTCTCTGACTCAACAACCCGCTGTGTCTCCAACTCGACAACCACCTGTGTCTCCGACTACCAGTCTAGTCGACGAACTCTCCTGGAGGCGACTTGTCCTGAGTCTCCAACTACCATATAGTCTTCTCCTGAGCTCCCAACTCATTCCATTTGTTCTCAGTCTGCCTCATAACACTTTAGCATATCCTATTAGTGCTAGTCCTGTCTGCTGCTCTCAGACATTGACAATAAAATCGAGCTAAAAGATGGATGCTGCTGAGGCTTCTCGTATCACCTCTCGACAGGAACAACAGATCCTGTCCTCCCATGCAGCACACTTACAGACTCTCAATCATAAACTGGATGCTATGATGGAGATGTTACGCACCTTCACGCCTTCTCCTACTACTCAGAATCCTCCTACTCCAGCTCCTGAGTTGGCTGTTTCTCCTGGAACTCACCCATGGTTCAAACCACCAAAGATTCCTCTTCCAGAATGATTTTCTGGGAGTCCCAAAGACTGTCCCGGCTTTTTGAATCAATGTCAGCTTCATTTCAAGACCTTGCTGCAATCATTCAATTCACATGAAGCTCAAGCAGCCTTTATAATTTCACTATTGAAGAATGAGGCTCTAGCCTGGGCTTCCCCTCTTGTCTAGAAAAGGTCTTCGCTGCTGGAGTCCAATGCGTTCATAGCCTCATTTAGGACTCTTTGATTTGCCAGGTCAACAAGCATCAGCTGAAGCCACTTCTAGGTCTTAAAAAGGGAACTCCCATGGTCGCCCAATATGCCGTGGAGTTCTGCACTCTTTCTTATGAAACTGACTGGAATTCTGGGGCCTTGAAAGCTGAGTTTCACAGAGGATTGAGTGAGTGGATTAAAGATGCTTTGATCAACCAGGAGATACCTGATGACCTAGAAGGTTTCATTACTCTCTGTTTGGAGCTTGATAGATGTCAACAAGAATGTCAACTTGAAAGGGACAGATCCCTTCACTACAAACTTGTTTCATCTTCAGGTGCTACATCACTAACAGAGAACCCTCAGTCCCATGCAGAACCCATGGACATATAGTCGGTTACCAAGCTTACTGATGAAGAAAAGACTGTGCCTGAACTGTGGCCTGAAGAGTCATCTTCTGCGACAGTGCCCTACCAGGCTAGGAAACTCCCGGGCTTAAGGAATCCCGGAGACACCTACTGAAGCCAAAATCAGGAGACCTGCCCTAACCGTCTGATGGTTTGAACTGGTTGCGGGGTTCAGTCTCTACTAATGAATTCCTGGATTCCGGTGCGGCCAGAGTATTCATGGACTCTGACTTTCCTACCTTACACTCTATACCCCTCATCCATAAGGTTAGTCCTATACACATTTCTACTGTGGATGGAGGTCCCTTGGGTTCTGGCCTAGTTACTTCCGAGACACAAAAGATCTTCCTCAAGACAGGAGTCCTTCATTCTGAGACAATTCAATTCAACATTATCAATTGTCTTACGGTCCCTGTCATTTTGGGTCCGACATGGCTACATCTTCATAATCCTGTGATCAACTTGATATCTGACCAAATAACAACTTGGTGTCCAGGCTGTCACTCCACCTGTTTGACCAAGGTCATTGCACCCGGACTCATTGGCAACATCACTGCTCCCATGGACATAATCCCGGAGCCCTACAGAGATTTCCTGGATGTCTTCTCTAAACTGGGAGCTGCAGATATTCCTCACAGAGATTTCGACTGCCGATTAACTTGTTGCCCGGTGCCATTCCCCCAAGGGGATGAACTTTTATTCTCTCTGAACCTGAGAATCAAGCCCTACTAGAATATATAAATGAGAATCTAGCCAGAGGCTTTATCAGACACTCTTCTTCCCCTGCCAGTGTGGGATACTTTTTCGTCTCTAAAAAAGACGGATCCCTGAGACCCTGCATCAATTATAGGGGCCTGAACAAGGTGACCATTAAGAATAGGTACCCACTGCCTTTGATTCCTGAACTATTTGATTCCCTCAAGGGAGCCTGCGTGGGGCTTATAATTTGATCCACGTTAAAGAAGGCGATGAATGGAAAACCATCTTCAGTACCTGATACGGCCACTATGAGTACCTAGTGATGCCTTTAGGCTTGTGTAATGCCCCCGCAGTGTTCCAACACTTTGTCAATGAAATTTCCAGAGATATCCTACTTTCTTACGTTGTGGTCTATCTTGATGACATTTTAATTTTTTCTTCATCCCTATCAGAGCACAGAGAACATGTTTGCTCCGTTCTACTTTGTCTTTGAAAGAACCAACTCTACACTAAGGCAGAGAAATGTATCTTCGAGACTTCCCGACTTCCTTTCTTAGGTTATATTGTCTCAGGCTCAGGTTTACAGATGGACCCTGTCAAAGTGGAGGCTGTCTCTGATTGGCCACGGCCAACCACTTTGAGAGCCGTGCAGCGTTTCTTGGAATTTGCAAATTATTACAGACAATTTATTAAGAACTTTTCCTTTATCGTGGCCCCTCTAGTTGCGTTTACTAAGAAGAATGCCAATCCCAAGGTTTGGTCTTTCGAGGCCGTGGACGCTTTTGAACAATTAAAGCGATTATTCATTTTTGCACCTCTGCTACGATACCCAGACCCCACTAAACCCTTCCTCATTGAGGTTGACACCTCTGAATTAGGAGCAGGAGCCATTCTCTCCGCCCCTCCACCCCTACTCATGCTTCTCGAAGCTGTTTAGCTCTTCTTAAAAACTATGATGCTGGAAACAGAGAGTTGTTGGCCATAAAAATGGCCTTAGAAGAATGACATCACCTGCTGGAAGGTTCTCAAGTTCCAGTCATCATACAAACCGACCATAAGGACCTTCAGTTTCTGGAACAAGCCCAACGCCTGAATCCAAGGCAAGCCCGGTGGGCTCTTTTCTTTACTCATTTTAATTTCATCATTACGTACATACCTGGGTCCAAGAATTTGAAGGCCGATGCTTTATCTTGGCTTTTTGCCCCTGAATCAGAACCAGAATCGTCTCCAGAATCTATAATTCCTTCCAGACATCTCATGGCCGGTCTTTCGCTTTCCATATTTCAGTGGATCAAGTCTCTGCAACACCATTTCAGTGATCGGGTGAAAAGGAAACCCAATCATCTTCTGTATGTTCCTAAACATTATTACTCTACACTTCTGAACTGGTCGCATCGCTCAGCTATGTCTGGGCACCCGGGTACTATCAAGAATGTGGAGCTTCTCCTTCAATACTTCTGGTGGCCTTCCTTGAAATGGGATGCTTTGTGCTCAAAATAAGCCATCCCATCAGAGACCCACAACCATTACTAGTGCCCAATTCTCCATGTACTCACTTGGCTATGGACTTCATTACTGATTTGCCCCCTTCAGACCACTGTAGCGTAATTTTGGTGGTGGTTGATCGATTTTCAAAGCAAGCTCACTTCATTCCTCTCTGAGGCCTACCCAATTCGCAGACTCTAGCAGACATCTTCCTTAGAGAAATTTTTCACCTCCATGGAGTCCCTCTTAAAGTTGTTTCTGACAGAGGGACCCAATTCACCTCTAAGTTTTGGAAGGCCTTCTGTGCTCGCCTAGTGATTCAGTTGAATTTCTCTGGAAATTCTATGGAAATCTTTCTTCGCCATTACGTCATTGCCCATCACAACAACTGGGCATCGCTACTTCTTCTGGCTGAGTTTGCTTTTAATAACCAGTATCACTCTTCTGTGAAATGTTCTCCCTGTTACGCAGCTTTGGGATACCATCATCAGATGCTTCCCAAACTGTCCACCATGGATGTTCCCGAAGCTGATGCTAGAGTACAAGACCTTCATCTGCATTGGTCCTCTGTTCACTGTTCCTTGAATGTACGTAAGGATCTTGCTCCTGTCTCCGCTGCAGTGATTCCGTTGTTGACCCAGACTGGCTGACTACCGCTCTGTGTACCGATCCTGGCTTGGCTGACTCCGTTCTGTGTACCGATCCTGGCTGTGGCTGACTAACGCTCCGTGTACCGATCTTGGTTTGGCTGACTCCGCTCTGTGAACCGATCCTGGCTGTGGCTGACTGATGCTCTGTGTATCGATCCTGGCTGTGGCTGATTAACGCTCTGTGTAGCGATCCTGCTGTGGCTGACTACCGATTTGTGTACCGATCCTGGCTGTGGCTGACTACTGCTCTGTGTACCGATCCTGGCTGTAACTGACTACCGCTCTGTGTACCGATCCTGGCTGTGGCTGACTACCCGATTCGTTGCCTCTAGTTATCCTAGTTATCCTAGTGCCTGGCCAGTGCTTGTCAGTGTTGCCTTTGGTTCCCCTAGTCTCCTGAGACTAGTGCCTTGCCAGTGCTTGTCAGTGTTTCCTTCTGTTACCCTAGTCTCCTGAGGCCAGTGCCTAGCCAGCACTTGTCAGTGTTGCCTTCGGTTCCCCTAGTCTCCTGAGACTAGTGCCTTGCCAGTGCTTGTCAGTGTTGCCTCTGATTACCCTAGTCTCCTGTGACTAGTACCTTGCCAGTTCCTGTCAGTGTTGCCTCCGGTTACCTAGTCTCCAGTGACTAATTCCTTGCCCGTGCAAGTCAGTACTGCCTCCAGTTACCCTAGTCCCCTGGGACTAGTGCCTTGCCGTTGCCTGTCAGTGTTGCCTCCGTTTACCCTTGATTTCTAGGCCAGCTCACTCTCCAGTGTCCCGGCTTGCCGCTATTCTCTCCCTAGCCTTCTAGGGATTCTGCTCTGCAGTCACCAACCATCTAGCTAGTTGTACATGATTCCAAGGTTTGGTACTGCTGAGGTTCTGTTCCTGGTTCCTGTTGTCTGATCCAGCCTAATATATTTCTGTTTTTTTGCTATTCTCCTGTACCCTGACCTGTGTCAGATTTGGGAAGTGCCATGGTACTGTCCGGCTCTGGACCTGTGAAGGGTGACCTTGAGCACTTTATTATTCTTAATAAAGATGATTTTACCTTACTAACTTGTCTGAGTGTTCTTACAAACCGTGACACAAGTCTACACATACACAGGTGATAACAGTGGCCTGAGTACATGTTATTTGCTATGTGGGACTATGGAAGCCACTCCAGGGGTCCTTTTTATCAAATAATAGGGCTGTCAAAGCTGACTCAGAGAAGAGATTGTCTGTTTTCTTATGGTTTGTGGATATTAATATACAGAAGGCATCTGCGGTCATCTGATTGGTTTGTTTACATCTCCCAGCCTGAGTCTTAAGCACCAGATTGATCTCTCTGCCTATGGAACGGAGAAGGAAGGGGGGGAGTGGTGTATTGTGGTTGACCCAGAGTTTCAAGAATGTGGGTATAAATGTAGGGTCTATGCCACAGCAAAAGTTTTGTTGATCACAAGTGTTTAGCCCTGTTGAATTCTATTAGAACCCATAGCGGAGACAACTCTCTAGATGCCCAGTCATCAATCACATCTTATATGGCCATTTCTGGTCTAGTGAACTGTTTTGGAGCCTGCTTTCCTATAAATAGTAGTTTATTGTAGATTCTTCTCCCTCCTCACAAACAGTGCCAAATAGATAACCTTAGGCAAGCCTCCAGGTGTTAAGCTTTATTTTAAAGGAGCTGGTATATGACTTGACAACACTCAGTGCCCATCCCTCTGATATACATTGGTTAAGACTATATGGGCCAAGTCTCAACTTTTCCTTATTCAGATCCTTGGCCTCTCATGATTTCAAGAAGTCTTTGCACTCTAGAGGTTGAATATACTCATTTCAAGGCATAGCTTCAGCAAGTGCTCAGAAGGTATTCACTGAATCGAGTATGACTTGCATGACCACCCTGAAGGATCTCATTTATTCTGGAGGATTTAAAGTGATAGCAATGTTTCACAAAAAAGCAGCTCCGACTAGTCTTCATAGTATTTGGACTTTGGAGAGTGTTATATCAATACTGTCAGAGTTGTAGTTCAAGAGTAATTGAATGATAAAGTATCCCCCTCCCTCCCCTTTTACCTAGTTTAAGCACCTCCCCTCAGATGTGGAATCTGGTCTCTTGACCAGACAGATCACAGCAAGGGACAATCTTCTTATTGTGAGCATAAGGAAAACCCTGCCCCCCTTGACAGGTTTTCCCTAGGGTGACCACATTTCCTTTCTGACATTCAGGGACACTACGTAGTCGCTCTAGCGCGGATATGCTGGAGGGCTCAGTATACATCATTGGACATCAGTGCACAGCCTGCTGTGGTACTACACAGCTGTCACACACAGGTCAGTTACAAATTAATAATGATCTGATTGTCGATTAAAATATTCTTAGGCCAGTGTACTAAATAGAAGCTGGAATAATTATTAACATCTTGAATGCTGGAGAGGCCACCAATGCATTTGCGTTGGAGGCCATTCCAGCATTCAAGAGGTTAAAAATGCCCATTTAAATTAATGTGGATTTGTGGAATTCTTAACTGTGCCCTATGTTAAAATTGGTTTGCTCCAGAATTATTCCAGCTTCTCTTAGTACATTGGCCTAAGATTATTTTAATCCACAAGCAGATCATTATTAATTTGTAACTGACCTGTGCATGACAACAGTGTAGTACCACTGACCTGTGTAATGTAGATACACGTTATTAGGTTCATATTCCAAAATCCATATAATTGTCCATGTTCATGTAGAATGAACTGGTATTACCTGGACATTTCAGCTAATGAACGGTTGTTATCACCCAACCCAGTCATTTATCAGTACTTACTGGTGTATAACACAGTTTGGAACACTTTGAATCACCCTCTTCCCAATGATTGGGGTGCACACAACAGCCTCAGAATCAGGAGCTCCGGGCGCGGCAGGACTCAGTGCTGTGCGGCTTGTGCCTTTTCCGTTATGCCTGACTCTTCACTGCTGCACTAGTCGACATGGACACTCACTCACAACTCAATGGCATGCACTGCCGGCTTACATACGCCGCGTCACGCAAGCACCAGCCAGCCAATGAGGAGAGGACTATTGTAATACTCTCCTCTTTCATTGGCTGGTGGTGTACAGCCTTGCTGTAAGTAAATAGGCTGGGATGTGACTGACTGAGCTGGCACTAGCAGGCAGGCAGAATAGGGCCCGAATTTGTAGGTTAAGTGGACAGACTGGATCGGGACTCGGATGGCTTTGCTAATTGCTGCTTTATTCCGGGACTCTTTATTGTCCCGGTTGGGGATGATTCGGGACACGGGACACAGGACAGAATTAAGGGACAGTCCCAGGCATTCCGGGACATGTGGTCACCCTAGTTTTCCCTTATGCTCACTGAAGATTGTCCCTCTCTGTGATCCATCCGGACAGTCTTACTGGTCTGAGGTGAGCAGTGTTTCATCAGTAAAAGGGACAGGAGGGGGATACATTATCCTTCAATTATCCCTGAACTACAAATCTGACAGAATTGAAATAACACTCTCCATGGGACAAATACTATGATGACTAATAGGGGATGCTTTTGTGTGAAACCTTACTATCCCTTTAAGGCTGATGTAATTTATTTCCTCTATTGAGGGATTACTCCAGAAATTTTATAGTCCTAAACACTGAACAGACTAAAGCAATGCTTTACACACACCTCTGGTTCTCAAGGGGTTAACATTAACATATCTGTTATTTACTAAAGGGTGAATTGCCTTTGCATGAATGGAACGTTTGGGTTTTTATTTCATTTTGTCTCAACATGCATAAGACATCCATTCATTTGTAAATGCAATGGTCCATATGCACTGAAGTTATTCTGGAGTAAACCAACTGCACCACAGGGGACAAAGAAAATTCCTAAATTCACATGCACTTAAATAAGAGTGTTTTAATTCCTTCAATGCTTCACAATGCAATGGAGACCTCTCTAGCATTCAGGGGGTTAAAAAAAGCTCAATTTAATTTAACAGGAATTGTATTTGTCCCCTATGAGGCAGTTGGTTCGCTCTAGAATAACTTTGGTTTGCTTTTACAGATATTGGTCAATGAGACTGATGTACTAAGAGGAAGTGCACCACAGGATAACAATAAATATTACCAATAATTTAACCCTTTGAGTGCCGGAGGGGTACGCAAAGCATTGCAAAACAATGTGATGTGTACCCCTCTGGCACTCAAAGGGTTAATGGGAGTTTTAAACCTCCACTGGCAGCAAGGACTCCAGTGCATTGCTTTTTAGTGCACTGGAGATGTATTTGTTATACCAGGGGTGAAAGTCTACTTCTTCTGTAGAACACACAGATATAACTATTAGGAGAGTTTTATTCCCCTGCACCAGACAGGTTGGGATGATGGGAGCTGTAGTCCCCAACGGCTGAAGAGCCACGTGTTGTTGATCCCTGAAGAACCACTTGAGTGCCATGTGGCTGTGCGAGGTATTGCAGATCCATTGAGCAGCATACCATTCTGGCATTTGAAAGGGTAACAAACTTATCCTCTTGGGTGATAAGGTCAAATTTCCCATTATGCAAAGTAGGCAGCTGCCTAGAGCTCCAAGTTCTGAGGGGTGGTGCCTCAGCTATGCTGGCTACTCCCACATTCTGAGTTGTGGGTGTGGTCAGAACAAACTCAATGCTCCTGGTTTATGGAGGCCAGTTTATTTACCAGTTAACAGGCCTCTTTACTGGCTATTATTTAACCCTTTGCAATGCGTTGCGTACCCCTCGGGCACTCAAAGGGTTAATCCCTTGATTGCAAGAATGGTCCGCAAAGCAATGCATTGGTGACCTCTTTAGCAAACAAGGGGTTAAGAGCTTCCTTTCTCTTTGTATTCTATAGAGTAAAAGTATTTTCTGTACCAGGCAACAGTGGATGGGGCTAGGGGGTGGAGTCTTATGAGAGGAGGTGTGGTCATGGGTGGAGCTAAGATGATTTTGTCTAGGGGCTCCTCCAATGTAAATCCAGCCCTAGTGATAGAGATGGTTTGCAATGCATTTGGAGAAAACTCCTACGCAGGAGAAGGCAACGCAAGTCCTCAAATGCCACTAACAGTGTAGGGTTTTTCTTCTTCTGTACAGGTGAATCAATCAGTGGGTTAGTCACTTTAACCCTTTGAGTGCCAGAGTGGTATGCAACTCATTGGGTTAAGGCTATTTTCAGATGGATGACTTGGCTGCGCTCCGATTTAACTCATGTGAAGCCATCAGTGTGTACTTACCACCAGTGTTCTGAATTCCCCCGGCAATCCTCTTGGAGGAGAAGGGAGTGAAGGAGGAGTGTCATAAGGCATTGCATCCCTCCGAATTGCCTATATGAATGATTTGAGCTGCATTCACTGTGGGTATCAGCATGCTAGCACCTACAGGTGCACAACGCGTGAACACATCCAAGTTTCAGCATGCTGTATTTTGGTGAGTTCTGAGAGGAGGAAATCATCATCTGAACAGCACCATTACAAGACTGCATTAAGTTCAGTGTGATAAAGTTCTTCAGATGAACCTAGTCTAATTCATTCACCTGTAATCAAGCAGGATATCCAGAAAACATACACTGTAAGCAGCGCTGGAGGACCTATATTACCTATTGCTGCTGTAGAGCCCAAAAGAGTTAAAAATAAAGTTATGAACTGTATATCACAATCATTTCTTTATAGGATCAACAGCTGCTTTGATTCTTAATTCTTTGAGTGCCAGACGGGTACGCAACGCATTGCTTTGCAATGCGTTGCGTACCCCTCTGGCACTCAAAGGGTTAAAGTAAGGTCAGGTAAACTCCAAAGATCACAAATCAAGCACATACACAAACAAATCCAGAGGTCACACCAACAATTTTGTCTAGGAAAAGGATGATGCTACAGTGGACATACTGAGTGTGATGTATTAAAGGGATAGTATTACTTCAAAATTACTATCCCTCATATTGTTGCCCTTAATAAACTGAGTTAAATGACACCAGCGGCATCTCTCAAACCTTTATGGTGTAAGAGATAGCCGCTTTCAAAGTTTCCTCTCCCCTGCTGTCAGCGTTCTGCTGCCAGCAGGAGAATCCGGTCCCGGGACAGGCGGAGGCTCTTAAACAGAGCCGATATCTTGTTATGGATGGAAAAATTATTCATTGAAACAGTCTTCTACGTGTGCTTGGTTACCAAGCACACAAAGAAGACTGTTTCAATTAATCATTTTTCCTTCCATAACGAGATATCAGATCTGCTGAAGAGCCTCCTCTTGATTCAGAGACCGGATTCTCCTGCTGGTAGCAGAACGCTGACAGCAGGGGAGAGGAAACTTTGAAAGCGGCTATCTCTTACACCATAAAGGTTTGAGAGATGCCGCTGGTGTCATTTAACTCAGTTTATTAAGGGCTACAATATGAGGGATAGTAATTTTGAAGTAATACTATCCCTTTAAGTAAAGTGCAGCAATTCTGGGGCAAACCAGCAGCACCATAGGGAATACGTAAAAAATACCCAAATTCCAATTATTTAAATGGGGTTAAAGGGTTAGTAATGGCATATATAAATAAAAAGTATTATTATAAATATTGAAAAATTTAATCCATCGATGCCAGTCTGATCTCTACAATCTTTATGGTTTGAGAGATATAATGTTTTAAAGTCCCCCCCCCCTCCCCTTTCCCCGATGTCAGTTGTAAAGCTGACAGAAGAGATTTCTGTTGGCCGACTCGAGGCGGCTCTTCAGCAGAGCCGAGATAGAGATATGTAGAAAGAAATACTTCACTGGAAAGCACACTTTATAGACCATTCCAATGAAGTATCTCTTTCTACATGTCGCTATCTCAGCTCTGCTGAAGAGCCGCCAGCCGGTCCAGGGACCAGGATCTTCTTCTGTCAGATAGACGCTGACGTCTATGAAAGGGGAGGGAGGGGGAACTTTAAAACGTTATATCTCTCAAACCATTCAAACCATAAAGGTTTGAGAGATCAGACTGGCATCGATGAATCTACAATAATACTTTTTAATTAAATATATGACATTACTAACCCTTTAAAAGGCCCATTTGCATTAATGATCATTGTTATTTGTTCCCATAAAGCAGTTGGTTTAGCCCAAAACATCTCTAGTTTCTTGGTTCATCAACCTCATTAACAGCTTAAAAAGAAACCAATAGGGATAAATGATTTTCAATGTGTTTGACCCTTTCAGTGCCTGAGGCATTCGTTGCGTACCCCTCTGGCACTGAAAGGGTTAAAAGACGTGTTTACCTAGGTACGAGTCCTTCATGCAGTTGCCTGGTTGTTGTAGTTTTAATTGTATCGCTATTTAAATTTCGGTTCAATACCTTGGATTCAAAAGATTTTTCCAACACGAACTGATGGAGATGTCTCAAGCATCCAAGGGGTTAAAGCCTTCATTGTCATACCTCTTAAACAGACAGCCAATATATACACTTCGATTAAGAAATCCATGGAAAAAAAAAAAAAATTTTCAGCCACACCTATGGTCTGCAGAACAATGTAAGAAGTACATCAGAATGTGAGGTGGGATTATGTTTTTATTGTTTATGCTGCATTGTATCTGCATTTGAATGCACGTGTAGATTTAATTCTAACCCCTAAGATGCTAGGGACATCTTCTGGAAATTTCTCAAGCATCCGAGTGGTTAAAATCTGCAGTACATCATTATATCTCCCCTCTTCAATAGAAAATACACCCTGATTAGGAAATATATGGAGAAATGTAAATTTCCAGCCAAACACACCTTTTAGGGAACAATGTAAAAAGATCATGTTATATTTTATTTTCCATTGTATCTGCATTCGAATGCATTTATAGATTTCAAATTATTCCCTTGTAAGCTAGAGAGATCTTCAGCGTAATACATTGGATACATCTCTAACATCCAAGGGTTTAAAGTCTGCAATAGGACACACCTTTCCAATAGACAACAGATTTATACACCGCGATTAAGAAATCTATGGAAAAATAAAATTTTCGAGCCATGCTCAAGTTCTGCAGAACAATGCAAGAAGATCTGATTGTGAGATGGGTTTGTATTTCTACATTTTATTTTGCATGTTATCAGCATCTGAATAGATTTATAGATTTCGGATTAACCCTTTGGATGCTAGAGATGCCTGCAATGCATTATTTCTCAATGTGTTTGAGACTTCTGTACCTTCAAAGGAGTTAGAATTCTACATTAGGTCACCCTTCTTCAACAGACAGTAGTTTTATTTGCTATGAATAAAAAACACAAGGCAAAAATTTACTTTGTTCCACATTGTGCAGAACAATGTAAAAAGATCAGACTGCGAAATGGAATTCTACAGACTACAGCAATTAAAATGTAAAAAAAACTATATAGATACACCTTATTGCTATAAGAAAAACCAGCACAATTCCTCAATAAGAGTCACTTAGTTATATAGGTACAGTAACATAGTTGATATGGTTGAAAAAAGTCACAGATCCATCAAGTTCAACTATTTTTCGCATCTACCTTGTTGGTCTAGGTCAGAGCTGACCAAGTTCAGTCATCAAGAGCTACCAACAGGCCACGATTTAAGAATTTCCCTCATTAAGCACAGGTGAGTTAATCAGTGGCTCATTCTTGTAACTGATTCACCTGTGCTTTATCAGGGAAATCCTTCCATCCTGGTCTGTTGGGGACCCTTGAGGACTGAACCTGGACAGCCCTGATCTAGAGGATGGATCGACAAAAGCAAAAAACATAAATAAATAAATAAATAAAAATTAATTGAAGCTGTTTGCAATTCTGCTCCAGGTGAGTAAAGAAAATGTCTGCCTATCTGCAAAAGACAATCAGATTTCACCGTGAATTTACATCCTAATTGTAATATAACCAACTGTCATAATTCTCTAAGTTGTTATTAACTAAAAATGTATCCAACATATTTTTATAGTATCTACAGTATCTGCATACACAGCCTCCTGAGGCATACAGTTTCACAGTTACTGCCCTTAACACTAATAACTTCCATCATTTATTTTAGTATTTCTTCAAGCTTTAATGGATGCCTCCTCTTTTCTTGCTCAACTCAGAGTTCCCCTTTAACAAGGCACATATGTTACATAAATGTTTACAACATACAAAGCAACTGAGGAAGATTAATGGGCACCGTCGGCCATGGCATGTGCTTAAAATAAAACATGCTGTTTCCACTGTGCATAATTCATGTAGTATAGACAAAACACACTAACATAAAATACCAGTTTTTGTCAAAGATGTCCCATCCAGACAAAATAATTGTAGCACTCCGGATGCCAGTGATAATGACGCATTTGGAGTGGAACTAAAAGGCAGAATCCCCCAGGAGTTAAACGTTGTGTACACATACCTTTTATCTCAGTAGAAGATGATGAAAAGACTATGATGGTAGCTACAACCTTTAATGCCTTGGCTTGATCTATTTTTATCTATTTGCCAAGTAAATGTAACTGACACTCCTAACATGCGCTCTTGTCAAGGTATACTCTTACATATAAAAAATTATCTGAATATTGGATAGATTTTACTTTGCTTAGCAACAGAGATATGGGCCTTATGTTCTAAAAGACAACTGAAGTAATTCTGTAACTAACCAACTGCACCACAGCGGACAAGTAAAATGTCCTATTGAGTTAAAATTTATTTCTAACCCCATTAATGCTAGCGAGGTCTCTAACGCGTTACAAAGATGTCCATTAATCTGTATGCAAGTAGGAAATATTTATGTAACATTTTTATTCCTCTCCATAGTGCAATGTTTTGCTCCAGAATTGCGTGACTTCAGTTTCCTGCAGTAGGCCTCACAGGGCCTATAGTGAGTGGAATGTAAGAAACATGCTTGTAATGCATGAGTTGCTTCATTCATAAAGTTTCACTGATCGAGGGCTTGTGCCTGTGCTTATGCATAGAAATATCCTATATAATAATTCGCTAGAATGTTTGTCAGAAGCCGTCATGCACAGTAGAGACTGCCCGAATGCACGGAATGCTGGGAGCACAGTATGCTGGGAATTCTGTGATGGGAGCATTCTGTGCTTTCAGCCAGTCTCTACAGTGCATGGCTGCGTCGGCTGCAGGACGCAGAGCAGGACCGGCCTCTTAACCCCTCTGGCACTCAAAGGGTTAACATCGCCCGGACCTTGGCCCGTGTACACGGGCTTTTACACTAGTATATATATATTTTGTTGCAGAAATTATCCAGACTACAACTTCTGTGCAAATAACCCCTTACCACACAGATAGGTAAATATGGCCTTCAGGACGGATCTAGCCGGATAACCGACTTGAGGGTCTTTTTAAAATTTTAATGTAGAACTGAAGCTGTATTCTAATCCGGCTCTTTTCTCTAGTCAAGACCTAGATGGAGTAAGAGTAACATGATGAGGTCACCAACTTTCACTGCCTCCAGTGATGTTACGATGGCGGCACTGTTAAAGAGAAGCTGGATTAGAATGTGGGGACCCTGCAGGGGCCTGGAAGGAAGTGTGTGTGGAGAGGGGTGTTGTGAGTCAGGCTGAGAAAAAAGGGTGCTCTGCCAAATGTGATGTAGGCAGGGGATTGTTGGTTCCCCCACAGCCTTTTTGTGGTGAACATCAAGAGTGGAGGAGCTTCCCAGATGTTCTGAGGGTTTGCACTAGCTTGCATGTCATTGGTATGACCGAGGTGCCCGAGACCGGGTCTTCCAGACTGACCAAAAGGTGTTAGTCTTGAAGCCAACCCGGCAAGATAAACTCCAAGCTGCATGGCAGGGTCCCTACCGCGTAGTGGAACGAATCAGTGACACTACCTACATGGTGGCCCGGTGCTCAGATGAAAGGGTCAAGCGGACTTTTCATGTGAATATGCTTAAGGAGTTCAGGGAGAGACCAGATGAAGTGGCGGCCATATGATCACAGGCCACCGAGGACAGTGAGAATATTCCCCTCCCAGACTTATTGAGTAGTACACCCAGCACACTACAGCAAGTGGTTTTAGGGGATAAACTCACAGAACCCCAGAAAACTCAGGTGACCCAGTTGCTACAGGAAAGAAGTGATATGCTGTCTGCCACACCGGGATATACGACCTTAGCGGTCCACAAGGTGGAAACACCTGGTCAGGAACCCCTGCGGCAAAGACCCTATCGTATTCCTGAGGCAGTTAGGGAACACATGAAGACAGAGTGTAACGGATGTTATCCGTTACTTAGGCCCTTGTCTGGACCACGAACAATTTCCTCAAAGACTATGGCCTTGTGGCATCATTTGAACTCTGATAGGGGTTTCCCTATCATTATCTTAAAAGGACTGATGTCGAATGTTGTAAGTTTTGTATATTGTGTAATGTCGAAAGTTTAATGTATTGTATGGTTTAATGTACGAGGGATACACGAACACCGAAGCCGGTGGTTCCCCGGTTCCTTTGTTCGAGGTATCCACGCCATCTCGAACGCGGGAAACCGGAGGCAGTGAGTCGACGCCGGATTGGCCGACGTACGACTCACTGCGCACACTGATTGGCCAGGGTTGAAGCCGCATATTCAAACTAGTGTGTACGTGCTTCAACCCCTGGCCCAGTCCTCAGATGTGTATTCCCTCTGATCAGTCCATTGTCTTTGTCATGTTAATTGTACCATTGTCAATGTTGTGTTCAGTAGCCCATCTCCCATTGGCTTGTTTCCCTTGGCTACCATTGGCCCCTCTGTTCCCCCTGCCATTGGTCCATTGTTCACTGTCACCATTGGTCTGTTGTCTATGCCCATTGTGTTGGATTGGTCCGTGGGCCAAGCCTGCATTAGAATGCCTGGCCCTTCCCCTCCCTATTGTGACAACCATGTTTAACTGTATAAAAGATGTGTTGTGTGTTCAATAAAGTGTGTTACTGTTTGGAGTGAACCAGAGTCCTGGAGTCTGTCTGTTCCTGTGGTAAAAGTGGCCACTCTGCCGCCCATTTGAACCAGGTTCCTGTACGTTCGTCCGTCTGCTGCCAGGATCCCGCTACCGACCTTTGTATCCTGTCAGGTGGCAACGTGGACTCTGCCCTTTGGTTTCCTGCCTAAGCTTCAACCTTCGAGTCGAGCACCGGAGTGCTCGAACGGCTAGGGATATAGCCACTTTGCTTCCTGCTACATTTTGCCTGATTCGGTCCTGTGTTTGGTCGACGGTGTTCGAGTGCCTTGACCCCTCCGGTAGCCACATCCTTTCGAGGCAGAATCGGTCTTCCCGAGGTTCGACGCCGCTTTGAGTCGACCTCCGGAACGCTGATTTGCTCGACCGGTGCACTCGACGGCGCCAGTCCGGCGTCGAGAAGGAGAGACCCGGAGACTAAGACGGAAGGCGACCCGGTCCTTCTTACTTCCTTCCGTTACATTGGTGGCAGAGCGGTGGGATTTCTCCTTCTTTCATCAAGTGTATCGAATGAGGAATGGCGGCACGTGGATCCGGCGGAGCAGTATTGCCCGAATGGGGTTTTCTGGACTTCTTGGATCTTATCGAATCAGTTGGACCCGCATGGGGTCTCAGTGACTTCCACAAGCGCCTCGGAGCTGTAGAGCCCGACTGGAAGTACATTGACTTTTTAGTGAAGGAAAAGTGGACTATTATCGGGATTGGACCGAGTGATGACCCAGTGTATCGAAGGATGGTGAACCTTATGCCGCTTCTGGGATACAAGCCATCAGTGGCCAGGATTGATAGGCTGATGGATATTGTACGTGGCCGGTACATGCGCGAACTGTGTGCAGGAGAAGAGGAAAAATGTTGGGGGGGACACTCATCTGAGGAGGACCTCAGTGAATCTGAGGACTGGGATGGAGCTGCCCCTGTTCACTCCACATTGGTGAGTGGGAATACGCTCCTCATCAGTGCCCCTGTTGCCCCGCATGATACCCCTTTTTCCCTGGACTATGTTTTCCCTGAGCTGGGGGGTGGGAATTCGTTCCCCCTCAGTGAAGAAGATGCCCTGGGAGCGGAGCCGTGCGTGCTCCCCAGGATCACAAGTAATGCCGCCTTGAGGGATGGGACTGCGGTCTCCCTCAAGGCAGAAGAAAGGCCTATGTGTAATGGCTTACAGGAGGAGGACCCCAGTGGGCTAGGAGAAAATAGTGCCGCTGGCCCTCCTACAGATATGGACTGTGAACTGATGGGTGGGAGCAAGCCCACCAGTTCCCCTGAGACCCCTGCTGTAATGGGTGTAAGAGAACCCAGCAGCAGCCTCAAGATATTGCCCCTGGTGGGGGTGGAAGATGGCCTGGGAGCGGAGCCGTGCGTGCTCCCCAGGAGTACAAATAATGCCGCCTTGAGGGATGAGACTGCGGTCTCCCTCAAGGCAACAGAAAGGCCTGTGTGTGATGGCTTATCAGAGGAGGACACCAGCGGACTGGAAGAAAGTAGGGCTGCTGGAACTCCCCTGGATATGTTGTATGACCTGATGGGTGGGAAGGAGTGCCCCATCAGTCCCCCTGTAACCCCTGACTTGGTGCGTGAGAGCAAGAGCACCAGGTCATGTGAAGTCCTGGCTGGGATGAGTGGGACAGCCGTCCTCATCCCCAGCCCAGCATTTGTTCTGCCTCCCCCTGAGACCCCTGGCCTAGTGAGTGGGGCCACAGTCATAATTAAGGAGCCTGTTTGTACCCCTGCACTGGAGATTCCCACCTTGGTGAGTGGGACCAGGATCCTCACCAAGGACATTTGTGTTGCCCTGTCCCCTGTTGACCACAGCTTGGTGGGTGGGAATGCATTCCCCATCAGGCCCATACTTGATTTGACTCAGGAGCGTGGGAACTGCATCCGCTCCTGGCCCTCTGGGGCCCTGGCCCAGCTAAAAGGGGGAGATGTGTCTCTCTCTCCCCAAATTCTGGTGCCCAGAATCTAGAGGCACAATTGCCCCAGGGAGATCCCCCTTATAGACTGGCTCTGGACCCTGAGCCACTGGCCCCAGACCCAGAAGGATTTGACGTTAGCACTGCCTGGAGAAGGGCCCAGGAGAGGCCCCCTAATTTGCTATTGGTCAGGGCAACCAAGCATCATTTCCCCTGGCCCAGGACTAAGGACAAAGGAACTGGCATTTGCTTCACTGGCCCAGGACCAGGGCCTTGTTCATCCCTACCGGGCCCAGACAAAGGGCTCATGTTTTCCCCTGGCCCAGGACAAAAAGACTGCTTCACCCTCTGGCCCAGGATTAAGGACCAAGGGGCTTGCAATTGCTTCACTGGCCCAGGACCAGGGCCTTGTTTCCCCCTACCTGGCCCAGACAAAGGGCTCATGTTTCCCCCTGGCCCAGGACAGAAAGACTACTTTAACCACTGGCCCAGGACAAGGGGCCCCTCAGTGGAAACTGGCCTAGGACCAAGGCCTTCGGACTAGTGCACTGTCCAGACAAGTGCCTCACCACCTTCATGCCCTCCTACAGCTCCAAGCCAGCGTTTACTACCGCACCCGCTGGCTTGGAACCAAAAGGGGGAGAAGTGTAACGGATGTTATCCGTTACTTAGGCCCTTGTCTGGACCACGAACAATTTCCTCAAAGACTATGGCCTTGTGGCCTCATTTGAACTCTGATAGGGGTTTCCCTATCATTATGTTAAAAGGATTGATGTCGAATGTTGTAAGTTTTGTATATTGTGTAATGTCGAAAGTTTAATGTATTGTATGGTTTAATGTACGAGGGATACACGAACACCGAAGCCGGTGGTTCCCCGGTTCCTTTGTTCGAGGTATCCACGCCATCTCGAACGCGGGAAACCGGAGGCAGTGAGTCGACGCCGGATTGGCCGACGTACGACTCACTGCGCACACTGATTGGCCAGGGTTGAAGCCGCATATTCAAACTAGTGTGTACGTGCTTCAACCCCTGGCCCAGTCCTCAGATGTGTATTCCCTCTGATCAGTCCATTGTCTTTGTCCAGACGTTGATTAATCATGTTAATTGTACCATTGTCAATGTTGTGTTCAGTAGCCCATCTCCCATTGGCTTGTTTCCCTTGGCTACCATTGGCCCCTCTGTTCCCCCTGCCATTGGTCCATTGTTCACTGTCACCATTGGTCTGTTGTCTATGCCCATTGTGTTGGATTGGTCCGTGGGCCAAGCCTGCATTAGAATGCCTGGCCCTTCCCCTCCCTATTGTGACAACCATGTTTAACTGTATAAAAGATGTGTTGTGTGTTCAATAAAGTGTGTTACTGTTTGGAGTGAACCAGAGTCCTGGAGTCTGTCTGTTCCTGTGGTAAAAGTGGCCACTCTGCCGCCCATTTGAACCAGGTTCCTGTACGTTCGTCCGTCTGCTGCCAGGATCCCGCTACCGGCCTTTGTATCCTGTCAGGCGGCAACGTGGACTCTGCCCTTTGGTTTCCTGCCTAAGCTTCAACCTTCGAGTCGAGCACCGGAGTGCTCGAACGGCTGGGGATATAGCCACTTTGCTTCCTGCTACATTTTGCCTGATTCGGTCCTGTGTTTGGTCGACGGTGTTCGAGTGCCGCGACCCCTCCGGTAGCCGCATCCTTTCGAGGCAGAATCGGTCTTCCCGAGGTTCGACGCCGCTTTGAGTCGACCTCCGGAACGCTGATTTGCTCGACCGGTGCACTCGGCGGCGCCAGTCCGGTGTCGAGAAGGAGAGACCCGGAGACTAAGACGGAAGACGACCCGGTCCTTCTTACTTACTTCCGTTACACAGAGCTAAGGGAAATGTTGGCCTTAGTGGTGATAGAACCGTCGCAGAGTCCGTGGGCTTCACCGGTGGTCCTGGTGCTGAAACGAGACGGCACCACACACTTCTGCGTGGATTATCGTAAGCTCCACAGCAGGACAACCACAGACGCTTACCCTATGCCTCGGGTAGACGAGCTCTTAGATAAGATCGCGGGAGGGCACTATCTGTCCACACTGGACTTGTGCAAGAGGTATTGGCAGATCCCCCCTGGACCAGGAGGCCATCCCAAAATCGGCCTTTGTCACCCCATTCAGCTTGTACCAGTTTAAGGTCATGCCGTTTGGGATGAAAAATGCCCCCTCCACGTTTCAGCAGATGGCCGACCGACTCCTGGAGGGTCTGCAGGACTTTGCGTGTGCGTATCTGGATGACATAGCCGTATTCAGTCGCACATGGGAAGATCACCTCGGGCACTTGTCTGCAATGTTGGACTGGATTAGGGAAGCGGGACTGACCTTACGGGCTAACAAGCGTAACCTCGGCCTGGCCGAGGTGCAGTACTTAAGACACCGGGTGGATTCAGGGAAACAATGACCCGAGCCCACCAAGGTAGAGGCCATAGCCAAGTGGCCCCAACCCTGAACCAAGACTCAAGTTCTGGTATTTTTAGGGACGGCAGGGTACTATCGGAGGTTTGTAGCCAACTATAGTGCCATCGCCAAACCACTAACCGACTTAACCAAGAAACACCTCCCCAGACAAGTACGATCGTCCCCACACTGTGAGAAGGCTTTCGAGC
This sequence comes from Rhinophrynus dorsalis, assembly GCA_037306005.1. NCBI lineage: Eukaryota > Metazoa > Chordata > Amphibia > Anura > Rhinophrynidae > Rhinophrynus > Rhinophrynus dorsalis. The sequence goes on along the minus strand of CM074718.1, from coordinate 657,970,176 downwards.
AACTAAAGCAAGCTCTAAGCGCCACTCCCATATTGGCTGCACGTGACTCATCTACACGTTTCCTTGTGCACACAGATGCCTCAATGTTCAGGCTGGGAGCTGTTCTAAGCCAAGTGGGAGACGACGGATACGAACACCCGGTGGCCTACCTAAGCCGGAAGCTGTTGCCTAGGGAGGGCAGCTACGCCACCATCGAAAAGGAGTGGTTGGCGTTAGTATGGGCGCTGAAAAAACTCCAACCCTACTTGTATGGAAGACAGTTTACATTAATCACGGATCATAACCCGCTGCTTTGGCTAAACCGGGTAGCTGGAGACAATCCACGACTTCTACGCTGGAGCTTAGCCCTCCAATTTTTCCCTGCAATATCGTCCAGACAAATGGATATGGAACCGCAGGCAGAAAACCCTACATTACACCCGACTGGGTCTAATCAGGTATGCCGGACATGGATACAAGGGGGAGATATGTGACGGAACTGTGGCGACTATGGGAGATATTGGTGTGTTAGAGATATGGAATCTCATGTCTTCAGACTATTTCTACCCAAAAGACTAAAAACCATAGACTGAGCTTAGCCATAGTTGCTTCCAATACATTGCTAGAGTGCAGAGATAGTGAGGGTTGGGCTTTGCTTCCATTCCTTAGGTCTGTGCTAAGGAATGTTCATTGATTCCTGCTATGCTTCCTTGACCAATCAGAGGAGGTTAATTATGAGCCAGTTAAGAATGGCTATTTTTCAAGTACTAATCTGCATGCTTATCTTGATAAGGGTGCTGGTGACTGATTGGTGAAGCATAGAAACACTGTCCCAAGTCCTCGTTTGCATGCTGATCTTGATAAGAGTCTCTGTAGTGTAAATAAGCTATGTGTTTGATTCAATAAAAGAGAGTTCTTCCCTTCATCAAGTCTCGGCTGATGTTTGGGAACAGGAGGTTTGGTATACTATTGGAGTGTTATTCTGAGGGAGAAAGGAACTATAACGGAGGTATCCAGCTTATGGTACAAGGCGTCACGTTACAGAGTGTGTGTGTGTGTGTGTGTATGTGTATGAGTGTGTGTGTGTGTGTGTGTGTATGAGTGTGTGTGTGTGTGTGTGCACATGCAATACTGACCACCCAGGTCCCCTGCACAAATTCTAGATGTAGCCCTTGGACAGAAGGTTTTTCAGACACCTGCAGTAACAGAATCCTTATAGCAAGTGTAAGGAAAAGGAAGACATAGCAGCCAGTTTGTACATAAGTACACCTGGGTGTGGAGGGGGAACACCAAGCCCAACACCACCCATGCACTCTTGCACGGCTCTGCCCTACGCACATGATGCATATAGCAGCCATTTTGTATCATAAAACATCTGTACATAGGTATTAGGCACAAGCAGGATCATTCAGTGCACAAAAACAATTTTATTTTAGGAATAGAGTTTATGCAAAAAAGTGAACAATTAAAGCCATAGTAACAGATCGTTTGCAACGCAGCTCAGTTTGTTCAACAAACTGATGCTGCCTCCCTGATCTGAAGACCGGACAAATCACAGCGAGGGACAATTTCCCTCAGTCAGTATAAAGAAAAACCTTCCCTCCTTGTGGTTGTGATCCGCTGTTGGATCTCGGCTTGAAATGCTGATGCTGGGAAAAGGGGCGGGAGGGATCAACTTCAGCATAAAATTACATCGTAAGTGTTCAGTTGTAGAGAATAAGAGCATCAGCCAGCAGTGCTATTCCTTATGTTGATCAAACTGAGCTGTAATGCAAACAATCTATTACTATCCCTTTAAGTGTGGTTATTGTTACTGAATGGTTCCACTACCTACTAAATTATGGGTAGGGAACTGCAGGATCACCAGATGTTATAGACAACAACCCTCAACAATTGGTTGGGCATGATGTGAGTTGTAGTCTCCAACAGCTGGAGGTCCAGAAATTGACTACTCCTGGGCTAAACAATAAAAGCAATTTAATGGAAAATGTATAGCTACCAAAAAATGGAAAAATGAAAACAAGATTAGGTCATATTAAAGAAGAAGTAACCCCCCTTTACCTTACCTTTCCACGGCCAGAAAAATCCTAATGGTCCCTATGCATTTTTCCTTGGTTCAAGAGGTAACATCTTCAGTCAGTCCTGGATGTTCATGGTGGTGGACATGACAGTTGCTAGCAGGCCATGCAGGAGAAGACTAGTAGATGAAAAGTGATACCTTACTGCTTAGGTCTCTTTGTTATGCATTTTATACAACAATGGCTCTCAATCCATTAAGTCAAGGCCCATTAACAGTCCATTAGGATTTCTCTACTTGAACACAGGTAAGTGAATCAGGATGTGTGAAGCCTCTGAGTAACTCACCTAGGATCAAGCAGGGAAATCTTCAACCCTAGAATGTTCACGGACTCTGAAGGCAAGTGTTGAGGCCCACTGTTATAGAATTGGAGCTGAATATCATGTACAATCATTAATGGGAAGGAAAAGTTCTCGATCGCTTACAATTCCATTGCAGGTGACAATCTTATCTCAGACTCCCTCTAAATTACTCCCTAAACTCAGAAGGGACATCTTTTATACTCTGCAGTAAAATCAATGTCCCATTATGAAATGTGGACAGCTGACACAAGAAGTCTCTCCTTTTAGAAGTGTTAATTGCTTCAATATTGGTCACTGTTTTTTTGGGAGTTTGCAATTTGCAAGCAAACATGGCCGTGGATCAGGATCATAGCATACAAACTCGTCCTGCTGCATATAATAATTTTAACCCTTTAACACTTAGAGTGTCAGAGGGGTATTCAATGGATTGCAAATAATAATGTGCTTCTTAATTTTTGTATATAATAAAGATTGGTATTTTATAAACTGGTTGAGTGCCATTAATACGGGTTCTTTCTTTAGGGGATTCTTTCTTAAATTCCCCAATTTTCTTTTTCTAAATATTGATTTTCCCGTAGGCACCACCAGAGAGATGAAATAATTGATAGGTCCCTCATTGCTAGTGCAACCTCACCTTGTTCTCTATAATACTCAAGGGGTTAATGACCAGGAAAGAGTGCAACACATTGCTTCAAAATGAGTTGCAATTCCCCATGGTATTTAAAGAGTTAAACAGGCTCATGAACTCTGCCTGATTAATTTAAAACAAGAAAAAAAGGTGTCAGCAACTGCATGTCAGCCTCCATGGCGATCACAGTCAGTCCAGACTGTGTTATTTCTTGAACAGAGGCAGGAAGGGTGTTAGTGTTCCTTTAAATAGAGAGGAGTATTTCATGCAGCCATACAGCTATGATTCTGCAGAGCTATTGGGGATTAATGTACACATCTACCTGTGCAGCTCATTTTCTTAGCCTGCATTACCCCCAAATCATGAACTTTCACTTCTGATAGGTACTAGAACAAGGGCGGGCAACATCCATCTAAATTATTTAGAGAGGAAGGGCCGTATGCAAAAAAAGAGGGAGCAATTCTGGGGCCAATCAACTGCACCACAAGGAATAAATTATGTTTTCTGTAATTTTAAATAGGTCGGTTATCCCCTAGCAACCTCTCTATCATTCAAGAGGTTAAAATCCACATGTAAATGAATTTGAAATTTGGGAATGCTTACCTGTGGCCTATGATGCAGTTGGATTGTACCAGAATTGTTCCACTCTTCCTTTGCACCTATGGCCCTATGGGTTACTCCAGGAGAGTTTTCTGTATATGAGATCAGAATGCACTCTGAGATCTGGAAGGCCTCCTACATCCCGCACTGTGGCTCATGTGACATTAGTAGGCCCCAATCCAGAAAAGCAATCGATATTCTCACTGGGCCCAAAAGCCAACCTGACCCTGATGAATCCCTATCGGTGACACCATCAAAATCCCATAATAGTAGTGACACGATGCACAGTGAACTGTCTGAAGTATAAAAGAAAAACATGACTAAGTCTAAATATCATTTAGATATGTAACTGGCCATGTTTGTATAGTAACAAATCCATTAATGGTAATTAGCCCCTGGATATAAGAAATGATCTATCTAGCTTTCTATCTATCTATCTATCTATCTATCTATCTATCTATCTATCTATCTATCTATCTATACAAGGGAGCCACTCACTGGAAGTTAGTGAAAATAAATAGTGTATTAAGCAATATAGGATAATGATTCAGTCCTTTGAAAAGACCCTTCATCTTGGAGAACTAAATGGAGTAGAACATCAGGTTTTTATGCCTTTAGTATCAGGTATGACCTAGAGCAGGTTTTGTCAACACTAGCAGGGCCTTCATCAAGGGAGGACATGGGGGATCACTGGGGGGGGCTGGTATGATTTGAATGGGTGGTGATACAGGCTCAATCTCTAACAAAGGCAGCAGACGCAGCGGATCCAGCATTCCTATGGTCCGGCTAATCCTGCACCTTCCCTCAGTTCTCACTACAAGATGGACCGGCCCACCGGATAATAGGTGATTTTCCTGTGGGCTTCACATGTATATGGGAGGGGAGGCACAGAGGGCTCAAGATCCAATAATGACTGCATAAGAATGCTTATGTTCCTTCAATGGGAACTTCCTCTGCTTCTTTCTAGTGTGGACATACAGCTGTTCTCAGACTGTATTATATACAATGACACATGACACATCACAGGATGAAAAAGTGTGGGTGAAATTTTTCACCTCGAAATTAAACGGGCAAAAAATGTCACTTTCCGCCAAACTGGACTTTTTCCAGGTAGCTCATTGCATTGGAATCAAGGGTAGAACTGAATATATCGCCAACATGGCAAGTTTCTTTTCCTGCAGGGATAATATGAAAGGGGTGTCAGGTTCCTGCAGCATGTCATTCTGTGTTTAGTAGAGAGAGAGAGAGAAAGCAGCACAAGGTATCGGCTAGGGAATACAGGCAAATAAATTGCAGCGTAGTTTAGGGAGCCTTTTGGGTAGGCAATTTGTTCTCTGTGTTAGGGGTGTCTGTGGGAGTGTGAAGGGATTTACCCCATAGCTCAAATTCTTTTTTAACTGAGACAGGCACATGAACCACTCTCCTTCATGATCTAGCTATTTTCTGTGTTAGGGGAATCTGGAGGTGTGTGATGGGAGAAAGAATATTTACTCCAAATATCCCAACATTTTTTGTGACTGAGAAGAGACAGGCAGGTGATCCAAGTTCTTTCTGGAGCCAGTTGAGCCTCTCTGACTGACTGACTGAATACTAGGAGACTGACGCTCAACTGACAGACAAGTTCAACTGGCACTGACACCTTCAACAGCCAAAAGAATAGGGGACAGCATATATAGTAAGGTAAATTGTCATCTGTACTGTACTGCAAGACACTAGCTATAGGCTAGGAGGGGAAGAAACAGTTGTAAAGGCAGTGTGTGTGTGTGTGTGTTTTTTCTTTTGCAAATGTTGATATGGACAGTTACAAAAATATATATGCTTAAAAAATTTTAGAAAGTTTGACTGATAGGTGACAAAGACAGGGACCCTGTCATGAGCCATGATTTAGGCAGACAGATGCTTAAAGATATAGATATTATATATATGTAATATATATAGGTATATAGGTATTAGGTATTTTGTAAACAGCAAGACATCACACACAATCGGATCTGTTGTGTATGTCATTTAAAATATACACTACTTTAATAAAGTTCAGGAAGCGTACTATGGACAGGGGTAGAGGGAAAGGAGTAGAAGCAGTGCAGGAACATGTTAGTAAATTGGTAGAACAAAAATTGACTGCACCCATTGTTGCTGCAGAGTATTCAATAAGTGATGATCCTTCTCCTCCCAAGATGGTTGTTTTTTAAAGTCACATAAAAAGTTCCATCACCACCAGTAATATTAATACACCATCTAAGAACAGAGAAGATGACAGTGAGCTTAATTATAGTGTTGATGGCATAGTTGAGGAAGATGTAGCAGTTCAACCAAGTGCTGCAAATGACAGTGAGACAAGAACATAATACACCTGTCCTGAAAATAGTATAGAATGTTCTGAAAATCCTTCTAAGTGGAAAATTAAAAATAAATTGTATGAGACTTCAAAAAGCCTAGATGGATATAAAAGTACTGGAGAAGAAGTGGCTGACAATGCTAAGGATGGCCTAATTACAGATGATGATGATGTTGATCTAGACTATACCCCCCAGCATCCTCCTCTTCTTCAGGTACAGATGAAGTTGAGAGTGACAGAGATGATGACATGGCCAGAAAATTAGCTGAAAATCTATGGTTCAATCTTCCACCACTGCAAAGCAGCAATTGTCTTGTTTATAAATGGTTTGAGAAGTCAGTTGAAAAGTCTAAATTTGGACACATAAGGATGCCAAAAAAGGTTCACTTTTAGAAGGTCGTCCAGAAAACAACGCGCAGCTAGGCAATGCATTAAGCATGTTGCCATGATCAAAAGGGTGACATGAGAATCTCGCCCTGCAGAACACGTGAGATTCTCATGTCGTGTCCTGAAAGGTCACTCAAATAAACAAATCCATCTATGTATTTTTCTCAAAACATTCATAGGTTATGAGCAATTGCATTTTAAAGTTTACTTCTCCCTCCCCTTTTATGCACGTCAGCGCTCAAGCTGTCAGACTCGGATTCTGGTCTGTGGACCGAACGGAGCGATTGGAGAGCTGAAATAGGAGTGGATACCAAGGAAATCTTCATGACAACGGTCTACAAAGTGGGCACGGTTTGAGGCAGTAGACCATTGTCATGAAGATTTCCTTGGTATCCACTCCTATTTCAGCTCTCCATACACTCCGTCTGGTCCACAGACCAGAATTCAAGTCTGACAGCTTGAATGGTGACATGCATAAAAGGGGCGAGAGCGGTAATATTTAAAATGCAATTGCAATCACTGATAAGCTAGCAGCAAGGAGACGCTTCCCAGCCATATTGACAGAATATGCAGGAGGACTAGGGTATCGAGGACACCATTTGACCTTCGACATTAAGGTAAGCGGTAGGACTGGGGAGGGGGGACTTAATATTCAAAATATCGGTGAACAAATTTTGTCTGGCAATGAAAACCCTCACTGAAATTCTGGCTAACTGCATAGGATGCTAAACGAAATTAATTTAATCTGAATGGGTAAAAAAATGTTCCTAATAATATGGACAAAATGTATTTTTTTGCTGAGCGCAAGTCTAATTCATACCAGCATTCCACAGATGACGCTTGTTCTTCTGTGCCCTTGTTTATGTTTTCATTTCGTTTATGGAAGTTATATTCCTCACTGCACAGCTATGAGAGCTATGGCAGGCTGAGGGCCATGGTTAATGTCTCTCCTACTAGCGATGTGAAGGTTTGTTTTTGTCCTGTCAAATATTCATGACTATTTCTGTCTGAAAACAACATATTCACAGATGATGAATGTGGAATGTTTGATTTTCCAATATGTAAAATTTATGAGATATGCAAATGTGTTAGGACATTTAGATTATTTCTTGTGATATTTCTAAAAATGTCTTTAATCAATTATAAATCAGACCTGGCGTTATATTCACTTGCCATGCCATAAGGACTGTTCTTTAAAATGTAAGAAGAAGGTTTTTTATAAATCTCCCTCAATCACCTTTGAGAGTCAAATAGGTGTGCAACACATTATTTTGTAATTCACTGCACACCATTTGAAACTCAAAGAGTTAAATGCATTCTTTAAACTAAAAAAAAAACCAATATGCAACCAGTTTCTTACAGAGAATGGTCACATGGTACACACAGAGAAAGGGAAGCGCAAACACAGGCTAGGGCCAGGTTTCCCTAAAGGCTGAGTAGGCATATTGACAGAACATGTAGGAGGACTAGGGTATCGAGGACACCATTTGACCTTCGACATTTATTTATTTATTTTTATTTATTTATAAATCTCCCTCAATCACCTTTGAGAGTCAGATAGGTGTGCAACACATTACTTTGTAATTCACTACACACCATTTGAAACTCAAAGAGTTAAATGCATTCTTTAAACTAAAAAAAAACAATATGCAACCAGTTTCTTACAGAGAATGGTCACATGGTACACACAGAGAAAGGGGAGCGCAAACACAGGCTAGGGCCAGGTTTCCCTAAAGGCTGAGTAGGCAACGTAGGGAGGGACACCTAACAGTGAGGGAAGACTCATCTGTCTGATTACGGCCACCATTCCACGATGTGTAGGAGACCAACACCATACCCACACAAGACAAGAAAATAGAATGCTAATCCTTTAAGGACCATGTTGAAATAATGCAGTGCAAAAGTATCTGGTTCTTAAAGGGATAGTAATGTTTCATATGAAAAGCAGCTCCAAATAATCTTCATAGTAATTGGGCCATGGAGAGTGTTATTTCAGTACTGTCAGGGTTGTAGTTCAAGAGTAATTGAATGATAAAGTATCCCCCTCCCACCTCTTTTACTGATGTAACACTGCTCACCTCAGAGTAGCAGGGTGGTGTCCAAATGGATTGCAGAGAGGGACAATCTTCCATTAACATAAGGGGAAAAACTGAAAAACCTCTCAGTGGGGGCAGGGCTTTCATTGTTCTCACAGTAAGAAGATTGTTCCTTGGTGTGAGCTGTCTGGTCTTAAGACCAGATTCCACATCCGAGGGGAGGTGGCTTACACTAGGTAAAAGGGGAGGGAGGGGGATACTTTACCATTCAATTACTCTTGAACTAAAACTCTGACAGTAATGAAATAACACTCCCCATGGCCTAAATACTATGAAGATTAATTGGAGCTGCTGTTTTTGTGAAACATTACTATCCCGTTAAGGGTTTAAAAGAAAAGCCAATCTTTATTATGAAAAACCATATATATTATAGGCTTTTCCTGCTGAGGAAAACAAAAATACTGTTGCTGGGAGGCACATCATTCTAAAGGGCTGAAATCCCCATTTCAAGTGGAACTACCACCTATTTTAAACTTTGTCAAATAATTCCCCATCAGGGGACTAGCTGCTCAGTAGTGCTAGTCACCAGAATAATTACCTGGTTAAATAGAATGAGACCCTGCTCCGGGGCTGACAGGCAGGACTGAGCGCAGACATCTTTCCATAGTAACGTCTGTGCGCCTGCGCTGTCAGTACCAGCCGGCTCTAGGAGGCATTGCAGGGAGCTGTTTGGCTCCAAAAGGGACTGACAATGCAGGCGCGCAGGCGTCACTACGGAAGGATGCCTGCGCGCTGTACTGCCTGTCAGCCCCGGAGCAGGGTCTCATTATATTTAACCAGGTAATTATTCTGGCGACTAGCATTACTGAGCAGCTAGTCGCCATATGGGGAATTATTTGACATAAAGTTTAAAATAGGTGGTAGTTCCACTTTAACAGAGTTGGAATGTGGTGAAATTCTCTCTGTCCCATAGTGCGATTGCTCCAGAATTGGTCATCTCTTTTTCTGTGCGTCCGGCCCTTCGAGTCTTGTCCCTTGTCTTGGCTGGGAGTTTGTGACTATGTGTAGGATCGAGTTGCCTCTCAGGAAAGCCTGTTTATTTCAGATGAAATGCCTATGACATTCACTTTGACTTGTACAATGTATTTTGCTTCTGTTGACCTTCAGCAAGAAATACAAGATTTTATTTTTATTTAATCTGTCATATGTAGACCTTACACATTTCACAGTTTTCTGTGTTGCGTACCCCTCAGGCACTCAAAGGGTTAAAGAAGTAGCAAAACAAAGAAATGAAAAAAACACACAGTGTAGGGAACTTACTGCTGAGTAACGCCACGGTCAAACTGTCACAAAGTGGTGGCACCGTTCCTATCACAGTCTATGGAGAGCGGTAGTAATTGACTTACCTCTCCCGTACAATGCAGAAGAATGAGACACTAATCAACAGATGAACAATAGGTGAACTGCCTGGGTCAGGGGCAGCCAACCCTGGTCATCAAGAGCTAGCAATAAAAACATAATAAACACAATCAAAAAATAATCCTGTTTTTGGACATGCTAAAATGTTTAAAATCCCAATTTAAAGGGATAGTAATACTTAAAAATTACTATCCCCCATGTTGTAGCCAGTAAAAAAAAGGAGCTAAACGAGACCATCGGCATCTCTCAAACCTTTATGGTTTGAGAGATAATTGCTTTCAAAGTTCCCTTTTTTTGCCTTTCCCCTGACGTCAGCGTTCTAGCTGAGAGCAAGGGTATCCGGTCCTGGGACTGGCGGAGCCTCTGCAGCAGAGCCGAGATTGCGTTAATAAAAAAGAAATCGTTAACTTAAAAGGTCTTATATGTGTGCTTGCAAACCAAGCACACGTAGAAGACCTTTTTAGTAAAGGATTTCTTTTTTATTAACGCAATCTCGGCTCTGCTGGAGAGCCGCCGGCTGATCCCGGGACCGGATTCCCCTGCTCTCAGCTAGAATGCTGACGTCAGGGGAAAGGCAAAAAGAGGGAACTTTGAAAGCGGATATTTCTCAAACCATAAAGGTTTGAGAGATGCTGCTGTTCTCGTTTAACTCTGTTTTTATTGGCTACAACATGGGGGATAGTAATTTTTAAGTATTTCTATCCCTTTAACCACTTCCCTTAGCTCCTTCCATAGCCACACCCCCACTCCTCCCATGACCACACCCCCAGTCCCATCCACTGTTTTCTGGCACAGAAAATACCCTTGGGTGTTGGCCAAGCAACAAGGAAAAAGCTTTAACCCCTTGGTTGCTAACCTACCATCCAAGGGGTTAAATAATAGCCTCTAAAAGGGTGTACAACAGGTATAAGGACATTGAGATTGCTCTGGCCACACCCACAGTTTAGAATGTGGGTGTGGCCATCATAGCTGTAGTACCACTCAAAATTTGGAGCTCTATGCACTTGCATACTGTGGCTATTGGTAAATCTGGCCCTGTGCATGACATAACACTGACTGAAGTCCTGTAGGACAATCAATAGGAACAAAAAAAGATCTTTAATGTGTTGGGTGGGTCTGTAGCCATAAAACAACAAGTTTGCATATTGAGTACATAAATATTGCAAGTATTTGGTTTATTTTATTTATTTATTTATTTATTGTGTATCTGTAGTTCATGAGAACACATATACATGTATGGGGTATGTATTTTTAATAATCTAGTTTGTGTTTTTCATACTTGTAACCAATATGTTGGAGACGTCTATAGAAGTTAAAAACCCTATTTCAATAAACTGGATTATTTAGGAATATTTATTTATTCCTTATGAGGCTGATGGTTATCCCCAGAATTGCTCTGGAGATCTCTACAGCACCCATGGGGTTATCAAAATATACTACTTAGAAGACAATAGGCATTCACCCTTTAATTGCCATGGCAGTGTGCAGTGGATTGCTGACAGTCTGTTTATCCTGCTCCAAAGCCTAAAATCAGCAAGGTCAGGGACAGATCTGGCAAAGTTGGACAAGTGGCTATAGAGCCAGATCGCGAGGGGCAGAGGCGTATTTAGAAGCCACTGGGCCCTGGTGCAAAAGTTGCCAATGGCCCCCCTAACCACATTGCCCCCCCATTGGCTATCTCCACTGGACACCTCCACAATGCTCCCAAGCTCCACATTGCCCCCCATCATCTCAATAGTGGCCCCATCTCCACATTATTGCCCCCATCATCTCCATATTACACCACATTTCCACATTATTGCCCCCCATCACCACAATATTGCCCACCATCATCTCCACATTGCCCTCATTTCCACATTATTGCCCCACATCATCTCCATATTACACCCCATCTCCACATTATTGCCCCATCATCTCCATATTGCCCCGTCATCTACATATTATACCCCATCTCCACATTATTGCCCCCCATCTCCACATTATTGCCCCCATCTCCACATTCCCTCCACATTGCCCTCCCCCCCAGTTTCCTACCTCCCTGGTGGTCCAGTGGCATGGCAGGAGAGGTCTGTGCAGAAGGTACTATACTTCTATACTTCTGGAGCTCCCGCACGGTCTTCTCTTCAGTAATGCAGAGCGAAGAAGGCACAGACCTCAGCTTGTGTTGTAGCAGGCGCCAGGAGGGGGCAGGGGTGCAGGTGCGACCCCTGCAACCCCTATTATTATGCCACTGTTGAGGGGCGTATCTGCTATGCTGGCCACACAAGTTCTGGATGTGGCCATCACAATCCCAATGTCCCTGCAAAGGACAACAGGGTGAGATGCACTAAGTGGCGATGCTATGGTGATGTGGCGTTGCAGAGTGCCTTGTGAGTCTTGTGTTACCTGAATCAGCTGATTGGTAGATAGTCCGCTCAGCTGATTCAGTCAGTACAAAAATGCAGAGAAGCTGTGATAGAGAGCTTCTCTCCCATTCTTTAATTTTTTACCTTCAGTGCCACAGGGGTGTGCAAGTCACATCCCTATGACAGTGAAAGGGTTCAAGGTGGCAGCTGCTGTCTCTGCTCTGCAGAGTAGAGACAGCAAACTGTCCTCTGGCTCCATAAAGATCTCTAGAGATATCCCAACATATCCAACCTCAGGTTGCCAATGTTGGGACTGTGAACTCCAACAGCAGAGGCAGCTATCAGAGCTTAGTGCATGTGGCAGATTTCCACATTAGCATATAAACACAACTACATGAATACGACAATGGCTCATTAACATGCATTTCCATATGCAAATGAGCCATTGTCAATGTAAAATCGTAAACTTGTTGAAGGTATGATGGATTCATGGCGATGATTGGTGGCAGGTTGAGAAGGTTATAATGGTGAAGACATCTTAGTGCATGCTGCCTTCGACATTGATTTGTCACCTTATAGCCATCCTGGCCCCTTATTGCCCTTTAGTACATCTCCCTCTTGGTTTGTGGTGATTGGTTTATTTACCTTTGTCTAGAAGAACCAAAAATGTACATTCAGCTGTAAGCAATACCATAACTGGAATAAAATTGTAATTCTTGTTGTAAAATATATTTCTAGTTATCTGACAGTATTATGTATTTACTAGTGTAAATGCCCGTCTACAAGGGCCAAGGTCCGGGTGATGTTAACCCTTTGAGTGCCAGAGGGGTACACAACGCATTGATTTGCAATGTGCTGCGTACCCCTCTGGCACTCAAAGGGTTAAGAGGCCGGTCCTGCTCTGCGTCCTGCCGCCAACGCAGTAATGCCCTATAGAGACTGCCCGAAAGCACAGAACTCCCAGCATTCTGTGCATTTGGGCAGTCTCTACTGTGCATGACGGCTTCTGACAAACATCCTTAGCGAATTACTATATAGGATTTGTCATTTCCAGTCTGTAAATGACTTTGCATAATGCACAGATGCTCGCATATTGTGCAGACTGATATCCATTTGATTAACAATCATGAATAATATATTTGTGCTAAGTTTAGGAGTTCTTGTTAGATGTGCCATCCTGGATAATTGCCTCTGATTGTTTAGATGTGCTTCGTTTGAGCGCTTGCTGGGAAGCAGTCAGCTTTTGTTTTTAATTTGATGAAGAAACATTTTTTTACTGCTGAATCATAAAGTGTGAATTAAAGAGAAATAAGTGGTTTAACCCCTTAAGTACCAGAGGATTGTGCAAAGCAATGCGTTGGACACCCTTCTTGTCCTTCGAGGGGTAAGAATAAAATCATTTTCGGTTACTTGTTCCAGGATACTACATGGGCAAATGTAACTCCTTGGACGTTAGCAACATTTCCATAGCATTGATTTTGCCTCTTTGGCATCCAAGGGGTTAAAAGGGTGATATGGTTTCATTATGAAATACTATATATATATGTAGGATTTTACTTGTTCAGTGAAACAAGGGTTATACCACTGCTAGTAGATGTTTAATTCCCAGGTTATTGCAGGTCAAATCAGATGATAGAAAGGATTTTCTCTGCTGCCTTTGGAGAACCTCTGATTCCTGGCTAGAGTTGTCCATGTAAAACAAAATCAACAGCTCAAACTAGTGGTGGTTTTTCATAAACTAAATCCTGACTTTTTTTTTACTTAAAAGCTTCTGCTAGCTGAAGGAGTACCTAGTAGAAAGAGCAACCTCTACCCTTAGTTGGAAACAGCCTGCAATAATACATATATATATATATATTAATAAAGAGCACCTATAGGACCCGGTAGGCATGTACAATGGCAGCAAAAATGCTCAGATATGCTGTGGCATTCAAATGATGGTCTGTTGGCAAAAAGGGGCCTAATGTGTACCAAGAAAACATTCCCCACACCATTACACCATCACCAGACTGTACTGTGGCCACAAGGCAGGATGGATCCATGGATTCATGCAGTTTACACCAAATTCTGAACGTACCATCAGCATGTTGCAGCAGAATTTGAGGTTCATCACATCAGGCATCATTTTTCATAGCAATTGGACAATTGATGTAAGATGTTCTGCTTTTCCTGACGGAATTCCCCCAACAGAGAAATCCATAGATTTTCTCCTGTTTCACTAACACCACAAATTTTCCCACGAGAATGTCTCCATTTTCCCCCTCTGTATTCAATGCTTGTGAAACTCCCCATCTCCATACTATAAAAACCTCAAATTTCCCACCATGCAGCATGTTATCGATTAGGACAGAATAAGAGTGGAAGAAGTGTACACAATCTGTGTGGAAAGAAACATTGTGAAACAGAGAGAGAACTGGGAAGGGCTCACTATTGAAATGTCGCCATCTACTGGGTGACATACAAAAAAAGGCGAGTTTAAAATAGTCCCTAGGAATGTGGGAAGAAATTAAGAAGAAGTTACTGGACAGAAGTATCAGCAGCGTCTGCTGCTGCTGTAAGTGTGCCACCTTCTGAGGTGATGGTAAGTGTGACAGCAGGGGACCAACCAGTCCTACGGAGCAGCAACAGACTGGTGGTGGTGGTGATCAGAGTGACAGTAATGGAGCATCTGGTGTGGAAGAGAGTATGAAAGCTATAAGGAAGAAATGCTATCACCAGCAGGGACATTCTGGCCTTTGCTTCTACTGTAATTCTTGCTGCTGAGTCATCACTGACGGATGTTCATCTTCACAGCAGCAGGCTGGTGACCAGGCTAGTGTGCCACAGACCACTGTGGCCACCATGGGATTGGGTTCAAGTAGCAGTGATATAGTTCAGTTTGACACCATTTCTACTGGTCCTAGCTCTAGTGCTGATGCTGAGGCAGGAGAAGCAGAAGCTGCCCAAGCCATTGCAGGTGCTTCTAAAGAAGAAGGGTCTTTTTCTCCGCCTCTTCCCTCACTAAAATCACTAAAAACCACCTTTGCATCCGTTACCTCCCCCCACCAGCTGGTAGTAAGTCTGTAGATGTGGGGATCTGGCAGTTCAACTCTATGCATTGCACATTGTATGGTGCATTGTCCACACATGGCAATATGTTGGTGAGCAATCAAATGCAGGGTATCAGGGAGCATCTGTACACACTCCATCCCACTGAATATGCTAAGCTGATTAACTCTTTTTTTGTCATTACATGTCCTTAGCGGAGCGGACAAAGGCCATAGCGACAGCAGTACATGAATTCTTGGGGGATGGTTTAACATTGCTGACATAAAAATCAAGGTGGTGGTTTCGGTTGGGCCTGTTGATTAATATGGGAGCTGATATATCAATTGTGATACTTCCCAGTGACATCCTATTGAAATGTCGCCATCTACTGGGCAACATACAAAAAGGTGAGTTTAAAGTATTCCCTCATTCAAAACAGTGATATCAGAATGTTGCCCGAATGAAAACAGAGACATTCTGATGTTGCATGGTTAAAGATCTTGATCCACCCTACATTCCACCGCTCTGGCGCCTATTCCCTTGCACTGCTCTGGCTTTTCTTCTACTAAATATCACTGAATAAATGCATGTAAGCAACTAAATGGTAATGCATGATACAGCCTCCGTTTAAGCAAGCAAAGAGAAACCATATTGTTAATGCATTTGCTTTTGAATAACAACTATTTTTACGTCATTCACAATCAAATACGCACCTGAATTTCCAGAAATTAGGGTGCATTGTACTTTATGGAGCTACTTTCACAGGAAACTGGGTTACAAGACAACATGCATCATGGGTAAACATGCTGCAAATTCCTCATATCTAACAATAGTTACTGGGGAGTCTCAGTAATGAAGGTCTGCAGATGGTTTATGTGGCTGCATTGCAGTGCATTCAGTCGTGACTGAATTCAGAGGGGACCTACTTTAAGGAACCTGCTTGATAGGTCAGATCAGGTAGAGAGTTACACTAAATCCATCAGACAAAAATCTCTTAGATGTACAAGATACTCATCCTGTATGATATGTAAATATATGAAAATTGGTACCATATTCTGTCATCTACACAGTGGTAAAAGCCTCTCTATCAAAAAGAAGGTGTCATATTTGAGTCCATTTGTAACTTACATTATTACCTGAACATGCAACTTAAAGGAGCAGTAAACTTTTTTTATGAAAACACATATTTTACAGAGCTTTTCCTGCCGAGTAAAACAAGGTCACTCCCACTGCTGTCAGATGTTTTATTCAAAATTTATAGCAGTTCAAGTAATCAGGAAGTGAATTTACTGTGTTTACTTCCTGATAGTTGTAACTGACAGGAAGTGACAGACAGTTTCTATCACATTCTATGTAGAACTGTATGTCTCTGACTTTTCTGACTTTCCTCTCCATTAGAATCTAACAGGAAATCTAATTAGAATTTGACCACTAGAGGGCACTGCTAATGTAAAAAAACATGGCTTTAAACTGTAATAACTCTGGAAGTATAAATCTCTCAGCAGTGGTAGTACCCTTATTTTACTCAATAGGAAAATCCCTACAATATATATTTTTTCATAAAAAAAGTTTACTGCTCCTTTAATGTATGGGACAAAATGGAGAGAACTTTCATAGAACATATGAACCACCACCTCTCAATTATTAAATGGGCCCTAATAGTACATTGGACTCCTCTCACATTAATAAACATTTAAGTAACATTTCCTTCAATATATTTTCTTTTAGTTCACGTTTACCCATCTGCCTCATATGTTTATTTCTATGTACTATGGATCTCTCTCTCTCTCTCTCTTTCTCTCTCTCTCTCACTATCCATCTCCCTCCCTCTGCATTCCTCTTGCTATGAAGTGGATGTGATTTGCAGTTTATTGGCTTGTGTTTGACTTAGCTAGACTTTTAACTTGTATGTTTCATTTTTAATGTATGCTTTTGAGTTGATAAAGGGAGCATGTTGCTCTCATATGCTTGAATGTCAGTCCAATAAAAGGTATCATTATACACTGCAATATCCATACATTTGGCATCTGCACCATTGGATTAACACGGCTATCATGAATTAAGTAGATTTATAGATAGATAGATAGATAGATAGATAGATAGATAGATACAAATAGTAGGTTAAGTGTGTGGGGGGGTTATTATAAGGAGCTCTTTGTTCCCTTTAAAATTAAGATGTTAACACTTTCATATTTGCCCCCATATGAGTTTTTATGCTTTAGAAATTTTCTCTACATGTGATAGAAGATATATTGTACAAATGTTCCTGTCATGGCAGTGTCACTGTTCTCACAGGTGGACAACTGCACAAGGTTATTCTGTCACGAGTGAGACATTCCTTTTTGTCCATTTGGCTGTGGAGTCACTTTCCTGTGTCATCCCAAGGTCGCAGAAGCTGTTATGTTGAGCTGATTTAGTCATGGATCCACAACTTTAGAGACATGGCAGCCTGAATGCAAGTATTGCTTCAATAAATACACAACAGTAGCAGTATGCATGCCTGCATCTCGTTTGGAGGAGTTTAGCATCCTGGAGTTCCTCAACAAAGAATCGTGTCCACCTCAATTGACCTAATTCCATCACTAAATAAAAATTAATGTTGTGGAACAAACCCATACAGCATTTGTCCATATTAGCCATTAAGATTTTATGCCCAGTTTAGGTGGGGATTTTCAGGGTTGTACTAGTTCATGTGTAGCCCTGCTGAAGGACATTTTCAAAAATATCCTGCAGTAAAGGCAAGGTCTGGTCACCATACTTCATAGGAGAACTAACACGTCTTCATAATAACCCCTTATTTATCTACATATGGCCAGAAAATCTTAGTGGCCTGTATGAATTTTGCCCTTGCTCCATAGTTCAAGAGATACCATCTCTGAATGTCATGTCCATGGAGGCAGACATTACAGTTTCTAGCCAGACCACATGACCTCAAACTCTGCTCACTGCGGATGGTAATCTTAAACCTTTAGTGAGCAGATGAGTGTGCAATGCATTTCATCCCCCCGTCATTAAAAATGCATGCACTCTGCCTGCTTTAGTTTGAAATCAACTGTCATGTCTGACTCCATGTACATGACATCCAGCATTGATTGAAGATGTTGTTATCTCTTGAGTAAGCACAAGGGCAATAGTTAACCCTTTTGAATTCCAGGGAGGTATACAATTCATTGCAGCACAATGCGTTGGATACCTCTATGGCAGTCAAAGGGTTAAAGGAAAAATTCAATTTTTTTCTGTCCAACATAAGGTAAGTGGATGTTCTCCTTTAACCCTCTGACCACCACAAGGGAGTGCAAAGTATTGCTTTGCAATGTGCGCACATTCACCTGGCACTCAAAGGGTTAAACATTATTCATTCTGAGCTAACAACTGTAAAAGAAAATCTTAATTTGATGCTAGATCCCTCAAATCAACCCTTTCTTTAACGGGAACTACTTTACATCAAGGAAACGTGTACTGAGCTACTCTAAAACATAGACTTGAAAATCCATAAGTGTATAACTCTACATATTAAACCATCTCCAAAGATGCTTTTACCTTCTCTTCATTCATTTCATGACTTCCAATAACAAAGTGATGCACAGAAAATATGTGACCGTCTTAACCCCTTAAGGACCCATGACGGTCCTGGACTGTCATGGGTTGTTATCCCCTTAAGGACCCATGACTGACCAGGACCGTCATGGTTTAAATGATAGCAGAGTGCCTCCGTGCATGCGGCTATCATTAATTCCAGGCTGAGACTGAGTGCTCCAAGACCGGGGCGTTCAGTCTCAGCCCTTCTTGCTTGTGCTGGTTCATGCGATCGTCGTAGCAGCGATCACATGTACCAGCATAGTGAGAGACAGAGGCAGCACGCAAAGCATGCTGTCCCTGCGTGTCTCGTCTACCTCTGTCTCCCTTGCTATCAAAGTAAGGGAGACAGAAGTAGAGAGGAGAAACCTAGTGGCAAATGAGAATACAGCAGCTAGGGGTATTAACCCCTTCACTGCTGGTGCCAGAGGCTTGCTAAATGCAGGTCAATTTCTGACCTGCAATGATGTGTTTTTTTTAAAAAAAAATAAATAACACTTTTTTTTTTTTTTTTTTTTTGCAAAAAGATATTTTATTTTTTTTAAAACATAATCTTAAACAATTTTAGAAGTGTGATTGTTGTGGAGCTATGTAATACACTTCTACACACCACCAAATGTCAGGGATAAAAAAAGTGACAAAATAGGGTGGGAAATAGGGACATGGGGATTTTCACCCAAGGGGGGGACAGTGGCCACTTTAAACTGCACATTTTGTAGGTATGACTGACTGGTCATACGTTTCATGCAGTCGCCATAAAAATGTAACCCTTTGTGCCCAATTGATCCCAAGAGAAAAAACAAAAATTTTTTTTTTTTTTTTACATTTTTTTTTTATCTTTTTTTGTAATTTTAATATATAAATGGTGGGTTATCCATATAAGTAGGGTATCAAAGGAAAGCCCTATTTGTGCTTAAAAAAACAGTATATAATTTATGGGGGTGGAATAAAAGCCTAAGTGGGAAAACACTGTTGAACAAAGACATAGTCAAAAAGGTCAGAATTGCTCCAGTCCTTAAGGGAAAACGACCACAGATTTTCCCGGTCCTTAAGGGGTTAACAGCTCAAGGTGATAACATTCTGCTACAAGACGTAACATTCTTAGCAGAATAAATCCACATTCACTGTAGAAGACAAAACCTGTGACTCTCCACTGAGCCACAGATTTTCTAACTGATAGTTCCTACCCATCCTAACACTATCCCATGTTGCTATGCATGTTTACCATTATTAGACTGGATTATTAAAACATTTAATGAATATAACAGAAATCTGACAATTTTTGTAACAATGGGTAAGTGGATATGGAGTCACACTGTGGCCAGCTTTGACACCACATATTTTCCACAACACTTATATAAGTTATCTTCACAAAGCATGTGGAATAATCTGTAAGTGGCTATTGTAACAACGGGGCAGGAATACCATGAATACTAGGAATGCTACCTGTATTAGTATCAGCTCCTTGACTGACCACTGCAGATGAAAGCTGTGCCCAGAATTGGCTACAGCCAATTGGGGAGCAGATTTTAACCACTGGACCTGTTTCTGACAGGCCAGATAGCTTGATACCTGATTGGAGCAGAACGACCTGCTCACTGGTTGCCAAAGAGCTACCAGTAGCTCACAAGTTACTTGTTGGAGATACCTGATCTAAATTAATCTTGATTTTCTAATGTATGTGTAATCTGGTCTACACAACCACTAATTATTTACTAGCATTTGTGCCAGTTTATTACAACTGACAAAGATCTAAGGCTCAAAAAGTTCTTACCCCCTTGAATTCAGAAAGTGTGTTACTTTTGACAGATTAACAAACAGTTTTGCACTATCCCTTCTGAGACAGCCATCAAGATTTCATATGGTGGTGTGATCACAGATGTCCTGCACAAAGCATGAATGGATGCCTTCACAGGATATATCATTTCATTCTATCTTTCCACCTATTAAATAATATTCCCTCCCCTAATGACTCTCGATTCCATTCTTGAAACATCGACTCATCTCTCAAGTCAAGCACACTGTATCTTCCCACAGTTAATAGAGAACAAATTGGACCTTGACCAGGATTTCTCTGCTGAAGAACTATTAAATAGTTTAAGATTGCAAAGAGTCCTGGCTGGATGAATACACTTCTCCTTGCCATAAACTTTTCTCCTTAGATCTTACCCCATCTTTGCTCCCTGCTTTTAACATTTTCACAATATGTAGACAGTCACGAAAGTGTTCCACGCTCACATGATAATTATACCAAGACAGGGTAAAGATTCCACCTCCCATCTCACATCTTAATAGAGATACCAAGTTATATGGCAAAATCATTGGCTTTGTTCTTCATAATTATTTCTACTTTATATCAGGTACTTCATGTAAATGTTCCTAAGGACCCATGGTTAGCTCATTTGAATAAGCGCTCCAAATCATGTCCACTTTATAAAAATAATCTTCTACAACATTTTTTATTTGCCACCAGAGGAGTGATCCCACTGGGCAGGAAATCATCTGACCCTCCTATTACTCAGTGTAAATATTTACAATGGAGAAATTTACTTTCTCTGCCAGAGACAAGGTCTTTATATTTTGCATACAAATGGCTGCTATTGGCAGAGTACGTAGAATGATATGAGGGCTTTGAGCTCACATCTAGTCCATAACTCGATTTCCTCCTAAGGTCTGCATCCTCTTTTAGAACATCTTTAGAGATCATCTCTAGACATTTGTTTTCCTATTGAGTTCCTTTGTGTGCAAGGCCATTTGTTTGCTTCACACACTGTCCTCTTCATATTCATGTTTCTTCTATATACTTATATGTTGTGGATCTGACCATCTCATGAATTCCACAGCTGGTGTTTCTGCCATCATTTTGCAATCCTTCCCTTTCTTTAGTTTCTTTCTTATGTATTCATATAATTGGAACAAATGTTGCTTTTTATCCCTTACAAGGAAATCTGTTGTTAACTGATGGTCATATTCTGTAGCAGTTAATGCTATGTTGTTCCCTTTACTTTCTGTTAGTAACATGTTTCCTGAATAAAAAAAACAAAAATAGGTACCAAATAGAGTACGGGTGTCCAGGTTTTTCCTGTCGTGGGCGACAAGATCAGAAAGTCATAAGTGTGAGGGCCACAATAATTTTTTAAGTCGATAATGATGGTGAATTATAGGCTGTCAGCTATTCATAAGTATGGATTGATTGATTGATCAAATCAATGACAATATTGATATTTAACAGACATCTGTTAGTGAGTTGTACATTACTGGCAGGTATCGAGTTACATTTTACTGGCCTACTAATTCATGTGTGCTGGTTAATAAGGCAAATATATATATATCTGGGGGGGGGGTTTATATCAGACGGGCTGCACCCTGGGGTCAGGCAGGCCTCATTTGGCTTACTTTAGATGCTAGCATTGAGTTAATAGTTTTATCTGAATGTAACACCCCTCCATTGATAGTATGTGTGTTCATTTTTGAATTTAGGAAATTAATCTGAGTTATTTAGGCATGCTGTGATAACATTAAATGTTTTAGCCCTACATTACTAACTTTGCTCAGTAATGCATTTCTGAAATCCTCTAGTAATGAAAGGGCTGTGTCAATGTGTGGGAGGTGTAATACAGGTTGAAAACAGGAAGTGACTGCATGGCATGCCTTAACCCCTTAAGGACCAGCGGTCCAGGGAAGTTACCTCCCCTTAAAGGGATAGTAATACTTCATTTTATCTTTATTTTATTTTGTAGGCATGAAAAAAACATGAAGAACGATATAAGTCTTATCTCTCAAACTTTTATGGTTTAAGAGATATTCACAAGAAAAGTTTCCCCTCCCACCCCTTTTACCTAGTGTAAGCAATCTCTTCTCAGATGTGAATCTGGTTGTAAGACCAGACAGATAACAGCAGGGGGCAATCTTCTTCCTGTGAGAACAATGAAAGCCCTGCCCCCCTTGACAAGTTTTTCAGCTTTTTCCCTTATCTTAATTGAAGATTGTCCCTCTCTGCAGTCTACCTGGGCACCTCCCTTCTGATCTGGCTGAACGGGGGGGGGGGATACTTTGCTTGTGAATATCTCTCAAACTATAATGGTTTGAGAGATAAGACTTATATCGTTCTTCATGTTTTTTTAATGCCTACAAAATAAAATAAAGATAAAACAAAGTATTACTATCCCTTTAAGGACCACTTTGATTCTTGCCGACGTACCGGGACACGTGACCTGTTACGTGTACTGGCGCGCTGCTTTGAGGCCTAAGAGAGATCGCTCCGGTCTTGGAGCGATCAATTTTAGGCCCCGTTTTTACTTACAGCGCTCCCGGTAAAGCTCTGTAAATAAAAAGTACGTGACGTGCTATGACCGTCACTGGTCCTTAAGCGTATAAGGACCGTGACGGTCATAGCACGTCACTTAGTCCTTAAGGGGTTAATTAGTATAATCTATACATGTAAATTACTCATAAAGCTAGTTTTGTAAATAAAAAATAATTATTACTACAACATATAGGGGATTTTGAAAGCACTTTCAAAATCAACAAAGTCGTTTTTTATGGTGACAGTGTCTCTTTAACATATCAAAGGCTGAATTTAGATATGACAAGCCCATAAATCATGAGCATTTTAGTTGCTTTACACCTTCTATATATAGAGGACCACATCTTCATGTATGAATCATTTGCCAGTTACTTTGTAACCAATCTATTTCTCTATGTTCCCTTTTAAAATAATGTGTTTGTTGATATGTCCCACTGGACAAGCAACTCGGCAGATGAGGTGTTTGGTGCAATGAAAATTTTTTAAGTGTAGTTTAATCCTTTAAGTGTCATAAGGGCATGCAATGCATTGCAAAAATCCCTAAACACAGTTGAACTACTATAAATGACAAAAATTATATATATGGCAAAAAACGGAGACTATAAATATATTTAACCCTTCGAATGCCAAAGGAGTATCCCATACCTCCCAACATTTCAAATTGCCAAACAGGAACACTTGTGTTTTAGGGGGTGTTGCTGGGGGAGTGGCTGGTGGGCGGGGCATTTTCATAACCTATTGACACCTCCTTGTGTAATGTAATAAATGACTTATAACAAGACCAAAGTATTTTATTTATACAGACTAATTTATAAACACATATACTGACGTTTAAACAATCAATAATGTGAGTTACATTGCTGTAGCGCAATATGATACACTTTTATACACACCACACAGTCTGATCTCCTAAAAAGAGGGACATCAGGGTGCTAAAGAGGGACAGAGGGATTTGGGTGTAAAAGAGGGACTGTCCCTCCTAAAGAGGTACACTTGGGAGGTATGGTATCCAATGTGTTGCTTTGAAATACAGTGGATAACCTTGTGGCACTCAGAGGGTTAAAATATATTGTTGGCATGCAATGTATTCTTTTGGAGCAGATGATTTGTTTAACCTTTTCATGTACTTGTGATCATGTAACAATGTATGCAGGCTGTGCATCGCTGTTGTTATACTTTGCGACCACTCCCATCATTTTTATACAGCAATGAATCCTGAATCAATCCAACTGCACCACAGAGGTGTAATGAAAATTTGGCAAACACCCATAGATTGAAGCTTTTATCATCACCACTGAATACTAGAGAGGTCTCATAAGCTTTAGCATTCAGTATGTTACAGGCCCCCCCATGTAAATAAAAGGGAATGTGTGTTTATACACTGTGCTGCCGCTGGTGTGCCTCCGAATTCCTCTTTCTCTTTCCTGTTATGCATAAGGCACTAGGCCCCATATTTATAAAAGCAAACTGGAGTTATTTTGGAGTAAACCAGCTGCACCATTATTTTGCACCATAGGGGACAAATAGAAATTCCTGTTACATAAAATTGGGCTTTAAACCCCTTGAATCCTAGAGAGGTTTCCAATGCACTGTGAAGCAATGCATTTGAGACCTCTCTAGCCACTACTAGTTCCAGTGATGCCAATGAGGCAATAGCAGCACCACAACTAGCCCCCACCACTTCAGGTATACGTGCAGAAAAGAAGTTGGCCAATAATGCTTCTACTCTGCCCCTCCTACAAAATGGCCATTAATGTCTCTTCCACCCAAGCTGCTCCACCATCACCCTCATCATCATCATCACCACCACCACCAGTCTCTCCTTGTTCCTGCTGCTCTATTAGAGTATCACTGGTGGAAGGTAATAACAGTTATGACAGAGGGCCTCCTACTGTCACACTTGCCATCTCTAGAGGTGAAGAAGAGGTGAAGAAGGCAGACTGGCAGCACTAGCAGGCACAAAATCAGTCAATAATGATAAAACCAGCAGATAAAGGTGGCAATCTAGTGATCATGATTACCACCAGCTATATCCAGGAGCGCAAAAGATTACTCTCAGATGGAAATAGTTACCTGAAATTAAAAACATCCCACAACAGACTTTAAGTCTATCCTCAAAACTATCCTGGACTGTGGTCCTAGAATGGGAGTAATTGATGCCAAAGAAAAAGATTATTTACTCCCGAAATCCCCTACCCTGGCTACGTTTTATTGTCTCCCAAAAATTCACAAAAACCCAGTAACACCTCCAGGGAGACCTATCGTGTCTGGTAATGGTAGCTTGGGAGAGAGGGCATCAATTTACGTTGAAAAGATCCTCAGAGAGTTTGTATTGGCACTACCATCCTATGTGAGAGAGTGACAGGATGCCATTACAAAACTAGAGGGTATTCCCCTAAGAAAAAATTATTTTCTGGAATCCTTGGATATGGAGTCTCTCTATACCAGTATACAGCATGAAACTGCTATTCAAACCACTAAATCCTTCTTACAAACTAGAGGGAATCAATTCTCAGATCACAATAAATTTGCCCTGGCTTTGTTGAGATATGTTTTGACATACAACTATTTCATGTTTGGTGGGCAATTCTATCAACAAATAAGTGGTACAGTAATAGGGAGTTATATTTAGGTTGGTGGGAAGCTAAGGTGGTCTTCTGTGATGATTTATCTATGTATACGGACAAAATAGGAACTTGGATCCGATACAATGATGACGTGGTACTGACCTGGTCAGGAAAAGTGGATGAATTCTCACAATTCATCACCAAACTTAATACCAATAATTTGAATCTAAAAGTTACAAGTGAAATCAACCATGATGAGCTGGCATTTTTGGACATAAAATTATGTAGGAGTGAAACGGATACTATTAGTACTAAAGTACATAGGAAATTAACTGCAACCAATAGTCTGTTGGCGGCCAACAGCCATCACACTGGGCCACAGGACAGTACTTCCGCAATAGACAACTCTGTAGTACTGTAGAGGACTTTAAAAAAGAAGCAGCAAAGTTACAAAAACGCTTCCTAGGCAGAGGGTATAGTAATAAAATTCTGAAAAAAGCTTACCAGTGAGCCCTCTGCAGTAATAGAAATGAACTACTGCATAAACCAAAAAATATACCCAAGCCCTCTGGGGAAGTGAGGCTTATTGGAACATATAATCAACAGCACAATCTAATACGATCTATAATATTAAAACACTGGTCCATCTTAAAACTAGATACTGATTTAGCTGAAGGCCTACCTAATGAGCCTCAAATTATATTTAGAAGATCACGTAATATTAAAGACTATGTAGTTCATAGTCATTTTCAGAGAAAAGAATCAACTAACTGGCTATCATCTATGCCTAGGATAAAGGGCACTTTTCAGTGTAATTCTTGCAGAGCGCGTCCGTTTATAAAAAAGATGGGCACTGATCAATTCAATATGAGAAGCTTCATAAATTGCAGAACATCAGACATGATTTATATGATGAGCTTTAAAATGTGGAACTCAATATATTGGCAAAACAGTCAGATAATTTAGGGAGAGGATCCTTGAGCATATTTTTGAGAAATCTAAGGGACACTCCCAATGTCAGACACATGCAATAACATCATGAAAATAAGATTGAAATGATGCAGTTCTTGGGCCTGGAAAAGGTAGATCCATCTCTGAGAAAGGGAGATTTTGATAAAAAAAACTCCTACAGCATGGAGCATTCTGGATTTACAAATTAAGAACTCTAAATCCTAATGGCCTAAATGAAGGATTTACTTCTAGACCCTTAATTAAATAACAATTGATGTATTTGGAATAGATATCACATAAAAATTGGGCAAGTCTTCTAAAGAAATATTAATATATGTACAGGGCTTATAATTTTAAGTCCTTTGCTACTAGCCAGACCTGAAAAGTTACTCGCCACTGCAAGACATAACATACCCACCAGGGCTGAATTTCTACTCGCCAGGGCTAAATTTTCACTCGCCATTGGCTAGTGGCGAGTGGAAAATTTGAGCCCTGATACGTATATCGTTTTATACTTCCTTCAACTTATAGGAATTTGTTAATCAAATCGGTTTAACGCTATTGTGGATACATAGATATATATCACTGATACACATGAGAAGAAACATGAATTAAGATATAAGGTATGTGTCTATATTTGTAGGCTTGATATGAGTATTTATTGTGAAATAGCCCAAATCACTTGTCAAAAATGTCATTATAATAAAATATATGACAACAATAATGATTCATAATAAAAAGGTATAAAACAGGCTTTTTACCTTTTATATGCTCAGTTTCTATGTATAAACGAAAAGTAAGCTACAGGTAGTTTAAAACCACCTTTTGCTTCCCTTTGATATACTATCTATATATATAATTTAACCTCTTAAGGACCGGCCACGTGAGTACTTTGAGGTCCCTTAAGGACCACGGAGCATTTTTTTTTTTTTTTTTTTATAAGATCCGATTCCGGACTCCCCAAACAGCATGCAGCCACGCGGGGAGCCTGGAATTCCATGACGGTCCAGGACCGTCATGGGTCCTTAAGGATATAACAACTCATGACGGTCCAGGACCGTCATGGGACCTTAAGGTGTTAAACATATTCATTTTAGCAGAATAAAGTGAATTTATTCATTAAGATCACTCTAAGACGGTTTTTGGGGTCGATCTAGAGCTAGCATAATGATACTTGCAAGCCACCATAGAAAAGAGTATGGTGATTCGCTTCTGATGAGGCCTGGTTGAGTGCCAAGCCTCTCTTTCAATGTGTGTAGGGTAAAGAGCGCGCTAACGGCGGCTCATTTCTTCAAAGGCCCTGATGAAGCCTTACTGGAGAAACACGTTGGGCATTTCTATACTTATCTACTGGCACCAGTAAAAAGATGCAGAGTGTCTTTACACCTACTTACTGGCACTATTAAAAAGATGCCCGAGAGCATTTCTATACTTGCTCACAAAAAGATGCCATGAGTCTCTATACTTGCCCAGTGACACTATTAAAGAGATGCCATAGCTTTTATTTAATAGAATACATTGAGTCAGATCTAGCGTATAGAATATATTAAGTAACTAATTTTTATATTTGCTTACTGGCACCACGTAAAGGATGCCAGTGTTTGAATCTAATTAACTGAGGACGATTCAGCATGCAAAACTTATTAGGTAATTAACTGTAGATCTGAAAGTGCGGGCTGCTGCAGTGAGGAAAATAAAGAGTGTGTTTATATCTACAATGGGTATTTAGCTCAACAGAGAACAGGCTGTGATTACAGAGCGGTATGCAATCAGATCACTTGAATACATTGGAGACTTCAGTTTGATAGTATTTAATTCAACTGAACGTGATAGTTTCCTGATCGCTTGTACAGTGCTATCAGGGCATTTGCAGTGTAAGGGTTACAGTACGGACAGATGTTATGGTTAGTGTACTAAGGGTCAACTCTGAATGATCATTAAGCACTAATGATAGAATAGGCAGGGAGCCTGCAATGGCTTAAATTTTCAATTGTGTGATAGTTTCAAAATAATCTATTTTACGAAGGATCCTATATAATAATTCGCTGATGTATGTTTGTCAGAAGCTGTCATGTGCAGTACAGACGACTGCGCAAGCTGCAGTCATGCGCAGTACAGACTGCCCGTGCCTCGGCTGATAACAAAGTGGGGCATGCCGAATTCAGACCATATTCCTTTGGTGCGCAGAGAGGACTACGGTCTCAATTCGGAGCGCCCCGCTCCGTTATCAGCCGCGGCGTGGACAGTCTCTACTGTGCATGACTGCACCGCTGTCATTGCTGTCTGGCATTGTGGCCCGTGTACACGGGCTGTTCAACTAGTAAGAAATAAAAACGCAATTCCAGCTAAAATTATACACAGCTATAAAGAAACTAAGCTAGCAGGGCATCTGCAGAATAACTATTCTTATAACCTAATATAGCCATGACACAATAAATCTTAAATAATAACTGTATACCAAGCAGAGCCTCTGTAGTAAATCACTGGTTAACGAATACCTACAGAAAACTAGAACATTTTGCTCTTTAAAGGGATAGTAATGTTTCATAATAAAAGCAGCTCTAATTAATCATCATAATATTTGAACTTTGGAGAGTGTTATTTCAATTCTGTCAGAGTTGTAGTTCAAGAGTAAATCAATGACAAAGTGTCCCCCTCCCTCCCCTTTTACTGATGTAACACTGCTCAGTCAGATCAGAAGGGAGATGCCCAGGTAGACTGCAGAGAGGTACAATCTTCAATTAAGAGAAGGGAAAAACCTGAAAAACTTGTCAAGGGGGGCAGGGATTTCATTGTTCTCATAGGAAGAAGATTGTCCCCTGCTGTTATCTGTCTGGTCTATGGACTGCATTCCACATCTGAGAAGAGATGGCTTACACTAGGTAAAAGGGGCGGGGAGGGGAAACTTTGCTTGTGAATATCTCTTAAACCATAAAGGTTTGAGAGATAAGACTTATATCGTTCTTCATGTTTTTTTAATGCCTACAAAATAAAATAAAGTTAAAACGAAGTATTACTATCCCTTTAAAGGGATAGTAATAATAAAGTATTACTATCCCTTTAAAGGGGATTGTAGGTATTTGTAAAATAATTTAATAGCCCCCAAGTTCATCTCTCAAACCTTTATGGTTTGAGAGATAACCGAAGGCAAAGTTCCCCCCTCCCTCCCCCTTCCCTGAAGTCAGTGTTGTGCTGACTGCAGGGGTATCCGGTCTGACTTTCATCAGGTGGCTCTGCAGCAGAGCCATGATCGCGTTAGTGAAAATAATTATTTAACTGAAACGGTCTTCTACGTGTGCTTGAAAACCAAGCACAAACGAAGCACATGTAGAAGACCGTTTCAGTGAAATAATTCTTTGTCACTAACGCGATTGTGGCTCTGCTGCAGAGCCACCTGATGAAAGTCAGACCGGATACCCCTGCAGTCAGCACAACACTGACTTCAGGGAAGGGGGAGGGAGGGGGGAACTTTGCCTTCGGTTATCTCTCAAACCATAAAGGTTTGAGAGATGAACTTGGGGGCTATTAAATTATTTGGCAAATATCTACAATATGGGGGATAGTAATAATAAAGTATTACTACCCTTTAAAGGCACACTGCTGAAAAATGTTTTGAAACCAATAAAGAAGTAATTCCGGCTACAAACGCTGGATACATACTAACTACTCTTTATTCTATTCTTAACTATTTTTAGAAATATTACAACAGCAATATATGTTGAATAAAGTTTATTATTTTTTTGTAGAACCTCATATGTTGTAACAGCACTGAACGGGTCTCCACTTTACTTGTGAGTCAGGGTGAATGGTATAAGTATATTATAAATACCGTTTACTTCAAATAGCTCACTTGTTGCTTTCTATCTCTCTTTTTTTCTTTGTAAATCATTTTCACTAGCAGACACAGGCAGATGACCTCACTGTGGTATAACTGCTGCCAGTTCTTTCTTCCTCAGTGTCATGTCCCAGAGGCACAATGCATGGGGAAGGGAAGTCACAGGGTCGGGGGGGGTGTTGTGGGCTCCGCTGACCGCTAGTCTGGCTCCTCCACATCACTTCCCCTTCCACTTCAGCATCAGCAGGAGCAGAGGCGTAACTAGAAGCCTCCGGGCCCTGGTGCAAGAAGTGCCACGGGCCCCCCCAACACCATCACATTGGCCCCCCTCGACCACACTGACTCCCTCTACAATGCCCCTCAATCTCCACAATGCCCCCATCTCCTACCTCCCTGGAGCTCCCACACAATCCTCTTAGTAATGCAGATCGCTGGGAGACATACCTCCCAAGTGTCCCTCTTTAGGAGGGACAGTCCCTCTTTTAGACCCAAATCCCCCTGTCCCTCTTTCCCACCCTAATGTCCCTCTTTTTAGGAGATCAGATTGTGTGTTGTGCATAGGAGCAATAAACATCAGTATATGTGTTTATAAATTAGTGTGCTTAGATAAAATACTTTGGTCTTGTTATAAGTCATTTATTAGGTTACACAAAGAGATGTCAGTAGGTCATGAAACAGTCTAAAAATTCTTGTTAATGCCCCACCCACCGGCCACACCCCCAGCATCACCCCCTAAAATTGTCCCTCTTTGGCAATTTGAAATGTTGGGAGGTATGGGGAGATGATGTCATCTCCCAGTGCTCTGCATTACTAGAGCGCCGGAGGAAGATTGCGGGCGCCAGGCGGAGGGGTCGCAGGGGGGCAGCCGGGCCCCTGGAGTGAAGGGTCCGGTCGCAGGTGCGACTCCTATAGTTACACCACTGAGCAAGAGGATCTACTGGGGTCATTCTAGTCCCACCAGCTTCTTCAACATAAATGTCAGACTCTTCATCACTCCCAACATTCTGAGTCTCTAGCTGCTGCATCATAGAAGTAGTGGGGCTGCATGGGGAGGGCCAGTGTGACTTATGGTCCGCTGCTGTCACGCTTGCCATCATCTCCCCCCCCCAGAGTATCACAAGGCACACTGGCAGCACTAGCAGAAGGCACAGGTAGCTGACCTACTTGTACATGTGCCTGTCCCACTATTTTTCCCAAGATCTCAAGGGACGATTTAGGGGGACTGGTCATCATTGGATCTGGGGAATCAGGGCTTCCAGACCCTTCAATGCTGGTAGTGGCCTCTCCTCCTCAGACTCACTGGATGCATCACGGTCCTTCCAGCTACTCTTGTTTTTGTCATCCAGTTGATCATTGTGATAGTGCAAACTATTAGCCTTTGCTGCCTTCATTTTTCAAAATGTAGACAAGCGCCCTCTCTCTCTCTAGCTGCTTGTATTGTGTTTCACTTCCAGGAAACGTCATGTTTTCAGTGTGAAAACACAAAGTAAATGTAATTAAAAGGCCAAAAATTTGTAGCCATTGGAAAAAAATGGCGAAAAATGTTTGGCAATAGGCAAAAAAAGGCAAAGATTTTAATGGCTTTATTTAAATTGGATTTTCCTGCAAAAAAGTGTTTTTTACAGATTTTTTCACAGAAACACAATGGCACCTTTTACCCACCCCTATCCAGAAGCACAGGGGATCCTTTAGAAAGCCTATATGAGGGGGTTGGGTAAGCACTGCAGATAGTTTTGTATATCTATGTTATGTTTGTGCAGATTAATTGCACATATGTATTGCACATGGGCCACATTCATGTAACAGTTACACAATGTATACAGAATGTCGTTTTGTCACCAGAAAATATATGTATCTAATTGGGTTGTACATGAAGTCGTACATAAGGAAAAACATGAACTGGATTATAAAAACGATAATAAACATTTATGGGGTGCGAGTTGTGATATATACCTAGTAAACAGACCTAACCTTTAACCCTTTGAGTGCTAGAGGGTGTCAACCCTTCGGCACTCAGACAGTTAGGTCAGGGCACCTACTGAAAACTTGAGAAGAAATCACTGGAAATTAACATGTATCAACTTCCAAAGGAATTCCCATGAGCAGGCAGTTTCTGCTGACCTCTTTTGCATAGAAGAGAGTATCCAATTTAGTGAAAGCGGATACTCCAGAGACAGGATGAAAGAAAATCGCAATTAAATTGACCAGGCCCATTGATGTTAGGTTGGGGTGAGTGTTTATGGGCGTGTGTGTATATGTGTTTGCGTATATGCGAACATGTGAGTGATGATGTGTATGTGTCCACGTTCGTGTGCAATGATGTGATGCCACTTGAGATGATATATGTGCATGCGTATGTGCGTATCAGAAGGTTAACCCTTTGAGTGCCAGAGGGGTAGCCAATGCATTGCAAAGCAATGCATTGGATACTCCTCTGGCACTCAAAGAGTTAAGTCCATTGACATTAAAGCTCAAACAATTGTTCAGTCTTAAAGGGATAGTAATGTTTCACAAAAACAGCAGCTCCAGTTAATCTTTATAGTAATTGGTCCATGGAGAGTATTATTTCAATACTGTCAGAGTTGTAGTTCAAGAGTAACTGAATGATAAAGTTTCCCCCTCCCTCCCCTTTTACCTAGTGTAAGCCTCCTCAGATGTGCAGTCTGGTCTCTTGACCAGACAGATTACAGCAAGCGACAATCGTCTTACTGTGAGAGCAATTAAAGCCCCACCCCCCTTGACAGGTTTTTCAGCTTTTTTCCCTTATCCTAATTGAAGATTGTCCCTCTCTGCAGTCTACCTGGACACTCCTGATCTGGCTGAGCAGTGTTACATCAGTAAAAGGGGTGGGAGGGGGATACTTTGTCATTGAATTATTCTTGTACTACAACTCTGACAGAATTGAAATAATACTCTCCAAAGTCCAAATACTATGATGATTAATTAGAGCTGCTTTTATTATGAAACATTACTATCCCTTTAACCTGATTTTTTTTACAGTGAGAGCTTCACTTACAAGGAGAACAAAATGTCCCATATGCTGTGGAAATCCCCATGGTAAACTATATTATATTTTCTCCCAACTCTATTGAAAAAAAACATGCAGCAGGGTTGAAATGATTCTATTGCAGCTCTGAATATGTCTTCCACATTAAAGGGGAACTGTCACCTTCTACAGTCCTTCCCATTAGTATGTATGTTGAGGTGTTTAGCAAGTGCTTTCAAAGTCAGACGCTATGGTTCTCCTTACTGGTTCACAGATAAAGAGATATTAAAATGTGCTTTTATCTTATGCAAGTGAAAGAAAAATATAATTACAGTTTCTTTCAAACCCAAATTATCAATACTAATGTAGTTTCTCTTTATTAAGAATGACAGTTTGCATATAATTTTAGATTTGTACCGGCTATGTTATTATCCTTAATTCCTTGAATAAACTGAACAGACCTCACTTTTAATTGGGGACACATAGGAAATACTTAGTAAATAGTGTGCTGTGTTGCCGGTGGGATGCAGCAAATGGTACCAGTGGCATAATCGATGCAGCGAATAGGTCAGGGTGGCCCCTGCTGATTTGTCTTTGCCACATTGTGGTCAATGTGGTGAACGTGACAGACCCCTTTGCCGAAGGGGAGGGGCCAGCATTTGTATGAATTCCTCTGCCTCCTCCTGAATGAGTGTGAAGAAGGGGAGGGCCCAAAGCATTGACGAGGTGGTGAATGTGATGGAGAGGGGGCAGGCTGGCTAGCACCCTGCTCTTTGGTGTGAAGGGGAGGGGCCACCCTGTTCACCTCAGTGAAGGGGAGGGGACAAGCCTCCAGCATCCTCCATCTCAGCCAGTCAGCATTTCCAGCTGCGCCCCTTTATAGTGAAGTAGAAACACTTAGAATTTTATATATCTATCTATATATATCTATCTATCTATATATATATATATATATATATATATATATATATATACAAACAGCCCTGCAGTATGCATGTTTCATCCCTGGTTAAAGATGAGGTCTGGAGCGCCTACCCTTGAATTCTAGCGAAATCTCCAAAGCACTCCATATCCCTCTCCTCACACCCTCCAAACCTTCTTTGTTATGAAATCTGGGTTATTATGTCATAGATATGTCATGCTGGTATGGGCTCACTCTCCTCCTTTTGTTAACTTTGCATATGTAGCCAAGAAAAAGGTCTTGCTGCTCTCCTGACCGTACACATAGGTAACTACTAGTTGAAAAACCCATGTACACGGCCCACAGTGCCACCCAGCAACCTCGGCTGGTGGCCAGATCGTCTGTTGTGACTGGTCGCGCTGCAGTCATGTGCAATAGAGACTGCCCACGCTTAGAATCTGAAAAGAGATTAGTACCCTACATGTGTGACCGTATATCGACTGATGTCATAAAAAAAAAACAAAAAAAAACAGGTACTATCCCATGATATATAGCATGGTATCGTGCGTGAGCTGCAGAATAGAGAAAAGGAAGTAGAAGAAAGAGGGGAGAAGGGAGACAACAGCTTGCTGAAGGTGATAAGCTAGAAAAGTGAGAGACGACGAGTATATTATAATGTCAGCAGCGGTTGAGGAATATCAGTCCCTAAACAAGCCAACGAGAAAGAAAGAGACGAAAGAAAGTAGACTGGAAAGGATATAGCGTAGACAGGGTAACATGGTACGAATTGAGCACTCTGTCAAATAATCAACAGGGCCTCCGGAAAGTCTCCAGAAGGTTTTGGAGGGCGGGAGAGTTAGGATAAGATAAGCAAGGAAGAGACATTAGCCAGGGCTTTTCAAGAAAGTTATAACAGCAAGGCTTAAAATTTATGAAAACATATACAGGTGAATATTAAACATCGTAGCTAAGTGCAAAAGATTGAACCAATAACATGAACCTTCAGAAAACCCAGTTGACTACCCACATACTATAAAACTACATTGAATGTGTGTAGATACACGATAGGAGACATATAGTGACAGTGGTACTAATTTGTCCCAGGTCAAACAGCAAGGTATATTCATCCCACATGCAATCAAAGCACCGTAGTACAGAAGCATACGGTTTAGAGTATCATATACAAAGCTAGCAGTAAAGGAATAGCCACTTACTTAAACTTTATTGAGTCAGTGAAGTTATAACAAACAATACCAACAGAAGGATACAACATAACACTAAATCATCAATATTTCCCACATCTCTAAATTAACATCCCAGATATAAGCAAGAAGTGACCGGGCCAAACCCCAGGGCCCTAGGGGGTCCACCCGTGTCAGTTCGATGCACATAACTTAATCAGGAGATCAGGTTATCCCTCCTATGCTAGTTGAGTCTTCTAAGTTCCATCCAGGTATCTGCTTTGGGTGCGCACAAAATTTGCAAAACAAACAAAAGATACTTCACTGTCTCTTAACCCCTTAGTGACCGGCCGCGCACGCACACGGCCAGCACTTAACAACGTTTTTTTTTTTTCCCATTATAGCTAATTACTTCCAGGAATTACCAGGTACGTCCTCTGTCACTAAGTGACATTTTTGCGTGACTTACCTGGTAAGTCCATTGTCGCGATGAGGTTAATAAGAAGACACTTCAGTATGCCTAAGGCCATATTTCCACTTCAGGAATTCCAACGCAAAGTCTCTCGTCACATGGTATTGGGTATCTTCGGATCCCATGTTGAAGCATCCCGTGCCTTCTCGGCAAGCGGAGTGCCAGACTCATCAACCCCATTCGAGGCTTCACAAAGTGACAGCTGCTGAGCGACTGACTGGACCTTCTGTAATATATAGATTCCTGGATCCCACGGAAATAGGTCCCAACCAACCTCCGTATCCCCCCCTACGATAGGTAAAAGGTCTCGCATCCCCAAGGGCTGTCGCTTGAATAGAGAAAGCCAGAAATCACTCTGCCAAATTCATAGTAATCCGCAGAGTTGAATATCCAAAGCACGTGCCATACTCGCTTGTGATAGAGTAGCTAGGAAGGTACAAATACCTGGGTCTTCCACACAGACAGAGAGGTGCACAAGGGACATCGCCGTAGGAAACAAGGCTGCTTCTGGGTGCATAATGGCTTGAGACATTACCGCAGTTTCCCCATCTAGGATGTCTGGGCTGTGAAGCGACATTCCTAAATCAAGCCAAATGCTCATCAGCTCCTCCCAAATCACATCTTTTATCTCCTGTACGAAGGCAGTGAGATCCGCCTTGGACACTAACTGCGCAATATCTTCAGGCTATTGTGCAACTCAGCAAACGGACCTGCGGCCACACTGGTAGAAATACGAAGGAACGTGGTTCCTCCACCTTAGTAATTCAACTCTGCCCACCATATAACCAATCAGAAAAGAAAGAAGAGGTGTTTCAGCAGTAAAGCAGAGAGATTGAGCTACATTATATTAAAGAACCATAGTCTTGGCTCCAGAGCTAGGCAAAGGACGTCCATCTTCCTAGGCAGTTCACTCCACCCCCTGGATTAATAGGACTTTAATATGATTAATAGGAGGTTACTAGGATTAGTAGGATTTTAATAGGATTGATAGGATGTTACTCGGAATAATAGAAATTTAATAGGATTAATAGGACATTACAAGGATAAATAGGAATTTAAACCCTTAACGACTGGGCGATTGGCGCCGCGACGTGACTTAAGGACCGCAGAGCATTTTTTTTTCCTTTTTCCGGTTCCGGACTCCCCGAACAGCATGCAACCGCGGGGGGAGCCCGGAACTCCATGACGGTCATAGTACGTCATGGGTCGTTCAGTCAGATCGACCCTTGACGTACTATGACCATCAAGGGTCGTTAAGGGGTTAATAGGATTAATAGGACGTTACTAGGATTAATAGTACTTTAATAGGATTAATAGGACGTTACTAGGATTAATATGAATTTAATAGGATTAATAGGATGTTTCTAGGATTAATAAAATGTTTCTAGGATTAATAGGACTTTAATAGGATTAATAGGATGTTATTAGGATTAATAGGACTTTAATAGGATTAATAGGACAGTACTAGGATTAATAGGACTTTAATAGGATTAATACAACGTTAATAGGATTAATAGGGCATTACTAGGATTAATAGGAACTTAATAGGATTACTAGGACATTACTAGGATTAATAGGACTATAATAGGATTAATAGAACGTCACTAGGATTAATATTAATTTAATAGGATTAATAGGGTGTTTCTAGGATTAAAAAAATGTTTCTAGGATTAATAGGACTTTAATAGGGTTAATAGGATGTTATTAGAATTAATAGGACATTACTAGGATTAATAGGACTTTAATAGGATTAATACAACGTTAATAGGATTAATAGGACATTACTAGGATTAATAGGAACTTAATAGGATTACTAGGACATTGCTAGAATTAATAGGACTATAATAGGATTAATAGGACTTTGCATTGCAAAGTGTGGGAGATATGAGAATTTTCATTGGTCTCCTGTGATGCAGTTGGTTTGCTGTAGTTCTGTACCTCTTTAACCGTTTGAGTGCCAGAGAAGGATCCAACGCCGTTGCAATGCATTGGATCCCTCTCTGGCACTCAAAGGGTTAACTTTCTGCATAAGTCTCAACATATCTAACCTTATACATAACAATCATTTTCCTTTAAGGCATTTTAACCCCTGCTTAACGCAATGCTTTGGAAACCTGTACAGCATCCAAGGAGTTAAAAAGGCATAAATACTTGTGTGCCCATTTAACAAGCATCTAAACTAAAATGTGCGTGAGTTAAAGCAAACTTCAACTGGGTACATTCTCAATTCCTAGTCCAAATCACCCATCTCCCTCAGTTGTTACTATTTTACCCCTTGAATGCTAGAGACCTCGCCAGTTCATTGTTAAGCAATCCAGTAAGTTTAATTCCATATCTCAAAGGTATAGTAATACTTAAAATGTGAAAAAATAATATGATGTAATGTTTATCCCCCCTGAGTAAAACATTCAAATGTTATTACAGCTCAGACTTTAACCCTTTGAGTGCCAGAGGGATACGCAATGCATTGATTTGCAATGCGTTGCGTACCCCTCTGGCACTCAAAAGGTTAATTTTTTAGCTGTAGTATCACAGTGGCCTGAAATTGTACACCATCCTATGGAGATTTATGGTCAACTGACCAGAGCTGTCCGTTGGATGGTGTAGCAACAGCGCCACTGTACAATTCCAGGCCACTGTGATAATGCACCTAAAAATATCATGATTGACCTGTAATAACTTTTCAATACAACACCTTTCAGCAGTGGGAGTACTATCCCTTTAACATGCTTTTATTGAATGGAGATAGAAAAGCCCCTGAAAATCTAGATAACGGATATTTTATTTGATGGAAATTTTCAGACTCTCATGTTAACAGAGTCTTTTGCTGGTAAAACTGGTTCTCTTGCACCACCCAGTGACTCAGTAGATGAATGACTGGTAAAAGGAAAATATACCCACAATTCACAAAAATGTTATTTGACAATGTTTTGTAGCTGCTGAAAACAAGCATTATTCATTATTTTTTAACAGAAGTTGGCTTTTCTTTTTGAATTAGTGGCAGAGTGAAATCTAAATAGACAAAGAAATCATTGCGCGAACAGATATACAAACCGGGAGCAAGTCTGTTGTCCAGCAGACAGAAAAAGCTGGACAACAGAGCTATTATCAAAGCTAATTCCTATATATCCGGCACTTGGAACCAACAAATTTGAGAATACAGATAAAAGACACAGTCACCAGCACTTCAGACAAAAAGCAATAATCTCTGATAACATAGACCAATATATCCGTTTAAAATGATTTATACTACATTATAATTTGCTATAAAGTTTGTCACAAGGCAGTCATGCACAGTAGAAACTGCTTGTGACGCGGCTGATACGGAGCGGGCCGATCCGAATTCAGACCATATGTGCACCTGAAGGTGTGCAGAGAGGACTGTGGCCTGAATTCGGAGTACTCCACTCTGTATCAGCCGCGGTGCGAGCAGTCTGTACTGTGCTTGACTGCCCCGCGACCGGCCAGCACTGTGGCCCGTGTACACGGGCTCTTCAACTAGTTGTAAATAATCAGCATTACGTGCGTCCACACATGCGTATGACTAGTATATCAATGGATAACCCAAAATCCTTATTGCATATCATACATATTAATATCTCTTAAAATGATCATAAATACAGAAATGACTAATATACATGATGGGAAAAAGAAAAACATGCAAAATGTCCTTTAATCCACCAATCGGTATCAAGGATCGCAATCAATTCCCAAACATTAATATAAAAGAGGTTAAATAGACGAAACGTCAGAAGACGTACATATAAATAACCTACGATTCAAAGAATACTGCTGTCAAACATCCAGGTAGGTCCCCCCGATATACCAGACTAGTGAACAGAAGAGAAAGAGGAAGAGGAAAAAGCTCCGGATATATATGAATTAGCAGAGTGAAATCTGTTGTGCTCGTGGGTATTCATTTTTCCTAATACCTACCTCAAAAGAGGTAGCTGTATCATGGTGCCCGTGCTCTCCTTCCTACATTCTGTCATTCTACACTGTGCTTTGCTCCCATTGGCTATTCTGTGTTTGTCCCGCTCAGTATGGCCTTTAAATACTGGGCTATGGCACCCCTCCGGTGCCCTTTCGTGGTGTTCCTGTACCAGTGCTTGTTTCTGCTAAGTGATTCCCAGTGTACCGACTTGGCCTGCCTGACTACTCTGCATCTCACCTCCTGCCTGTGTACCGACCCGGATTGCCTGACCATTCTTCTGCTCCTGCTCCTGTGTACCGCCGGTTTGGCTGACGTTCCTGCTCCTGTGTACCAACCCGGCTTGGCTGACGTTCCTGCTCCGTGATTCAACCCGGCTTGGTTGACGTTCCTGCTTCGGCTGCCTCTGTGCACCTTGGCGACATTCCTATCCATCAGACATTTTGTGACGCTTCTGGTTGGTTACGACCGTACTGCTCCTGCAGAGTGCAAGTGGCCTAGTCTCCGTTACTGCTACGGCAGTGTGCCATTGGCCTTGTTTCCGTAACTGCTCCTGCAAAGCGCAAGTGGTCTAGTCTCCGTTACTGCTACGGCAGTGTGCCATTGGCCTTGTCTCCAATACTGCTCCTGCAGAGCGTAAGTGGCCTAGTCACCGTTACTGCTACGGCAGTGTGCTATTGGCCTTGTCTCCGTTACCGCTCCTGCAGAGTGCAAGTGGCCTAGTCTCGGTTACTGCTACGACAGTGTGTCATTGGCCTTGTCTCCGTTGCTGCTCCTGCAGAATGCAAGTGGTCTGTCTCCGTTACTGCTACGGCAGTGTGCCGTTGGCCTTCTCTCCGTTACTGCTCCTGCAGAGTGCAAGTGGTCTAGTCTCCGTTACTGCTACGGCAGTGTGCTCAATTCCTGGTATTACTCTGGCAGTTCACGTTTGTTCTGTTAACCTATTTCTGGGCGTTACGTATCCTTAAGCTCTCTATATGGAGTGAGCTCCATCTCAGACCTCTCTTCCCATGGGACTGTTTACACTCATTGAAGACCATTAACCCATGCAGTACCTTTCTCCTGGGAATTCATCGTATTCTGCCTGACCTGTGTCAGTATATGCTGTTATGGACTCTATGGTTATACTGGACCTGTGTAGGCATATGTATATGTAACCTGTCGTGTGTCTGTATTATTCAGCTTGTATACTACAGGACCTGTGAGGGTTATTATATTACTGTGATTTCAATAAAACTGTGTTTTATCCTAAACCACTGTGTCTATGTGTCAAACAAACCGTTACAGTACGAAAGGGCCATGACCTCAGACAGTAAAGGTGAGGGAAATACACAGAACATCCTTTGGAGGATGAATGTACATGAGCAGCTTTTGGACAAGTTGGCACTGGCCATACAAACTATTCTTGAGCGCACGGTGCATCTCGATAAACCAGTTCAGAATCCGGTGGTCTCCCCAGTTTCGACACCGGAGAGTCAATCCTTGACAGCTGTTGCCTCAGTTAAAGGGTTAACTGCTTCTGCTCCGCTACCACTCAGATGGCGAACCCACCCTGTGCAGAGGGTTTATTAATCAATTGGAGATATTTCTGGAACTAACCCCTCACGCCTTTCCGAATGATCGCAGTAAGGTCGGGTTCATGATATCTCTATACAGCAAATTATTAATGCATGTGGTGAAGTGTTTCATATTCTTCATGGCTAAGTGATCGCCAGGCACACTTTACCATAGCATCACCTCTTAGTGCATCTCCATCCTGGTGTTTAGACAATTATTTTA
Source organism: Rhinophrynus dorsalis (assembly GCA_037306005.1). NCBI lineage: Eukaryota > Metazoa > Chordata > Amphibia > Anura > Rhinophrynidae > Rhinophrynus > Rhinophrynus dorsalis. The sequence goes on along the minus strand of CM074718.1, from coordinate 657,928,553 downwards.
TTGCATCATGGGAAAGGTGAGCCACGTGTCACAGTTCTCCATAATGTGATAGTAACAGCCTACAGTCTGAACTGTAATGATTTTTGAATAAAGTCCAGCAGTGAAAGCACCTTTATTTTACTGAACATGAAAAAAAATCCCTCCAATATGTGTTTTTTCACTGGGCTATTTTTCTGGGGAAAAAAACAATGCTTTTTCTATTTTCTGAGACACATACTATATATGATTATGCATTTTTTGATTTTGTGGGCAAAAGTGCCAGTTCTGAGTACCCTCACTAAAAAGCCTTGCTTTCATTATAAAATACTAATCCTTTAAGTTCAAGAATGAGTTATGTTATCTGCATACCTCCAGTTATCATAGAGCTAGACTGTAGACCACAGAGTTCTCTTTGGATGACTCATAGCCCCAGCATTCTCTCAGCCAATGAGAATCCTGCTGAGTTCCCAGGAAGGGGAGGGATGATCTAGGTGGAACTAAAGGAATTGCTGACATCACCAGGGTCCTTCTACTGGATAGGAAGTAGCCCCTACCTAAAGGAATTACAGTGCTGCTGAGCACTGACAATTTTTTCAGGTTTTTCCCTTATCTTAACTGAAGATTGTACCTCTCTGCAGTCTACCTGGGCACCTCCCTTCTGCTCTGGCTGATCAGTGTTACATCAGTAAAAGTGGTGGGAGGGGGATACTTTGTCATTGAATTACTCTTGAACTACAACTCTGACAGAATTGAAATAACACTCTCCAAAGTCCAAATACTATGATGATTAACTAGAGCTAGTTTTATTATGAAACATTACTATCCCTTTAAATTAATACGGTGCCCCAGTTCCTAACATATTTAGAGATAAATTAATTATTCTGTCCATGCATATATCACATACTAGAAAGCACATAATTCATGAACAATGAACGTTGCATTGAACTTACAGTGTGCAACATTAGACAGGGTACAGTACAGCTTTCAGGCACTCCTAGGGTTAATGTCTTATTACACATTATTTGATCTAATTGTAAAGTGACCCTCCAGCAGGAGCAAGAGTTTTTCTGTTTTGAATGATCATGTGGTATTACCTATTAATTTCTTCCGAAATGATTGATACAATTTTATTAATCAAAAATTGTGATTGGATATAAACTATATAGGTTTTACGGTATTTGATCCGAATGTAACGTTTTCCTCCAGCAGGTGGAGAACACATTTTAGAAATACAAAGAAATTCTGGAGTTTGGATTGATTCTTTGCTTTGATAAATGGGTTTCATTAAAAATGATCACTCATGTTTGATGAATGGCAAGCTACTCTGACCGATGAAAAATGGATAGAGGATCTTCTGTATTTGATCGATCACATGCTACTTTGTTTAATTTACTTCAAAATGGTAACGGTGTTGCTAATGGTGTTGGTTAATTTATTTAAAAAGTATGGAAATTAAAAAGACAAACTCTTTTTTTAAAGTTAACATTAAGTTATCACTCTAATAAATAATAGCTGGGAAACTCAGGGATTAGTTTCCTTAAACACTAAAGGAATAGTAATGCCCTTTTTTGAAAAGATTATATTGTATGGATGTCTTCAACAAAGAACAAGTGGGCAAGTTACCCTCTGCTGACGATCTCTTACCTGAACACCATTCATGCCTCCCGCCCCTGTATGTTCAGCACCTTTTCTCCCTGTAACCTTTTCCCTCTTTCCTCCTCCCACCTCTATGATCTATTCCTAATTGATTCATACAGACCCAAGTCCTCTGAACTGATACATGAAGCAAATTGTAGAGGCTTCCTTCATGTCTACTAAAGAGCTATACATTTACATGAAGTGCGCCTGTGTTTTCCTTGATTACTGGGGCTGCATGGTCCTGCACTATGGCTATACAGGGCATCTTACTCACGTTATTTCCATAATTATGCTCTCAAGCAAATTTTTTTACCATTTTAAAGAGCATTTACCATGTACTCTCTTATGGGAGTAGACTTAACCCTTTGAGTGTCAGTGGGGTGCCCAATGCATTTCAAAGCACTGTGTTGGGCACCCCATTGGTGCTCAAAGGGTTCATAAAAAAGCCAGGGTTTGCTCTGTGAAACCCCAACCTTTGTACTATCAGCCATTCAAAGCAGCAGAAAATCAACCTTCTTGATCTGAACACAATTTGGCACTTGGCCACAAACTTTGCCTATTGAGGATGCAGCATCCATAGACCCTCTATGTTGGGTTTTCAAGGCGGACATACAGGATCTATGGGGCTGAGTAATGCATGTCAACAAGACTTAACTGAGAGACTTTAGTCTTGCAGTTCAGTCTCTTCTAGCAGGACCACTGAAGGTGTCCCTGGGGGTGTCTTTTTAAATGCCCCATTCTGCTTACCTCTTGTTCTCCTGTGACTCACAGTGCAGCTCTGACATCATAAGGTGATCTAATGCCAAGGCGGCAGATCTGACTGTAGGGTGCTATAAACATAATAGGCAGCCTTTAACCCCTTAAGGACCCATGACGGTTCTGTACCATCATGGGTTGTTATACACTTAAGGACCCATGACTGTCCTGGACCATCATGGCTTAAATGATAGCAGCGTGCCTCCGTACATGCTGCTATCATTAATTCCAGGCTGAGACTGAACGCTCCGAGACCGGGGCATTCAGTCTCAGCCCTTCTTGCTTGTTCCGGGTCATGTGATCACTGTAGCAGCGATCACATGTACCAGCATTCTGAGAAACAGAGGCAGTGCGCAAAGCATGCTGCCTCTATGTCTCTCCTCTGCCTCTGTCTCCCTTGTTATCAAAGTAAGGGAGAGAGAAGCAGAGGAGACACCTACTGGAACAAGAAAATGCAGCAGCTGGGGGTATTAACCCCTTCACTGCTGGTGCTGGAGGCTGGCTAAATGCAGGTCAATTTCTGACCTGCAATGATACATTTTTTTTTTTTTTTAAACACAACACACTTTTTTTTTACCAAAAAATATTTTATTCAAAAAAAAAAATCTCATTAAAAAATATTGGAAGTGCGATGTAATACACTTATACAAACCGCCAAATGTCAGGGATAAAAAAGTGACAAAATAGAGTGGGAAAAAGGGACATGGGGATTTTCACCCAGGGGGGACAGTGGCCACTTTAAACTGTTCATTTTGTAGGTATGACTGACCGGTCATACCTTTCATGCAGTCTCCATAAAAATTTAACCCTTTGCGCCCAATTGATCACAAGAGAAAAAACAAAAATGGTGGGGGGTTTTTTAACATTTTTTTTTACCTTTTTCTTTAAATTTAATAAAGTAAATGGTGGGTTATCCATATAAGTAGGGTATCAAAAGAAAGCCCTACTTGTGCGTAGAAAAACAGTATATAATTTATGGGGGTGGAATAAAAGACTTAGAGGGAAAACTGTTGAACAAAAACATATTCAAAAAGGTCAGAATTGCTCCGGTCCTTAAGTGAAATCCACCTCAGATTTTCCCGGTCCTTAAAGGGTTAATAAAACTTGTTAGGCAGGTTGTGAATGCAATATATATATAGTGTACCACTGAACACATTATAAAAGGGACACTTTTAGTCCTACTGGGTGAGAAGTTATATAAATCAGTTTTATTATTTGTCAGTATAGTCAATAGCAGATTCCGTTGTTGGGAGTGTTTATCCAGTAGATGTGGACGTATACTCTGAAAACATTCTATCACTATGATGAAAAGAGGATTTAAAGGGATAGTAATGTTTCATCATAAAAGCAGCTCTAATTAATCATCATAGTATTTGGACTTTGGAGAGTGTTATTTCAATTCTGTCAGAGTTGTAGTTCAAGAGTAATTCAATGACAAAGTATCCCCCTCCCGCCCCTTTTACTGATGTAACACTTCTCAGCCAGATCAGAAGGGAGGTGCCCAGGTAGACTGCAGAGAGGGACAATCTTCAATTAAGATAAGGGGAAAAAGCTGAAAAACTTGTCAAGGGGGCAGGGCTTTCATTGTTCTCATAGGAAGAAGATTGTCCCCTGCTATTATCTGTCTGGTCTATGGACTGGATTCCACATCTGAGAAGAGATGGCTTACACTAGGTAAAAGGGGCGGGAGGGGAAACTTTACTTGTGAATATCTCTCAAACCATAAAGGTTTGAGAAATAAGACTTATATCGTTCTTCATGTTTTTTTAATGCCTACAAAATAAAATAAAGATAAAACAAAGTATTACTATCCCTTTAAGACATTCTGAAATATACTTGAATAACAACAAAGTACATTCATTGAGGTAGATTACAGTGAATGATATAGTTCCATATGAACAAAGATGACAGTGGAACAATGCTGGAGCAAATCCATTGCATGATAGGAAACACGTAAATATGTACATTGATTTATATGGGACTTTAACCCCTATGGTGGTAGAGCGGTAACTGCCGCATTACCTTATGTACATAATAGTTATTTTTATTATCATTTATTTATAAATGCCAATATATTCCACAGAATCTGCACAATAGATAAGCAAGACAATATAATAATTACGATTATGATATACTATAAGAATATTTTCAATCAATAGTAACCATTTAAGCCACTCAAGGTGTTAAAAGGCAATAGAAAACAAAGGAAAAGAGGGCTCTGCTTGCCAGTGCTGACAGTCTATAGGAAGTGAAACAGAATTTTGACAGCAGATAAGAACCATTCGGCCCATCTAGTCTGCCCATTTTCCTACTGTAAAAACATCAAACCTTATTTGGTCCTTGTCCTTGTCATATGTTTGGGATAGTCTTATGCCTGTCCCGTGCATGCTTACATTCCTTCACTGTATTAACCTCTACCACTTCGCTATCACTTATCTACTACCCTCTCAGTGAAGTAAAACTTTCTTACATTTCATCTAAACCTGTCTCCCTCTAGTTTTAGACTATGGCCTCTTGTCCTAACAGTTTTACTCCTTTGAAATATACTTCCATCCTGCACTTTGTTGAATCCCTTCATGTATTTGAATGTTTCTATCATATCCCCTCTCTCTATTCTCTCGTCCAAGTTATACATGTTCAGATCCTTTAGTCTATCCTGATATTTCTTTTCCTGTAAAGCAGTCACCATTTTAGTAGCCCTTTAGTATCTATATCCTTGTGGAGATGGGGTCTCCAGTGCTGTACACAATACTCTAGGTGAGGTCTAACCAGAGATCTGTAGGTGGCATGACCATTTCCTTCTGTCTGCTACTAATGCCCCTAGCTATACAACTCAGCACCCAGCTTGCATTCCCCACCATTTTGTTACATTTGTCATCAAAAATAAATACTCCCAAGTCTCTTTCCTCTGTTGTCACCAACAGCACATTACTCTTACTACTATATTTTGCATTTGGATTACTACACCCCAAATGTATTATTTTATATTCACCAATATTAATCGACAGCTGACATACTCTTGTCCTTTCTTCTAATTCACCTAAATCAGTTGCCATTTGACTTATTCCACCAGGAATATCTACCCTGTTGCTGATCTTGGTATCATCTGCAAAAAGGCGTACCTTACCTTTAAGATTTGCAATATCACTAATAAAAATATTAAAAAGAAATTGCCCCAGTACAGACTTTAGTGGTACCCCCCTAGTAACACACTAACTCCATTAACTACAACCCTCTGTCCCTCTCAGCCATTACCTTATCTATTTCTGTATCCAGACCCAAAAACTGCAATTTATTAATGAGTCTTTTATTAGGGACATTGACACATGCCTTATTGAATAGATAAACTATATCTACTGCTCCCTCCTAATCTAGTATTTCAGTTACTCAAAAAAATCTGAGGTTAATTTAACAAGGTCTCCCTGCTCTAAACCCATTTTGTTTATGATCTTGCAAGCCATTTAGAGGGATAGTAATACTTAAGTATTACTAATCTCTGTCTTAAAGTCCTATTAAAAATAAATGTATTGCCCCCAGTGTCATCTCTCAAACCTTTATGGTTTGAGAGATGATCACTCCTAAAGTTGCCCTCTCCATCCCCCTTCCCCATAGTCAGCGCTGTAGCTGACTGCAGGGACGCAGGGACACCAGTCGTACGACTTTCAGGCGGCTCTCCAGCACAGCCGCAACCGCGTTAATAAAAAAGAAAACTTTCACTGAAATGGTCTTCTACGTGTGCTTGGTTTTAGTGAAAGATTTTTTTTTTAATTAACAGGATCACGGCTCTGCTGCAGAGCCGCCTGATGATCTATGACTGGATTTCCCTCAGTCAGCTACAACGCTGACTTTGGGGAAGGGGGAGGGAGAGGGCAACTTTAGGAGTGATCATCTCTCAAACCATAAAGGTTTGAGAGATGAAACTGGGGGCAATACATTTATTTTTAATAGGAATTTACTATAGGGATTAGTAAGACTTAAGTATTACTACCCCTTTAAAGGGATAGTAATACTTAAGTATTACTAATCCCTATTGCAAAGTACTACTTAAAAAAACGTATTGCTTGCAAGCACACGTAGAAGTCCGTTTAAGTGAAAGTTTTTTTCTTTAGTTAACGAGATAGCGGCTCTGCTGCAGAGCCGCCTGATGATCTCTGACCGAATTTCCCTGAGTCAGCTAGCATGCTGACTACGGGGAAGGGGGAGGGAGAGGGCAACTTTAGAAGCGTTCATCTCTCAAACCATAAAGGTTTGAGAGATGACACTGGGGCAATATGTTTTTTTTAAGTACTAATTTGCTATAGGGATTAGTAATACTTAAGTATTACTATCCCTTTAAGTTCAGATAGTTGACAAATTTTTCCTTTAACATGGTCTCCATTGATTTCCCACTACTGACATAAGACCTTTTTTCTGAAGTGGAAGCGCATTTCCTACCTTCCAGTCTTCTGGAACCATTCATGTAAATAGTGACTGATTGAATAATTCTGATAAAGGTTTTGCCAGAATATTCCTAAGTTCTTTTAATAACTTTGGGTGTATCCCATGTAGTCCTGTTGATTTATCTGTTTTTATCTTAGAGAGCTGTAGAACTCAGGGGAGGGCTGGCAATTTGTGGCCCAGGGGGCAAACACATTCAAGTGGCCCTTTTCTATTATTGTTCCAGCCCCTTTTGTTAATTTTAAAATTGGCATTAATTTTGTGAAGTCAAGTGATTCCACATAGCTTACAGTTGAAATGGGGCTACACTAGTGCGCTCCTACAAAGTTTACAATTTAAATAAAGCTTACCTAGTGATACTATAGAGCTTACAAGGGAAATGGGTTATGCTACTAGTTTCGCTCCATTTAGATTGTACCTCTGTGCTATCATTTATGTAGCTCCATTTCAATTGTAAGCTCTGTGGTATCACTAGTGTAGCTCCATTTACAGCAGCAATCGGAAGATTTAGTGAGGCGCAGTGGCCCACCAGCCCAGAGATATCACCAGCCCAGGGGGCAATGGCCCGCCTGCCCCCCAGGCCAGCCCTCCCCTGGTAGAACTTCTTTCTCTGAAAACATGCATGTTTCCATGTGTCGTTATTTCTTTTTTTTTCTTTAACAGAGATCCCTTCACCATTTGTAATGGTTTTCTGACACTCAGACCAGGGTATGAAGTAAAAACACAGTTTTATTGAAAATAAAACAAGGCCCCTAGAGGCCAGCACATAAATAGCAACAACGGCAAAAATGACAAAGTGAATGCACACAATGATAATGACAAGTGCTAGAATAGATAGGGAATTTTCCCCAAATGGTTAAAGACTGAAATGGGTGAGATATACAAGATTGGCCAATGCCCAGGATAAATAGCAGTCTCTGGAACACAGTCTCTCAATAGCAGGATAGTGGAGTAACTGCACTGAATACACTCTCAAGTTGATATACTAGAGCCCAATGTCCAGAGCTGAGCCGGTACCCACACCTGGGGCTACAGAGGAATGCTATTGCAACGCTGTAATGATCAGAACCAAAATCGCCCTTAACTAGAAAAGTAATAACCCTGCATGTGTCACTAGGATTATGCCCATACACCCCTTGGGTGCTGTACTGATGGTAACTGCACAAGCTGTAGTTGAGCCAATGTCCTCTGGAGTGCAATGGGAATGTACCTTCAACGTCTGTGGTCCTGAGCCAGAGGATGAACACGGACTGACAAGGCTCTGATGGAATAAGAGACACACAGAAGCACTCAGAGTACAGGCACTGCAAGGGTTAGATGGTTCTGTAGACACGCGAGTACCTTGGCAGCCAACAGAAGGCAAAGCAACCTCAGGCTACAGCTACTGACAAGTGAGAGGAACAGTGAGTCGCTTATACAGTTCAGAAGGTGTCTTGTCAAACAACATATCTTGTAAAATCAATAACACAATCCATTTCCATTCACTTGGATTTCCCGCTGTGCTGCTTCCTGTAGTTCCCTGTACCATGTGACCAAACAGTCACATGGCTTGCTGACATCACCAGGGTCCTTCTACTGAATAGGAAGTAGCCCCTACCTAAAGGAATTACAGTGCTGCTGAGCAGGGGAAGTGAGCAGTGCTCTCTGTTGCTTAGAGTAAGAGACATTTTAAGCCACAGGCCTGCTTGAGTCTAGGATGTGTACAATGCCCTGCTAGGAGTTGTACAGTAAAGTGAGAGACCCCAAAATTCTCCTAGTGTGGCAGCTTATGAGGTTCTAGCAGTGAATATTGCTTGGTGTGCTGCTCCACATGCTACTTCTGAAAAAGTAACTGACACTCCAGTCACCATCCCAACTGCTGCCTGAGGAGCTATTGTCAGGTGACCTGCCTGCCAATCAAGGTGTACAAAGGTTCAAGTGCAAAGCTGTCAGATGGTGCAAGGCCTGCAAACAGCATAGAGCTGAGGAAATCACAGTTCCTAGGTCAAGGAAAGACAAGGAGAATGCATATAAGTTGCAAAAAGGTACTCTGTGTTAAAGGGATAGTAATGTTTCATAATAAAATCAGCTCTAATTAATCATCATAGTATTTGGACTTTGGAGAGTGTTATTTCAGTTCTGTCAGAGTTGTAGTTCAAGAGTAATTCAATGACAAAGTATCCCCCTCCCATCCCTTTTACTGATGTAACACTGCTCAGCCAGATCAGAAGGGAGGTGCCCAGGTAGATTGCAGAGAGGGACAATCTTTAATTAAGATAAGGGAAAAAGCTGAAAAACTTATCAAGGGGGGCAGGGCTTTCATTGTTTTCATAGGAAGAAGATTGTCCCCTTCTGTTATCTGTCTGGTCTATGGACTGGATTCCACATCTGAGAAGAGATGGCTTACACTAGGTAAAAGGGGCGGGAGGGGGAAACTTTGCTTGTGAAAAAAAATTTTTTGCATCCAACATTAAATTATCACTCTAATGACGGTCCTGGACCGTCATGGGTTGTTATACACTTAAGGACCCATGACTGTCCTGGACCATCATGGCTTAAATGATAGCAGCTTGCCTCCGTGCACGCTGCTATCATTAATTCCAGGCTGAGACTGAACGCTCCGAGACCGGGGAGTTCAGTCTCAGCCCTTCTTGCTTGTGCCGGGTCATGTGATTGCCGTAGCAGCGATCACATGTACCAGCATTCTGAGAAATAGAGGCAGCGTGCAAAGCATGCTGCCTCTAAGTCTCTCCTCTGCCTCTGTCTCCCTTGTTATCAAAGTAAGGGAGAGAGAAGCAGAGAAGAGACACCTAGTGGAACAAGAAAATACAGCAGCTGGGGGTATTAACCCCTTCAATGCTGGTGCTGGAGGCTGGCTAAATGCATCTCATTAAACAATATTGGAAGTGTGATTGTGGTGGAGCCATGTAATACACTTATACAAACCGCCAAATGTCAGGGATAAAAAAGTGACAAAATAGGGTTGTAAAAAGGGACATGGGGATTTTCACTCAGGGGTGACAGTGGCCACTTTAAACTGCGCATTTTGTAGGTATGACTGACCGGTCATACCTTTCATGCAGTCTCCATAAAAATTTAACCCTTTGCGCCCAAGTGATCCCAAGAGAAAAAAACAAAAATGGTGGGGGGTTTTTAAATTTTTTTTACCTTTTTTTTTTTTTTTTTTTTTTTTTTTTTTTTTACATTTAATAAAGTAAATGGTGGGTTATCCATATAAGTGGGGTATCAAAAGAAAGCCCTATCTGTGCATAGAAAAACAGTATATAATTTATGGGGTGGAATAAAAGACTTAGAGGGAAAACACTGTTGAACAAAGACATAGTCAAAAAGGTCAGAATTGCTCTGGTCCTTAAGTGAAATCCACCTCAGATTTTCCCGGTCCTTAAAGGGTTAATAAAACTTGTTAGGCAGGTTGTGAATGCAATATATATATAGTATACCACTGAACACATTATAAAAGGGACACTTTTAGTCCTACTGGGTGAGAAGTTATATAAATCAGTTTTATTATTTGTCAGTATAGTCAATAGCAGATTCCGTTGTTGGGAGTGTTTATCCAGTAGATGTGGACGTATACTCTGAAAACATTCTATCACTATGATGAAAAGAGGATTTAAAGGGATAGTAATGTTTCATAATAAAAGCAGCTCTAATTAATCATCATAGTATTTGGACTTTGGAGAGTGTTATTTCAATTCTGTCAGAGTTGTAGTTCAAGAGTAATCCAGTGACAAAGTGTCCCCCTCCCGCCCCTTTTACTGATGTAACACTGCTCAGCCAGATCAGAAGGGAGGTGCCCAGGTAGACTGCAGAGAGGGACAATCTTCAATTAAGATAAGGGGAAAAAGCTTAAAAACTTGTCAAGGGGGCAGGGCTTTCATTGTTCTCATAGGAAGAAGATTGTCCCCTGCTGTTATCTGTCTGGTCTATGGACTGCATTCCACATCTGAGAAGAGATGGCTTACACTAGGTAAAAGGGGCGGGTGGGGAAACTTTGCTTGTGAATATCTCTCAAACCATAAAGGTTTGAGAAATAAGACTTATATCGTTCTTCATGTTTTTTTAATGCCTACAAAATAAAATAAAGATAAAATGAAGTATTACTATCCCTTTAAGACATTCTGAAATATACTTGAATAACAACAAAGTACATTCATTGAGGTAGATTACAGTGAATGATATAGTTCCATATGAACAAAGATGACAGTGGTACAATGCTGGAGCAAATCCATTGCATGATAGGAAACACGTAAATATGTACATTGATTTATATGGGACTTTTAACTCCTATAGTACTAGAGCGGTCACTGCCGCATTGCCTTATGTACATAATAATTATTTTTATTATCATTTATTTATAAATGCCAATATATTCCACAGAATCTGCACAATAGATAAGCAAGACAATATAATAATTACGATTATGATATACTATAAGAATATTTTCAATCAATAGTAACCATTTGAGGCCACTCAAGGTGTTAAAAGGCAATAGAAAACAAAGGATAAGAGGGCCCTGCTTGCCAGTGCTGACAGTCTATAGGAAGTGAAACAGAATTTTGACAGCAGATAAGAACCATTCGGCCCATCTAGTCTGCCCATTTTCCTACTGTAAAAACATCAAACCTTATTTGGTCCTTGTCCTTGTCATATGTTTGGGATAGTCTTATGCCTGTCCCGTGCATGCTTACATTCCTTCACTGTATTAACCTCTACCACTTCGCTATCACTTATCTACTACCCTCTCAGTGAAATAAAACTTTCTTACAGTACATCTAAACATGTGTCCCTCTAGTTTTAGACTATGGCCTCTTGTCCTAACAGTTTTACTTCTTTGAAATACACTTCCATCCTGCACTTTGTTGAATCCCTTCATGTATTTGAATGTTTCTATCATATCCCCTCTCTCTTCTCTCCTCCAAGCTATACATGTTCAGATCCTTTAGTCTGTCCTGATATTTCTTTTCCTGTAAAGCAGTCACCATTTTAGTAGCCCTTTAGTATCTATATCCTTGTGGAGATGGGGTCTCCAGTGCTGTACACAATACTCTAGGTGAGGTCTAACCAGAGATCTGTAGGTGGCATGACCATTTCCTTCTGTCTGCTACTAATGCCCCTAGCTATACAACTCAGCACCCAGCTTGCATTCCTCACCGTTTTGTTACATTTGTCATCAGAAATAAATACTCCCAAGTCTCTTTCCTCTGTTGTCACCAACAGCACATTACCCTTACTACTATATTCTGCCTTTGGATTACTACACCCCAAATGTATTATTTTATATTCACCAATATTAATCGACAGCTGACATACTCTTGTCCTTTCTTCTAATTCACCTAAATCAGTTGCCATTTGACTTATTCCACCAGGAATATCTACCCTGTTGCTGATCTTGGTATCATTTGCAAAAAGGCGTACCTTACCTTTAAGATTTGCAATATCACTAATAAAAATATTAAAAAGAAATTGCCCCAGTACAGACTTTAGTGGTACCCCCCTAGTAAAACATTAACTCCATTAACTACAACCCTCTGTCCCTCTCAGCCATTACCTTATCTATTTCTGTATCCAGACCCAAAAAGTGCAATTTATTAATGAGTCTTTTATGAGGGACATTGACACATGCCTTATTGAATAGATAAACTATATCTACTGCTCCCTCCTAATCTAGTATTTCAGTTACTCAAAAAAATCTGAGGTTAATTTAACAAGGTCTCCCTGCTCTAAACCCATTTTGTTTATGATCTTGCAAGCCATTTAAAGGGATAGTAATACTTAAGTATTACTAATCCCTATATTAAATTCCTATTAAAAATAAATGTATTGCCCCCAGTGTCATCTCTCAAACCTTTATGGTTTGAGAGATGATCACTCCTAAAGTTGCCCTCTCCATCCCCCTTCCCCATAGTCAGCGCTGTAGCTGACTGCAGGGACGCCAGTTGTATGACTTTCAGGCGGCTCTCCAGCACAGCCGCAACCGCGTTAATAAAAAAGAAAACTTTCACTGAAATGGTCTTCTACATGTGCTTGGTTTGTGCTTGGTTTGCAAGCACATGTAGAAGACTGTTTCAGTGAAAGATTTTTTTTTAATTAACTGGATCACGGCTCTGCTGCAGAGCCGCCTGATGATCTATGACCGGATTTCCCTTCAGTCAGCTACAACGCTGACTTTGGGGAAGGGGGAGGGAGAGGGCAACTTTAGGAGCGATTATCTCTCAAACCATAAAGGTTTGAGAGATGAAACTGGGGGCAATACATTTATTTTTAATAGGAATTTACTATAGGGATTAGTAAGACTTAAGTATTACTACCCCTTTAAAGGGATAGTAATACTTAAGTATTACTAATCCCTATTGCAAAGTACTACTTAAAAAAACATATTGCTTGCAAGCACACGTAGAAGACCGTTTAAGTGAAAGTTTTTTTCTTTAGTTAATGCGATAGCGGCTCTGCTGCAGAGCCGCCTGATGATCTCTGAACGAATTTCCCTGAGTCAACTAGCATGCTGACTACGGGGAAGGGGGAGGGAGAGGGCAACTTTAGAAGCGTTCATCTCTCAAACCATAAAGGTTTGAGAGATGACACTGGGGCAATATGTTTTTTTTTTAAGTACTACTTTGCTATAGGGATTAGTAATACTTAAGTATTACTATCCCTTTAAGTTCAGATAGCTGACAATTTTTTCCTTTAACATGGTCTCCATTAATTTCACACTACTTACATAAGACTTTTTTTCTGAAGTGGAAGCGCATTTCCTACCTTCCAGTCTTCTGGAACCGTTCATGTAAATAGTGACTGATTGAATAATTCTGATAAAGGTTTTGCCAGAACATTCCTAAGTTCTTTTAATAAACTTTGGGTGTATCCCATGTAGTCCTATTGATTTATCTGTTTTTATCTTAGAGAGCTGTAGAAGAACTTCTTTCTCTGAAAACATGCATGTTTTCATGTGTCGTTGTTTCTTTTTTTCTTTAACAGAGATCCCTTCACCATTCTCTGTATAAACTGAAAAAAAATATTAATTGAAGTAGTCAGCTAGACCTTTATCCCCATTTACATAACTTCCATCTTTGTCTTCAGTCTATTACTTTATTTCATTCCTCTCCTTTCACTTATTTTTTTAAAAAAACTTTTGACCCCATTTTTATTGACTGGGCAATTTTCTCCTCTGTGTTTGCTTTGGCACATCTAATAATGCATTTAGACTCCTTCAGCCTCGTTCAGGGACCTATCTTCCTCCATCTTGTTCTTCTTATGCTTCCTAAGTGTTGCTTTTTTCTCCTTTACTATATTTGTCACTTCTATAGAGCACCATGGTAGTTTCCTTTATCTTTTACCTTACTGACAAGTCTAATGCCTTTAAAGGGATAGTAATGTTTCATAATAAAAGCAGCTCTAATTAATCATCATAGTATTTGGACTTTGTAGAGTGTTATTTCAATTCTGTCAGAGTTGTAGTTCAAGAGTAATTCAATGACAAAGTATCCCCCTCCCACCCCTTTTACTGATGTAACACTGTTCAGCCAGAGCAGAAGGGAGGTGCCCAGGTAGACTGCAGAGAGGGACAATCTTCAATTAAGATAAGGGAAAAACCTGAAAAATTGTCAAGGGGGGCAGGTCTTTCATTGTTTTCATAGGAAGAAGATTGTCCCCTTCTGTTATCTGTCTGGTCTATGGACTGGATTCCACATCTGAGAGGAGGTGGCTTACACTAGGTAAAAGGGGCAGGAGGGGAAACTTTGCTTGTGACTATCTCTCAAACCATAAAGGTTTGAGAGATAAGACTTATATCATTCTTCATGTTTTTTAATGCCTACAAAATAAAATAAAGATAAAACGAAGTATTACTATCCCTTTAATAAAACACATTTCAGATAATCCTATTTCTCCTGCACTTGATCTAAAGATGTACATGTTAATGAATGACCTAAATATGTTTTCATTTTAGAAAAATCAGCCTTTCAAAAATCTAGATCCTTTGTTTTAGAGTCGTGCAGCTTAGCCTCTGTACTTATATTAAACCACATAGATTGATTATCACTGCAGCCCAAACACTCTCCAACAGCTACATCTAATAACAAGTCTCCTTTTTTAAATAATAAATCTAGTATCAGTGACGGACTGATAGAAAAGTGATATCAGTTGCTGATTGTGATGCAGTAGGCAGAGGAAAGTGACAAGTGCTGTAAAGGCCTGTAGGGCAGAACATCCAGCTGATTGTATCATAGAGGAGTGAGAGTTGAAGAATGTGACTGGGCTGCAATATGGGCAAGAAAATGGGTTGTTGCAGTGTCAGTTTATTGTAAGGGTGCAATGAGGACCAGCCACAAAGCAGTATGGTGTGAGAGGGGATAATGTAACCAGGAAGGGAGGCATAGATGTAAGTTGGATGATGTTATGTTATCTGATAGGCTTCCCCAGAAAGGTGTGTTTTGAGGGATTTTTTAAAAGTCTGAGGCTAGGGGGGAGCTGGAAAGAGTAAGGCAGAAAGGTCCATAGGCTGGAAGCAGCCCAAGACATGTTTTGTAGATGGGAGTGAGAGGTGGCAATCAGGGAGAAGAGAAGTAAGTCAGAGTAACCAGGGTTTAAGTTTGATCCTAGATGAAACAGACATCCAGTGCAGGAATTTACAGAGGAGAGATGTGTTAGCATTCATAACACATTGGATTGGGGATGGCTGGGAAGATGAAATTGGTTAGCAGAGGGTTTCAATAATTTAAACAGATGATTACTTTGTGAATTAGGATTTTTGTTGCATCTAGTGTGAAAAAGTGATGGATGCATGAGATGTTTCTGAGATGAAGGAGGCAGGATTTTGGCAAGGGCTTGGATGTTTTGAATGAAAGCGTAGACACAGACAAACGTGATTCAAAAGCACCAAGCTTGGGGGTGGTCTAATTATAGACTAGAAAGTCAAAGTGATGATAACTTATGACAATCGAGGGGGTTAAACTAGGCACAGACATCAGGGTTATGTTTGGGTACACAGTATTTTATATGTCTTTTTTTCCTTTTTTCACAGGAATGACGGAACAGGGAGGAAGGAAAAAGAAGGAAGAGAGAAAATAGAAGAGGATGATTAGATAAAAAAGAAGGAAGGTAGAAGAAGATGGACAGTGGATGACAGGTAAGTGTAACACAAATGAGCTAATGATCGGTGGTTGAAAGTGTCTCAGGCACTGAGCATTAGCTTTTTTCTTTTCCGCTACTTAGGTTGAGTCTTGGGAACTTCTTGAACAAAATGGACGTTCGTTAGACAGTTTAGCCCTAGTGGCTGTTTTACCTCACACAATTGCCTAGAGGCCATAATGGTTATTCCTGTTTATGATGTCTTCTGTTGTGTCTGTCTTCATAAAACACTTCCTTTATATAATATTCTTTTTTAGTCATATGACTGAATGGGACTTTTGTTTTTGTTTTAATATGATTTAATAACTGCACGGGCAAAGCCAGTACTGCATCAGCAACCCTGATGAATGTCCTTTAATGGGACCAAATACATTTGGTGTTATGGAAACATTGATGAAAGAAATCTGCTCTTTTTGAAACATTCGTTGAGTGCTGTCTCCTCTGCTTCAGTTCAGGCTGACTACACATCTCTCTCTTTCTCTCTCTTACACTTCTCTCTCGTACACATCTCTCTCTCTCTATTATACATCTCCCTCTATCTCTCACTCTCTCACACATCTCTCTCTCTCACACACATCTCTCTCTCTTTCTCTTACACACATCTCTCTCTCTCTCTCTCTCTCACACACACGCAGTAACCAGTTTGAACTGTTATAACTTTTGAAAGAAGACTGCCTTACAAATATTTGTCCCCTATGATGTAGATGATTTGCAATAGAATTATTCTGCTTTTGTTTCTTAATTATGGCCACAGTTTCTAGGTAAAAGGTAAACTTTATTTGCAGACACGTAGAAAGAGTTGGGAGCAGAGAGAGTTATACTAATATCTACATTCTCATTTGCCATACACACATACAAACACACACACACATTTTTTGTTTACAACACATTACACAATTTTATCTTTTATTTTGACAGTGTGATTCAGCGAGTGCAAGAGCGTGACAGAGAGTGAGTGTGATCGAGTGTGTCTGTGAAGGCCTGTGTGAGTGCTTGAGTGTGAGTCAGTTTGTGATGGCGAGGAGAGGAGAAGGATGGGAAGAGGAGAAGGAGCGGAGGAAGCTCAGGAGGGCATCCCCGGTCAGGGAAGGAGGAGGAGAACAGCTGGGTGGAAGGGGACCCGACCAAAAAGAGGCACACAGAGTCCAGGGACTGCTTCAACAGTGGGATGAGGGGTAGATGTTGGGGAGCATCCTACACTACACAGTCAGGGTCAACACAAGCAGGTCATGCAAGCAACAACATTGACACATTATTATATTATAAAAAAAGCCTTCCCTTTTTTTGTTTTAAAATTTTTATTGAAAGTTCTCAATTACAATGCAAAGTACATATCAGAAACAAATCAAGCTGTCATCAGAAATACCAAGGTTTATATAACATAAATAAAGATACATACATACATGGCTTAAAAGACTATAAATTATGAATATATAAGATTTAAAGAAGTCTTGACAAATGCATCAATATGCGACAAATGAGGAGAGGAAAAGAAAATGCTTGTCGGCAGAGTCTGGGGTAAGCAATCCGTCATGCAACGAATGATACTCGCTTGTTAATGCAATATAATCCGATAAGTGAGGCGGAGTGCTGCATTGTAGATTGTAAGAGTGCATCTCACTAGAAGGTAGGAGATTGAAATGAAAGAGAGAAGAACAGAGAGCAAGCTAAAGAAACTGTAAAAGTCAGAAGTAAGAGTATGATTGTAAAAAAGGGGTAAAGCTCGGATAGAGTATTGGGGGGAAAGGATAGGTTTGTATAAAGGAGGGAGAAAAATGGGTAGGAAGGGGTAGGAGGGGAATACCGACACCCTGCCCGGGCTACAGAGAATAATATTCAATAAGGATGCTCAGCTTCATTACTAACTAGGTGTAGCCACCATCCGTTTGGAATTACTATAGAAAGTTGTCCAGGGAGACCATAGCTCTTGAAAAGTCTCTAGAGTGGTGGTAGCTAGAGCATGTATTTTTTCCAAATAGTATACAGAGTGTGTACGCTCGAGCCGCTGTGCATGTGTCAGAGGGGAGGCACTTTTCCACAACAAAGGTATCAGGCGTTTTGCTGAGTTTGCCAGTATACAGAGTAGAGAGCGTTTAGGCTTTCAAAGCAAATTCAGAGTCAGAGAAGAAAAGGAGCAGATCTGGGGAAATGGGCACATCTATCTGAAGCAGGTGTGTCATAGATGCCACCACTGAAGTCCTGAAAGGTCGAATGTGTGGGCAGGCCCACCACATATGGAGTGGACTACCCGATACCTCACCACGCTTCCAACAAGTAGTCGGGACGTCAAGGTGTAAGCGGCTCAAGTGAAGAGGGGAACAGTGCCATCTGGTTAGAAGCTTAAAATTACATTCGCGGGTGGCTGTATCTCGAGAGGACGTCAAGAGCGAAACCGCTGTTTTCACCCAGTCTGAAGAGTGGATCGGGTGTGTCAGTTCTTCCCATTCTCGTACAAAATAAGGGTTCGGGGACCGCTGAGCAGTCACCAGGAGCCTGTAGAACTTAGAGAGCGTACTGCAGTTGAAGGAGTAGTGATTGTTCATTCAAAGGTAGTTAGTGTCCTGTCACTATATCCGGCTGCTAGTATTTCAGCACAGTAACCCCTGAGTTGCATGTATTGCCAAAAGGAGGAGATAGGAAACTGGAAGCTATCAGTGAGGGTCTGAAAAGAAATGGGGGAGCCTTGCGGGAGAAGCTGGCAAAGGGTATGTACCCCCTTAAGACGCCAGTACAAAAAGGAATCATCATGATATCCAGGTAAAAATCCTAGATTGCGAATGAAGGAAAGTAGCGGAGAGGGGTAAGGGGCAAAGTTAAACAGGTCATTTAAGGAGAACCATGTGTCTAACAGATGACCTAAGACAACGTGTCGTTTCAGTGAAATCGGAAGCGCTTTGCGCGAAAGTCAAAACAGTTGGGAAAGGTCAACAGTCGGGAAGGACAGACGAGAGCACAGAATCCATTCCCTTGATGACGAATGTAAACATTCCAATAAGTAAGAGAGTGCGACAGCTTTATAGTAGGAAGAAACATGAATCATGCCCAATCCTCAAAGTCTTCCCTTTTTAATATATTTACAAGCCTTACAATAGCCAACCAATTACTCTCTCTAATGCTATTGAACTCAGATCTTACCAGGCAATCCCTTAAATTCCTAGAGCTTTTTACCACCAACATGGGCTTATCGCCCACGGTTTCTTTCAGTATGGGATTACTTGTTAAGACATGCCAATGTTTCATCAGAGCTTGTTTTTATTTGTGTAAACTGATTCACCGATATAGGTGTGCGGAACCTTCCATTAAATACTGTTGATCCTCTTTGCCCTACATGCTGGCACTCCAAGACCTACACTACCAGCAGTGGCAGAATCCCATCACCCTGAAGAACCCAGCGGCCAAGATGAAGAGCCAGGGGATGTTGCAGAGCCAAAGAAAACAATAGTTTGCATAAGGATTAAATTGGTGACACCTCTTTTAATAAACACATTGCAAGAAGCATGATATTGGATTTGGTTCTTAAAATTGCACTGATCCTTAAAGGGTTAAAAACACAGTACATAATTTAAACATGTAAAAAAAAAAATATATATATATATATGTTCCAGGTGGGACCATTTACAGTCAGTCATCTGCCTGGGTTCTGATGTGCAGCAATAGTATTTCTTCAAGATGAACAAAAGCACTGACGGGTCTTTGAAGGAATTTGGTGACAAAATAAGGAGTTTTATTTAGATCTTGGAGAAATATATATTATTGTAATTCTTTTCCAGATGAGTAAAACAATGGTTCTTCTACTGCTGGAAGATTATTTTTGCAAATGTTACAGTTCAAACATTGTATTTAAAAAAAATAATATATATATATATATATATATACATGTAAATTACATATATTAAATTGCAATTGTCTATTCTGGGCACCGGGTGATGCTGTTCCTATCACTCAATATGGAGATCTGTGGTCTATAACTCAAGCTTTCCACTAGAGTGCATTATAAAAAGTAAAATTCCTTTGCATCCCAGCTGGACAGTTTGATTTACAATACAAAACAAAGTTTAAGCTGTAATGACAATAATAAAATGTATTGTTGCTTTAAAGTCATGAAGAATTTTCCAGCCTCATGTAACAAGAGAACAAGGCATACCAGAGACGCCTAGGGCAGTAGATGAGTGGGAATGGACACGTTTAGAATTCCAAAAGCACAGAATTGTACGGGCAAAAGGAGTGAAATCAAGCAGGTATTTATGATCTGATGGAGGATGATAAATGTTTTGTATAGAGGCTGATGTACTAAGATGAATTAGATAAGTTCTGGAGCAAACCAACTGGACCATACATCTCTTTAAAGGAATAGGAAACTTTAGGTGCACAACACATTTCTTCGTAATGTATTGCATACCTCTCTGGCACTTGAAGGGTTAATAAAAATATGTGTTTCTAAATATGTGTTTGTGTGAGAGAGAGTGTTGAGTGAATGTACAACAGCATTACTGCACTAAACCAGGCGCTGGAATTGCCATGAAGCCTCGTTACCTGCCTAAAGCCAATTCACTGAACTATGTATACCATAAAGCCTCCCCTTAACATCTGAGGGGTATGTAGCACATTGTAAAGCAATGATTTGTGTGCCCTTCTGGCACTCAAAGTCTTCTGCTTTCACCAGTGAGAGAACTAGATGGTAGTCCGTGCACAATCAATTCAGCTCCAAACACTATATAACGTATTAACTTGGCTTTGACAACTTTGACACAATGACTTGTCAGTTTCCATGCATGTGCTATGGGGTGAAGATCTGGGGCTTGCTGGCGTGAAAGTCTAATTCTAGCAGAGCATATCTCTGTAACGCATACCAGTAAGTGCCGCCTATGGCATTACAGACTAGCGCCAGGCGGCTGCACTGTGTGTACATGTGTAGGTGAGAGAAATAACTTAGACTCCATTCACATGGGCAACACCAATACAGAGACGCTGCTTTCATACCTGCCAAGAGTCTGTCTTTAAGAGATATTAGGGGTCCACACCTCCCAAGTGTCCCTCTTTAGGACATATTAAGGTACATACCTCCCAAGTGTCCCTCTTTAGGAGATATTAGGAGTACATACCTCCCAAGTGCCCTCTATAGGAGATATTAGGGGTCCATATCTCCCAAGTGTTCCCCTTTAAGAGATAAACAAAACAAAAACAGAGAAGAAGGAGGGCGCTCCTAGTGTAATATTTCTTGGGTAATTAACATCACCACCATATATACACCGCACTCACATTTTTTTTGTGATCACTAATTGGTGGTCAACCAGGCCAGTGGAGGAATCTTGACTTCCAGTCACTTTCGATGGTAAATCCTGGATGCTGCTCCCAACAATGGACAGGGATCTCTCGAGGTACCCCTGCCAAAAGCAAACAAAAGGAAGCCAGAAGTGGTGCAAGTCCACTTAAATAAAATAACAGTGTATAAAGCTGGACTGATACTCACAAATTAGAGATATTCCGGTTGAACCCAATGGCAACCTGTACAGCAAATAGGCATATATATCCGCCCTGATACAGATAAACTTCTCTCTGGATCTTTAAAACTCACAATAGAAAATATACTGGAACTCAGTTGCTAAATCACAAAAATATATATTTATGAAAACAAATATATAAATAAAATATGACAACGAGTACAAAAGTCCAAACGCTAGACGCGTTTTGAAGCTATCGCTTCTTCTTCAGTAGCAAGAAAGGGCAGTATTAAAATACAAAATGCTCCGTGTCACAAAATAAGAAAAATACCTTTAGGAGATCTTAGGGGTCCATACCTTCCAAGTGTCCCCCTTTAGGAGATATTAACCCCTTAATGACCCTTGACGGTCATAGTACGTCAAGGGTCGATTTGACTTAACGACCGATGACGTACTATGACCGTCATCGAGTTCCGGGCTCCCCCCGCAGCTGCATGCCGTTCGGGGAGGCCGGAACGCAACAGAGCAATAAAAAAAAATTGCTCAGTGGTCGTTCAGTCGCGTCCGTGTCCGGATTCCCCGGTCGTTAAGGGGTTAAGGGTCCATGCATCCAATGTATTCCTCTTTAGGAGAGACAGTCACTCTCTGAGGCCCAAATCCCTCTGTTCTTCTTTCCCACCCTGATCTCCCTCTTTTTAGGAGATCAGACTGTATGGTGTGTACATAAATGTATCACATTGCATCACAGCTATAAAACTCACATTAACCCCTTAAGGACCAGCGGTCCCGGGGCGTGCCGTCCCTTAAGGACCACATAGGAAACTTTGACGTGCCGTCCCACGTGACTGATCACGTGGGGCGGCACGTCAAACGGGGCACTGGAAGAGATCGCTCCGGTCTTGGAGCGATCAACTTCAGTGCCCGGTATTACTCCTGTAGGAGCGCAGTGAGTAAAAGTACGTGACGTGGCAGGACCGTCACTGGTCCTTAAGTGCTGGACCAGCGTGACGGTCCTGCCACGTCAATGGTACTTAAGGGGTTAATGTTCTTTTAAATGTCGGTATATGTTTTGTTTACAAACTGTGTATATTAATAAATAAATGTGTGTGTAAATAACATAATTTTGGTCTTTTTCTAACTCATTTAATTTGTTACATAAAGAGGTGTCAACAGGACATGAAATAACCTCAAGTTCTCTTTAATGCCCTGTTCACCAGCCACTCCCCCAGCAACACCTCCTAAACCAAAAGTATCACTCATTGGCCATTTGAAATGTTGGGAAGACTGCGCTTTGGATCTGTCACTTGTGGGGGGAAGGAAACACGCTAGAGCGCGGTACACACAAAACCAAAAGGAGAAAGCAGAACGCCTCTGTGGGTAACACATAGGGCAGTATGTTCAAAGGGATAACGACATAAAATTTTCATCTGAAAGACAAAAATAAGTCCTTGAATGCATGAACGACATATTTTCTATAGAGTATACGACAAAAAACTAGTAATGTCCGCTGTGTACGACACAACTCCAGAATTGACGGGCAAAGGGGCGTGGCTAGGGCGTGGCTAAACTATTCTCCAGTATCGTATAGAGGAAAAGAAAATTTGTCGTAACTAACAACAAAAAAATTTCTTACAAAAGACAAAATTTGTACGTTAAGAAAAAAGTGGAGGGAATGTGTTCTGAGTGTGAGAATTTTTGTCTTTAGTTAAGACATTTTTGTCGTTAGTTAAGACATTTTTAAAGACATTTTTGTTGTTAAGACATTTTTTAAGACATTTTTGTCTTTAGTTAAGACAATTTTTTTGTCGTTCCATACGACAATTTCAGTCAGGACAAACGACATATTTCCGATCACAACCGTCACTCTCTGAAAATATTAATGATCCCAGCGACACTGTACTTTGAAAAGTCGTTACAAACGACAAACGCTATTTCGCTACTTGTTTGAACATATGGCCCGTAGTGCTATTACCTTGTGTTTTTATTTCTTGTTTATTTTCTTTCTGTTTTTTTGGGGGGTTTATAATTATTTTGGAGAATGGGAGGGACGGGGATTAGCGGACAGAACAAGGACTATAAACCCCATTGTTTATTATTTATAGTAAATCACAGGTTATCTATTGGATCTGATGTGTAGACTTTCATTTTGTTCACTTTGTATATGTTGCCAAGATATAGTCCTTGCTGGTCTCCTGATTACATACATGTAACTATTGGAACACTATTAATAAATGCTATTTTGAGCTCACCAGGAACCTGTATATTTTATGTTTGTGTATGTATTTTTGGAAGTTTGAGCTCCTCCTTGCTTGGTTGGTAGCTCCCTAAAATCAAATGATAGCTGAACAGGAAAGTTATAAATCCCTCTCTTATTTCCCTCACAAGGGATTTGTTCACAGTAGAGGTAAGGTGTTATTGTCTTTTAATTGCATTGTACTAACCACATGTTCAGGGCCGGATTTACATCTCAGGCGCCCCTAGGCACAACAACGCCTGGCGCCCCTAGCCCCGCCTTTGCCTCACCCCTAACCACGCCTCTCACTTGGCCACACCCCTCCACTGACCACACCCATTTTTAGATTGTGTGGGGTGGTAGTTTCCCTTTAACTGTGTGCCCAGCTACTTTGTAAGTGAAGTTATAAATACAAGCTTGGAGCACCAGAAATAACTTAGATAATTTGAAATAAATATAATTGTGAGCAGCACACATACCAGGCTACTGCATACCACTGCCACCTGTCCGCAACAACTGGCCAGCCTGCTGTCTGTAGCACCTCTGAGCCGAACCACAATTCCAGTCCACAACTGCCACTGTAACGCTGATAACCCGCTGCCGCCTCTGAGCCGAACCACAAGTCCACAACTGTTACTGTAGCGCTGGCAACCCGCCTCTGAGCTGCAACAAAATGTTCCCTCTTCACTCAGCCAACAGTCTCCAAATGTGGGGTATAGGGCGCTTACAGGAGCATTTATTTAGATAGGCTCAGAGCTGCTCCCAATACCTCCTTGTGGGTGCGTGACTGTTAATCGGCAGTGTGGTGGCCAATGAGAACAGAGAGCGGTGACCAATGAGAACAGAGAGCCTCTACCTCTGTTCTCATTGGTCACCTCGGGACGTCTTGTGACATCAGATGCTGCAGTGGGTCACATGGGGCGGCCCCGGCGTCATAGACTACTAAACAAGAACCAGGTAACAGCGCCTGCGCCCTCGAGTTGAGGGCATAACCTAGGCGCACACTCACAGGAAAAATATAAATTCAAATGGCAGTGTGAGGCACCAGAATTTGTGGGTGTGACAAAGGCATTGCAAGGCGCCCCTGAAAATCGGACACCCTAGGCAAGTGCCTTGTCTGCCTATTCAGAAATCCGGGCCTGCACATGTTCACAGATTTGAGGCAGATAGGGACTTGCCTAAATCTGGGCTATGCAAGGTATTTAGGCCTTTGGCCAAATATATATTACTAAACCCTGTGGTTTATTATTTATAGTAAGTCACAGGTTATTTATCTGTAAAGGTCAGTGATTCTCAGCCAGGCTGCTATGGCTCTTTGGTGTGCCACGGGCATATACTGAGGGTACCCCTTGTCTTTTTTATAAAATCTTTGACATAATGTGAATACTGAGTTTCAAATATATATTTCTGAAAATGATTCTGCATAATGTGTTTGTTTCTGTTATCCTGATTGTGAGACTTAAATGAACTATATATTTATGTGTTTGTATCTGCCATTATGTGTTTGACAGATGACCTATAAAATGTTAGGTATGCCCCGAATCTTCCAGGCTGCATTTTAGGGGTGCCTTGGACAAATACAGGTTGAGAACCACTGGTAAAGGTGATGTGCAGAGTTTCCTTTTGTTTACACAGAACAAAGACTATGCGTGACTTTTGTATTTTTTTACTGAATTGAATAAACCCATAAATATTTTTTTCTCTCTCTCTCTCTCTCTCTCTCTCTCTCTCTCTCTCTCTCTCTATATATATATATATATATATATATATATAGGTTTGTTGATTTGTATATCAGAGTAAGAGTTATGCACCACTCCACTATTTTATGTGGCAATAACAATATAATTAACGTACCTCCCAACATTTCAAATAGTCAAAAAGGTGCACTTGTGTTTTAGGTGGTATTGTAAGGAGCTGGTGGGAGGGGCATTATTAAGAATTTTAGGTTATTTCGTGCCCTATTAACACCTTTTTGTGTAAATGAAAAACTATTTAGAGCAAGACCAAAGTATTTATTTATTAACATGTATACTGACATTTGAACAAACATTAATGTGAGTTTTATTGCTATGGAGCAATCTGATTCACTTATATAAACACCACACAGTCTGAGCTCCTAAATAGAGGGACATCAGGGTTGGGAAGAGGGACAGAGGGAGTTGGGCCTCAAAGAGGAACTGTTGCTCCTAAAAAGGGACACTTGGAAAGTGTGGGTCTGTAATAAACACACCATCTGTAATCATCCAACAATCACAAATACTAGTCTGTGATATAACAACTGATTTGTAATCATACAATAGACATACTGGACTGTAATATACACCTTGATTTGTAATCATAGCATAGTCAGACATACTGGTTTGTGATATACACCTTGATCTGTAATAATCAGCCATACTGGTCTGTAAAATATGAGCAGATATGTAATCATACATTAATCAGCCACACTGGTCTGTAATATACAGACTGATTTGTAATAATAAAATAATCAGCCACACTGGCCTGTTATACAAGCATTCTTTAGCTACATATTCTGCAAGTGCATAAATGAGCAACACAGGGATTTTTGCCTTAAAGAGGGACTGTCCCTGGTTCTAATATGCACATTGATCTGTATTCAAACAGTAAACAGCCACATTGGTCTATAATATTCAGACTGATCTGTAATTATAGATTAATCAGCCACACTGGTCTGTAATATAAAGACTGATCTGTAATCACATCAATCAAAGTTTAATTTAACCCTTTGAGCGGGAAGACAATACTGTTTATAGTGATTTTAATGCTGGACTATGATACCTTTTACATAGGCGACAATTGCCTTGTGGGATTGCAGCATAGTTGGATTAACCCTTTCAGTGTGCAATCCCTATTCAGTCTTTCAACCGTCTGAAAGATCACTTAGAGCTTTTGCATCATTCTCTCACTTCCTGTAGATTGTAAAGTCTATTGAGAAGGGCGACCTTATCCATCTGTTTCCAATGCCCTTTAATTTTCATTGTAAATATGTTTATATATATTATTGCCCTTTCTACATTTTACTGTTGTCTTGATCACCTAACTATTGTACAGCTCTGCGGAATCTGTCGACATTTTATAAATAAATTATTCTAAGAATAAGAAGATAATAATAATAATAATAATAATAAAACAATAATAGCAATAACTCCCTTAGAATTCCTACGTATGATGAGTCTAAATACCATACAGTGGATACTTTCACTTTCAGTTGACTAATCTTTAGTGAAGTCAGTTGTAGAGAGGAAAATAGTTCATTGCATCCAGGAGATGTCCCCAGTGAGTTCACACAGTATGTAAAACAGCACAAGCCTTAATCAGGAAGCAGAGTAGAAGGAAATGCTTTACCTGACTGCTAGCAGAGATGTCGGACTCACAATTTTTCTCACTTAACATTAATTTATTACAAGAGCCAATACTACAGAGAGTGTGTGAATTGCTTGACCAGGCCAATGAGAGAGGATGGAGGAAACTGGCAGGTGTTATTGCCTGCGACAGCCGCTTTAAATTAAGGTAAAATTATATTACAATAGTTGTTATTGTCCAGACAGTGGTAGTTAATTGTTGGCCTTACACCTCTCTGGCATGAGAAGGGTTAACTGTTTTCCATATGTTAGTGGTGGACGAATTGATCCAGAGACTACATAGCAGTTTGAGCGACAGATGGGCATTGGGCAGAAATGCATTCCACACCTCTGTGGCACTCAAAGGGTTAACCCTTTGAGTGTCTGAGGGGTACAGAATGCATTGCCCCTCTGGCACTCAAAGGGTTAAAGGAAAGAAAAAGAATTTGGATTATCTAATTTTAAATATCATGTATTTCCATTCATCAGCTGTACAAATAAGTTATTTTTATTAAATGCCTAAAATCTAATCCTAAACCTGCCTTTGTAATGCATGTGTAGACTGTTCTATACCAGAGCTGTACAAGGTCAGTCCTCAATGACCACAAACAGGCCAGGATTTATGAATTTCTCTACTTAAAGGGACAGTGATGTGCCATAAAAACTTTGTATACTTTTATAGAGGAGAAGAAAATAAGAATGGTGCAAACCCTATCTCTCAAACCGCTATGGTTTGAGAGATATTTGCACTAACAGTTCGCCCCTCTCTCCCTTTCTCCTTATGTCAGCTGTAAAGCTGACAGCGGGAGATTCGAGTAGTACGACTTGAGGAGGCTCTGCAGCAGAGACAAAATCGCGGTATCGCAAAATAATTACTTCATTGGAAATGTCTACAAAGTGTGCCTGGTTTGCAAGCACAATTTGTAGACATTTCCAATTAAGTAATTCTTTTGCAATACCGCGATTTCGGATCTGCTACAGAGCCACCGGCTGGTCCCCAGACCAGAATCTCCTGCTGTCAGCTAGACACTGAGGTCAGGAGAAGGAGAGAGCGGGGCGAACTTTCATAGCGGTTTGAGAGATAGGGTTTGCACCATTCTTCTTATTTTCTTCTGCTCTACAAAAATGTTTTTATGGGACATTACAGTCCCTTTAAGCACAGGTAGTCCAAATAAATGGGCTACCGTTCAGCTCACCTGTGATTAATCTGGGAAATCCTCAAACACTGGCCAGTTGGTGGCCCTGGAGTACTGAACTTGGACAGCTCTGTTTTACATCAATACTATTTGTTTAATTTTTCTTGTGTAGTTTGTAATGAGAGATAAGTGCTAACACAATGAATATATAGAGATTATTGCCTACTGCTCTTGCGTTAAGAAAGCTGGCTACTTTGTCTCAACCCTTTTATACACAATACAACGCTAATACTTCTGAGATAAGTATCAAGATTGTTGTGATAACTGGAGGCAGGGAGTCTTTGAAAAGGCAACAATAGTTGCCCCCAGTGAGTAGAAGTAAGATTTTAGGCCCCAGAAAACAAACAGAATTTTTACAGATGCCCTCATGATGTATCTAACCCTTTTGAGTGCAAGAAGGGTGTGCAGCGTATTGCTTTGCACTGTGCACCCCTCTGGCACTCAGAGGGTTATGGTTATATACACCTGGATCATACTTAGGTGTTATGCCACCACAGAACACAACTTTACAATTTCTATACTGTTTAAATGTTTGACATTACTTTCATTCTCATCAGTCCTTTTTTTAGCTGCTGTTTTGCTTACTTATTTACAATATATTTATTTATATAAAAATTGGTATAAACATAGCTAGTACTGGTGGTGATCATGGCTGCAGAAGATGTTGGCGCTTTGAAAAAATACCATTATTATTAATAACATACATACCAAAATTAAAAAAATATATCATTACAATCTTCCCCTTGTTAGTCACATTGCGGAGCATCACTCATGGTCCATCTGGACTGCCACATTGCAGAGCACCACTAGTGGTCCATAGCGGTAGTCACATTTCAGAGCATCACTAATGGTCCGTGTAGGTAATCACATTACAAAGCATCACTAGTGGTCCACCTGGGCAGTCATATTACAGAGAATCACTAGTGGTCCGCCTGGGCAGTCACATTACAGAGCATCACTTGTGGTCCACCTGGGCAGTCACATTACAGAGCATCACTTGTGGTCCGCCTGGGCAGTCACATTACAGAGCATCACTCATGGTCTATCTGGGCAGTCATATTACAGAGCATCACTCCTGTTCCACCTGGGCAGTCACATTGTGGAGCATCACTCATGGTCCATCTGGACAGCCACATTGTAGAGCACCACTAGTGGTCCATCACGGTAGTCACATTTCAGAGCATCACTAATGGTCCATGTAGGTAATCACATTACAGAGAATCACTAGTGGTCCGCCTGGGCAGTCACATTGCAGAGAATCACTAGTGGTCCGCCTGGGCAGTCACATTGCAGAGCATCACTAGTGGTCCGCCTGGGCAGACACATTACAGAGCATCACTAGTGGTCCGCCTGGGCAGTCACATTACAGAGCATCACTCCTGGTCCACCTGGGCAGTCACATTACAGAGCATCACTCATGGTCTACCTGGGCAGTCATATTACAGAGCATCACTCCTGGTCCACCTGGGCAGTCATATTACAGAGCATCACTTGTGGTACATCTAGGTCATCCTATTACAGAGCATCATTAGTGGTCCATCTAATGGCGCTGGGGAGTATAATTGCAGCAAATCTCTGCAAAAAGGAGGTGGGGGTTACCTGTGAGTGGAGACGGAGCTTTCAGGGACATCACACAAGTGGGCAGGAAGTGGAAGGAACTGGGTGGGGAAAGAGGAAAAGTGGGAGGAACTGGGTTGGAAGGAGCAGAATTGGGCAGAGTATTAAAGAAAACTCTCCACATCCGGAGAAGCAGCCTCTGCCCCAGAGAGTTCCCGAGTATGCACATTGGTACTGCGGTGAGAGAGTGAACTGCACGAGTGACGTTTCACAGTTCGGCTATCCTGCAAGCTGAAACAGAGGGCTGACGTAGGCCACGCACACAATCTTGGAAGTTTGTGGCTGAGAACCACATACTATTAGGTTGTTGTTCCAGCCCACTGACCCCTGGCAGAGTCAGTTTTCTGATACCTCAGATGGCTGGCCGGAGCAGTTTTGCGGCTATGCTCCGTAGCACTGGACTTTTTACCATTTACTGCAGTAAAACATGATAATTGCAATTAAAGGGATAGTAATATATGAAAATAAACACAGCTCCGATTCCTCTATGTAGTTTTTTAATGTAGAGCTGTATTTCAGTAGTATGCGATTTGTAGTTAATGAGTAATGTAATTATAAAATATCCCCTCCCACCCCTTTTACCTGTCCTTAGCCGCCTCCCCTCAGATGTGGAATCCATTCATCGGACCGAACTTCTCGCAGCCAGGAACAATCTTCATGCAGTAAGTAAACGGAAAACCCTGCCCCCCTTGAAGAATCGCATACTATTGACATACCTCTCTACATGCCTAATAAACTATGCAGAGGAATCAAAGCTGCATGTATTTTCATATATTACTATCACTTTAAGGCTGAAAGTCATCAAAGTGTGGGAAAAGCAGAATATCAAATACACTGCTCCTCGCCGGCTCCTCTCTGCAGTAATTGATGGATTCCTATGGGTATTCATCAGTGATGTATCTTATATCCCTGCCTTCCATATGAATATGCATGTTTTTGCCCCAGGGTCCAATTTCCAAATAGACTGAGTAGGCAACTGCCTAGAGCTCTAGATTTTTTGCTCTAGCAAGCAAGGGGTTAAAGTTTTTTTCATTCTTGCTTGTTATAGGCCAAGAGTATTTTCTGTGCCAGGAAAAGTGAATAGGACTAGAGGTGGGAGTGGGGGATGGCCTTGGGTGGAGCTAAGGGCATCTATAATGCTTTGTGTATAGGCACCTGGGATGTAAATCTAGCCCTGTTCGCCCCTTTGATTGCAGTGGATGGAATTGGCAGACCTATCTGTCCATCACTTACTGAGAAGTAAGAGGTGGCCAGACACAATCTAGCCATTGCTTAACAGGTGAATGGCTAATGCATAAGTAAATCCTATGATTTCTTTGTACGTTGAGCCATTTGCACTTTGGTTCATTTTAGCCTAGGTGTGTTGTTATACTATATTTATTGCACAAGCTTTTATTATTGTTAGGACTATATCACATTAGAACTCTTATGCTTTACCATTTTGTATGGGAGAGAAACACAAAAGTGATTGGTCGACTAGTCAACACAAGGGCAAGATTTCACTGCTTAAAATGCAAATCAATAGAGAGGCATCCAATGCATTGCAGCGCAATGGTTTAAAAGATGTTAAACATAATCATTACTATTTTAAACTGGGTCAGCTTGCTATGACAAACCCCAGCAGGTTGGTTGACTGGCCAGCTGCTTCAAAGTAGAAGAGGCTGACGTTACATAAAGGGGAGTGGTGCTAGTAAAACTTAAATAACTCTCTAAATATAATGTTGTGAAAAGTTTATGTGACATCAGTTCTACTCTTAAAAGGAAATAAGTGAGAATAAAAGATGTTTAAACATAAACATTACTAGTTATTCAAATTGAATAATAATTGATAACTGGAGAACACATTACTTTACCTTTTATCTCTAAATAGTGCTGGAAAGTTTAAGTCCTGTTACATTTTCAGAATGTGTAGGCTTAATAATGTTATGTAACTATGTGCTGCCAAAGGAAGGTTCCAGCACCAGTACTGATGAGATCAGGCTATTCCTAATATTATTATTTAGCAGTGGTGATAACAAAATGGTGAGCGTCAAAATGGAGCATTTAAAATGCTGCCTTTGCACAAGGATGCAAATCTGGTTCACTGTCTCTTAGATTAGAGTACTTAGGGGTTCACTATCTGTTAGGTTAGGGTATTTGCTTCACTATCTGTTAGGATAGGGTAGTTAGAGTCTCACTACCTGATAGGTGTGGGTAGGTCCTTTGGCAGTACAATTGTTAGGGTTGGGGGGTTTGGTTCAGCTTTATTTTTTTTACACTACTTTAAGGTAAGTTAGGTTAAAGAAAGGTGACATTATAAATGGCAACATCAAGACATTTTGATGCCAGTACTAAATGCACCATTTTGATTGGATCTCTTACTTCCCCAACATTTTAATAAAAAAAGCTTCCAAACAGGTGGTTCTCTACAGCCTAATCACTGTATCGGTGGTTCGTCTGCAGAGGAAACATGCAAGCTATCATGATATCATGCAGAGATCTATGCAGTGGATGTACTATATTGCCCTGTGAGAACCCTGAGACATTACTATTGGCTTAAATGAAAAGGTCCTTGCAGGGATTTGCTGAAAGCGGGAGCAAATGCAAGAGTGCCGCCCACTGTGCATAGCAGATCACAGCCAACTCCAGGGGTGAGTTGAAATGGGGCAGGAGGCAAAGGGAAGCAGCTTGCACTGGGGGAACCAAACAAACAATTATGGCATTTTTTTACACGCGTATATTATGCAAACCCCCCACACACACACCTCATATAAATTGAAGAGGAGAAAAATTGTATTATACCCGAGTAAAAAAATACCATAATTGTTTGTTTTACTGTAAATGGGACTTTTAACCTCTGTAATACTAACAAGGTCTCTCAGTGGCGTAACTATAGGGGTCGCAGGGGTTGCACCTGCGACCGGGCCCGTGCACTACAGGGGCCCGGCCTCCCCCTGTGACCCCTCCGCCTGGCGCCCGCAATCTCCCTCTGGCACTCTAGTAATGACACCATCTCCCAGCACTTTGTATTACTAAGAGGACCGTGCGGGAGCTCCAGGTAGGAGATGGGGGCATTGTGGAGGGGGCCTGTGCCACTTCTTGTACCAGGGCCCGGAGGCTTCTAGTTACGCCTCTGATGTCTCTAATGCATTGCTTCTCACTGGCCCTCATATCAGTTCATCCGTGGGTTACTAGTGTAGGGATGTCTGGTTGCGCATTACTCTTTGTCTCTTTTTATGTCTGGTTTTTAAGTTATGGACTCAACTCTTATGTTTGATAGGCAAAGAATTACCGGCAGAAAATGTATTCCCTGAATTTGTGTTAGCAGCCACTGCGTACAACAGAATCACAAATGGATGTGCCGTCCCATTGATTTCAATGGGCACTAATGTAGTGGCTGCTGTTCATTTTTTAATTGACAGAAGTTTGTCAAAGCATAAGAAACAGAATACCAAACTCTGACTTGAACCTACCACCACCGTTGTGTACTTCACAATGGTCCTAATAAAACCGCGTCCCTGATTTTCATCCAGGTCATGCAAGTTGGTGACCCGGTACCCTTTTTAACTTGGTAATACATACCACCAGTTAAGCAATATAATACAGCAGGTTCAATCTAGTGTTGACCTTCTAGCTCTTGGGGACTACAACTCCCATCATCCCCTAGCTGGTTGGGTATGATGGGAGATGTAGACCCCAAAAGTTACAAGTCCCACAATTGACTATGACGGGATTATGGAATGAGGAAAATCATCCCTGCACTTCTGTAATAATAATGCTTAGTCTTCACACCAATGGCAGGACCATGTGGGCAGTTTTGCAAGCACCTGTACTGGACAGGAAAATATATGTTTTGCATTTAATTTGATTGCTTCAGCCTGTTTTATGATATGTTTACTGTACATGAACAAGAGCTATTGTTTTATTATAAAATTCCATCACATTAACTCTCTGAGTGACAAGAGGATGCATGACACATGACACATGGCCAGAGGTTTGGGAAAAATTAGTTCAGAGAAGGTTTGTGATCAGCCATGTTGGTTCTCGTAGTTGGAGTTTATTTGGCAGGAAGACCATATATACCGGCATGTAGAAATGTTTGCAGCAAAGAAAAGGTTGTGCAGAGGCGACTTGGTTTCTTCAAAATAAATTCCAAATAAATAACATGTAAATGAGAAATAATATAAGTACACATGCAATGGGTTACATTTATTTTTTAAAGGAAGGGGGCATCAAGGTTTGGTAAAACCCAAAATGGGGGGCTTCAAGCGAAAAAGTTTAGCAACCGCTATACTAAGAAAATTTGGGGGTAAACCAACTACACCATAGGGGGCGACAAAAAAGCCCCTGGGACCACCCACCCGTTGAATGCTTCTCAATCCATTGGAGACCTCGCTATCATTGAAGGGGTTAACCCTTTGAGTGCCAGAGGGGTAGGCAACGCATTACAGAGCAATGCTTTGCATACCGCTCTGGCATTCAAAGGGTTAATAATCAATGGGAAGTTGGATATCTTTATTTGTTCCATATGGTGCAGTTGGTTTGCTCCAGAATTGCTCCAAACCTTCTTAATCCATGAACCGCTCTGTATGGTATGGTATGGTATAACACCTGCCCTGCTACAAAGGACAAATAGGGCCCAAAAAGGAAAGTGGAGCAGTTTTGACACAAACCAACAGCACAGCGTGTTGTATAAGAAATCACATTGATTTAAATGGGGCTTTGTGAACCAAGCTGACATCTTACACTGAAAGGTTTTAAAGCTTCATTTACAGCGGAACTATCGTTGGATATCAACTTGGGTTACCCAAACTGATATCCCTATGGTATGCTTTATTCAGTATATTAAACATGTTATAATGTTCAGATTAATGAGTATAGTTATCATTATAATATGTCGCATGAAAGTACAGACCGCAGCCATCTTTGTTTTTTTCTTTGAAAGCGCATGCGTTTCATTCTCTGTTGCCTGTCGATCAGGTTAGGAGTCTCAGCCCAGTGTCCGCCCTTATGCAGTGCACGTCTGTGAGGCATGCCTGCAAGAAGTCATGTGACCTTCTCCTTACTGTCGGACGCGCGCGTATCATTGCCTGCACACATCAGCTTGCTAGGTAAGATGTGTGCCATGCGCAAAAAGAATATTACTAAAATAACAGTGTCATAAATAAAATGTTTATGAAGTAAAGAATGTATTTTCATTAAATTTATTTTTCATTACCATTCACAGCTTAACAACTGCACAATACAATTGGATTTAAAGGGTTAACTTACTATACAGTAAATAGCCTCCGATATTATAGGAAACTTACTTGCACCCCATTTTCAGTTTAGCGACTGTGCAGTACATTGTTTATTCTGCACTGCATGTTAAACTCGTTATATTGAAAATGGGTTGAAAGTAATACTCCTATAATAGTGATGGCTATTTAGTGTAAAGTAATGTAACCCTTTAATTTCAAATATTTATTTTCGATGTATAGTTATGTATGTAGGATGTAAACGGGGTGCAAGTAATACTCCAATAATACTGGAAGCGCCGCACGGCAATAAATAAAGATGCTAGAGCCATTAGCCAGTCAATCAGAGCAGACCGCTTCCCTGTTAGCATGGAAACGGCTGTGTCCATATATGGAGTGAGACAGACACATGCACGTGCTCAGAAATCTGTACCATTACCCGAACGCGCTTGGAAACAGGTCATGTGCTACAGTAGGGGCGTACACAGGCGGAATCTAATGGACCATTGGGAGTGACTACGTTACCTTAAGGTAACGAGTAATACATGCGCAGTCCATCTCCCACGGTCTTGACGTCACAAGGTAAGATTTGGATCCTTTCTTTATGCCTACCTTAGACAGTTATTTTAAAAAACATTATCAACTCGTGTTATATATTTAAGAGGAGTGTTCAATGGGACAACATCTTGTACATACGATAGTTCCCCTTTAAATCAACGGGAATCTGAGGATATATCACAAATATATAAAAGTAGGGCAGTTCTTGGGCAAACCACCCACATCATAGATAACAGCTTCCCATTGGTTTAAACCTCTGTGCATTATCTGTGAACTTCCTCCTCTTGAGTCTCAGGAGAGGGCCCATGTACTGCTGACCAGGGGAATGTAAATGACACCATCTGTGCCATAAAGGAGGTGGGGGTTAATTTGGTGGGTAGGGATTATCATCCTTGTGTCATAAAGTGGTGGGGGCAGAACAG
Organism: Rhinophrynus dorsalis; assembly: GCA_037306005.1. Classification (NCBI taxonomy): domain Eukaryota; kingdom Metazoa; phylum Chordata; class Amphibia; order Anura; family Rhinophrynidae; genus Rhinophrynus; species Rhinophrynus dorsalis. The sequence continues at coordinate 657,892,569 of CM074718.1, read as the reverse complement.
GGTGGGAAGGAGGAGAAGTTGGTGGGAAGTGGGTCAGAAGTGAACACAACAGGGTGGGAAGGAGGAAAAGTGGGGAGGAAGGGGGTGGGAAGGAGAAGAAGTGGGAGGAACAGGGTGGGAAGTGGGCAGAAAGTGGGAGTGACAGGGTGGGAAGGAGAAGAAGTAGGCAGAAGTGGGAGGAACAGGGTGGGAAGGAGAAGAATTGGGCAGAAGTGGGAGCAGAAGTGGGAGGAGCAGGGTGGGAAGGAGCAGAAGTGGGAGGAACAGGGTGGAAAGGAGGAGAAGTGGGAAGAACAGGGTGGGAAGGAGGAGATAGGGCAGAAAGTGGGAGGAACAGGGTGGGAAGGAGGAGATAGGGCAGGAAGTGGGAGGAACAGGGTGGGAAGGAGGAGATTGGGCAAGAAGTGGGAGGAACAGGGTGGGAAGGAGGAGATAGGGCAGGAAGTGGGAGGAACAGGGTGGGAAGGAGGATAAGTGGGAGGAACAGGGTGTGAAGGAGGAGATTGGGCAAGAAATGGGAGGAACAGGGTGGGAAGGAGGAGATAGGGCAGGAAGTGGGAGGAACAGAGTGGGAAGGAGGATAAGTGGGAGGAACAGGGTGGGAAGGAGGAGATTGGGCAAGAAGTGGGAGAAACAGGGTGGGAAGGAGGAGAAGTGGGCAGGAAGTACAAGAAACAGGGTGGGACGGAGGAGAAGTGGGTGGGAAGTGGAAGGAACATTGTGGGAATAAGAAGTGGGCGGGAAGTTAAAGGAACAGGGTAAAAAGTAGGAGAAGTGGGCGGGAAGTAGAAGGAACAGGGTGGGAAGGAAGAGAAGTGGGCAGAGATTCAGAGAAAACTCACCACCACCAGAGAATCAGCCTCTCTCCCAAGAGACACAGTAATTAATTGTAAAAACCAAAGTCTCTGGGGTAGATCTGGAGATTTCCCAGGTATACCTAGTCAGTGAGTTGCATATCCTTCTGCACTCAAAGTTTTAACACCTTGAATGCTCAAAAGCAAAGCACTGCATTGAACACCTCTCAATCAACGGGTAAATAATAAATAAATACAATTAAATATGAATCTGGATAATTTTTATTGTCCTCTGTGGTACAGTTGGTTAGCTTCAGAATTGTTCCAAATCTTTTTAATTTATGAGCCGCATCGTCTTTGTTTCTCCTTCGGCCCAATATACATACCCAATATACATACCTGGGAACATTTTATTGTGAATTCCCCAGAGAGGGGAGTCCCGTGGTGCTGCTGGGGGAGAAAAATTATATTATTTGCTTCAAAATGGGCGGGGCTTAATCATGAGTGAGGGCAGAGCTTATGAAATGAAGGAACAATATGGTAAATAGGCTGGAGAAGGAGGAGAAGGGGCTGGGAAGTGGGAGTAACATAATATGAAGGAGGAGAAGTAAGTGGGAAGTGGGAGGAACATAATGGGAAGGAGGAGAAGTGAGTGGGAAGTGGAAGGAACATAATGGGAAGGAGGAGAAGTGAGTGGGAAGTGGGAGGAACATAATGGGAAGGAGAAGAAGTGAGTGGGAGGAACATAATGGGAAGGAGGAGAGGTGAGTGGGAAGTGGGAGGAACATAATGGGAAGGAGAAGAAGTGAGTGGGAGGAACATAATGGGAAGGAGAAGAAGTGAGTGGGAAGTGGAAGGAACATAATGGGAAGGAGGAGAAGTGAGTGGGAAGTGGGAGGAACATAATTGGAAGGAGGAGAAGTGAGTGGGAAGTGGGAGGAACATAATTGGAAGGAGGAGAAGTGAGTGGGAAGTGGGAGGAACATAATGGGAAGGAGGAGAAGTGGGTGGGAAGTGGGAGGAACATAATGGGAAGGAGGAGAAGTGGGTGGGAATTGGGAGGAACATAATGGGAAGGAGGAGAAGTGGGTGGGAAGTGGGAGGAACAGACTGGGAAGGATGAGAATTGGGCAGAGTTTCAAAAGAAATTCCCCATATCCAGAGATTCGTTTCTGCCCCAGAGTTCCCAGCTATGCCAGTATGGTCTACCACCCGCCCTGCTAAAAAGGGCACAAAAGCAAAAGTGGAGCCATTTTGTCTCTTTCCAACAGCAGCACAGGAAACGAATAAGAAATCACATTGATTTAATTGTGGCTTTGCGGATCAAACTGACCTTGTGCGTTCAAAGGTTTAACCCTGTGAGTGCCAGAGGGGTACGCAATGCATTGCAAAGCAATGTGTTGCATCCCCTCTGGCACTCAAAGGGTTAATGCTTCATTTAAATCAACAGGAATTTGGGGAACATTCACAAACACGCACAAAAGCGGGGCATTTCTTGGGCAAACTATCCGCATCGTGGGTAAAGGCAAATAGGCTCCGCATTGGTTTAACCCTCTGAGTGCCACTGTGGCACTCAATGGGTTAACACCCTGAATGCTCAAAAGCAAAGCAATGCGTTGAACATCTCTCTTGCATTCAATGGTTAAAGAACCAAAAGCTTAGACATGAATATGGAGAATTTTTATTGTTGTCTATGGTACCATTAATATGCCCCAGAAATGCTCTACTTTTGCATATGGCACAGAATATGTGATTTGTGTTGGTCCCACTCTTGCTTTCTCCCCACCCCCCATTCTCCTTACATCCTTCATTCTACCACTCTGATAACAAGTCCTTTCTGATCTGTGCTGTCAGGTCATGAACAAGCTGTAACAGGAACAGCTCGTCCTGCTGACACGCAGTTGAGCTGACAGGTTAACGTTTCAGGCAGATGAGTAAGATGTAATGAGTACAACAGGGACATTTTGCTATCCCCTGATGATTGCTGAGATCATACTTGTGCGCAGATACTGATTAAAGCTGATGCACTAAGAAATTGTGCAATTCTTGAGCAAACCATAAAATAAACAGATAAAAATAGCAAATATTCCCAGTGATTTATATATAGTAATATGTTTAAGACTTTTCTAGCACTCATGGGGTTAAAATCCCCATTTAGATTAATTGGAATTTTTGTTGGTTCCCCTCTGGTGAAGAATTGCACCGCTTTTCTTAGTACATCTGCCACAGTGACTGCCAATCATACCATCTTCTCAATGGAAGCGATGACAATTGGTTGTGTGAAAATTAAAGCGCACTAAACTTTTTTTAATGGGAAAAAATACGTTTGAAGGCTTTTCTTGCTGAGTAAAACAAAAATACTCTCTCTGATGGGAGAATTTTCATTCAAATGTTATTAAAATGTTTTTTTGTGTACATTAAACTTCAATTTTCTATTGTGGTCACCAGGTGGTGCTCTTCCTACCACTTACTATGAAGAGCTGTGGTCTATGACTCAAAGCTTTCCCTCAGAGCAGGGGTATCAAAGTTCAAATCCTCAAGAGATGCATGTAGACCAGGATAAAAGAGTTTACCTGATTAAGTACATTAATTGGTGACTCAATCATTTCGATTTACCAGCCTGAATACAAGAAGGGAAATCCTTAAACCCTTACCTATTTGTGGCATTTGAGGAAGAAATGTCAAAACCCTTGCCATTGAGTGCATTATAAAAAATGCATTTTGGACACCAGTTGGCACTATTTGCCAACAATCTGATTAAAAAAACACTAACATTTACTAATGAAATAATTGTATTTATCTTCATATATCACATATATACAGCTTATATTTATAAGAATGAATATATCAATTTTTTATTCATATATTGCATCCCTAAAATATAATTCTAAACTACTTTTTTTAATGAATGTGTCAATTATCCAGTTGAGAAAGCATTTATATAATGATGATTGTACTGAGATCTTATGACAATTAATTGTGATCAGTGCCCACAGCTTTTGTGTTCAGAAAGGATGTTATCTGTTCTCTGCCCATTTACAGATAATCCAGTGCAATCAATAGAAGCCCTAGAAAAGGCTGGGATGGCTGCTCCTTGAGAGCATAAATAACACTAGATTTGTGGGCAATGAAAACAAATAAAGTTTACAGATGCTAGGAAGTATAATGGAGTCTTCTCTATTCTTTTATCTGTTCAGAAGTGTTCTGGAGAGTTGGGACTAATTCTGGATCTGAAATGGCTCAACTCTTTCATCAGAATCAGGGGATTCAAGATGGAAACACCAACTTCAATAATCAAGATGGCTCACTCAGGGGAGGGCTGGCAACATAGAGCCCAGGGGGCAAATAAAATCAAGTGGCCTGTTTGTACTATAGTCTGAGCCCACTGTCCCAGCCCAACCCCCTTTCGATAATTTTTAAATTGTCATTAATGTTGTGAAGTAAGGCAAGTGATACCACAGAGCTTACAACTGAAGTGGAGCTACACTAGTGCTACTACAAAACTTACAGTTTAAGTATAGCTACACTAATGATAACATAGAGCTTACAAGGGAAATGAGTTATGATACTACTGTAGCTCCATTTGGATTATGGCTTTGTGATATCGTTTGTGTAGCTTCCCTTCAATTGTAAGCTCTGTGGTATTACTAATATAGCTCCATTTACAGCAGCAAGTGGGAGACTGAGTGAGGCAGTGGCCCACCAGCCCAGACATATGACCGGCCCAGGCCAGCCCTCCCCTGGGCTCACTCAGGACAGTCATAGATCTAAAGGATGTATTTTACTATATCCTGATAAGACCATCCAGGGGTGTGGAAATTTAAAAAAAACACTACTTGTCTAAGGGACTAAGATGCTTAGGGATGCTTCCCCAACAAGGGCAAATATCCTCTGTGACATGTGACGTGCGGGGATGAGTGTTACAGAAGAGTAACTCCCATGAAGCTGAGGATATGATGGTGCTGTCATGACAGGTTCACTTTAATCAGAGTCAAACTTATAAGGCCTCTTATGTCTGCCCACATGCTTGGTTCCACCAGATGTAAGCCAGTATTGAATCACTCTGCTGGGGTCATATTCCTCAAATACAGGCCCTTCCATTTTAATGAGCATTAAGTCCTGCAGTATACCCTGATGAAGTATTGTTCTAACTGGATTTTAGCTATGTTCATAACATAAAACTCCTGTTCTGCCTCCGCTGTTGAAACACTAATCGTGAACATCATCTCCACAACCTTCAATATATTACACAAGGTAGATGGCTTTGATGATAGCATTGAAGAGTATGCAGGTAAAACTGTTATGTTTTTATCTTTGAAATTTTTCATGTGTGCCTTAAGTCCACAAAACTCATCGAGGATAGCTGACTTTTCTTAAGCCGAGAAAAGAATGCCAAAATAACCAATTCATTCTTCAAGGTCATGCATATAGTTCCTCTTTGCCTTCTGGCCATGTTGTAAAGTCAAAGACTTGGAATGCACAGGATGGCATAGAATCAAAAGTGGAGAATCAATCATCAATGTAATTTATAATGTTTTCAATGAGCTGTACATTACTTATGCTAATAGGTGGTGGGCACTGGCCTGACAATTTAATCTCCCACTCCTCAGTAGATTGATCTCCAAATTTCCTCTCCTCTGGGTGGTACAGTCTAATAAACTGCTTCATGTTTTCACCCACATCCAACTTCAAGCCCAACAATCTTAATGCCCATCTCTCAACAGCAGGCTTCACGTCTAGTAACAGAAGGTCATTTGATTGAAAAAATTCTGACAGCTGAGATACAGGCTCAAGAATATCCCTCAGAATGCACAGGGTAGAGAGGACCTTCACACTTGTGATGGATTTTAGATATTTCCTTGCTTTAGCTGAAGACCCAGCACCAACCTGGCCAAGATGCAAAACAACAGTTTACAAGTTTTGCTGCATTGCTGTAAGAGCCCTTCTTTTACTAGAAACCCATCTCACTTGCTTAATGTCACTGAAGTGAGCAAAACCTTCTTCGATTACTTTTGCAATTTCTTTTGCATCCCTTTGCCTTTTAGGGCTATTCCAATAGAACTTAAAATCCCATTTCAAAGTTTCTTCAAAACAAATAAAATAAGTAGTGTTCTTTACAGCATCTAGAATCCCCAGCTGAAGCTTCTGTGCTACACAGTGCACAGGCAGCAGAAATGGAATGTCGTTCTTTATCACTGCTGCTACACCACCTTTTGAACCCATCATTACAGCTGAACTATCAAAATTTACTGAGATAAGTGTTGGACCAGGCTGTTCTGGAGACCTCAGATGTAGCATATCTAAAGGCAGCTTTTTGATACCTTTTACAATTGCATCTAGCACACCTGTAGCATGGGTATTTCCCACTGGGACAAGGTCTACAAGTGCTGTATACGGTTTACCTTCATTGACAACCCTGATAAGCACAGTTTCCTGTTCAGTTATGGCACTATCTGTGCTGCCATCTGCAACAATACAGATAAACCTTGAATTCCTGACAATCTCTTTGATGTCCTGTCAAATTACTTCTGCCTCACATTTAATGACTTCAGAAGTTTTCTCACGATTAGTGTAGTTTTTCCTTAAGTCCACACCAGCCTTTCATTGCTTGGTACAACATATCCATGTCTGAAAGAGGCTTTGACTGTTTTGCAATTAAGTATGCATTGTTAAATAAAATCGTTAGCCTCTTCCTTTCTACCTCCTTCAGTTTTTGTAACGCACGTAATAATAAGGGGCTGCGCTGACTGAACTGCAGAACTGGCACCACTAGTTGCTATACTTGTTGATGCCTCAGACTGCACTTGTGCTTTTTTATTTTCTTGTTTGAACCATGAGCAGCATGTCATGTGAGCATTGCTTGTGTCACGAGCTTTGATTGGTTCAACACGAAATTTATCACAGCCACTTACAAAGACATTCCTACCAGATCCAGAATGATTCATTACTATCGTAGGGTATCTTAAGCAAATTTCACAATACATCTTTTCTTCCCCTTGGTTCTCCATCAAAACAAGCAATGGACAGGAATCTTTCCATTGAGGTTGAAATCAGGGCCGGATTTACATCTCAGGAGCCTGTAGGCACAGAAAGCTGAAGCGCCCCCCCCCCCCCGCCAAAAAAAAAAAAAAAAGTTTAAAAAGTTTTGACTGAAATATTTTTCGATTAATCGATTAATCGGATAAAAAAAATGCTAATTTTTCATTATTTAAACTGATTTAATGAACAGTGTTAAAAACAAACAGCAGAATAAAAAACTTAACACATTAACATGTGTCATTGTTATTCTTTCTCCCCCCTTGTACTTCTCTCTCTCCCCCTTGTGCCTCTACTTCTCCCCCCTTGTACTTCTCTCCCCCCCTTGTGCCTCTATTTCTCCCCCCTTGTACTTCTCTACCCCCCTTGTGCCTCTCTCCCCCATGTACCTCTTTCTCCCCCATGTACTTCTCTCTCCCCCTTGTGCCTCTTTCACCCCATGTACTTCTCTCTCCCCCTTGTGCCTCTTTCACCCCCATGTACTTCTCTCTCTCCCCCTTGTGCCTCTTTCACCCCATGTACCTCTTTCTCCCCCATGTACTTCTCTCTCCCCCTTGTGCCTCTTTCACCCCATGTACTTCTCTCTCCCCCTTGTGCCTCTTTCACCCCCATGTACTTCTCTCTCTCCCCCTTGTGCCTCTTTCACCCCCATATACTTCTCTCTCTCCCCCTTGTGCCTCTTTCACCCCCATATACTTCTCTCTCTCCCCCTTGTGCCTCTTTCACCCCATATACTTCTCTCTCTCCCCCTTGTGCCTCTTTCACCCCCATATACTTCTCTCTTTCTCTCCCCCTTGTGCCTCTCTCCCCCATGTACTTCTCTCTTTCGCTCCCCCTTGTGCCTCTCTCCCCCATGTACTTCTCTCTTTCGCTCCCCCTTGTGCCTCTCTCCCCCATGTACTTCTCTTTCGCTCCCCCTTGTGCCTCTCTCCCCCATGTACTTCTCTCTTTCGCTCCCCCTTGTGCCTCTCTCCCCCATGTACTTCTCTCTCTCTCTCCCCCTTGTGCCTCTCTCCCCCATGTACTTCTCTCTCTCTCCCCCCCTTGTGCCTCTCTCCCCCATGTACTTCTCTCTCTCTCCCCCCCTTGTGCCTCTCTCCCCCATGTACTTCTCTCTCTCTCCCCCCCTTGTGCCTCTCTCCCCCATGTACTTCTCTCTTTCTCTCCCCCTTGTGCCTCTCTCCCCCATGTACTTCTCTCTTTCTCTCCCCCTTGTGCCTCTCTCCCCCATGTACTTCTCTCTTTCTCTCCCCCTTGTGCCTCTCTCCCCATGTACTTCTCTCTTTCTCTCCCCCTTGTGCCTCTCTCCCCCATGTACTTCTCTCTTTCTCTCCCCCTTGTGCCTCTCTCCCCCATGTACTTCTCTCTTTCTCTCCCCCTTGTGCCTCTCTCCCCATGTACTTCTCTCTTTCTCTCCCCCTTGTGCCTCTATCTCTCCCCCATGTACTTCTCTCTTTCTCTCCCCTTGTGCCTCTCTCCCCCATGTACTTCTCTCTTTCTCTCCCCCTTGTGCCTCTCTCCCCCATGTACTTCTCTCTTTCTCTCCCCCTTGTGCCTCTATCTCTCCCCCGTACCTCTTTTTCACTTTCCTGCACTGATGACATCCGGAGCGCAACCACTCCAAACGCGGAGACGCCGCATGGAGCGTGAAGGGGTTTTCTTCCTCTGTCTGGGCGCCAGTTTTAAACTGGCCTCAGAACAGAGGAAGAAAATACCTGCACGCTCCACGCGGCGTCTCCGCGTTTGGAGTGGTTGCGCTCCGGATGTCATCAGTGCAGGAAGACAGCAGTATCCGGCGGCTGTGGGGCTGCTGGGCGGCACAACTAATCCTGTCTTTTCGAGTTCCGTGTCACAGAGTCGGCTGGTGCAGCATCCCGATCCCCCCCCAAGGAAAAGGCTGGTTAATTGTAAAATGAAATAATAAAAAAAAAGTTAAGCACAAAAAATAATGTAAAAAAAAAAACAGTCCAAAAAAAAAAAGTCTAAAAAAACCCAAAACTATCCCAATGACAGGCGCCCCTCTGTGGGGTGCGCCTGTAGGCAGATGCCTACTCTGCCTTATTATAAATCCGGCCCTGGTTGAAATACTCTTTTTCTCTTCTTTGTGTCATACTTTTTGTCTTTTGACACAGCAGTAGGATTTGGGCTTCTACTCTCACAGTGGCTGTGGCTCTGTGACACATTGCACGCATCTCGTTTGTTGCTTTTCTTAAAGCCAAAATTAAGAAGATTTTGAGATGTCATATTCGGTCACACAAACTGCTATGAAACCTGTCTTGCTAGGCCAACGGGATTCTATTCTTAGTAGACCTCAATATTCCTGAGTTTTACATTCCATGAATCTGAAAAAATAATGACAGATGGATTTTACTTTTTTCCTAGGGCATCTGCAAGGGCCCGAAATCTAAAAATTCCAATTTCTGTTTGAAATTAGCATTTCTGTTCAAATTTTGAAATTCCAACACACGATTTAAGACAAAATAAAGATTCTTATTGTGAATCTCACTTGACAAAAATTTCACCTACTGCCATTGCCACAGATGTTTTGCCAATTCCCAGTAGAAATCGCTGACTGCTAGGAATTGACATTGTGGTGACACAGATTCCTTGCAGATTAAGTGCCCACAGGTGAGAGCATCATGTGCTTTCACAGCAATAATTGCCATATCTATCACAGGTATAATTGCTACAAAAATGTCCATCACACTTAGTGAATCTGTTCCAGAGTACTTTCATCTTATTTGATGAGTATGACTGGTTTACAGATGCAAGCTACAGTATACACGTTGCACACATTGCCCACACACTGTCCACACTACCCACCTCCACACACTGGCCACCTCAACAATGCCCACCCCATCTTCCTCCACAAGCTGTCCATATCCACACACTGCCCACCTCCGCATTGTCCATCTGATCACTGCCCCTCCCACACACTGTCTACTTCCACATTGTCAAACTACACATTGTCCACCTCCACACTGTCCATCTCAACACTTTGCACCCCCAACAGGGCCGGATTTATATCTCAGGAGCTTGTAGGCACAGAAATCTGAAGCCCCCCCCCCCTTTGAGACCCAAATCCCTCTTTATCGGTTCATCTCAGTATATAACTCTGTCAGGCAAGAAATAAAAGTGCAGAGAAGAGAGAATATGTAGACATCTACAGAGGGGTGCAGATCGGAGCAGTCTCAGGACTACAATGCTTTGAGTGCCAGAGGGGCACACAACACATTACAAAGTAATGTGTTGCCTACCCCCTGGCACTCAAAGGGTCAATTTGTAACTGGCACGCCAGGTAGGTGCTAGCCAGGCCAGCTGCAATTTCTGCAAAAAGAGAGCACCGTACATTGGCACGACACTAGCAGCCATCTACTTGGGCAGTGGGAGCACTCAGAGGGGGTGTGCAAAGGATTGAGGAGCAATGGGTTGCAAACCTTTATAGTACTTAAGGGGTTAAGTTGTTGGGAGTATTTCCGTAAGTCCTTTAATATTATTGTTCAAATCAGACACAATGATAAATGGTGCAACTGCCCATGACATGCTGTCTCCTCCCTAACCATCAGAGCACTGGCTTAAACTGGTTTCCTGCTGAAATAACTGGGACAGATGAGATAGTCAGGTGAGGCCTCTGGGATCAAAAGGCTTCCTGTGAATGATGGGTATGATCATAAATGGAAACACCCCAGGGAGCCAGCCAGTGGGATCCTTCTTTTGTCCACTATGTACACCACATGGAGACTTTAAAGGGATAGTAACTATTAACAAATATATATTGTTGGGTAAAATAAGGGTACTCCCACTGCTGAGAGGTGTTTCATTAAAGAGTTATTGCAGCTCCAACTTTACTTATTTTGGTGCAGTATATCAATGGCCTAAATTTTATAGTGGCGCTGTTACTACACCATCCTATGGAAATCTCTGGTCAATTGACTATAAACCTCAACAGGATGGTGTATCAATAGCTTCGCTGTAAAATTTCAGGCCATTGAGATACTGCACGTACAACAAAATTCAAGTTTGAACTACAATAACTTTTGAATAAAACACCTCTCAGCAGTGGGAATACCCATGTTTTACTCAGGAGGATGACCCCTACAATATATATTTAACTATATATTAAGTATTACTATCGCTTTACTAGGAATCTGCCCCACATACCAGTCCTGCTTCTCGCTATCTCTCTTAAGAGGCAAAGCAAAGCACAACGACTGTACTCCCTGTTTCTGTACTCCCTCTAAGTTCTAAAATGGAGGTAACTGACATGGCCAAACAGGCAAGAAGGACACTGGCATCAGCATAGCAATACCTTATTGTGACCTGGTCTCAATTTTAATCCTTATGAAAAGGAAAAGAACTGCACAGGAACAAGTTCATCCTGTGGCTTCCTAAGAGTCCTGCACTAAAATGGAGATCTGGTCACATTTCAGCAGCTTCATCCAGGAGCAAAAATAGACTTTATTAACATTGCCCTCTTCATGAAGAGATAACTGTTGTATTCATATAATAGGAATAACATATACTGTACAAGGCGTAAGGGCTGTAAAGCTATGGAATTCTGTGCCCCGGGATGTTGTGGTTGCAGATTCTGAAACTGGTTTCAAAAAAGCAATGGATGCCTGTCTAGCACAGAACAATACTGAGTATTATGACAGATGTCTTCAAAACAGATAGGATGTTGATCCAGGGAAATATCTGACTGCCATTTGTAGTCAGGAAGGATTTTTTTTACCCACTTAGGGCTTAATTGGAAATGGCCTCAGTGGGTTTTTTTTTTTTGCCTTCCTCTCGATCAACATTTGGGTGCTTAGGCATAGGCTGGACATGATGGACACGTCTTTTTACAGCCTAATCAACTATGTTACTATGTACAATATGCAAATATCTATCTATCTATCTATCGTATATTAACCGGCTGGACAAAGAGGCAGACTCACAGGGTGGAGGAGGAATACTAGACCCCACCCTGCAAGTCTGGAGTTAGAGTACTGAAGTAGCATGATGATAGGCTGTAGCTTGAGTGTGTAGTACTGGCAATGAATATCCTGATCTTTAAGATTTGCGCACTATGGAAATAAGAGCAAGACAGTTCTAAGCTATTTACTTGCAAGTCATTAGGAAGTATAGAACTGCAGAAAGTGCCACTGGAGAGAGTAAGCAACCAAATGCAAGGCTTCTAGAACCAAAATGAGAGAGCCGATTGAGAGCGAAGGGTTTTCAGTCAACCAAACCTATTATGAAAGGAAAGGATGCTTGAGAATGCAGGTATCCAAATTGTAATCAGAAGGCAAAAAAGAATTAGGCACCGGATGTTTGCTGGGTTAGCAAAAAGAGAAGGCTGAGGGTAGCAGCAGTTGATTGACAAACAGAGGTCAAAGAAAGTGGCAGACATTAGTGGTGATCATTTAAAGGGATAGTAATGTCCCATAACATGTTTTTATCATTTTGTAGGGATTAAAGGGATAGTAATACTTCATCATGTTGTAGCCCTTAAAATTCTGAATTCAACGATACCAGCGGCATCTCTCAATCCTTTATGGTTTGAGAGATATCCTCTTTCAAAGTTCCCTCTTTTTGGCTTTTACCCTGACGTCAGTGTTCTAGCTGAGGGCAAGGGAATCCGGTCAGTGAGCAAGCAGCGGCTCTGCAGGAGTCCTGAGACCGTGTTATAGAAACAGAAATCTTTCACTAAAATGGTCTTATACGTGTGCTTGGTTTGCAAGTACACGTAGAAGACCATTTTAGTGAAGGATTTCTGTTTCTATAACAAAACCTCTTCACTGCTGCAGAGCCGCTGCGGGTCCCTGGACCACATTCCCCTGCTGTCAGATAGAATACTGATGTCAGGGGAGAGGGAACTTTGAAAGCGGATATCTCTCAAACCATAAAGGTTTGAGAGGTGCCACTGGTATCGTTGAATTCAGAATTTCAAGGACTACAACATGGGGGATAGTAATAATGAAGTATTACTATCCCTTTAAAACGCTGAGTTTAATGCAAATAAACTGTATCTCTCACTATGGTTTGAGAGATATTTTCATTCAAAATTTGACGTCTCCTGCTGACAGCTTTACAGTTGATATGGAGGCTCTTCAGCAGAGCCGGAATCGCGTTTTTTTAAACAGAATGACTGCGTTGCAATGGTCTGCTAAGTGTGCTTGCAAACCTGTTTTTCAGGCACATTTTGTAGAACGTTTTAATGAAGTATTTTTTTTTACATTGCGCTATTTTGGCTAGGCTGAAGAGCCGCCTGCTTGTCCCGGGACCAGGATATCCTGCCGTCAGCTTACAGCTGATATCAGGGAAAGCGGAGGGAGTGGGGAATTTTAGACTTTTATATCTCTCAAACCATAAAGGTTTGAGACACGGGACTGGGGTCATTTAGTTTCTTTTTCTAATAGCTGCAGTATGATTTTTTTTTTAATAAATAGACATTACTAACAATTTAAGCATACTGTGCAGACACTTCCTGTGTTAGCCTTTTACACTGGCACAGTGAGTGGGGGAGGTATGTACTCTGTATGTCTTCCTTAATCACTCTAGATTGTCAGCTTTTGAACAGGGACCCCATTTCTGGTATTTCACTTTTCTAAGTACTGGTAACCCTGTAATGTTTAAACCTTTAAAGGGATAGTAATGTTTCATAATAAAAGCAGCTCTAATTAATCATCATAGTATTTGGGCCTTGGAGAGTGTTATTTCAGTTCTGTCAGAGTTGTAGTTCAAGAGTAATTGAATGATAAAGTATACCCCTCCTTCCCCTTTTTCTGACACTGCTCACCTCAGAGAGAGCAGGGAGTATCCAGGTAGATTGCAAAGAGGGACAACCTTCAGTTAAGATAAGGGAAAAAGCTGAAAAACCTGTCAAGGGGGGCAGGGTTTTCATTATTCTCACTGTAAGAATATTGACCCTTGATGTGAACTATCTGGTCTATGGACTGGATTCCACATGTGAGGGGAGGTGGCTTACACTGGGTAAAAGTGGAGGGAGGGGTATACTTTATCATTCAATTACTCTTTAACTACAACACTCACAGTAATGAAATAACACTCTCTATGGCCCAAATACTATGAGGATTAATTGGAGCTGCTGCTTTTGTGAATAGGGTTGCCACCCAGCCGGTATTTTACCGGCAGGCTGGTAAAAAATTGGCTTCTGTCCAATGTTAAGTCTATGGAGGGAATGCCATGGACAGTATTTTTTTGAAGAAAAGGTGGCAACCATATTTGTGAAACATTACTGTCACTTTAAATTGTAAAGCACTGCACTCACTTGTGGCCCTATATAAATAAACATATTCATTCATTCATTCACAGCTCAACAATGCATTGCCCACATCACTGAGCACTGAAACAGTTAAGTGTCAGTGAGTGGGGGAGGTAATCATGCCTATATATATTCTACTCCAGTTAATTGCTTCTTTAATCTTTAAATTGATGCCACCTGTACCAGGAAGGCAGAGGTCCTGCTTGTCTCGTGTGTGTTGATATAGTGATATATTTAAAGGGATAGTAATACTTAAAATGTAAAAAAAATATGTTGTAGGGTTTATTCCCCTGAGTACAACAAAACACTGTGCAATATCACAGTGGCCTGAAATTGTACAGTGGCGCTGTTGCTACACAACCCTATGGACAGCTCTGGTCCCGGGACCATAAATCTCCATAGGATGGTGTAGCAACAGCGCCACTGTACAATTTAAGGCCACTGTGATATTGCACCTAAAAAATTCTACTTTGAAGATTAATAACTTTTGAATGAAATACCTCTCAGCAGTGGGAGTACTCTTGTTTTACTCAGGGGGATAAACCCTACAACATATTTTTTTTTTACATTTTAAGTATTACTATCCCTTTAAGTTGTTGTATATTAATGATTTCTCTCGACAACCTATCGATTACAGTGATCAGGAACATATCGCAGTGTCTATATTATGGAAGTTAATATTTACAAGCCCTACGGGTCAGCTAATTTTGAAATTTCCCAGGTACGGATGTAATGTAGATCTAAAACAGGAAGTGCCTGTCGGGTATGCCTTAATTAGCATAAAAACTATTTTGCTAAATAAAAACAGCTGATGCGACATACAGGTGATTGTGAGAGCTCATGCAAAATCATGCAAAAGTTGTTATACGTGATAGTGTCCCTTTAAACAAAGCTTTTTTTAGGTTCATTTTCATCCTGAATCTGCTCTTTCTTGAATCCACTTGTATTGTCATAGATAACTTAATTTTACCAGTAAATAATATTCTCTATTTGTGTTAACCCTTTGAGCGCCAGAGCTATACATTGGACGCCTTTCTGGCACTCAAAGTGTTAACATATTCCACAGCACTGCCAATGATATACTAATATTTTGATGTAAAAACAATGCTTTGGCACATCTAATAATGCATTTGGCCTTCTTCGGCCTAGTCTTGTACCGATACCTATCTTCTTTCTTCTGCATCTGCTTATATTTCTTAAATGCTTCTTTTTTCTCCTTTAGTATATCTACCACTTCTGCTGAGTACCACAGTGGTTTTCTTTTTCTTTTACCCTCGCTGACATGCCTAATGCAATGCTCTGTTGCGTTTAGTAAAACACATTTCAGATAATCCCATTTTTCCCGGACTCCTTCTAAAGATCTCCAAGTTGTTAAAGAGTGACATAAAAATGTTTCCATTTTAGAAAAATCAGCCTTTCTAAAGTCTAGAACTTTTGTTTTTGTGTGGCGCAACTCCACCTCTGTCTTATATTAAACCACACAGAATGATGATCACTGGAGCCCAAACACTCTCCTTCAGCTACACCTGATACCAAGTCTCCATTAGTAAATAATAAACCTAGTGTGGCTTCCTTCCTAGTTGGCTCTTCTACTAATTGACTAAGAGCTAATGCTTGTAAAGAATTCAGGATATCTCTACTCCTGGCTGAACCTGCTGCTTGTTTTTTCCAGTCCACATCAGAAAGATTAAAGTCCTCCATAATAATAACCTCACCTTTCACAGTCATCTTAGTTACTTCCTTGACCAGCAGTTGATCCTACTCCTCTGCTTGTCCTGGGGGTCTATAGATCACACCTATACGAGTGACCATCTTATTCCCGTATTCTAAAGTTATCCATTCTCTGTGTTCTCCTCCATACCCTGTATAAGATTAACCTTTAAGCTATTATTGACATAAATGGCAACCCCTCCTCCTTTTCTGAATTTCCTGTCTTTTCTAAATAGATAATACCCTGGTATTTCTACATCCCAGTCATTTTTTTCATTGTACCAGGTCACTGTAATCCTCACTAAGTCCACATCTTCACTAGTTATTATTGCAATGAGTTCAGGGATCTTATTCCAGAGGGGTACATACCACATTGCTCTGCAATGCGTTGCATACCTCTCTGGTACTCAAAGGGTTAAAGGGATAGTAATACTTCATTTTAACTTTATTTTATTTTGTAGGCATTAAAAAAACATGAAGAATGATATAAGTCTTATCTCTGAAACCTTTATGGTTTAAGAGATATTCACAAACAAAGTATCCCCCCCCCTGTTCAACCAGATCAGAAGGGAGATGCCCAGGTAGACTGCAGAGAGGGACAATCTTCAATTAAGATAATGGAAAAAGCTGAAAAACTTGTCAAGGGGGGAAGGGCTTTCATTGTTTTCATACAAAGAAAATTGTCCCCTTCTGTTATCTGTACTGTCATACAACCAGACTCACATCTGAGAAGAGATGGCTTACACTAGGTAAAAGGGGCGGGGAGGGGAACTTTGCTTGTGAATATCTCATAAACCATAAAGGTTTGAGAGATAAGACTTATATCATTCTTCATGTTTTTTTAATGCCTACAAAATAAAATAAAGTTAAAACGAAGTATTACTATCCCTTTAAAGACAAAAAGCATTCTTCCCTTGGTAATGTCTTTTGAGAATCATTTTTTTTCAGTACCCTGGGTCCGTTCTTTCTTTGTTTGATGCCTTACATTGTCTCCTTATTCAGCCACTTCTTAAAGACACAAGGCAGCACTTTAAACAACCTCCTGGTCTGAGTAATGGTTGTCCAGGCCCAGTATAACTACTATATTTTATTTCTAATGCAGGGGTAGCCAATCATAGTCCTCAAGCACTACAAACAGTGCATGTTTTTAGGCAGAGGCATAGCTAGAAGCCTCCGGGCCCTGGTGCAAGAAGCGCCATGGGCCCCACCCAGGACCACATTCGCCCCCCTCGACTACATTGGCCCTCTCCAAAATGCCCCCATCTCCTACCTCCCTGGAGTGGCAGGAGCCCAGAGAGGCTGTTAATCTCCCGCGCGGTCCTCTTCAGTAATGCAGAGCGCTGGGAGATGATGTCATCTCCCAGCGCTCTGCATTACTACAGTGCCAGACGGAGATCGAGGGCGCCAGGCAGAGGGGTTGCAGGGGGCGGCCGGGCCCCCTGGAGCGACGGGCCTGGTCGCGGGTGTGACCCCTATAGTTACGCCACTGTCTTTAGGATATCTCTGCTTTAGTACAGGTAAATCAATCAGTAGCTCTACTGCTTTAACAGATCCACCTGTGCTGAAGCAAGTTTATCCTGAAAACATGATCTGCTGGTAGCTTTTGAGGCCCATGGTTGCCAGTGCATGTTCTAATCTAAAGCATCACCATAATCTGCTGCTCAGTACATAACAGTGCAGTAAAAATGTATGAGATAAATATCCTATAATGAAGAATACAGAGATCAGAGGATATATACAATGCATAACCTGTGAGAAAACCCCACATGTAAGTGCTTGCAATCAAATCTGATCAGTCTGTTACTCTCTAGCTGTTTTTGAACTACAACTTCCATTATCAGCCAGGCAAGGAACATATGGCTCACTGTGGGGTATTAGTGGTCCGACACAGGAACTAATCAGTATAAAGTGCCACACTGTTAGGTGCTTTTCTCAAAACTAATGTAAACTATAAACAAACCCAACATATAGGCAGATTGTATTTCTCTTTAAAATTAATTAAACATATCATAGACATACAGGGCCACTTTGATCTTAGAATAATAGTATGGCTTTTAAAAATAACTTTTTTGTAGTTTAGTATTCTAAAAATGTATTGTTTGCTTTAGAGTAAAATATAACTGAAAATGAGTAAAAGCAAAGGTGGAACAGTAACGCTTTGTGCCAAAAAAAACGTAAAATGTTTGAAACTGCAAAGGGATAGAGAAATGATGCAGGATAGACCACCAGATGGTAAACCTGGTACAGCAGGGCCTGCAGCAGAATTAAATCCTGCACAAGATGAAACAGGTGATTCTAGAACAGAAGAAAATGCAGTGGTGTCATCGATTAAAGGGATAGTAATACTTTGTTTTATCTTTATTTTATTTTGTAGGCATTAAAAAACATGAAGAACGATATAAGTCTTATCTCTCAAACCTCTATGGTTTGAGAGATGTTCACAAGCAAAGTTTCCCCTCCCGCCCCTTTTACCTAGTGTAAGCCATCTCTTCTCAGATGTGGAATCCAGTCCATAGACCAGACAGATAACAGAAGGGGAGTGGACAATCTTCTTCCTATGAGAACAATGAAAGCCCTGCCCCCCTTGACAAGTTTTTCAGGTTTTTCCCTTATCTTAATTGAAGATTGTACCTCTCTGCAATCTACCTGGGCGCCTCCCTTCTGCTCTGGCTGAGCAATGTTACATCAGTAAAAGGGGAGGGAGGGGGATACTTTATCATTGAATTACTCTTGAACTACAACTCTGACAGAATTGAAATAACACTCTCCCAAGTCCAAATACTATGATGATTAATTAGAGCTGCTTTTATTATGAACCATTACTACCCCTTTAACAGAGAAGAACTAGAGAGGCCAAAATAATTACAATAGAAGGAAATGAAACAAGAAATGTGGAATGTGAAGAAACAGGATGTGATACTGGGCAAGAAAAACCACGACCTACAACATCTGGGAATTTAAATTTCTTTACCAAACCTCAAGCAGGAGATTTTAAGCAATTTTTTGGGTACTATCCACTTTAGCCAAAAGATTGCCTTCTTAGAATAATGTTGAAATTCTCTTTTGAAGAAAGGATGGTTTAAATCGAAAGTGGCTTACATACTATTTCTGCACTGTTTGTCTTGCTCATGGGACCTCCAGTGAGGACTGTACTATAGGGTGACCACGTGTCCCTGATTGCCAGGGACAGTCCCTGATTTGAAATATGTGTCCCATGTCCCTGGCATCCTCCTTCAGGGACAATACAAAGTCCCTGAATTTAGATACCAGAGGACAGAGTTCTAATCGCGAGGAGAACTACCCATTGCCTAATGCGACCGAAAGTGATGCCTCTGCTGGGCTACAAGGAAATGGCTTCCAGACAGAGCGCTAAACACTGAGCCTTGATCCTGACATCAAACGGGAGCTGCAGTGGAATTTTGTTGCAGTGTAATGGTAGTCTAAGGCTTTGGGCGTGATGTAGCCTGCAACAGGCATCACTTTCTGTCATAGCCGTTAATGGTCAGTTTTCCCTCTAGTGTTTAGAACTCTGTAGTGCGCCTGTGAAAAAGAGGTTTGCTCACTGATGTCCAGAGATGTATAGTGAACCCTCCCACATAACTGCACTAGAGCCGAGGACACGTACTCTACTGCTCTCATCTCTGCAGTGTCCCTGAATGGCAGAATGGAAACGTGGTCACCCTACTGTACTTTGCATCAGGTTTTGGTTACAAACAGTTTAATCCTGAACATATTTATGAGAGAATATCAGAACACAAAGGCCGCAGTCAGCGTAGAAGATGTGTTGAATCTATTCTTGATGTTTGTTCACTATTCCAAAAGCAAAAAAAAATGTATTACCTTGCAGCTGAAAAAACAGACAAATTGTACTTGGTTATTCAAGTGATCAAACTGATTGGAAAATGGAATGAAAGTGGATGGCAGCTGTTGCAGGAGACTTTAGATTGAGATAACTTTCTGCAAATAATTATTTTGCTATCAGAATTCGATAATACATTACTGGAAAGTGTTGAAGAAATAACACAATTATCCAACATTTTTACCAACGGCTATTGTAAACTATATAATTGAAATGATTTCAAATGTAATAAAAACACATTGTCAAGGCAGTTTAGGACGTTAACATGTTTTCCACTGAAAAGGGCGCAACACGAGATATTAGTATTGTAGATCAGATGAGTATAGTCAGTGTATGATACCAGAACAAGACCCTCAAGAATGTTTGATTGCTGTAACTCCATGCACTACGATAACTGACAAAGCAATGATAAGGGTTCTTTGTAATACTGCAAGATACAGGTATAACCAGTGAAAATAAAATTGGTAATGCAGCATATTGTGTGCGCGTGTGTGTGTGTGTGTGTACAACAGCTTTACTGCTTATTTGTCTTCAGTGGCACCTGGCCAAATGCATATTTGGTGTTATGCCCATGTGCTGAATGTAGTCATGATTGATGTGACAGATGCAGTTGATGAAGGAAGTCTTTTCACTATGAAATCAAGTGCAGTTTTATCAGGGAATCTCATAAATGAATGGATGTCTGGACAGAACACAACAAACATAGATGTTCACCGGTTGACCACTAAAGAAAGACTCAATAGGGAGATTCATTGAGTGGTGATAAAGTGGAGATGACTTCACCAGTTTATCACTTCTCCAATCCCTATGTTATTCTATAGACCCTTTGCTGTAAGATCCCCAAAGTTGAAGAAATCTTAGTGCATAGGCTTCATAGAATAAAATAAGAATTGTAGAAGTGATAAACTGGAGACGTCATCACCTCTTTAGCACCTCTTAGTGAATCTCCCCCAAAGGCTGTCAGAAGTATCACTATTGATGAAGACGTTTAGTAGGATTAATGATCCATCAGACTATTTGTTAGTAGTCTTGATAAAGATGCTGGCAATGATCGCGTTGAAGAACAAAATTAATATGACATTTAAAATTATTTTAACAGCGCAACTCTTCTTACAAATCTTCCAGTATACTACATCATTTTCAAAATATTTTCAGGAAAGGGTCTCAGTGTATGGAAAGCACATAACATAGTGAATGAAACAATCAGAAGGTTAATTGCCATTTCATGTGACTTCAGATAGGTTAAAATCACCGCTCTAGAGTTTATTAACTGGGCCAGTGAGAATCCAGAAGAAGAGGATGAAGAAGAAATTGGAATAGAAATACCAATTATAAATCCAATATAAAAAAATATATATTACCTGGAGGAAGAGCAGAGGATGAGCCCATCATTGATGCAACACAAAAATACAAAATAGACGTTCACAATTGTGTATTCTGTATCGTTTGGAATAATAATCCTGTCTGAGTGCCGGAGTATTTGCTGATATGCATGTCTTTGATCTTTGAAATTTCATTAAAGTTCTTAAATTGCTATCAACTAATTTTGAAGTAATAACTAACAACATTTTAACCCTTAACAACAGGGCAATCCGGTGTTGTGTTGCTCTAGAGGACCAAGGCTTTTTTTTTACAGCAGTGCATTCTGGGATCTCATTTCAGGGTGCAGCCGTGCTGTGATCCCAGAATTCCATGATGTGCCAAGACCATCACCAGTCCTTAACGTCCAGACTGGCATGACAGTCCTGGCACGCCGTACATCGTTAAGATGTTGATGCTAATGCCACTCCAAGCCAAATATGTTAAGAGCTGATTGCATTAAAGGGGAACTATCACCCCTGTACAAGTTGACCTCATTGTCATTCTCATATAGCAATAATCACAGCTCTGCACCGCAGTCTGTCAATCTTCTTCTGTTCCTCTGTTGTCTTCTGTTCTGTGGTCGTGTTCCAACCTCCTCCAATGACGGAGGATTTCTCCATGTAAGCTGGTTGGAAAATAACAATATTTGGGGAGGGGACAGAAGAAGAGCTGTAACCATAGTCTGTCCTGAAGTAAGGACCCAGCTCATTTTTAATAATGTAAATTTTGCCACAGCATGCATTTTATAACCAAAAAACCCCAACTATTAAATGATTGAAGGGGTTAAAATTCCCATTTAAATCAATGGACATTTTTAGTTCTCCCACCATAGTGCAGTTGGACTGCCTCAGAATGCATCCACTTTCCTCTTGAACATACAGTCCCAAGGGGACTGATGCAAAGGGGGTGGGGCTTACCCACAAGTGGTGGCGGAGCTTAACCCCTTACCGCCCGAGGACGTACATATATGTCCCGAGTGGATGTCCCAGGTGGACAGAGGACGTACATGTACGTCCCGGAAGTCCTTTAAGAAAATATGAAAAAAAAAATGTTCAGCGGGCATTAAGTGCCAGCCGCGTGCGCCCGGTCACTAAGGGGTTAATGACATAAAAGTGGGTAGGAGGTGGGAGAAACTGAGTGAGGAAGGAGGAGAAACTCCCCACCACTGGAGGATCAGTGTCTGCTCCCGGAAACCCTGTAATCGGCTGCAAAATCCAGAGTCTCCGGTGCAGATCCAGAGAGATTCCAGGTATGAACATATATGGGATTTGTAAAACTCTTTCCAAATCACCAACGTGGTTTTAGCTAATGGGGTCCCTTTAACACCTTGCATGCTACAAACTTCTCTAGTGAGTTGCTCATCAGTGTCTCTCTTGGTACATACCTCCCAAGTGTCCCTCTTTAAGAGGGACAGTCCCTCTTTTAGACCCAAATCCCTCTGTCCCTCTTTTGCACCCTGATATCCCTCTTTTTAAGAGATAAGATTGCATGGTGTGTGTATATAAGTGTATCACATTGCTCCACAGCAATAAAACTTACATTATTGTTTGTTTAAATGTCAGTATATGTGTTTATAAATTAGTGTGTGTAAATAAAATACTTTGGTCTTGTTATAAGGAGGTGTCAATAGGTTATGAAATAGCCTGAAAATTATCGGTAATGCTCCGCCCACCAGCCACGCCCCCAGCAACACCCCCTAAAACACAAGTGTCCCTCTTTGGCAATTTGAAATGTTGGGAGGTATGTTAGTATATAAGGGGTTAAGAGCTTTTCTTATGTTTGTGTGTTCTAGGCTAAGGCTATTTTATGCAACAGGTTACAGTGGATGGAGGTAAGGGTTGAATTGTGTAAGGAGATATGCAGGCTGTTAATAACAACATTGTAAAAAATGAATCCTCTTTGACACGTTTCAAGGCTTGTGGCCTTTTCTTCAGGAAATGGCTAAAAGAAAGCCTGAATTGTCACTTTTAAACATCTGAGTGCCAGAGAGGTATCCAACTCGTTGATTCAATGTATTTTTAAATGGAAGTAACACCTTTTGACGACGGTTGAGAGTGATCTTTGCTGAAAAATACACTCGTTACTCCACAGCTATTCAGCGCGGGAAGTTGTAGGCAGCAGGAAAAGAGGAGCAGTTTCAGAGCAAACCAACTGCGTATAGGAGTCAAATGAAATATCCAAATCTACTGTTGATTGTAATGCTGTTTTTAACCACTTGAATGCTAGGGAGGTGTCCAACACATTGTGAGATAATATTTTGGAAGGATCTATAGAATTCAAGGAGTTAAAAGACCCATTTAAACCATCTGTTCACTGTGGTGCATTGATTTGCTCCAAAACTGTTTGTCTTGTACATACAGCCAAGTGTTATAAATTTATCAACCTATACACCCCTGTTTTAATTCCACAACCAACCACAGTCCTCTTGTTGCACAGTTCAGCTGCAATGAGGCCTCTGCTGATGAGTTTATAATCTAGAGGGAGTTAAAGAACAAGTGAAATACAATGTGCTAAGGTATGATATAGAGGTGATAAAGTGTAGATAACTTTTCCAGTGATAAAACTTCTCTAGTTCCTGTGTTATTCTATGGAGCCCATGCACTAAGATTTTTCCAGCTTTGGAGATCTTAGTTCATAGGTTCTATTGAATAACATAGGGATTTGAGAAGTGATTTAACTGGAGAAGTCATCTCCACTTTATTACCTTGTGCCTTAGTGCATAACCCCCAAGGAGTGTCGGGGTGGCAGTAAGGTGACCACAGTTCAGTTCTGCCATTCAGTGGAGAAGAGGACACCATTTAGTTCTAACCACTAGAGGGAGAACGGCTCACTGACATCTGTGACAGAAAACAATGCCTGTGTTGGGCTATGAGATAATGGACATCACACCCAAAGCCTTAAACTAGAATTACACTACAACAGAATTGCACTGCAGCTCTTGTTTAATGTGATGATCAATGCTCCGTTCTCCCTCTAGTGTTTAGTGCTCTGTCTGGAAGCCATTTTTTGTAGCCCAGCAGAGGCATCACTTCCTGTCACAGTAGGTAATGGGCAGTTCCCTTCTAGTGTTTAGAACATTGTGCTCTGGAGTCTTCATTCCAGGACTTTGTATTATCCCAGAAGGGGGATGCCTGGGACAAGGGACACACAATTAAAATCCAGGACTGTCCTGGGCAATCCGGGACCTGTGATCACCCTAGGCGGCAGTGCAGTTGGATCACTAGACCCTGACAGTTGGAAGCAGGAAGTACAATAGTTACTAATCAAGTGATATGTGGGGGTTTAGAAGAAGACAGAGTTGGTCTAGATTAGGGGGAAAGCAGCCTACGGCTATCCAGGTGTTGAGGACTATGGCCGATATTTAGAAAAGCAAACTGGAGTTATTCTGGAGTAATCCAAACACACCATAGGTGGACAAATAAAATGCCTGTTAATTTAAATCAGGCTTTTAATGCCTTGAAAGCTAGAGAGGTCTCCAATGCATTGCAATGGCATTAAAAAGCTCTTTTCAAGTATATGGTAATTTAGTAATATGTCCCCTATGGTGTTTACACCTGAATAACTCCGCTTCACCATGCCTGGGAACTCTCAGGGTTCTGGCCAAATTCTCAGGGTGAGAGAATCCAGTGCTATCTATTGTCTACTGTACTCTAGTTAATTGTGTCTTAATGGGATAGTAATACTTTGTTTTATCTTTATTTTATTTTGTAGGCTTTGAAAAAACATGAAGAACGATATAAGTCTTAGGTTTGAGAGATATTCACAAGCAAAGTTTCCCCCTCCTGCCCCTTTTACCTAGTGTAAGCAATCTCTTCTCAGATGTGGAATCCAGTCCATAGACCAGACAGATAACAGCAGGGGACAATCTTCTTCCTATGAGAACAATGAAAGCCCTGCCCCCTTGACAAGCTTTTCAGGTTTTCCCCTTATATTAATTGAAGATTGTTCCTCTCTGCAGTCTACCTGGGCACCTCCCTTCTGATCTGGCTGAGCAGTGTTACATCAGTAAAAGTGGCGGGAGGGGGATACTTTGTCATTGAATTACTCTTGAACTACAACTCTGACAGAACTGAAATAACACTCTCCATGGCCCAAATACTATGATGATTAATTAGAGCTGCTTTTATTATGAAACATTACTATCCCTTTAATCTCTAAATGTGTGTCACTTGTAGCAGGAAGGCAGAGGGGATGTTCTGCTTATCTTGTGTGCATTCCTGCAGTGATATCTTTTTTAACATTTGAGTTCAAGAGCGGTGCGCAATGCATTGCTTGGCTATGTGTTGTGTATCCCTCTGGCATTCAGAGGGTTAAGTTCTTGCATGTTCCTTGAGCACTGATTGGAGCACCTCTCGGTTAGCATGAGTAGGGACATACAGCTGATAATCTATATTATGGGAACTTTAAAGAGGAACTATCATCAAAATAACATTGCCCCCAAACCCTTACTAACATAGAGATAGGCAAAGGCATACTTCAATTAGGCTGAAGCTATTGAGGAGAAACAACTTCTTCGGCAGGCATCAGCTGCACAGATCTTATAAGAGAAGCTCTGTGCACCTGCACCATCAGTCACTTCAGGTACCTTAAGGTACCAAGGAACACCACTCACCAATCCTGGCAATGAACGGGACAGACAGTGCAGATGCACAGGGACATTTTCTCCAAGATGTCTGCTCTGTTGTCCACTAGTGCCTTCCAAAGGAGTTGTTTTTCCTCAACAATGCGGGACTGATTCAGCCTAATCGAAGTATGCTTTAGCCTATCGCTATGTTAGTAAGTGTTTGGGGCGCAGTGTTATTTTGATGATAGTTCAGCTTTAAGTGTTAAGTTTTACAAGATCTCAGGGTCAGCTCATTCTGAATGTTCCCAGGTATGTCCATCACAAAGCATTCAAAAGGATACCCCGTTTAGACTTTCTGGAATTGTTTTATTCACCTCGTGGAGAAATTGGTATACTCCAGAATTACTGCTTTTGATTTCGTCTTAACCCTTTGAGTGCCAGAGGGGTATCCAACGCATTGCAATGCGTTGGATACCCCCTCTGGCACTCAAAGGGTTAAAGCCCTGGGGGTGGAGATTGTGCAGAGAGCAAAGTATGAACAATTCTGGAACAAACCAAATGCTCCACAGGAGGCAATAAAAAGTCTCATTGATCCAAACTGGTATGTTAACCCTTTGAATATCAGATAGATCTTCAGCATATTACTTTGCCATGCTTTGGATAGCGCTTTAGCATTCAGAGGGTTAAACGACCCATTTAAATCAATGGGAATTTTAGCAGTTTATATTTGTCCCCTATGGTGTAGTTGGTTTGCTCCGGGGGTGCACTAAGGTTTGATAAGGGTGCAGTTTGAGATGAACCCAAAATCATCTTGTGGTATGCACCAACGTCCTGCCACGTCAATGGTCCTTAAGGGGTTAAAGGGATAGTAATTCTCATGAGAAATTAAGCTTTGATCATTCATCATAGTTTTTCAACAATGCAGAGCGTTATTACAATGCTGTAATCTGTCTAGTTCATGTGAAACTATATTTATTAAGTGTCCCCTCCCTCCCCTTTTACATACATAATGCTGCCTCCCCTCACAGCAGCAAGCCAGCAATGAGGGACAATCTTCTGTCAACATAAGGTAAAACCTGCCCTCCTTCTTAAAGGGGACAAGGTTTTCTTATACTGATAGACAAGATTATCCCCCGTTCTGACCTGTCTGGTCCTCTGAACTCATTCCAGATCTGATGGAAGGTATCATTACTTATGTAAAATGGGCTGGAGGGGGACACTTTATAATATAATTATACATAAACTAGACAGATTAAAGCATTGTAATAATGCTCTGCATTGTTAAATGACTACGATGAATGGTTGAAGCTTAATTTATCTAGAGCTATTACTATCCCTTTAAAGTTCCCATAATATAGATTATCTGAGATATATCCCTGATTGCTATAATCAAGAGGAGCTCCAATCCGTCCTCAAGGATTAAATAACATACAGCAGCCCTAAGTATATCACTGCATGAACACACACAAGACAAGCAGGACTTCTTCCTCTGCCTTCCTGGTACAATAAGTAAAGGTACCTTGTTAGCCAGGAGACTGGTAGATTAATAATAATACCTCTCAGTTGGCCAATAAATTAATTATTTTTACTCTACCAGTTTACTGGTACAAGTGGCACCAATTCCCCTAATTCTCCAAACTGAGATGGCAAAGTTGGGATCATCTCATGGCTTTCTATGGAGATAGAGAACAGTTTTCTGTCTGCACTGGAGAGCCGAGATAACCTTCTGAGTTCCAGTGGGAATGCAGCACATTGTTCTGAAATGCTTTGAGCAGCTCTGTGGCACTCATATAGTCCCATGCCATAGCCACCTAACAGCTGACTGAGGTAAACAAACAACCTGCAGCCTAACTACTTAAGGACCGGTGACATACCAGGACCTTCATCGGTGTCCTTGCCTAAAGGAATGATGACGGTCCTGGCACTCCATGTATTTTGTGCTCCTGCGGGAGCACTGTGGCCACTACTGGGGTCTAAAATTGACCACTCCAAGACCGGAGTGGTCACTATCAGACCCCCCTGTTCTGTGAGCCGGCACACATTATCAGCCACGTGTGCTGGCTCGCCGAATGGGATCACACCAGCCCATCCCGGAGAGTCCACCGTTGTTAAGGGGTAACATTTGACTGAGGTAAATACAGAACTGGAGCTGTTACATGTAAACAGGGGACTATCAGCCAATCAGCTGCTTCATGTAAACAAAAGACTTAGCAACACATTTCCTTGAGGAGTGTGGCTGAGTCTTGTGTGTGCATGTATCAGCTGATCAACAGCCAGTCTCATATTTACATGTAACAGCTGATCTGCCTGTTCCATCTGTTAGGTGGCTGGTTCTTTGTTTACTTTAGTCAGCTGAATGAAAACGGTGAATGAAACATGTTGCCACAATGAAAAGAGGGATATCAGAATCTCGCCTGCATCAGAAGGGTGAGATTCTGATATCGCGGGCTTAAAGCATTGCGCATTTTAATAGTGGTTCCAGAGCAAGCTTACCCCTACCACATACATGGATGTAAGCACCAGCAGTAGCTGGATGTGATTCCTACATGCGCTGTGTGTAAGAGCTGCAAGATGAAATGCACGAAGCAGAGTGTGCAGGGTGTACAATATGATTTTGAACGTTAAATATTAAAATGATCAACACTTTAAGCCTGAAATATCAGAATCTCGCTCTTCTGATGCGGACGAGATTCTGATATTGCCCTTTTCATTGCGGCGACATGTTTAATGTGCCATTTTCTTTGTCACCAAATAGTGGGCGGCATTTCAAAAGGATCCCTCTTTGCATACCTAATGTTTAGTGAATATGGTGAAGTGTGTTCTATTCTCTATGGTTAAGTGATCTCCACACATTGCCAGACGCACTTTGCCATTACATTGATCTTTAATGCATCTTCCCAATTTCTTCTTAGTATATCAAACTCTAGGGTTTGTTTTAATGTCTCACAGTGGCCACAACAGCCACTGGGAACAGATCTCTGACTCTGCCTGCTAGATTGGCTCCCATAGAAACAGACCTTCCAGTCCCCAGGTATATCATGATTGTTTTCTTCACTGGAAAGCATCAAAGGAGTTAAAGAGATTAATTTTCACAGGGATGTTATAGGATATGCTACCTTATTTTAAACTTAGTTTCTGCTGTTGACTTTGTTTAATTTATATACGAGACAGAAATATATTTTTAAAATATACTGTAGGTCAACATTAAATAATAACTCATGTGTACTGTAATATCACAGTTACTTTCAGCTGACATCCCTGTAGATCTATTAGTTATGTTTAAGGAACTCTTTTGTTTCCAGTTCTTTAGAACTCCACCAGTGTTCTCTCAAAGTAATGGATGCTGAAGGAAGCCCCACACGCAATTTACTGAGGTTAATGGGGGAGCGAGGATGCACCACAAAGGATCTGACCGAGTTCTTACAAAACATTGGCCAGTCTGATGCTATCCAGTTGTTAAAGCCTCCAGGTTAGTTTTCAATATTATTATATCTTTATGAGGTAACAGTGAGTTAATGTAAAGCAGAATATAAGGTAACCCTACACCTCTAGCCATACCTGGTACTCATATGGAGATAAAAATATTCCTCTGTATATGTCCTTTGACTTCATTCTGAGCACTAATTTATGATCACGAACTACAGTACCATTATATCTCCCTCTATATGAGAACCAAATAGGTTTTTCATTGTTCAAACCACAGTGTAAGCTCCTCTACCAAAGAAGGACTACAGGGAAAGGGAAGGAATGGGGTATTATAAAACCAGGACAGCATTTTAAGCCCTTAAAGGGGTAGTAGTGTTTCAAAATAAAAGCAGCTTCAATTAATCTTCATAGTATTTGGGCCATGGAGAATGTTATATCAATACTGTCAGAGTTGTAGTTCAAGAGTAATTGAATGATAAAGTATCCCCCTCCCTCCCCTTTTACCTACTGTAACTCTCCTCCCCTTGGATGTGAAATCTGGTCCTGGGACCAGACAGATCACAGCAAGGGACAATCTTCTTACTGTGAGCATAAGGAAAACCCTGCTCCCCTTGACAGCTTTTTCAGGTTTTTCCTCTTATGCTAATTAAAGATTGTCCTCTCTGCAAGCCATCTGGACACCACCTTTCTGCTCTGAGGTGAGCAGTGTTACATCAGTAAAAGCGGCGGGAGAGGGATACTTTATCATTCAATTACTCTTGAACTACAACTCTGACAGTATTGAAATAACATTCTCCATGGCCCAAATACTATGAAGATTAATTGGAGCTGCGTTTATTTTTAAACATTACTATCCCTTTAAAGCGGACCTTTTACTTTGTAGAAAGTTGCCCTGCAATAATTAAACATGTGGCAACTAGTTTCATAATACTTCTATTACCTCTCAGAAGTAGCAGATTCTAATGCAATCCTTAATCTTAGGAGACCGGAAGCCAGGCATCAGTGCAGACATCTTGTCTGTGCACCTGTGTTGTCAGTCCCAGTCTCCTCTGAGAATCATTGCGCTGTGCCACAAGGTAACCGGAAGGGACTGATGGCGTAGGCGCACAGACTGCACTAACCTGGTCATCAGTCTCAGAATATTACGGATTCCTTTAGAATCTGCTACTTTTGAAAGGTAATAGAAGTATTATGCAGCTAGTCGCCATATGCTTAATTATTGCAGGGCGACTTTCTACAAAGTGACAGTTCCGCTTTAAGGTCCGTGGATGTGGCAGGACTGTCACAACTTGCAGTGCATTAAGAACCAGTGATGACACTGACATTTCATGACTTGTTTTTGAAGTGATCACACTGGGAGTATAAAACTGACTGTCCCAGCTCATTCAGCAAGCTGATACATATGATCACTCACGTGCTGGCTCCCTGAATGTACTCTATCTGGTCCTGTAGGGTAAAAAAAAAAACCCTGTCAGCCTGGTACTTAAGGGGTTGAAGATTATGCCTGACATCTCAAATGTTGTGGAATACATATAAAGCTGAATTTAAGCGTTAACATTTCTTTAAATTGTGCCACACTGCCAGAGCACATTTTTATAGGAACTTTTTTTCAATGTAATAAGCTGGTACACCTCCTAATAGTAAACTCCATGTATCTTAAAGTGGAACTACCACCCCTTCTAAACTTGCCCGCAAATAATTACCCATCTGGCGACTAGATGCTCAATAGCGCTAGTCGCCAGAATTATTACTATTCTATACTGCTCCCGGACTGACAGTCAGGAAACAGCGTAGACCTCTTTCCATAGTGACGTCTACATGCCTGCGCTGTCTGTCGATTCCGGTGCCATTCGGCTCCTAGCAACGCCTCCTAGAGCAGACTGGGACTGACAGCGCAGGCACGCAGACGTCACTATGGAAAGATGTCTGTGCAGTTTCCTGGCTGTCAGTATCGGGAGCAGTGTATAATTCTCAACAACCAGGTAATAATTCTGGCGACTAGCACTACTGAGCAGCTAGTCGCCAGATGGGTAATTATTTGGGGGCAAGTTTAGAAGGGGTGGTAGTTCCACTTTAATCATTTTGATCACTATGGCCAGGGGCAAAATTAGAACCTGCTGGGCCCTGGAACAAAATATGAGGCTTCCCCCACCCAGTCCAGGGTCAAGTTTGAACTAAGTGCTGACACAGACCCAAAATGTACTGTGCTTTGCAAAGAGTTGGACATCTCTCTGGTGTTCAAGGGGTTAAAGAAAAGAAGAGAAAGGGCTCACCAAAACTATTGTTATTTCACTGTCTGGCCACACATGAAATCAGCAGCCACCAGTCAATTCAGAAAACTGGTCTGATTGTAAGGGGTCATAGGCATACCTAGGATCTTTCCTTTTTGCAGTCCCCAGAGGTGCAAATTGCAGCAAAAAAGGGAGGGTTTACCTGTGATTGGGGCTTTCTGGGGCATCATACAAGTGGGGAAGGAGGCAAAGTGGGAGGAACTGGGTGGGTCCTAAAGAAAACTCCCACATTCAGAGAATCAGCCTCTGCCCCAGAGACCTGGTAATGCACTGTCAAACTGAAGTCTTCGAGGCAAATCCGGAGAGTTCCCAGGTCATAGGACACTGCAGAGCCAAAGGTCCGCATGGGTAGTCTGCCTACTCTCAACTGCATCCCCTGACTATTACTCAGTCCTGTGTGGATTTGTTCTACAAAATAAATTCTTACTTAGTACTGGATATTGTGTCCACGAAAGCAGATGATTGTTGTCTGACTCGAGGACCGCAAGCGCTTACTGAATCCTGGAAATCCTTTAGAGGGAGGAATACGCAGACTTGATGTTCTGCAACAATGATTCATTTGTGTCTCCATACACATGATTTTGAGTATTATTTAACCCTTTGAGTGCCGGAGGGGTATGCAACACACTCAAAGGTTTAAAGATTCATTTTGGAGAACCAATCCTTAAAGAACTGACTCATAGTGGTCATTAGAATTTTCTGCCCAGATAAGAATCAGTTTACAGTATTATTAGGAGGTGTCAGTGTTTCTTTGTAATAGATTTTACTCTAATGAGGATTTAAACGTTAACATCATCTATGAATGTGAAAATGACACTTTCAATGCCAGGTATATTTTATGATTTATTTATATATAATTATCAAAGATGGTAACCTTAACACTTTGAATATCAGACTGGTGAGCAACGCATTGCCGAGAAAAGTGTTAATTTGTTTGATAATCATAGACTTACAGAACAAACAAGAAGCAGGGCCATGACCTCAGTCAATTTATTGTTCTATATTTCCCATTCAGCTGCCCTGGTAAGTTTTACCTTACCATCACATTACTGTAACTTTCCATACCTAATGATAATTTCTAGCTATACCTCTTCCCTGTGTCTTTTATGCTGTGATTGTATCATTCTCATCCACTTGCGTGCACCAGTTTTGTTTATTGAACTTTGCAGCCTACTGCAATAAAACTGTAATAGTGTAACATTAAAGGTTTTGTGCAACTAGCTCTGTGACTGATTATTGCTATAATATTCACCTAGTGCAATTAGGAAGATGAAAAATCCTTACTGCAATGTATCAATGTCCCTGGAATCAAAACTGTTACACATATATATATATTCTTTAACCCGTTAAGAACAATGAGCATGAAAAAGTAATATACGTGTTAACCTTCTGAGTGCATGAGAGGTGTCCTACGTATTGCGTTGCAATGTGTCGGATACCTTCTCTGGCACTCAAAGGATTAACACTCAGTCTTCTATTAGCGGATCACTTCTGTCCTCTGTCCGGGCAGTGGCAACATTATAAACATACAACCCTCAGTGTACAGGACCCAATGGACTACTCCTCTTCAGTTGGACATGCCTCTGGTCCTTAAAGGGTTAAGAAGGATCATGCATTCTGAATGCTTTAGTTATAATAACCAGAAGCCACTGTCATGTCTGCCTCCATGGACAGGGCATCAAGGGCATAATTCAAGGGCTTGTAGCATTTTCTGGCCATAATAAGGGAAGAAGGGGATTTTTATTATTAGGACATAGTAGTTCTCATTTAACTATTAACCTTTTAAGTGCCAGAGGGGTATGTTATGCGTTGCAAAGCAATGCCCTGAGCACCCACTGTCACACAAAGGGTTAAAAGATTAAAAAAAAAATGTTTACATTTTTTTCATGTGATAGAAACATAGATTTTGATGGCAGACAAGAACCAATGGGTCAATTCAGTCATCCCATTTTCCAGATATAATGCAGAATAGACATATCCATCAGGCATTTTTAATTCTTTTACTATATTGGCCCCTGCCACTTCTGCTAGGAGGCTGTTCCATGAATCTATCACTCTTTCCATAAAGTAGCACTTACATTACTTCAGAACTTTTCCTCCCATCTAACTTTAGGTCATGCCTTCTTATTCCAGTAAAAAATGCTTCCCTTCAAAACTTTATTAAACCCTTTATTGTATTTAAACATATCTATCATATCCCCCTTTCCATTCCTCTCTTCCAATCATATGTACATGCTAGATTTAAAGCCCGTGTACACGGGACAACACTGGCAGTGCTGCAGTCATGTGCAGTACTGACTGCCGTACTACGCATGACTGCAGCGCATGCAGCCGTCTCTACTGCACATGACGGCTTCTGACAAACATCCTTAGTGAATTATAATATAGGATGTAGGTCTAGCAGTCTACCCTGGTAACTTTTGTCATGAATACCTTGCGTCATTTTAGTGGGTCTTCTTTGAACTGCCTGCAATTTATTAACACTTTGAGTGCCAGAGAGGCATTCAGTGCAGTGCATTGGATATCTCTTTGGCATTTAAATGGTTAATGTGCTTCTGGAGCTGTGGTCTCCAGAACTGTACACAGTATTCCAGATGAAGGCAACCACAGATCTATACTGATCTTACTGCTAATATCTCTTCCTGTACAGCCCAGTATCTGCATAGCTTCTCCTACTGATTCACTGCACTGTTGGCTTACATTCAAGTGATTTGAAATAATAACTCCCATGTTCCTTTCTTCTGCTGTTGTTGCCAGCAAAGTACCATTAAGTCTGAATTCCACATCTGGGTTTTTAAGTCTGAATTGCAGTGAAGCATGCTTCACAATGTGTTTTGGATGTCTCTTGCATCCATGGGGGTTGAGGATTAAACAAACAGCACATATAAAAATATCTAAAATATACACATCATACGCAATATACATGCCAGCATTTTTAAAACTCTTTCTTCAGTGCATGAATACTTACATTGAATAAATCTGCTCATTCTATGACCACTTATCATGACCATTTTGACTCTTATTTACTTCTAAAGCAGAGCTGTCCAAGTTCAGTCCTTAATAGCCACTAACAAGCCAGGATTTCAATCACATAAATTCAACAGTGACCTTGAGGAAGCATCAAAGGCAGGGGACCCTCACAAAATAGTCATATCAGTTCACTAGTGAAGTGAACTAGTAGTATTAAGAGTTGCACGTGAGTTACACAGGAAGATAACTCTGCTAAGGAAGGACTGGTAAAACATGGTACCATGAGGGAAGGAAGGACTGCAGTTGCCCTCTTGTAGAGACAGCAGCCTGACCCCAGCATTGAACGCAATGAGCTGCAGTTCATCTTCCAGCTGCAAACTGTATTGCTCTGCCTGGAGCAGAGACACAATGGTATTTGGTACAAAGAGCAAACTGCGTAATCTTGGCAGTACCAATCTATTCATTGTAACATAATTTAGTCATAACTTGGCGCCGGTGGAGCCTATGACTAAGTGAATTCCCATTCACGAAATGCGTTAGGCTGATCGTGGTCATTTTTTGTGCTGTTTCATCAATGCTGCTGAGATGTTTTTAATATGAAGAAATAAACCAGTAAATAAATAAACCTTAACCTTTCTCCTATACCTGTACACAATAGTCAATACCATTTCCTATGGCGTCTTTACTTCCTCATTACTGATCCTCATCTACCTTAGGTGTCTTGGCTGCACACTTTCATGGTTTAAAACTTTGTGTGCTTTGCAATGTGTTGGATATCTTTCTGGCACTCAACGGGTTAATGTGGCCATTTATTTACTAGTTTATATGCTCCATGCACTCCCAAGTTTGTTGGCAGTTTTATCAGTTTTATGTTTGCAATGCGTTGCGTGTTTGCAATGCTTTGTTTACCCCTCTGGCACTCAAAGGGTTAGAGCAATAGTAACATTTTCTTTTTAACTACATATTCTGCACCGACATAATATATACAGTCAAATTGCTTATACTTTTTATTTTTTTATTTTATCTGCTCATTTTTTACTCTTTTATGTCCTTCATAATGAGCTACCTAGATCCATACCTCCCAACATTTCAAATTGCCAAAGAGGGACACCTGTGAATTAGGGGGTGTTGCTGGAGGTGTGGCTGGTGGGCGGGGCATTACCAATAATTTTTAGGCTATTTCATGACCTATTGACACCTCCTTGTGTAACTGAATAAATTGCTCATAACAAGACCAAAGTATTTTATTTACACAGACTCATTTATAAACACATGTACAGACGTTTAAACAAACATTAATGTGAATTTTATTGCTGTAGAGCAATTTGATACACTTATATGCACATCACACAGTCTGATCTCCTAAAAAGAGGGACATCAGGGTGGGAAAGAGGGACAGAGGGATTTGGGTCTAAAAGAGGTACTGTCCCTCCTAAAAAGGGACACTTGGGAGGTATGAAGATCTGTTTGCAGAGAGCTTCCTGTCAGAGAACATGAAAGCAGGACTAGTGATAAAATATAAAAAAAGATACAAGACAGCGAACAGAGAATTAATTCAGTGTGGCAGGGAGAGCGTAACATTGCATTACATCCTGTTGTTATAGACCAGAACACTGGGGAAACTTGGAAACTGATATCCAATTAGCTCACTGTCAGGTTCATAAAAATGTGACACAAACAGCTGAAGAGAGAAAAAAAAATAAAACGTATACACAATTTCACTTTAACTTGACATATTCTGTAAGTACATAATGTGTAAGGTCAAAAATAAAGGGTTACTATTCCACTGAAGTGGAAATAACCCCTAATAACAACATGGGTGATTTTCAGAGCTTTTTGTCTTTTAGACACAAAAAAATAAATAAATATATATATATATATCTAAAAGAGAAAGCCTCATTACATCATTTATGTCTCCTCAGGAGACACAGACAGAAGAGAATGCCTCATTATATAATTTGTCTCCTCAGGAGACACGCACACCCAGGGGGCGGCAATAAGGAGGAGATATTCATGTCTCCTCCATACTGCAAGTCCTGCAGATACACAGGAGCGTGATCTTGACAGGAGTGGGCAAGGGCCGAAGGACCCTGGCCACTCCTGTCAAAATCAATGCAAGGAGTAGCTAACTTTCCTCACTATCCGGCTAAAAAACAAAAACCACGGACAACACACACTCACTAAAGGAAAATACAGACATGCCCCACTCATACAAACCCAAAAAAAGAAACCACACAATACATCCAACACATGCAGCACTCACACATACAGCCTCTCCCACGCCAGCCCCTATGCTCAGACATGCTCCACTCTCACCACATTCCCACAGGCCGCTCCAGCAGGTATCAGCGGCGGATCATCGTGGGGAGGGATTGCAGGAGCCATACAGTACAGAGGTGGACATGGAGGGATCTATGGTCTATCATGTCAACTCACTGCCTCCCAGCACTGCCTTTCCAGTGCCCACACTACAACATCTGTCACTTAACCCTTTCAGTGCCAGAGGACTATGCAATGCATTGCTTACCCCTCTTTCACTCAAGGGGTTAAAGTGTTTCACTACAAACAACTGCTCCGCCAGGTAGAATGCAGTAACCCTACAGCCCTATGTTTTACGTCATGCACACACGTGTACATACAAGAGAGCGTGTGTGTGTGTGTACGTTTGTACATACATTCATTTTCTGCTCATCTGGGTATTATAGTTACTAGCTTAAAGTGTTAGTAATGCCCCATTATAAATAGCCTTTATTTTGTAGAGCTTCAAAAGTTGAATATAATGCTTGCAAACCAGACACATTTTTAGACCATTCCAAGGAAGTCATTCATTTTAAATAACGCGATTGCGGCTCTGCTGCAGAGCCTTCATGTCGGCCGATATGGATCTCCTGCTGACAGCTTTACAGCTGACAGCAGGACACATCAAAGTTTGAACACCGATATCTCTCAAACCATAGCGGTTTGAGACATACGGCTTTTTGCATTATATTCAACTTTTGAAGCTCCACAAAATAAAAGCTATTTATAATGGGACATTACTAACACTTTAATTTATTTGTAATTGTATTCATATTAGACAGTACTGGCTCATATTAACATTCCATAGTGCTCTCCCTCCCAACTGCCACTTCTTGCCAGCCACATTCAAATATTCCACATTGCTTCCCCCCCCCCCCCGCCACTCTCTGCCGGCTGGTACTAGCTAATGTGTATAAACGACATAGTAACATAGTTGGTGAGGTTGAAAGAGACATGCATCTACATATTTGGGAATTTTCAAAATTAGCTAACCCTGTGATCTAGCTGGGGATATTGGAATTATAATCCTGACTAGGGTCTCAGGTTGTCCACCACTGATACAGATTCTCTTTGATAAGTTATTATTATTATTCTTTATTTATATAGCGCCAACTAATTCCTCAGCACTGGGCTTCCTTTAATCCAAAGGTTCTCCAATCAGCCCCTGAGGAACCACTGATATACAATAATTTAGAACACACATAAAGATAAACTAGACTTCTCCCTCTACATTCCTGGTATAAATATCACCAATCTAGAGACTAAAGAAGCAGTTAATTGGTGAAGATCAGGAAAGTAGGTAGAGTTGGACTCACGCTGAGATTTTCCCCCTTTACCCTGAGATTTGGGTTAAACCCATAGAGTTCCAAGGTAAGTGCATCCATGAAGTTCAACCTTTACTGTATCATCTCTGTTTTTGATGATTCAAAGAAAGGAAAAAAAATTGAAGCCATTTTCAATTATGTTCCAAGAAAGTAAAAAAAAAAAAAATTCCGGACTCTGTAAGGCTCTCCCCGGATCAACTCCTTGGGGTTATGCAAGAGGTGATAACATGGATATGAGTTCTCTAGTGATATCACTTCTCCAAATCCTATGTTATTCTATGGAGCCTAAAAATCTAAGCGAATTGACTCCATAGAATAACATAGGAACTGGAGAAGTGATATCGCTGGAGAAGTCATCTCCACATTATCACCTTCCCATCATCTCACCTTAGTGCATCTCCCCCCACATCTTCCTATCTGTATTGTAACCAACCTTCAAACCGTCTATATTGTTCTGAGCTAAAAAGTATCCCATTCATTTTTTAAACACATCTACAATATCAGCCAACAGAGTCTGCCAAGGCAAAAAAATTCAGCATCGACTTTGTGTTAGTTGAAATGGCATTTCATCTAGGCTTAGAGGGATAGTAATGTTTCACAAAAACAGCAGCTCCAATTAATCTTCATAGGATTTGAGCCATAGAGAGTGCTATCTCAATACTGTCAGAGTTGTGGTTCAAGAGTAAATGAAGGATAAAGTTTCCCCCTCCCGCCCCTTTTACCTAGTGTAAGCCATCTCTTTTTAAATGTGGAATCTGGTTGTAAGACCAGACAGATAACAGAAGGGGACAATATTCTTCCTATGAGAACAATGAAAGCCCTGCCCCCCTTGACAAGTTTTTCAGGTTTATCCCTTATCTTAATTGAAGATTGTCCCTCTCTGCAATCTACCTGGGCACCTCCCTTCTGCTCTGGCTGAGCAGTGTTACATCAGTAAAAGGGGCGGGAGGGGGATACTTTGTCATTGAATTACTCTTGAACTACAACTCTGACAGAATTGAAATAACACTCTCCAAGGTCCAAATACTATGATGATTAATTAGAGCTGCTTTTATTATGAAACATTACTATCCCTTTAATGGATGCCCCCTTGTTTTTTTTCTTAGTTCTGTAGCCTTGAATATAATTGTATGTACTGTAGAAACATAGAAGTTGATGGCAGATAATCAGTTGACCCATCCAGAATGCCTATTACCCTAGCTAGTTATCTCACCCTTATTTATTCTTAGAATAGCCATAAATTCATTGCAAGTGTTCTTAAATTCTAATCATGTAATAATCATGACCCCCACCCCCAGCCACCCACTGGTGCCTCTAATGTAAACAACCCCAGTTTGGTGAGTCTCTCTAAAAGGCAAAATCATATCAAGATATATGCTCCCCCCGAGATGAGCATGTGGACAGGTGGCAGTACATCCAGTGGTCCTTTGGTTGGTTCACCATTAAGGACCACATAGACATCTTTCAGGAGCCAGCACACATGACTGATCACGTGTACTGGATTGCCGAATGAGAGTCTGAAACTGACTACTCCAATCTGGGAGTAGACAATTTCAGACTCCTGTAGTGTGTTTGCAGCTCTCTTGCAGGAGCACTGTGAACAGTGCATGGACAGTGCATGGACACCAGTGACGTTTCAGGAGCGTACCCGGTCTTTAAGGGTTATACCTGCCATATCTTTGGTACTGAATATAATATAATGAAGAATATATTATATTGTATGGATAATTAAATATTTGTTTTTGTTCTAGGAATAAAGGTCATTAAACAACCTGAATCAATGGCAGTTTTATCTGGGCAAATGGTGAAGCTGTGCTGTGTAGCAACTGGACATCCTGTTGTCAATTATCAGTGGTTTAAAATGAATAAGGAGGTATTTACATGAATCTAATAATTATATAGTACTGGGGGGGAAATGGATACAGTCATTCATTGCATTGCTTTTTGACCAACTTCTGCTATCCAGTTGCAGAAAGGAGATAAAACTCAACATGCACCCGATTTCTGGGGCCTCTAACATGGAAAAAAACAAATGTGTGTATCTCTCTGTATCTCTCTCTCTATTATATAGATATATATATACTAGTGTAAAAGCCCGTGTACAGGTCCAGGTGATGGCAGCGCACACGATGCAGTCATACTCTTTAGCGAGTGCCCAAAAGCACAGAATGCTCCCAGCACAGAACTCCTAGCATTCTGTAGTCCCAGCATTTCGTGCTCCCAACATTCCTACGCATCCCAGCATTCTGTGCATTCGGGCAATCTGTACTGTGCATGACTGCATTGGACAAACGTCCTAGCGTTTTATTATATAGTATATGAGGGAGAGAGAGGAAGGAGAGAGAGAGAGAGGCAGAGATATGTACGGAGATGTACATAGTGAAATAGCTCAGCTGGTTAGTGCATCAGCTGTGGAATCTGCTCAAGACTCAGGGTCGCAGGTTCTAGTCCCCAGCAGGGTCAAATATCTGCCAACCTGCACTGGACCAGCTTGACAGATTATGGTCCATACCTACAGCTTGCTGAGGAGACCATCCTGCACTGGATTGACAATGGCTGCAGCTTTATTATATACACACTTGCAATGCTGCTGCCTAATGGTCCTTAACCTGTTGAGTGCCGGAGAGGTATCATACATTGGATACCTCACTGGCACTCAAATGGTTAAAGAATTAAAATACAGTTTGAGCTGTATTAAGCATAAAAATGAAAATCTCCCAAAACTAAGAGTACCCATGTATTGCAGGAAAAGTCCAATAACATATGTTTTTCATAAAAAAAAATACTGCACTTTTAACAATATATATGTTGTAGGGCATTTCTTACTGAGTAAAACAAGTGTAATCCCATTACTTAGCAATGCTTCTTTCAAAAATTATTAAAAAGTTAACTTATATTTTCTGACAGCGTCATTTCAAGATGTTTTTCCGCAAGGTGGCGCTGTTGCTGCATCCATCTGTGTAAAGCTGGGTACAAAAAAAGTCTTAAACTTGTTTGTTCCATAAAAATGTAATAAAAAATAGCAACAGAAAAAACATAACAAAATATTAATAATAATGCTAAGTACTGTACACTGTCAATGCAAATAATTATTAATAATGCTGTTTTATCCAATCATCTGGTATGCAGGTTCCACAGGGCAATTCACCGGAGCTGGTAATGAACCCCGTTCATGTGTACGATGCTGGGTTCTACATCTGTCGTGTAAACAACATAAATTCCTTTGATTTCAGTGAATGGGTGCAGCTGGATGTAATTGAAAGTAACCTGACTTGTCATGGTAAGGGTTTATTCACACGGGTGACTTGTTGTAGCAGTGAAATCATCATCATCCTATATAATAAAAGGCCAGAAAGTTTGTCACGATGCAGTCATGCGCAATGCCCGCGTTCAGCCAGTCTCTACTGCTCATGATTGCATTGTGTGAGTGAGGCGGCGCAATCACATGGAGCAGTGAGGTAATGGCAGTATGCAGAGCAGGTCCAGGTAATGTTAAATCTTTGAGTGCCAGGGGGGTACGCAACGCATTGCAAAGGGTTAAGAGGACGGTCCTGCTCTGCGTACTGCTGTTACTTCACTGCTCCATGGCCCGTGCACACTGACTTTTACACTAGTCCTATATAATAATTTGCTAAAACGTGTGTAACGACAAAGTCACGCACAGTAGAGACTGCTGCGCGTGCTGCAGTCATGTGCATTAGAGACTGCCTGCGCCTCGGTTAATACAGAGCTGGACACTCCTTCGGAGCGTCCAGCTCTGTATAAGCCGTGGCGCGAGCAGTCTCTACTGCGCATGACTATCCCGCAACCGTCTGGCAGTGGCACTGTGGCCCGTGTAACGGGCTCTTCAACTAGTATGGAATAAAAGAGACATATATTGAGAGCTTTTTTCATGCAGTTTTTGTTGTGTTTTGCATGCAGTTTAAAGCGGAACTATCATCAAGTTACATTTAGCCCCAAATCCTTAATACTTTAGCATTATACATATAAATACTTGTATTTTGCAGCATAAGTCCGGCATAAGTAAGAAATAGAACTTTTTAGGCAGGCAGCAGAGGCAGGGGTCTTGCTGTAGGCGCTTTCTGCACCTGCGCTGTCAGTCCCTTCTGGTGCCATAAGGTACAAAAGCATTCAACTCACCATTCGTGGAGGTGAAGAGATGTCTGCACTGTTGCCTGCTGCTGCCTGCCGAACCAGTTCTATTTTTCACTAATGCCAGATTTATTCTGCAAAATACAAGTATATATATATATATAATGTATTAATTATTTGGGGCTAAAAGTAATTTTGATGATAGTTTGTTTTTCTTCCAGTGTCCCTTGCCCTCTATGACAGACGCTTATGAAAAATTCATTCTGCGGGTTTGCATAGGAACCAGTGCTACACTGCAGTCTGTGGAGGGGTTATGTACTAAGGCGTGATAAAGAGGCGATAAAGTGGAGATGACTCCTCCAGTGGTATCACTTCACCAGTTTCTATATTATTCTGTAGAGCCTATGCACTAATATCTCTTAAGTTAGATAAAAAAGTGCATAGAATTTGGAACTTCTCCTCTTTATCACCCCTACATCACAACTTAGTGCATCCCCCCTGATGATTCCTGCTGGCTCCTATGACATCAAACCTACCTACTTAGCCAACTGGAGCAAGGCTGCCACTGGCAACTTCAGCTTTTTCTGAAGCGGGCTAAGAAGCTTGTTGTTGAGAAGCACAGCTACTGTACAATAATGCTGCTACTTCCAGAGGTTGAATGTCAATACAAAGCTCCAGTGTGTGTGATATGATCACTGATGCAGTGCTGTTTGTTGGCCCTTTATAAACTCTGCATAACCCTCTGAGTTCCAGTAGAGGTATCTAATGCAATGACTGGAAATGTGTTACGTATACCTCTGCCACTCAAAGAGTTAAAGTGGGCCTGCCATTTTATAAGACCACAGGTAATTTTGAAAACATTTCCGTAACAAACCTTTTTCTTGTATTAACCATTTGTTATTTAAAAAGTTTTAAAGTTATTAAAGTTTTTTATTATTTTATGCTAATTGATGCTAAGACTACTTCGATATTTTATCAGTGCACTTTCCCTGCAAGCCGATCAAATAGGGGGAGGTACATAAGGTCCATCCAGTGATAAAAGTGTTGAGATGAGCAGCTCAGTAATATTTTGTTATGAAAAATATATATATTGCTTTTGTTTTTTCCTGTCAAGTAAAACAAGGGTAATCCCACAGCTAAGAGATGACTACTTCCAGAGTTATTACAATTTAAACTCTTGTTGTTGTTTCTGTTTTTACATCAACGTGATCCACTAGTGGTCAGATTCTAACTAGTAATTTTATTACATTCTACTTGAGAGGAAAATCACTGACAGTCAGTTCTCCATAGATTGTGATAGAAACTGCTGGGTTACTTCCTATTAGTTTGAACTATTTGCAGCATTACAACTTTTGAATGAAACAACTGACAGAGATGGTAGTATCCTTGTTTTACTCAGCAGGAAAATCTGTATAACTTATGTTTACAGAAAAAAATTTTACTGCTCCTTTAACTCATTAAGGACTAAAGGCATTCCAGGAGCATCACAGCGGTCTGGCACTTAAGGACCGTTGACGGTCCTGGCACGTAATGGAATTACGGGGTCACCACGTGGTTTCACGTTGTGCCGTGATCCCAGAATCCATTGCAAGAAAAAAGAAAAAAGTGTTGTGGTCCAGCAGATCGGGCAGTCATTAAGGGGTTAAGAAGAAATATACCCTTGAAATAAGTGGCTCTTAATTTCTTCAGTTGAATTACTTAGGAATCGCTGCATCATAAATTAATCAAGACGAATATTTATTTCCTGTCTTTGCGTTTGAACTCTGCTGTAGTCAGTAATTGAACAGAGACATAGTACTACCTTGACAGCATTCTTGTGTCCCATTAGACTCGTGGGTGTGCCTCTCTAATGGCAAATCTCATGCAGACTAATATAGCCTATTGTTTACTATGTAACACTGCAAATTAAATACAGAACTACGATTCAAGGCAAATTCAGGTTAACCCTTTGAGTGCCAGAGGGGTACGCAACG
This sequence comes from Rhinophrynus dorsalis, assembly GCA_037306005.1. Classification (NCBI taxonomy): domain Eukaryota; kingdom Metazoa; phylum Chordata; class Amphibia; order Anura; family Rhinophrynidae; genus Rhinophrynus; species Rhinophrynus dorsalis. Next base: position 657,848,602 of record CM074718.1, on the reverse strand, counting down.
CACTTCAAAGCATTGCGTTGGGTACCCTTCTGGCACTCAAATGATTAAAGCAGATACTATTCAAAACATATATAGATACATATACTTGACTGCTTTATGACAGACTACACCCTAGGTAATTGCGTCCATTAAACACACTTGGAGCAACGTAATCCTGTAGCTAAAAAGCCTGATATAAAAAGCTAAAGAGGTGCAATTCTAGAGCAAACCAACTGTATCTTGGAAGTGTGTGTGTGTGGGGGGGGGATTCACAAATTCCCATTGATTTAAATGGGGCTTTTAACCCCTTCAGTGCATTAGATGTCTCCAACGCATAGTTTTGCACTGTATTGGAAACATTTTTAGTGTTCAAGGGATTAAAAGATTCAAAAGATCATTTGCTCTAGAATTGCACATCTTTGAAAAACATGCATAGTTTACTTTTAACGGTCTGTGTGGTGGCTAAATAGGATATTGTGCAGCCGTTCCCTGCTTCAGCTTACCCATGATTAATGCTGCATGGAGGGAAGTTGTAGCATGCTGCATCTTGGACAATTCGCAGTCTTTACAGTCATCCAAGAACATGACTCCACAGGGAGCAATGCATTCTTTTTGTGGGTGTCTGTGTACTGCATTCTGTTACCGTGGCACAGTCTGTGAACAGAGGTCTAAATGCACATACAAAGTGATGTAGTGAGAAAGGGGACGGAAAATAAATCACAAGCGCCTTTGTGTGGGATCAATAAGGCATCAATGGCCACCACCAACACCCAAAGGTGCGTACTCGCAAAGCTATAGACTGGATAGTGATGTATACCAATTCCCGTTACCAGGCAGCTAAGGATTAGTAACTGCACTCAGACGCAGTCTAAATAGTTGGACTCAACGCAGTGACAGGCTGCTCTTATATTACTCATTCTCCCTGAAACTCCAAAGAGCATAAAAAAACAAGAAAAAGAAAGAAAAGAGCACCCAATAGAGTAATACGATAATTTCAAATGGTAATTAAAAGTAAAATAAGTTGCACTCACATTTCAGAGTGGTCAGAAAATCTGACACTAGAACCTATTGAGAAATTAAACCCGGCTCCACTCGGGTGAAGGACGATCCACACTCCAGAATTCCAAATTAAAACACAGAGGCTGCATCCACAAAGTATATAAATACTTTAATCCAGTATAAAATGAATTAAAAACAATAGGTATGAAGGCTTAAATGCTGCTTTATCAAAACAATAAAGCCAACAAGCAAAAAGACACCAAACAAACACAGTGTGATTCCATTAGCCGATTCCACCCAGTCTGGGGACCTGATTCTTCAAGCTTAAAGGGATAGTAATACTTTGTTTTATCTTTATTTTGTAGGCATTAAAAAAAAACATGAAGAACGATATAAGTCTTATCTCTCAAACCTTTATGGTTTGAGAGATATTCACAAGCAAAGTTTCCCCTCCTGTCCCTTTTACCTAGTGTAAGCCATCTCTTATCAGATAACAGCAGATGACAGTCTTCTTCCTATGAGAACAATGAAAGCCCTGCCCCCCTTGACAAGTTTTTCAGGTTTTTCCCTTATCTTAATTGAAGATTGTCCCTTTCTGCAGTCTACCAGGACTCTCCCTTCTGCTCTGGCTGAGCAGTGTTACATCAGTAAAAGGGGCGGGAGGGGGATACTTTGTCATTGAATTACTCTTGAACTACAACTCTGACAGAATTGAAATAACACTCTCCATGGTCCAAATACTATGATGATTAATTAGAGCTGCTTTTATTATGAAACATTACTATCCCTTTAACAGGTGCAATTCTAGACAAAACCAAGGGGCGGAATGCAGGAAACGTGTGCAATCACTATTTCCAGTATGAAATACATTAGCGAATAGGTTTGTGCATGATTTTGTTGAATTGGCCATGAAAAAGCAAGATTAGTGAACAGCTGTGCATATTTTTTTGTGGGCGTGGTCAGAATTAACCAATCTGTCTGAGTGAAATAGTGAATGCTCCTAATGCAGGAAGTGCTTTTGCAGACGATTTTATACGTCTGTGTAGTTATCCCGTAGAAGCTAATTTTTTATGCGCAATTCAAGAAACGATCGGTATATGGCTTCCTGCATTAGAACATGTGCAATATCTAATATCCATCTTCATCTTCGTTTCTTGCATTCCGCTCCAAGTGCTCTATTGGGTTCGGCAAATTGGGTTTTTAACCAGTGGGTTATAAGTTCCATTTAAATAAAGGGGAATTTGCAGAATTTTCATTTCAGCCCTATGGTGTAGTTGGCTGATCCAGAATGCAGCTCCTTATATTGGTGAATGAGGTCCTTAGGGCCATATTTAGGACTGCTGAGCAATTCTGGAGCAAACCGACTGCAACATTGGGAACCAATCAAAATTCTTATTTATTTAAATGGGGGATATAACCCCTTGAATGCTACAGAGGTATCGACATCGGAGACCATGCGTTGGATACCCCTCTGGCGCTCAAAGGGTTAAAAGCCCAATGTAAAGAAAATTAGGATTTTTATTCGCCCCTGTGGTGCAGTTGGCTTATGTGGTTGCCCTCTTGTGTCAGGGTACGTAGAGACATAACAAGTATCACAGTGACTCCTCCCGTTCCATATCTTATAGAACCAATCAGCATTCTGTAGGTGATTACATAAGATAACTCTTCAGTGGACAGTAATGGAGCCTAACTAATAACTGCGTTCTGTTTTAATACTAGGAATATCTGCATTATCTGACAATAAACTTCAGATCTGTACCCAACCCGAACCCCAAAATTTGATGGCAGGCGACAGACTGGTCCTGGAGTGCACAGCGGTTGGAAGACCTCTCCCTCGGTACCAGTGGTATAAAAATGGACTGGCATTAAAAGATGCAACCAAAAAACTCTTCACGGTAGGTAGAGAACTATTTGAAAGATGAATTAATACCTCCTAATAATAACAGTCACACTTACAGTGCTATGACCCGGAAATCCTAATGCCCCCTATGAATTTTGCCCTTGTGTTGGAGGCCTCTCTAATGAAATTCCGGAGATGACAGCTGCTGGGGGTTTATTCAGACTGCAGCATTCAGTCTACTTAACCCTTTACGAACTAAAGGGGTGTGCAACACATTGCAAAGCAGTGCGTTGCACACCCCTCTAATCCTTAAAGGGTTAATATTACCATGTGCAGTGACCATACCTGGGAACTCTCCGGATCTGCTCTGGAGACTCCAGCTTACAGACTGAATTACTGAGTCTCTGGGGACAGAGGTTGATGTCCAGTGGTTGTGAGTTTCTTCTCCTTTCCACCCTGTTCCTCCCACTTCTTTCCCACGTCTACTCTTCCTACCCTGTTTCTCCCACTTCCCTCCCACGTCTACTCTTCCCACCCTGTTCCTCCCACTTCTTCTTCCCATCCTGTTCTTCCCACTTCCCACCCACATCTACTCTTCCCACCCTGTTCCTCCCACTTCTTCTTCCCATCCTGTTCTTCCCACTTCCCACCCACATCTACTCTTCCCACCCTGTTCCTCCCACTTCCCTCCCACATCTACTTCTCCTCTTCCCACCCTGTACCCTCCACTTCCCACACACTTCTTCTCCCTCCCTCTATGCTCCTCCAACTTCCCGCCCACTTCTTCTCCCTCCCACTATGCTCCTCCTACTTCCCACACACTTCTCCTCTTCCCACCCTGTTACTCCCACTTCCCACCCACTTCACCTACTTCCCGCCATGTTACTCCAACTTCGCACCCACGTCTCCTCCTTCCCACCCTATTTTGTCCACTTCCCACCCACTTCTCCACCCTCCCACCATGTTCCTCCCGCTTCCCACACACTTCTCCTTCCCACCATGTTTCTTCCAGTTCCCACCCTCTTCACCTCCTTCCCACCCTGTATCTCCCTTCCCTCCCACTTCTCCGCCTTCCCACCCTGTTCCTTGCATTTCCCACCACTTCTCCTTCTTCCCACCCTGTTGCTCCCGCATCCTACACACTTCTCCTCCTTCCCACCCTGTTGCTCCCACATTCCAACCACTTCTCCTTCCCACCCTGCTCTTCCTACTTCCCACCCACATCACCTCCTTCAGACCCACTTTATGACACAAATAACAGTAAACACCGCCCAGTCGATTGAGCCCCACCCCTTTATGACACAAATTGATATCCTATTGGTGGCTCAAGATGAGCACGTTTCCAGGTTGGGCAGTGGGTGGAGTTTGTGTCCTGTGGTCCTGCTAGCAACTATCATGTCCGCCTCCTTGAGGTTTATTAAATAAAATACAAAATCTAGAGCCTTCAGATCAGGAATCCGGTCAGCGGACAGGATAGGACAACGAAGGACAATCTTCTCTCTATCTAAGGAAAACCCTTATATATTACTTATACTGATAGAGGATTGTCCCTCCTCACAATACATCTGGACCAGTGCAGTGAAGAATAGTGAAGTATGGAAAAGGGACAGGAGGGGTAAAATTGATAACATAATTACATAAAAATTATAGCAATATGAACATTGCCGACTGTGGAGAGCGTTACTGCAAACTTTAAGTATCTAACCTTTCATTATAATGACCCATTACTATCGCTTTAAGAGAAAGGCTGATCTGGTTTCTTGGGTTTCACATATACATTTGATATAAATGTAAATTATATTCTTAATAACATGCAAAATGTTCCAATCTGCCTATCCATGCCATATCAAAAATCTTTGGAAAGCTAGATACATTTCTTTATGTGGGAATATAAATCTTCCAGATTAAAATTTGCAGACATACGCAGAAAAATAATTTAATGATTGATTGGGAGCTCCTAACTTAACCCCTTAAGGACTACATGACGTACTATGACCATCATGGTCCTTATACCCTTAAGGACCGATGACGGTCATAGTAAGTCACGTACTTTTTACTTATAGCTCCACCGGGAGCGCTGTAAGTAAAAATGGAGCCTAAAATTGACTGTTCCAAGACTGGAGCGATCTCTTTCAGGCCCCAAAGCGGCGCGCCGATACATGCAACAGGTCACGTGTACCGGTGCGTCGGCAAGGATCAAAGCGGTCCATATGGGACTGAAACGCTGGTCCTTAAGGGGTTAAACATGTAAACTCAAGCAATACAGTTAACACATTTATTACATTCTGTACATTATTATAATTCCACAGACTTGGTTTAATTTAACCAAAGATATTTCAATTAAAATGGATCCATCACAATGGTCATGGGATTAAAAAATGGAATACCAGACCTACATTTCTTCACACTTTTTCATTAACCCTTTGATAGTTTGGAGAGCTTCACTCCTCCCCTTTTACCAAATGAACATTTTTATTTGTAAGTTCAATGAGAAAACTCAACAAAAAAAGTATGTTAAAAAAAATATCTGGTAGCTCAGGCGGGTTAGGAAGGAGGGGAATCAGGGAAGGAAGTAGGTAGGTAAGGCTTTGGAGGAGTTCACGAAGGTTGTACTGGCTGAGATTGCTCATGGGACGCGCAGCTATTTTGAGGCAACATGTGCTGCGAGTTTTGAAGCATGAGCAGTGCTTAACTTGGTTAGTATAGCCATTTTTGCATTTCTTTTGTCCCCATTCCTCCCATATGTTTTGATGCCCATGGACAGTGACCCCGTGGAAGCATTCCTATCCAAGACGCAGTAGGAGGGGCATAAGCGTGCCACTGGATGGATCAAGCCACTCATCAGTGGGTTCCCTGGGGCCTTCCTACTGCGCTTCTGTCCCATGCATCATGGCCACCAGGCAGGTTTGTTAGGTTTGCCAGACAGCAGGCTTCCACATCCCAGCCCCTGTATCCGATGTGGAGGGCACCAGTTGCCCTGTGACTACCAGAGCATATCATAGGCTTTCCCATACATGGGTGGAGATGAGGGCCTTCTCCAATGTCTCCATGTGTCCATTGGCCCCAATTTCAGCAGTTGTGATGGCCACAGAGCCAGGGTGGCCTTCAGGACTGTGGTTGAGGCTGCTGGGGGATTTGGACACAGATTATCTGATTTGAAGCAGCCTGAGACTTCATCCAGTGATCCAGTAGGGGCGTCAGAGGCACTTTTTTCCATGTTAAGGACCCCTGTTCATTGTGCTGGGCCTGGGAGGAGTCTCCAGAAGGTGGGTGACAGTTGTGGGTTGTCTATCCCACTATGACGCAGATGTGGATGTAGTGGACTCCATGTTGGTAGAGCTGTATGAGGAGTCATCTGAAGGTTCAGCATTGGGGGAGTCTCCTGTTGTCACCACAACTGTGAGGAGCGGTATTCGGAACATTGTTGTGGTCCCTGATGGTTCTGGTTTCTGTGCCCCTGTAACAGGATCTTCTGTGGCTTCAAAGTTGGGTTTTTTTTTGCTGGCTTTCATCAATTCATCTGGCAGGGGGAATTTAGTATGGACTCAGTGAGCGTGAATCTGGATCCGTCTGGGGTATGGGGCAGATCAACTTTGTTTTCATTCTCTTCGGTCTAGGTTGAAGTTGGTGTGGTAAGTGGGCCCGCCTCTGCGGCAGCCCATTCTGCGGCTTTGCCTTAGGGTAGTCCACCAGGCAGCGGGCATGGTCACAAAGGGAGTTGGTGTTAAGTTGGCTGATATCGCTAGGTCATATGGATCATATGGCTGTTTTGGAGGGCCGTTGGGAGACCACCTGTGTACGAAATTGAAGGAGTAGATTTGGAAGGTGGAGTTCATCATGCTTTTTGCATTACTGCCACAGGATGATTTATTTATTTGATGTTCAGGAGGATAAGGATTCTAAGTGAGAGGAATAGGAGAAGATCTAGCGTCAATTTTTTTTTATTTAGGCCCGCACACTCAGGCTCTCTTTTGCTACGTGGATGAGATATGGGGTATGTGCAAAGATATGGTGTCCTTGATTGGTGGTGGTATGGTGAGCACTTCCGGCAGCGGAAGGCTGCTCATACTACCATGCATTGGAAATATAAGGAGATCCATCTCTGGATATGGCTATTGGCCCCGCAGAATGCCTTGCCCTTTCCTGGGACAGCCAGTGGGTCTGGTCCCAACTGTGTGTCAGTGGTGCATAAGTGGGGATATTGTTAATTGTCCAACGACAGCCAGTATAAGTGAGGTGTGACTTTTTGCTTCAAGCATGAGTGCTCTGATTGTGGAGGTGCCCATGCTTACGTTAACTGCTTTTGCAGGCTTAACCCAGGTCAAAATCCTAGCGAGCCCCCTGCCCCTGGGGTAACTCCGGTGTGGCAAAGCAAGATGCAACCTTGGCTGTGGTAGGTGGAATGATATGCAACTGCTCCAGAGTGGGTTCTCTTTTGGTTTTTACGTTCTGTTTGGTGGGTCCAGGGGTTTCTTTTCTGGAAAAAAAAAAAAGTTAAAGTCTTTGAGTGAGTTTCTAGGGGTTGTGAAATAAAAACTGGGGAAGGAAGTCCCCCTGGGTCGGATAGCTGGGGTTTACTTGGCCCCTAATTTGGCAGGTTTGAGAGTTTCTCCTTTGGGTGTTGTACACAAGAAGGAGGTAGTTAAGTATTTAATTCATCACCTGTCACACCCGAGAGGGACATCCGTGAATGACTGGATTGATTGGAACCTCTCCTCTGTGCAGTATACATACTCTGATTAGGCTCCTCAGTTTTTTAATTGAATCAGTTCTTTTCTATGCCATGTTCTCCTTGGCCTTTTTGGGGGGCTTTTTGGATTTGCGAGCTGTTCAACAACAGCAAGCGGGAAGTAGGGGTTTGGGTAATCAGGATGTGGTGCTGCGGTCTGATTGTGTGTTTGTCAAATTGCAAAGATCAAAAACTGATCAGATGGGAAGGGGGGTGTTGTGAACTCTCTGTTTGGGATGGGCTTGCCAGAATGCCCAGTAGTCTGTTTGCTGGCATTTTATGGGAATCTGCCCGCCAAGGTGGGTTTCTTATTTGTTTGCAAACAAGGATGAGATGACCTTTTCACGCTTTCTGTTTGTTCGGGTCTTTAGGAAAGGCTCTGAGCATTTGGATCTTTCCGCGGGTGAATTCTGGTCACATGCTTTCTGCATCGGAGTGACCACAGAGGCAGCTCATTGGGGTTGGGGGGAAGCAATGGTTCTAAAGATTGGGTGTTAATTTGAATTGTTCTCATTCTTATATTAGGCCATAATTTTTGCTATGTGATATGAATTAATTTGGGTACTGTGTCACAATGCTCGTCGTGGTTCCTGTTGGTAGAGCAATTGGATTCTGTTGTTACCACTATGTATGTACCGTTCGGTATCCATTTTTGCCCTACCTACAGTTTTACCAGGCGGAATAGGATTGAGCCCTAGGTTGGAACAATTGTATCTGGGGTCAATTATGTTTGATGGCTAATAAACTTAAAGTTATATTTGATATGTGATGTTCAGTAAATGTTCTGGCCTTTTTAACCCATCTGATATCCTATGTGTGTTTAATGGGTGGCTGTCTGAGGGGTGTATGAACTTAACGAAGCCCTGTCTTGAGAATCGTTGACTTTTTCACACACCCCTTCCATTAGGCTCTAGAATTGTAATGTTTGCTTTTGGAATAAGGCCTTAGAAGCCTATTTACAAAAGAAAATAAGAACCATTGTTTAGCCAAATGTCCTACTAAGTAAATGGGAAGATAGAAGTAGAGAAATGTGCAAAGAAAAAAAACAAAACCTACTTTTTTGAAAGTATAAAGTTCCTTTTTTTGTTGGTTTTACAGTTTCCTTTAGATACCACTTCCTTGTATTTCAGAATAAATAAAAGTGGTTATGCTGTACTGGGCATTTCTGTGTAATATAAATAATTTCTTGAGAAACTAACCTTTAATCCTTTGAGTGCCAGAGGAGTACGCAATGCATTGCAGAGCAATGTGTTGTGTACTCCTATGGCACTCAAAGGGTTTAATGTTGGTGGCACCGTCTGTGCTGGGCCAATATTACCACACATTGTGCTACAAATTAATCTAGGCAGAGCCCACACACTGGGTGCATTTTGAATAGCACAGCAAGTAATATGTTTTTCTAATTAGCATAATGTGCATAGGATTAGCATAAAATGCCACACTGTGCCACCAAAGGCTAATTTCTCACAACAATATATTACAACATATAGGTAAATTTTAATTCTCTGTAAAACAAGCTAAACTTGTGACACAAATATATATATATTACTGTTGTTTTTCTTGCTGAGTAAATCAAAACTAAACTCAGTGCTGAGATGTGTTTTATTCAAAGGTTCTAGAAATTCAAACATTTATAATGAATCTGTTTGCATCTGTACCAGGTTGTGATCAGAAGACAATTTTTTAGGATGCACTCCATTGGAAAGCTTGAGTTATAGACTACAGCTCTCCATAGTAAACAGTAGAAACAGCATCACTTGTTGACAACAATACAAAAATTGCAGTGTAATTAAAAAAATAAGTTTTAGCCATAATAACTTTTTAATAAAGCATATTCCCGCAGTGACTTTGCACTATTTTTTTACTCAGCCGAAAAAACATTACAATATATATTTTTCATAATGAAATATTACTGCGATACTGAGGTTAAAAATGTGATCTGTATATTTATCTAGGTTTCAAGTGTCTCTGTTGAGCATCAGGGATTATACTGCTGTCAGGTGACTAATGGGAACGAATCAGAATTCAGCAAGGAGGCCAGTGTTGTGGTTGTTGGTAAGATGATGCCAATAGTCCTAAAAAAATATGTGTCCAGAGCTTTTACTGCTTTAGAGCCATATGTTCAGAAGTGGAGGAGTTTTGGAGCAAACCAATTGCACAACAGAGGAGAGTTAAAACTTCCCATTTATTCAGATAGGTATTTTAACCCCTGGAATGCTAAAGAAGTCTCCAATGCAATATGTTGGGAACCTCTCTAGCACTCAAGGGGTTAAAGTACTCATTGAAATCAAAAGGATTTTTTCCTTATACTGCAATTGGTTTGCTCCAAAATTCCTCCACCTTTCTTTTAAAGATATTGTCCTTAGAGTATGTTTTTCACTCTTAAAGGAGCAGTAAACTTATTTTATAAAATATATATATATATATATATATATATATATATATATATATATAGTAGGGTTTTTCCTGTTGAGTAAAATAAGGGTGTCAGTACAGAAAGATGCATAGTTCCAGGATTATTGCAGTTTAAGCCTGTTTTTTTTTTAATTTGCAGTGCCCTCTAGTGATCAAATTCCAATTAATTATTCTTTTACATTCTAATAGAGAGGAAAGTCAGTGACATACAGTTCTCAGTAGAATGTAACAGAAACTGAGGAATCACTTCCTGTCAGAACTTTCAGGAAGTAAATACACAGTAAATTCAGTTCAGTTCACCTGATTATTTGAACTGCCATAAAATCTGAATAAAACAACTAATAGCTATGAGAGTGCATTTTTTTTACTCAACAGGAAAAGCTCTATAACATATATATTAAAAAAAGTTCACTGCTCCTTTAAGAGATATGTAGAAAACATAAAAGTACATGTAAAACATAAATCTCGGATCTATAGTGGGTTAGAAAGATAAATTTCCATCACTAAAGTACCTCAAAGTGGACTCAAAGCTAGTAACTCAGTGGGCTGGACAAAATTGCTCTCAGACTGTGTGGTGTGTATATAAGTGTATCACATTGCTCCGCTGCAATAAAACTCACATTAATGTTTGTATAAACTTCAGTGTGTTCATAAATTAGTTTGTGTAAATAAAATAATTTGGTCTTGTTCTAAAACATTTATTCGGTTAGATTAAGGGCCATATTTTCAAAGAAGTAGCGAAATAGCTTTTGTCTTTTGTAAAGACTTTTCAAAGTACAGTGTCATTGGGGTCATTAATATTTTCAGAGAGTGTCGGTTGTGATCGGAAATATGTCGTTTGTCCTGAATGAAACTGTCTTATTTAAAGACAAAAATGTCGTATGTAAAGACAAAAAATGTCTTAACTAATGACAAAAAATGTCTTAACTAAAGACAAAAATTCTCACATTCAGAACTTCACATTCCCTCCACTTTTTTCTTAATGTACAAATTTTGTCTTTTGCAAGACAATGGAGAATAGTTTAGCCACGTCTTTTCCCCGCCCCTTTGCCCGGCAATTCGGGAGTTGTGTTGTACACAATGGACATTACTAGTTTTTTGTCGTATACTCTATAGAAAATATGTCGTTCATACAAAATTTTTTTGTCATTATTCCTTTGAACATACGGCCTAAAGAGCTGTCAATAGGACATGAAATAACCTAAACATTATTGGTAATGCTCCACCCACCAGCCATACCCCAGGCAACATCCCCTAAAACAAATGGGCTGTTTGGCCATTTGAAATATAGGGAGGGATGCTTCAGCTCAGGAGCATGGTAAACGGAGCTTGCTGTAATGTTAGCCCACAGAAATACAACTACAAAAACAATCATGAACGCGCTCCCTGGGGCAGCTAGGAGGGAGGTGGGAAGTCCTGCTCTTTGTGTCGCACATACAGTGTGCGGCACAGAGCGGAAGTGGTGCATTCCGGGTACCTGTAACTTAAATACTAGATAGGTAAAATGAAAAAAAAAACAAGGCTAATGTGGTTGGGCTAATTTAAGGCCATGGGCAAAACTTTTTCTGATATGAATGTTCCCCTTTGAAGAAGCAGTAAACATTTTTAATGAAAAAAAATATGTATTGTAGAGCTTTTCCTGTTGAATAAGATAAGGGTACTCCCACTGCTGAGAGATGCATAGTTCCAGAGTTATTACTTTTTAAATCCATTTTGTTTACATTAGTAGTGCCCTCTAGTGGTCAAATTCCAATTAGTTTTTCTGTCACATTTTAATTGAGAGGAAAGTCAGTGACATACAGTTCTCTATAGAATGTGCTAGAAACTGCTGTCACTTCCTGTCAGTTAGATCTATCAGGAAGTAAATGCACAGAAAATTTGCTTCCTGATTATTTGAAATGTTATAAAAACAAATGACAGCAGCTGGAGTGACCTTGTTTTACTCAGCAGGAAAAGCTCTGCAACATATAGGGTTTCATAAAGAAAAGTTTACTGCTCCTTTAATTCTTTCAGTCTTTACAATGGACTGTTTCTGTGCTTCAGTACAAGAACCATCATAGTAAGCAGACTGTGACACTGTATTCCTGTTTATATGTCTACACATTTCACCTCACTTGTATCTACACTCTTGATATAACCTACCTTTTGAAAGGTTATAATACAAGAATAGCTCTTATAAGCAGATTCTGAGATCTTCTTTTGCTTTGACAATTGTACATAAGTGCAAATGCCTACCATCCTTTATCCAGCACCATTGTTGCTTTTGTATCTATACTTGAGTACTTTTTCTGATATTTGCTGGTTGAAGCTAGTGCATTTATTTATGTTACAGCATTTTTGTCCAGTCCACTGTTCCTAGTTTTCTTTCACTTGCAGATCTATATAAATAATCATATTAATTCATAGAAATTTCTATTTGTAAAACTCTTTAGACATGTATTATGTTTTATATGTGCTTTTTAATTTTATTTCTCTATCGTCCTATACAGGTTACTGGTAGCTTTGGGTAGGTAATCCTTAGGCAGGAACAATTCTAGAAGTGAATGCACAGGGTGGAGACTATCTTCCTTCCTTGGCTGCTGCTAGCCAATCAGCTCCAGTAAGATTTGTTCCTTGGATGAAGATACAGGCAAGAGAACAGTTCTGATATAGTTTTAGCAATTTTTTTATTTTTCTGCTAGAAATGGAATACCACACCACCATTAGGTGGATTACCATGACTGACAATGCCCTTAGATGTGGGTAGCTCAGTATCCAGGTGCTTTTTGTGGACCTTAAGCCCTGGGGGGGGGGGTCTTGGGTTCAAGTTCTTTCCCCAGGAGTTGCCCACCGAGGCTTCTTCTTAATACATGGTAATCTGAAGACAGAAGATCTGCAGGAAAGGTGAGCAACCCTTTGAGTGCTGCAGGTCCACATGTCCCATAGTGTCCCTCCGCACAGGGCTTTTTCTTTTGGAGTTCCTATTGCACACTCCTGCACCCTCTGGGTTTATCTGTATGTCTGTTGGGTGTTTTGGAGCAAGTTTCTGTGGTAACTTAACCCTTTAGCTGCTGGATTAGCATCTTTTGGAGGGTTGTTGGCACTTTCCCTACTAGGTTCAGTGTTTATTGGGTCTAGGACACGTTTAGTAATGTGTTGTGCACATTTACTTCTCAGTTACAACTTTTAAAAATTTGTGTGGTGCGCTTTTACCGCATAGACGCCATTGCTCCAATCACTTCTATGGGACTGTACAGTTTGGGACAAATCTCTGCAACCACTCATCGTAGCAACTTCAGACATGGCTCATTTTGTTTGTCTGCCCATGCTCTATTATACGGTTAATGTTTGGTGTGTGTTGGGGGGCTCTAGGGACTTCGGGCACTGTTGGGGTACTTTTTCTTGGAAAACTACATTTCCCATGAGCGCTTGCTTCGCGTGCTCGTTTCTGATTGGCTCCTGCCGCAGCAGCCATTTTGTGCTTTTCCTGAACGAGTATCCTAGCAGAGCTTGGACTCTCCTTCTCTCCTCTGGGAAACTCAATGGTTGGACATCCCAAAGTTACCAGTAACCTGTATTGGACGACAGAGAAAAGAGGATTTTAGTCTTACCTGTTAAATCCTTTTCTCTTAGTCCATACAGGTTACTGGTCTCCCACCCTGTCAAGGGACCATGCTTGGCTCTCTTGTGGCAGTTCGTGGGGGTCCTTCAGGGTCATGCTCACAGGAGTCTTCTTTCCCTTCTACTATCTAGTCAATAGTGTCTCAAATCTTACTGGAGCTGATTGGCTAGCTGCAGCCAAGGAGGGAAGGTAGGCTCCACCCCCTGCATTCACTTCTAGAATTGTTCCTGCCTACTTAAAGGGGCAGATCGCCTACCCAAAGTTACCAGTAACCTGTATGGACTAAGAGAAAAGGATTTACCAGGTAAGACTAAAATCCTCTTTTTCTTCTATATTTCTCTTAAAGTGACAGTAATGTTGCTTTAAAGGTTGACCCTCAAGTCTTCTGTATGTTTAAAGGAACCTATTGTGCTATGTATAATACCATACTTGTTTGTAGTTCAAAAGATATGAAGAGCTAAAGATCCCCCGCCCGCCCCTTTGTGGCCGCCTCCCAACAAATCTGTAATCGGATTGTGCCACTTGACAGCTACAGCTAGGGACAAACTTCAGTAAGTAAATATAAGGGAAATCCTGCCCCTCCTTGAGGATTTCCCTTTGCTCGCTGAAGGTGGTCCCTTGCTGCAGCCATCCTCATTAGCGTGACGTGCGGTGTATCTTTAACTCTTCAAACTTTTGAACTGCAAACAAGTAACGTATTATACATAGCGCAATCGGTTACTTTTAACATACTGAAGACTCAGGGAACAACTTTTAAAGCAACATTACTATCACGTTAAGTGTGAATACATTTTCACTGCAGTTTTTTCCGCACATAGTGGGGCTATTAGTGAACTGTTCATTACTTCTTTTGCTTGCTTTTACAATATCCCGAGGGATCCGGGATTCTACTTTGAATTAGCTGCATTGTTCCGCAGGACAAAGCATTTGCCTGGACAGGGATGTACAGGGACAGTTTAAAGGGATACAGCAGATTATAAAAGATGTCCCTTCTGAGTTTAGGGAATAATTTAGAGGGAGTCTGAGATAAGATTGTCACCTGCAATGGAATCCTAAACGATCAAGAACTTTTCCTTTCCATTAAAGGGATAGTGATGTTTAAAATAAAAGCAGCTCCAATTAATCTTCATAGTATTTGGGCCTTGGAGATTGTTATTTCAATACTGTCAGAGCTGTAGTTCAAGAGTAATTGAATGATAAAGTATCCCCCTCCCGCCCCTTTTACTGATGTAACTGCTTAGCTCAGAGCAGCAGGGTGTGTCCAGGTGGATTGCAGAGAGGGACAATCTTCAGTTAAGATAAGGGAAAAAGCTGAAAAACCTGTCAATAGGGTTAGGGCTTTCATTGTTCTCATATTGAGAAGATTGTCCCCTGCTGTTATCTGTCTGGTCTGTGGACTGGATTCCATATCTGAGGGGAGGTGGCTTACACTAGGTAAAAGGGGTGGGAGGTGGATATTTTAACATTCAATTACTCTTGAATTACAACTCTGACAGTATTGAAATAACACTCTCTATGGCTCAAATACTATGAAGATTAATTGGAGCTGCTGTTTTTGTGAAACATTAATAACCCTTTAAGGATTTAACCCTTTGAGTGAAGAGGGGTACTGCGTTGCACACGCCTCTGACACTCAATAGTTAAATTACTTTTTTTATATTCACTTTTGGACTATTGGGCCATATATATATATGGAAGTCTGTTATATTTTGGCTAAGGGGGTTTATTACAACCTTAGTGCTACTGGTATATTGGTTCTCTACGTTACCTGTGTACTGTTTTGTCTCTTTTTATAGGTGCGTTTTATATTTCTTCCGCTGCATTTTGTGCTTGAGCTAATATCATTACTCAGCAGGGGCCGGCTGGCAGCTGTACTGGCCATATATGAAACCACTGGTTGCCCTTAAAATCCACTTTACATGTTGCGGTAAAAGTTAATTACTGTCCTATATTTCTAATTGCCTGGCATTATCAGTACTGGCCCCTCAAAGTATGAAATATCTGGGGATGTTCAGTCCATTCCAAATGTAAATCTAGTATCAGAAACCTTATAAAGGGAGGCGCTGCACATGCTCACTGTGCTGTTTAACCCCTTAAGGACTACATGACGTACTATGACCGCCATGGGCCTTATACACTTAAGGACCGATGATGGTCATTGTACGTCATGTACTCTTTACTTACAGCGCCGTAAGAAAAAATAAGGCCTAAAATTGACTGTTCCAAGACTGGAGCGATCTCTTTCAGGCCCCAAAGCGGAGCGCCGATAGACGCATCAGGTCACATGTACCGCGTGTCCGCAAGGATCAAAACGGTACTTATGGGACGGAAACGTCCCAGGACCGCTGGTCCTTAAAGGGATAGTAATACTTCGTTTTAACTTTATTTTATTGTGTAGGCATTAAAAAACATGAAGAATGATATAAGTCTTATCTCTCAAACCTTTATGGTTTATGAGATATTCACAAGCAAAGTTCCCCTCCCCGCCCCTTTTTCCTAGTGTAAGCCATCTCTTCTCAGATGTGAGTCTGGTTGTATGACAGGACAGATAACAGAAGGGGACAATTTTCTTTGTATGAAAACAATGAAAGCCCTTCCCCCCTTGACAGGTTTTTCAGCTTTTTCCATTATCTTAATTGAAGATTGTCCCTCTCTGCAGTCTACCTGGGCACCTCCCTTCTGATCTGGTTGAACAGGGGGGGGATACTTTGTGAATATCTCTTAAACCATAAAGGTTTCAGAGATAAGACTTATATCATTCTTCATGTTTTTTTAATGCCTACAAAATAAAATAAAGTTAAAATGAAGTATTACTATCCCTTTAAGGGGTTAAACTGTTAAGCACCAGATGGGTGTGCAATGCATTGAGGAGCAATGTGTTGCACAACTTTCTGATATTAAAACAGATAAAGTGGATCTGTCACCTTGAAGTTAAGTTTGAATATTTGAAACCTTTATTAAAAATTGTATATGTATCATGTTCGCCAAAATACATAGTTTCCAAGGTACTGATACTTTTATTTCTGACAATTAATGTGTCTGACTGTGGCACCATAGGCTATTGAAGCTCAAAGTGAAGCAGATACCTTAAAGGGATAGTAGAGTCCCAGAAAAAAGATTTTGCATGTTGTATTCCTTAACCCCTTAACAACCCTTGATGGTCATAGCAGGTCAACCGCTATGGTTTGAGAGATATCTGCATTTAAAGTTTGATGTTTCCTGCTGTCATCTGTAAAGCGGTCAGCAGGAGATCCGCGTTGGCCGACACGGAGGCTCTGAAGCACATTTTTGCACTTTGTTCAACTTTTTAAGGACTACAACATGCAAAATATTTTTTCTGGGACATTACTGTCCCTTTAATTATCATACTGTGCAGCACTGTTAGATTTTCACTTTTCAGAGCTAAGAGTATCAATCTTTTCTAAACTATGTATCTGCTGGTCTGATACCTAATGTTACTTATAGGCATACCTGGGAAGGCCTGTTTTTGAAGCTAATTACTGGGTCACTGAGACTGATTCTCCGGCGGTGGTGTTTCTTATGAAACTCTGGCCACTATCCTCCTTCTCACTCTTTTCATCCCACTTCCCACCCACTTCTCCTTCCCCACCTTGTTCTGTGTACTTCCCACCTACTTCCTGCCCACTTTATAACATAAGATCATTAAGCCCCACCCCCACCTGCACTCAAGACCCACCCCTTTGTGATGCAAATCGCATCATTTATATCCCCCAGTCGCACTACTGGGGGCTCAAGAAGACAAAGTTCCCAGTTTTGCTTATAGGCATTTCTGAATGAAGTTTAGAAATATGCAAATCTGAATTCAAGGAGAAATGCCCACTGAGAGTTAATTCCTATTTTAACCCCTTGGACACTAGATACATCTCCAAAGCAATGAGCTGGGGATGTCTCCAATATCCTAGAGGTTAAAAATACTTCCTTTGCAAAGACTGAAGAAGAAGAGGATTACTGAACATACTATGCTTTTTAATTATTAAAGGGATAGTAATACTTTAATATTACTATTCCCTATATTGTAGCTATTTCAAAAAGAATTGAATTGCCCCCAGGTTCATCTCTCAAACCTTTATGGTTTGAGAGATAACCGAACACAAAGTTCCCCCCACCCCCTTCCCTGAAGTCAGAGTTGTACTGACTGCAGGGGAAGCCTGTCGTATGACAGACTTGCGGCTCTGCAGCAGAGCCGAGATCGCGTTAGTAAAAAAAAATATTTCACTGACACAGTCTTATACGTGTACTTGGTTTGTGCTTGGTTTGCAAGTACGCATAGAAGACCGTTTCAGTGAAATAATTATTTTTTACTAACGCGATCTCGGCTCAGCTGCAGAGCCGCGTGATGCAAATAAGACCGGATATCCCTGCAGTCAGTACAACGCTGACTTCAGGGAAGGGGGAGGGGGGGAA
Organism: Rhinophrynus dorsalis; assembly: GCA_037306005.1. Lineage (NCBI taxonomy): Eukaryota > Metazoa > Chordata > Amphibia > Anura > Rhinophrynidae > Rhinophrynus > Rhinophrynus dorsalis. The sequence goes on along the minus strand of CM074718.1, from coordinate 657,830,614 downwards.
CTTTGTGTTCGGTTATCTCTCAAACCATAAAGGTTTGAGAGATGACACTGGGACAATTCAATTCTTTTTGAAATAGCTACAATATGGGAAAAAGCAATATTAAAGTATTACTATCCCTTTAAAGGGGAACTATACCTACAAATAATAGGCTCTTAATTTGCTAACCAGAAGGACTTACCTAGGTAACAACGAGGGTCCCTTATAACTTATTTAGTTCTGTTGACACCTCTTGTTTGGTGTGAGTAGGTGTGTCCAAGCGACAGACTTCAATAGATATCACAAGATGCAGGAAACTGCAGATACATTTCACAGCGCCCGTATACCAAAGGATCCACCTCCCAGACTGTACAAGCCAAATATATCTCTTCTGTCCTTAAACTCATTAGTGTATCAAGTATACAAACAGAACCTAAATATACAGTAAAGGAGAGAGCTGCAGATGGCTGTATATTTCCAATATCCTATATAATAATTCGCCAAGTTGTGTGTAACGCCCGACATGCGCAGTAGACACTGCTGCGCGCGTGGCACTCATGAGCAGTAGAGACTGCCCGCGCCGCGGCTGATACAGAGCTGGGCGCGCCGAAGGAGCGTCCAGCTCTGTATCAGCCGAGGTGTGGGCAGTCTGCACCGCGGGTGACTGCCCCGCGACCGGCTGCCAGAGGCACTGTGGCCCGTGTAACGGGCTGCTCAACTAGTTTATTATAAAAATACAAACAATCCAAAAATCATAATATAAACTGACTAGAAAGTCTATTAAAGCACTGTAATAAATAGTAAAGCTCCAGAGCTATATTATAGTTGGTGCACTTAACCCCTTAATGATCAGCGCGGTGCAGTCAGTTAAGGACCACAGAGCATTTTTTTTTCTTTCTTCTGCTTCCAGACTCCCTGAACGGCGTGCAGCCGTGAGGGAGCCCGGAGTTCCATGACGGTCATAGTACGTCATGGGTCGTTCAGTCAGATCTACCCTTGACATACTATGACCGTTAAGGGTCGTTAAGCAGTTAAATAAAAAGACTTCTTAGCAGTCGAATTCTGCTGTCAGATAAGATATGAGATCAAAGATCAAAACCTCCTTTGCCTTGAAATATATGTCCTTCTCATATGATTTTAGGATTGTTTGTATTTTTATAATAAATATTGGAAATATACAGCCATCTGCAGCTCTCTCCTTTACTCTATATTTCGATAGATAGATAGATAGATAGATAGATAGATAGATAGATGGATGGATGGATGGATGGATGGATGGATGGATGGATAGACAGACAGACAGACAGACAGACAGACAGATAGATAGATAGATAGATACCTTACTGCTGAACGAAGGACACCTATCTAATTAAGTAAATGAGTTAAACAAATTTTTTCCTAGGTTATATTTCCCATTTAACAAAAATGATCTGTTCATTTTAATTTTTCTTAAAATACATTTTTTTTCCTTAAACCCAAGATTTTGTATCTCACGGCAGTGAGTTTGGCCATTATTGATTTGCCAGACCTTATTTATGATACCTGCATTGCTAGCTTTTGACCGTGAAATAAGTATCATAAAAGCTGGAACATCTACCAGTCCAGTGGTCTAACACAGGGGAGGTCAATTGCTGGACTTCCAGCTGCTGAAGACTGCAACTCCCATCACCCCCAACCATGTTCCTAACGGCTGGAGGTCCAACAATTGAACACCTCTGACCGAACACTATAAAATATCAGTTACTGCAGGACATCTTGGGTTACAGGTGTGTTATACCAATCACATTTCTGCTTCTTAAGCATTCTCCCTAAAAATGAAGCAACTCCTGTAATTGGCAAATCTTCTCCCAAGAGGTTCTGCAGCAGCAGTAAGCTTCACTGCCCTAGTCTCTATCTCGACATTCAGTGGAAACCTTTTTATAATTTCCCCTACTACCATAAAAGGCCAGCATGCCCCTGCTGCTCCGCTTTCTGCATAACACATACTGTAAGAATAAAGATATTACAATATACATTCAAAGGGTAAACAATAGTGGAAGAGGTAACTAAGACCACGGGCCATATTCACAAAACAAGTGAGGAGCAATTCTGGAACAAAACAAATGTACTACAGGGGAAAAGTAAATATCCCCAAACATCCCATTGGTGTAAATTAGAATATTAACTCCTTGAATGCTAGAGAGGCATTCAAATGGTTAAAAGACTCATTTAAATTAAAGTGATGTTTTATTTGTCCCTTGTGGTGCATTTGGGTTGCTCCTCATTTCTCATTACAATGTAGGGCTTTTTTTTTGTTCACGTTACACCAGCGTTATTTCTCTGCACAATCATCACTTAACCCTTTGAGTGCCAGAGGGGCACGCAACGCAGGCAATGGGTTGTGTACCCCCTCTAGCGCTCAAAGGGTTAAAACTTTAATAATGGAAACAACCATCTATTGTATGAGTTTATCTTTGTGTGGGAGAACCCAGTACCCTTCATGGTACATTACCCTTTGTGGTAACTTTATTAAAAACAGGTTAGCCAGCTCTGCCTGACACAGCCTGTGCCAAATACTGACATTCCGCACTTCTCTTCCTCTTAGCCGCCTCTCCCTCACTCGTCCTTCCTTCCTCTCTCCTACTCATATTAGTAACTGAAGAAAGGGGATCCTTAAGGCACTTCTCTACAGTCAAAAATAGTGTTAAAAGGATAGTAATGTTCCATAATAAAAGCAGCTCTAATTAATCTTCATAGTATTTGGACCTGTCAGAGTTGTACTCCCCTCCCACCCCTTTTATTGATATAACACTGCTCAGCTAAGAGCAGCAGGGTGTGTTCAGGTAGATTGCAGAGAGGGACAATCTTCAATTAAGATAAGGGAAAAAGCTGAAAAACCTGTCAAAGGGGCAGGGCTTTCATTGTTCTCATAGGAAGAAGATTGTCCCCTTCTGTTATCTGTCTGGTCTATGGGCTGCATTCCACATCTGAGAAGAGATGGCTTACACTAGGTAAAAGGGGCGGGAGGGGAAACTTTATTATTCAATTACTCTTGAACTACAACTCTGACAGTATTGAAATAACACTCTCTATGGCTCAAATACTATGAAGATTAATTGGAGCTGCTGTTTTTGTGAAACATTACTATCAACTATGATTAACCCCTTAAGGACCAGCGCGATCCCGTGCGTCTGGCACTTGCGGACCACGGGGCATTTTTTTTTAATAGCGCTTCCGGTTCAGGGCTTCCGGAGCGGCGTGCAGCCGCGACAGGAGCCCTGAACTCCATGCCGTGCCAGGACCATCATTGGTCCTTAAGTGCTGGACCGCAGTGACGGTCCTGGCACGGCAATGGTCCTTAAGGGGTTAATCCTTTGAGAACAAGATGGGTATCCAAAACATTACTTTGCAGTTAGTTGGATATCCCTTGGCACTCAAAGGGTTAATCCAGAGGTTTGGACATTCCTCTGTTGCTCATAGGGTTATAGTGAAGCTATGGCTGCAGTTAGTATATAGGAAACTTTCCCCATTCTTCAATATGGGGAAAGCACTGCCCATACAGAAGAATGGCTTCATAACACACACACACACCTAGAGAGGAGAGGTGGCTATGCACCATCCCAATTCACTACAAGCCTTTGCGTTCCAGAGGTATGTCCAACTCTAAAGCACTCAAAGGGTTACACAAATAAACTTTTTTGAATGTAGAGAGGTGTCTTATGAACATCTATTCTACAGTTACTAAAATAAACAGGGGGGAAGAAGTAACATCAGGAAGAAGTGGAATTTGGGAGGGAGAGAACAATGTGGAATGTTAGTATCTGGTAGAACTGTCTAATCTACATAAACTGACAAATAAACAAAGCTATTATTTTAACCCTCAACCCTTTAACACTCAAAGGGTTAAGTAAAATAAGACTAAGACAACAGATAGATTATTCTAAAAGAGCTTTCAAAAGAACCTAAACTGCCCTACGGTGGTACGTCCTCTTTATCCCATTAAAGGAACACTAACACCTAAAATGAATAGGTGATATACATTAAATATACTGAATAAAAGAGCAGTGGGCACTTATCCCAATCAATTAGATGACTTTAGTCTTATCTCATACCACCCAACATTTCATATGGATAAAGAAGGACACTTTTCTTTTGGTAATTCTGGAGGAGTAGCCGGTGAGGGTATTACTGATCATTTTTAGGTTATTTCATGACCTATTGACACCTCTTTGTGTAACTGAATAAATTATTTAGTAAAATATATTATAAACATTAACGTGAGTTTTATTTCTGTGGAGCAATGTGATACACTTAGATACACACCACACAGTCTGATCTCCTAAAAAGAGGGTAGGAAAGAGGGACAGAGGGATTGGAGTCTCAAAGGAACGGTCCCGACTAAAGAGGGACAGTTGGAATGTTTGTTATCTCAATAAAAACAGCACAAGCAACATTAACCCCTTAACGACCGGACGTTATGGGACATTTCCGTCCCATAACGTCCGCATAGGGGCACTTGGACGCGCCGGTACACGTGACCTGTCACGTGTATCGGCGCGTCACTATGGGGCTTGAAACAGATCGCTCCGATCTTGGAGCGGTCTATTTCATGCCCCATTTTTACTTACAGCACTCCCGGTAGAGCGCTGTAAGTAAAAAGTACGTGACGTACCAGGACCGTCAAGGGTCTTTCAAGCAAGTTTACCCTTGACGGTCCTGGTACGTCAAGGGTCCCTAAGGGGTTAAAAAAATGTTCTCTTAACATGGCAATTTACATGTACATTAAAAATAAGTTTAGGATTATTTTTAGGGTTGCATAATATTTGTTACATAGGCTAGTTGTAAGTACATGATATTTAAAATTGTATCAACATATTTATTTTTTTGGAGTTAGCGTTCCTTTAAGGACCTGATGGCTGTGCAATGCATTGCGAAGCAAAGAATTGCGCTCTCCACAGGTTCTTAAAGGGTTAAAATCTCAGAGTTCAGGCATGGAGATTGTGTAGAGAGCACCCATGGGTATAAATGGGAATCTCTTCAGTGTCTACAGAGCATTGCATGATATCATTTCAACCAGGGATTTTAGATATAAAAGATGTGATGGGATCTTAGAATTTAGAAGAAAATCTGTAAATAGGTCAGAACAAATCACAACACAATGAAAATGTGTGTTGGAATACAGCATTAACCCTCTGAGTGCCAGAGGGTACACAATGCATTGCAGAGCAATGTGTTGCCTACCCCTCTGGCACTCAAAGGTTTAACTACATGGATGCTAGAGAGGAATTGAACACTTTGAGCGCCTGAAAGGTATCCGATGCATAGCAATGCGTTGGAGACCTCTCTGGAACTCAAAAGGTTAACTCATTGCTCTAAAATGAACTGGAGACCTCTGTTCCTACAGATAAGTTAATAGGAAACTAAGCGCTATATGCACAAATAAAAAAAAAGAAAAAACATTATTGGCTTTTTCCTGTGCAGTGAAAGAAGGCAACTTCCAGTGCTGGGAGATGTTTTAGTCAAAGTTATAACTGTTCAAACTGCCAGGAAGAGCTAAAGCTGTTACTATCACATTCTATGGAGAACTGCAGGCGGTAACTCATCTTTCTCATAGAATGCAACACAATAAGTATCTGGATGCCAGGTGAAAAGTAAACGAATTGCCTGGACACAGACATTAACAGTGAATTCTAGAGGTCAGATTTCAGTTAGTTATCTGTTGCATTCTATGGGAGAGATGAGTCACTGACAAATAGTTCTTTATAGCAGGGCTATCCAAGTTCAGATTTCAAGGTCCACCAACAGTCCAGGATTTACGCATTTCCCTGATTAAGCACATGTGAGTTAATAAAAATGATTCAGGGAAATCTTAAATCCTGGTCTGTTGGTGGCCCTTGAGGACTGAACTTGGACAACCCTGCTCTATAAAACGTGATGGAAACTGCTGAGTTGTGCTGTCAGTTTGGACTTTCAGGAAGTAATCATGCTGTCACTCACTTCCTGACAATTTGAACTGTTATTTCAATAAAATGACTGAGAGCAGTAGACCTTTGATTTACTCATGGAGAAAAGCCCTATAATATAGGATTTTCATTTAAAGGAATAGTAATACTTAAAATGTAAAAAAAAACATGTTGTAGGGTTTATCCCCCTGAGTAAAACAAGAGTACTCCCACTGCTGAAAGGTGTTTCAGTCAAAAGTTATTAATTTTCAAAGTTGAATTTTTTAGGTGCAATATCACAGTGGCCTGAAATTGTACAGTGGCGATGTTGCTACACCATCCTATGGAGATTTATGGTCCCGGGACCAGAGCTGTCCATAGGATCGTGTAGCAACAGCGCCACTGTACAATTTCAGGCCACTGTGATATTGCACCTAAAAAATTCAACTTTGAAAATTAATAACTTTTGAATGAAACACCTTTCAGCAGTGGGAGTACTCTTGTTTTACTAAGGGGGATAAACCCTGCAACATATTTTTTTTTACATTTTAAGTATTACTATCCCTTTAAAAAAAAAAGTTAGATTTGAGTCTTTGTTACGGTATCTTCCAAGTAGCAACAGTGTATTACTTTGTTACCATTATTATTTTTTTAAAATGAAAACAAGTGAATATCTTTAAATCTTGTTTTTCTCTTAAAATATAAGGATCTGGAAAGCTCTGGACAAATGCAGCAGTGGAATGCACAGAAGGTAGTGTGAACACATTTTGCATGCATTGGTTTGGGGATCTTTCCTGAAAGTTCATTTCTAAACTGCAAAAAAATATAATTACTTTTTCATTCAATCTGCTATAAAACACTTTTATAAATCCTAATAGTGTGATAGTTAATTATAATTCTGAGTCAGGCTTAGTTTTAAATGCTGTCTTCTAAAAATATCAGAGGGTGAAAAATCACAATTTCAAAGTCAATCTAGAAATATTTTCTGACTACGCATCAATGCCTGTTCTGTTTCCAAATTATCACTTCTTTATTCTTAAAGTATCTTGTGCTTTCATTAACTGCAACTAATCTAACATTAACCACTTGAGAACCAGAGGACTATGCATTGCAATGCTAAAATACCACTTGTTGTTAAATGTAACTTTGACAGATATAATTAACCCATTGAGTGCATGAGAGCCAATGCATTGGACACAAATCTGGCACTCAAAGGGTTACATTTCTCCATACACTGATTTAATTTAAAGTAATAGTAATGTTTCACAAAAAATGCAGCTCTGATTAATCTTCATAGTGTCTGGGCCAGGGAGAGTGTTATTTTAATACTGTCAGAGTTGTAGTTAAAGAGTAATTGAATGATAAAGTATCCCCCTCCCGCCCCTTTTACCTAGTGTAAGCCTCCTCCCCTCAGATGTGGAATCTGGCCTCTTGACCTGACAGATCACAGCAAGGGACAATCTTCTTACTGTGAGCATAAGGAAAACCTTGGCCCCTTGACAGGTTTTTCAGGGTTTTCCTTATGCTCACTGAAGATTGTCCCTCTCTGTGATATATCCAGACAGTCTTGAAGCACTGAGGTGAGCAGTGTTACATCAGTAAAAGGGGTGGGAGGGGATACTTTATCATTCAGTTACTCTTGTACTACAACTGACAGTACTGAAATAACACTCTCTATGGCCCAAATACTATGAAGATTAATCAGAGCTGCTTTTTTTGCAAGACATTACTATCCTTTGTTTTGCAGATAATTACATCTGCCTTTATGGTCTAGACATTTTTATGTTTAATCTTGTTTTTGGTATATTAAGTTTCAAATTTTGATGGCAGTGTGTGGCACTTTATGCTAATTACCTACAATGGATGCTCTGCTTACAACCACATTTGTTGCTTAGCTCCTTAAGGACTAGCCGCACATGCACGCGGTGGTCACTTAAGGAGCATTTTTTTTTTTGTTTCCGTGTTTCCGGTTCCAGACTCCCCGAACGGCGTGCAGCCACGGGGGGAGCCCGGAATTCCGTGACGGTCATAGTTCGTCATGGGTCGTTAAGTCAGATGTACGCATGACGTACTATGACCGTCAAGGGTCGTTAAGGCGTTAAGCTATTACAAATGCTCCCAGTGTGTGTTATTTCTGTCTAGATTTATTCATAGTTATTGATTGAGCACATTCATTAATTAGCATAAAACTGTGCCAATAGTGCCACCCACAAATCAATGTTAATATGTCAAAAATGATTTAAATTACTGACAGCGCTTACAAGATGTAGGCAGTTTTTAATTATCTTTAAAATTAACTAACCTTGCCTTATGATGGGGTCCACTTTAAATCTGCTCTAATGTTAAAATGCAGCCTGTAATTAATTGTAACTTTGACAGACATGCTTAACCCCTTGAGTGCCAGAGGGGTTCTGTACATTGACATCATTTAAGATATTTTGTATCTTATGAAAAAAAGAAATGACACATCATTCAGGAACCAATTGCAAAAAAGGGAGTAATGAATATTCCCCAAATTCCATTGATGTAAATGGAGATTTTAGCCACTTGAATGCTAGGGAGGTCTGCAAGGTGTTGGAAATGTTTATTTTACCCCTATGGTACAAATGATCTGCCCCTCTTCTGTGTATAAGGCTCAGGTGGGGCTTTGATGCAGGTTGAGATAAACTATTTTACTGTGCACGCTACACTTCCTCCTGTGTTTCACACAACAAAGCAGTGATAGGCAAAAGGAAGCCCTGGGGCCGGGAACTTGCCGGATCTGCCCTGGAGACTCCAGTATTTTCAGTTAATTTTTTTCTTATGGGTTGATTTGCGAATTGAATTTCCATTATTTTAAATCACACCATCTCCAGATCTTTCTGCTTCTTTTTAATTTTTTTGTTACTGTACTCCCTCAGCACATCTATCTAGTGAAACAGTATCATACTGAAATGTCGCCATCTATTTGGCTGCCATCAAAAGGGTGAGTACATAATGTCGCCTGCGTCAGAAGAGTGAGATCAGAATGTTACCTGCATCAAAAGGGCGATATTCTGATGTCGTATGCTTAAAGGGCACCAAATAGAGGGAGACATTTCATCTGTTTTTCTCTCCCGTCCTGTCTCTCCTTCTCAGTTATCATGTGGTCTGCACTACTGATATTCACATTCACAGATATAACAGATTGTGCATTCACATTCCTATCGACAGATATAACAGATACGCAGAAAACAGAATATACAGTCCCTCATGTGTGTAGCCGCATAAGTAAGAAGTCCATCAACCATCTATATATAAAGTGTAGTCGTGTTAAAACACCATTTAATGTTCTGTGATCAGGGTTCCTTGTGCCATAAAATATTCAATGGGCTGAGTAAAAGTAGTTCTACCATCTTAGGTGCAGTTCTGTCTTCAGAATCTAAAACTATTGAATTTAATTGGCTAATTAGATTTTAAAAGACGGGTCTTTTTTGCCAGCCGTTACCTTTGATCATGTCTAAGCGCCTCATTGGTTCGAAACGCGTTGATCGGAAGCATTAAGACCTGCCGGTTCTCCACACTGTGAGCAAGCCCCTGTGGCGACTTATTAATACCCACAAGCTATTTTATATTTATTTTTAATTTGTAGAATTAAAGAAAATGTTTTTAATGAAGAGCCTCCATTGTTTGTGGGAATGAAGGATAGTTTTTGATATGGTGGTACGAATCAGTATTTTGTATCTTTTATATTGTTCTAAGGATAATAGATTATTTTTGATCTGCACACCGTTATCTTTTTCCGCATATGTATAAGCGGATACTTATTACCATACAAATTGAGTCTTTAGGTGTATGTGTGTGGTCTCTCATGGAGCCGCAATTTTGCTCTTTTACATGCAGATCTGTCTTTACCCATACCTGTAAATATAGTAGGCAGGCATATCCGAGCAAGTGATGGAAGCAGTTGGATCTAAGTCTCCGGTCTCCATATAATGCCAGCCTGGCAATGGGAGAGATGTCTCTCCGGGTGGAAGTGAAAGCGTGACAGGAGTGCATTATATAGAGACAAGAGAGTTACATCCAACTGTTCACCATCACATGCTTGGATATCCCTGTCTGCTATATCTCTAGATAGGAATCGCAAAGAAAAATGTTCCCCTGGCCTTCTGAAACACTGCACATGCAGCTCAGTATATCTCAAGTGGTAACATGATGTAGGAAGTAACTCAGCTATAATGAGTTAGATGACCTGGCTTTAGTGATTTAGATGACCTAGCTTTAGTGATTTAGATGACCTAGCTTTAGTGATTTAGATGACCTAGCTTTAGTGATTTAGATGGCCTGGCTTTAGTGATTTAGATGATATTAGAAGCTGCCAGTAATGATGGTGGTGATTTATCCCAAGGGAAACACTTACGGCATACCAAGTAAATCTATCAGGGCAATTAGTCACACTTTAAAGCAGAACTATTACTCAAATTAAAGTGCCCCCCAAATTATTATGCACATAGCAATACGCATATCAATACTAGTATTATCCTGAATAAGTCCAGCATTATTGAGAAATCCAACTCGTTCTGAGGCGCTCAGACAGGCATCTTGCTGTAGAGGCATCTGTGTTCCTGCACCGTCAGTCACTTCCTGTACCTTAAGGTACAATGCAACTTCTCCCTCACCAATCCTGGAGAAGATTGGGACGGACAGCGCAGGCGCACAGATGTCTCTTTGGCAAGATGTCTGCGCTGAGGCCTGCTTATTGTTATGTGAATAATGATTTGGGGGGCAGTTTAGTTTGAACGATAGTTCCACTTTAATTCACTGGCCAGATGTTTGTGGTGTTTAGAAAGTGGTAGAAATGATTATAAATCTCATTATTACAGACACATCCTATATAATAATTTGCTAAGTATGTTTGTCAGAAGCCATCATGTGCAGTAGAGATAGCTGCGCGCACTACAGTCATGCGCAGTAGAAACTGCCAGCGCCGCAGCTGATAACGGAGCAGGGTGCTCCGAATTCAGTACAGAGTCCTCTCTGCGCTACCTTCCTGGGACCACTTGGTCCCAGGATGGTGCTCAGAGAGGACTATGGTCTGAATTCAGAGCATCCCACTGCATTATCAGCTGCGATGCATTCGGGAAGTCAGCACTGCACATGACTGCAGCGCGGCCAGTGACAATACAGAATCCGGCCACCAGCCGAGGTTATTAAGTGGCACTGTGGCCCATGTACATGGGCTTTTCAGCTAGTTTTAGAATAAAACACAGCTTTAAGAATAGGTTTAACCCTTTATGTTGCAGATGTGTGCATGGCATTGCACAGGAATGTGTTGCAGATCTCTGTGGCACTCAAGACATATAGTGTAGAAGCTGACATGCTAAGAAGAACTGCAGTCATTTTGGAGCAAACCACCTGCACCATAGGGAAAAATTAAAATTTGCCATTTATCTAAATAGGACTTTAACCCCTTGAATTCCAAAGAGGTCTCCAGATCTTTGTGAAGCAATGCATTAGAGATCACTCTACCATTTGAAGATGTAAAAGCCCCAATTTAACCCTTTGAGTGCCAACAGGGTAAGCGACACATTGTGAGGCAATGTGTTGTGTACCCTTGTGGCACACAAAGGATTAAATTAATGAGTATTTTGGAACATTTTGTCTCCTTTTGGTGCAGTTGGTTTGCTCCAGAATTACTTAAGGGATTGTAACCCTTGATTTTAACTTCACATACATAATGTGTTTTTGACAAAAGGCTCCCATGATCTGTTTCCAGAGAGCTTTCTGTCAGGAACATGAAAGCAAGTCTAGTGATACAATGTAAAAAAGAAATAATGTAAAATGGTAAGCACTTAGAGCATTCAGTGCTACAGGGAAACTGTAACATTGTATTACATCACACAGAGCATATTGTGCAGCAGGTAGAGTGTAACATTGTATTACATCACACAGATCATTCAGTGCTGCAGGGAGAGGGTAACGTATTATATCACACAGAGCATTCAGTGCTGCAGGGAGAGTGTAACATTATATTACATCACACAGAGCATTCAGTACTGCAGGGAGAGTGTAACACTGTATTACATAACAGAGCATTCAGTACTGCAGGGAGAGTGTTACATTGTATTACATCACACAGAGCATTCAGTGCTGCAGGGAGAGTGTAACATTGTATTACATCACACAGAGCATTCAGTACTGCAGGGAGAGTGTAACACTGTATTACATCACACAGAGCATTCAGTACTGCAGGGAGAGTGTAACATTGTATTACATCACACAGAGCATTCAGTGCTGCAGGAAGAGTGTAACACTGTATTACATCACACAGAGCATTCAGTGCTGTATGGAGAGTGTAACATTGTATTACATCACACAGAGCATTCAGTACTGCAGGGAGAGTGTAACACTGTATTACATTACACAGATCACTCAGTACTGCAGGGAGAGTGTAACATTGTATTACATAACAGATCATTCAGTACTGCAGGGAGAGTGTAACATTGTATCACATCACACAGATCATTCAGTACTGCAGGGAGAGTGTAACATTGTATTACATAACAGATCATTCAGTACTGCAGGGAGAGTGTAACATTGTATCACATCACACAGATCATTCAGTACTGCAGGGAGAGTGTAACATTGTATTAAATCACACAGATCATTCAGTGCTGCAGGAAGAGTGTAACACTGTATTACATCACACAGAGCATTCAGTGCTGCAGGGAGAGTGTAACATTATATTACATCACACAGAGCATTCAGTACTGCAGGGAGAGTGTAACATTGTATTACATAACAGATCATTCAGTACTGCAGGGAGAGTGTTACATTGTATTACATCACACAGAGCATTCAGTACTGCAGAGAGAGTGCTTAAAGTGTCAGCCATTGCCTTATCCCGACTAATTTATTCACCTCTCTCCATTTTATCCCTTTCCGTGCCAGAGAGGTATCCAACGCATTGTGTTGCAATGCGTTGTATACTGTTCTGGCACTCAAAGTGTTAAGCATCACAATATCTACATTTATCTTAGTTTTTTTTAGGATTTGACTTGCTTTTGCAATTGTTGCTACTGCATATGTGTCTATTAACTCCTCCCACACAATGTAATCCTAAGGAGTATTTTGAAATGCATGTGTAGACAACTGGATTATTGTCATACATGAGAACTCTCAGGGTTTGATCCTCAGACCAAATATCAGGGTCCCTGTGTGTAGGGCCAAATTGGGTGAGAGAGTCCACTACTACATATTATATATTTCTGACTCTGTTGCCTTTAAATTGGTGCCACTTGTAACAGGAAGGCAGAGGGAGAAATCCTGGTTGTTCATGCAGTGACATCTTTAACCCTTTGAGTGCCAGAGGGCACACACTTCGCAATGTGTTGTGTATCCCTCTGGCAGTCAAAGGGTTAAGCTGTTGTATAGCAATGGCTCCTTGATTACTGACTAGAGCACCTTTCGATTACAGCAATCAAGGACATATAGCAGGCAATCTATATTATGGGAACTTTAACCCTTTGAGTGCCAAAGGGGTACGCAACGCATTGCAAAGCAATGCGTTGAGTACCCCTCTGGCACTCAAAGGGTTAAGGGTTAATCTTTACACGCTCTCAGAGTCATCTCCTTTTGGAAGTTCCCTAGTGTGATTATCATGCTATAAAGTCACTGTTTGCTCTTGTTTCTGTAATGAGTGAAAAGGTTTAAAGGGATAGTAATACTTAAAATGTAAAAAAAAATATGTTGTAGGGTTTATCCCCCTGAGTAAAACAAGAGTACTCCCACTGCTGAAAGGTGTTTCATTCAAAAGTTATTAATTTTCAAAGGTGAATTTTTTAGGTGCAATATCACAGTGGCCTGAAATTGTACAGTGGCGCTGTTGCTACACCATCCTATGGAGATTTATGGTCCCAGGACCAGAGCTGTCCATAGGATCGTGTAGCAACAGCGCCACAGTACAATTTCAGGCCACTGTGATATTGCACCTAAAAAATTCACCTTTGAAAATTAATAACTTTTGAATGAAACACCTTTCAGCAGTGGGAATACTATTGTTTTACTCAGGGGGATAAACCCTACAACATATTTTTTTTTACATTTTAAGTATTATTATCCCTTTAAGACGTCAGAGAGAATGATGTACATAGAAAACCTGCGTAGAGCAATTCTGGAGCAAACAGCTGCACCATAATAAACAATTCAGTTTTATTTAAATGGGACCTTGAATCCACTGAATGCTAGAGACATCTCCCCAGTTAAAGGGATAGTAATGTTTAAATTTAAGTTTATTTAATATTGTAGGTATTAAAAAAATAAGTACAACGATGTAAGTCTTATCTCTCAAACCTTTATGGTTTGAGAGATATAACTGGCTAAAGTTCCCCCCTCCAGGCTGTTTCAGACAAATATCGATATGCCAGCAGGAGATTCCGGTCCCAGGACCAGCCGGTGGCTCTTCAGCAGAGCCGAAATCGCACTATTTAGTAATAAATACTTTATTGGAATGGTCTACAAAGTGTGCTTGCAAACCAGTAGTGTTTATTTCTAAATAGTACGATTTCGGCTCTGCTGAAGAGCCGCCGTCCGGTCAAAGGACCGTCATCTGCAGCCGTCCCATACAGAGCTGAAACAGCCTGGAGGGGGGAACGTTAGCGAGTTATATCTTTCAAACCATAATGGTTTGAGAGATAAGACTTACATCGATGTACTTATATTTTTAATGTGTACAATATTAGATAAACTTTAATTTAAACATTACTATCCCTTTAACTCAGTGATAATGTTGGTAATGTTTATTTGCCCATGTGGTGGTGGTGTTGGTGTGCTTCAACCGTTCTCTTTGGTACACCCACCTCATTGTAGATATATTAGTACCAATTCCTCTACTCTTCAGAAATCAATGACAGTATACAGACAATACTGAACTAGCCCTTTGAAGACACCTATCAAAACTGCATGTGCAAATAAGCATATGGGGCCCTGCTCAAACCACGAATGGATACCGCAACAGGGCAAATTGTGGGCTAGATTTTATAGTTCTGGCACCAAATAGAACATTTTTACAAATGGTTGTATAGAGTAGTAGGCACAGGGCCGTATTTACCATTAGGCAGAGTAGGCAAATGCCCAGAGCTCCAGTTTTTAAGGGGCAACTCATCCGTGCTGGCCACACTCACCTTTTTAATTGTAGATGTGGCCAGAGCAATGTCAATATCCCTGCACAAATTTGGATGCCCCTTACTTCTTCCACAATGGCTCATTTACATATTGGAGTGTAGATTAATAAGCCATGGTCATATTCATGTGAGTGCGTTTACGTGTTAATGCAGCACTTCCCCACATGCACTAAGGTCCGATAGCTGCCTCTGCTGTCAGAGTTCAGTCCCAACATCGCTTACCTGAGGTTGGAGAAGTTGGGATCTCCCTTTAGCTCTGTACAGCCATGGTCACAACCCCTCCTTAAATGATGAGTGACTCAGTGATCTTAGCAAATCATGTTCAGGGTTAACAGGGATGTAGGTTTAAGGGATAAGAATAGTAGGAGTACTTCACATTAATTACATGGTAAGTATAATTCTTTTGTTGCCAGAGGAATCAGTGGGATGGGTACCTTTTCACCATGCACTGATGGTCTGGGTTTCAGTCTGTTTATTACACTCTTTCTAACTGGTGAGGTTTTACTTCCTTGAAAACAAGTTTTACATTTTGCATGATCATTCTTGTATCCTCCTATATATATATATATATATATATATATATATATTTTATATAATAATTCGCTAAAACGTGTGTAACGATGCAGTCATGTGCAGTAGAAACTATCCGCGACGAGGCTGATACAGAGCAGGACGCTCTGAAGGAGCGTCCTGCTCTGTATCAGCCTCGGCTCGGGCAGTCTCTACTGAGCATGACTGCACAGTGACCGGCTGGCACTGTATCGGCCGCGGCGTGGGCAGTCTCTACTGCTCATGACTGCCCCGTGACCGGCTGACAGTGACACTGTGGCCCGTGTAACGGGCTCTTCAGCTAGTCTTTTATATATTCTGTTGATGACACTACCATTATTGCCAGTGTGATGTATTTTTAATTTAAGCAATGCATTTACACATGTGTTCTATACAAGTCATACTCTGCAGGCTAGTTTAAGAAGCTTAGCACCGAGGCCTTAAGTATCTGGTGAGGTGACTGATAAGTGGGTGTCACTGCGCAAGTCAGTGGTACTGACTGGCAAACTGCTCACAATGTGACGCTGCACTGTGTAAGGCCAGTGGTCCTACTTGGCAAAGACAAAAAAATGCTGACATGATATGGCTCTTATGTCTTTGAACATTCTACTGTGGTGCTTCACTGGCTCCTAACCTCCTTAAAACTATTTTTACTAATTAGATTAGTCACTCACAGGTCAGTTGATGGTCAATGGACACTGTAAAGTGGAGGCACGAAACCACTGCAATAAGAAAACAGGTTATATGGAATGGCAATGCAGTGGTGCTCAGCAGAGCAAACTTCAAATATTTGCAGAGGATTAATTAGCCGGGGCCAAGTTGTCATTTGTCATGGAAAAATGTGTCGTTTTCCAGAAACACAGGGGATGGATTGACTAATGTTCATGGGAACTTTGTGTTCTTTAAGGCAATACTTACCTGTGCAGCAGTATGTCAGGCTGTTAATTAAAGGTAAATACCAAAAAAGTCTGTGTTTGTCTCCATCTAGGCTTGAGTGAAAATGGTCAGTTTACTTGGGTCATCAAACAGGTTTCAAAAAGACTTTATTAATAGGTTAATGGCTTCACAAAAGGTGCCATACTGGTGCAAGGGATGTCATATCTGTCTTACAAATGATAATATTGTGCCAGTATGTCACCAGTGCAACAGTGCGATTTAATTAACCCCTTGGATGCTAAAAATGTCTCCATTGTACTTCTTAGCACCCAAAGTGTTAACCAGTAAATATGTCATGAATTAAATATGACGTGGCATTCATTAGTTTTCTCCTGGATTAAAAAAAAAATGCTTTTAACTGCTTATGTTCCACACATTCCAATTCAAGACATATCAGATAGCAATAGCATGTTCAATTAACCCTTTGAGTGCCAGAGGGGTACGGAACTCATTGCTTTGCAATGCGTTCCTTACCCCTCTGGCACTCAAAGGGTTAAAGATGGTTAGCAATGTCATATCAGCTCATATCATGTGACATCTCCAAGTAGGACCAAGAAGGGTGACATCACGAGCAGATCGGACTTTGCCAATCAGCAGCAATGACCTTGCACAGTCACACCCGCCCACTGCTCACATCCCCAGATACACTGTACAAGACAGTGGTGTTCAGCTCCTACCTGTAAAACCACACCAGTTAGAAAAAAGAGTGGACGCTGTAATAAACAGACCGAAACCCAGACCTTCAAGGGATAGTAATACTTCAAATGTAAATAAAAAAAATGTTGTAGGGTTTATCCCCCTGAGTAAAACAAGCGTACTCCCACTGCTGAAAGGTGTGTCATTCAAAAGTTATTAATTTTCAAAGTAACATTTTTTTAGGTGCAATATCACAGTGGCCTGAAATTGTACAGTACAGCTGTTGCTACACCATCCTATGGAGATTTATGGTCCCGGGACCAGAGCTGTCCATAGGATCGTGTAGCAACAGCGCCACTGTACAATTTCAGGCCACTGTGATATTGCACCTAAAAAATTCAATTTTGAAAATGAATAACTTTTGAATTACACACCTCTCTGCAGTGGGAGTACTCTTGTTTTACTCAGGGGGATAAACCCTACAATATATTTTTATTTACATTTTAAGTATTACTATCCCTTTCAGTGCATGCTATTGTATACATGCCCTCTCGACCCAATCCCATCTCAGCTCACCCAAGAACTCTCCCCTCTACTAACTCCAATCCTTACTCACTTATTCAACCTCTCTTTGTCAACCGGCACCTTCCCATCCTCTTTCAAACATGCACTGATCACTCCCATCCTAAAAAAACCCTCCCTGGACCCAAACTCATTGTCAAATTACCGGCCAATTTCCCTACTCCCGTTTGCCTCCAAGCTTCTCGAGCGCCTTGCATATAACCGGCTCACTAAATTCCTCTGCTCCCATTCCCTGCTAGATCCCTTGCAATCCGGATTCCGCCCTCATCACTCCACTGAGACTGCCCTCACTAAAGTGGCCAATGACTTGCTCTCAGCCAAGTCTAAAGGCCACTACTCCCTACTCATTCTTTTGGACCTGTCAGCCGCATTTGACACAGTCGATCACCCACTCCTCCTCCAAGCCCTCCACTCCCTAGGCCTCTGCGACACTGCACTCTCCTGGTTTTCATCTTATCTCTGCAACCGCTCCTTCAGTGTTTCATACTCCGGCTCCACTTCCCCACCCCTCCCACTGTCTGTTGGTGTACCCCAAGGATCAGTACTGGGACCCTTGCTCTTCTCAATCTACACTGCTTCCCTTGGAAAACTAATAAACTCCTTTGGGTTTCACCACCATCTCTATGCTGATGACACCCAAATATATCTTTCCTCCCCAGACCTCTCTCCTTCCCTCCTGTCCCGAGTGTCTGACTGTCTGTCTGCTGTGTCTTCCTGGATGTCCTCCCATCAACTCAAACTTAACCTTAGCAAAACTGAACTAATTCTCTTCCCTCCATCTACAACCAGCCTTATCCCAAACATTACCCTCACCGTTAACAACACTTCCATCACACCAACCCCTACAGCACGCTGCCTGGGGGTCACATTTGACTCTGCCCTATCCTTCATTCCTCACATCCAGTCAATCTCCAACTCATGCCGCCTCCACCTCCGCAACATCTCTAGAATCCGACCCTTTCTCACAGAAGACACTACCAAAATTCTAATCCAAACACTCATCATGTCCCGTCTTGACTACTGTAACTCTTTACTAATTGGCCTGCCTCTCACCCGACTAACCCCGCTACAGTCCATAATGAACTCTGCTGCAAGACTAATCTACCTCACTCATCGCTTCTCTAACACCACACCCCTCTGTCAGTCCCTACACTGGCTCCCGTTAGCATACAGAGTAAAATTCAAAACTCTGGTGCTAACTTATAGAGCCCTCACTAACACTGCACCCCCCTATATTTCATCTCTCATTTCCAAGTATACTCCCGCCCGCCATCTTCGCTCTGCACATGACCTTCTGCTCTCCACAGCTCTCATCACATCCTCCCACTCCCGCCTACAGGACTTCTCCCGTGCTGCACCTGAGCTGTGGAATTCCCTCCCCCGCCCCATCAGACTCTCCCCCAGCCTTCAAATCTTCAGACGCTCCCTGAAGACTCACCTCTTCAGGGAGGCCTATCAACTTCCTCCATAAACATCATCACCAAGATTCACCCCTTGCACGGAGTACTGCACTCAATGGCACTTCTCACTCCCACCCACTGACTGGCAGTTCATGTGGCAGGAGGCACTTAAACGCAATAGCACTTACTCCTTCTGTATCAAACCTACCTTCCTCTAGACTGTAAGCTCTCACGAGCAGGGCCCTCTGATCCTCCTGTTCTACACATCTGATTGTACTATTTAATACCTCTGTATGTCTATTCCCCAATTGTACAGCGCTGCGAAATTAGTTGGCGCTATATAAATAAAGAATAATAATAATAATATGTATATCTTTATTTATATGGCGCCACACAGTGTACACAGCTGTGCCTAACAACAGTAGTGTATTACATTAAATACATGGGGATAAAATAAGTGTCATAGTCACAGAAACAATAGGAGAGAAGTCGCTATCCCAAGGAGCTTATTTCGGAAGGGCGCTTGCTCCCCAAATGGTGAAAACGTACCCATTCGACTGATTTCTTTGGCAACTAATCTGAAATACTCCTCCTATTCCTACCCCTAAACCTACATCCCTGGTAACCCTAAATCCTAGCAGAGATGTACATTGCTCTGTTTATCCTACTGGCACTCAAAGGGTTAAGTGGGGGCTGCTGATGTTCTTGGTGCTGAAGTCTCACTGCATCCTCTTTCCTCTTCCCTTCCCAACACATTGACACCTTTACAACAGAATGAAATGCAAATGATCACTGTCCCTCCTCATCACCATACATTCTCAGGTCTTAAAGGGATAGTAATGTTTCACAAAAACAGCAGCTCCAATTAATCTTCATAGTATTTGGAGCATGCAGAGTGTTATTTCAATACTGTCAGAGTTGTAGTTCAAGAGTAATTGATTCAGATGTGGAATCTGGTCTCTGGACCAGACAGATCACAGCAAGGGACAATCTTCTTACTGTGAACATAAAGAAAGCCCTGCCCCACTTGACAGGTTTTTCCGGTTTTTCCCTTATGCTCACTGAAGATTGTCCCTCTCTGCGATCCATCCAGACAGTCTTGCTTCTCTGAGGTGAGCAGTGTTACATCAGTAAAAGAGGTGTGAGGGGGATACTTTATCATTCACTTACTCTTGTACTACAACTCTGACAGTATTGAAATAACTCTCCATGGCCCAAATACTATGAAGATTAATTGGAGCTGCTTTTATTGTGAAACATTACTATCCCTTTAAGGGATATGAAAAAGTGTGTCTCTATCGCAAGGGTGATGCAGTTGCCACAGACACACATCACAGTAGCATCAACCCTTAGTGCTCCTCTCACCTGGAGGTGTTGTTCCTATCAATTATTATGGAGAGCTATAGTCAGCGACTCAAGTTCTCCTATACAGTTCTTTTTTTTTTCCAAAAAAACCTATAACATATATTTGATTAATTATTAAAAAAAATAAAGTAACTATTGCTGCTTTAAAGTGTTAGTAATGTCTGAAAAAAACTTTTTTGCATTTAGAAGAGCTTAAAAAGCTGATCTAAATGCAAAAAAACGTATCTCTCAAACCGCTATGGTTTAAGAGATACGGGCGTTTAAAGTCTGATTTCTCCTACCGAGAGCTGTAAAGCTGTCAGCAGGAGATCCATGTCAGTCGACACGCTGGCGCTTGAGAAGTGCCGGGATCTCGTTACTTACACGGAATCCCTTCATTGTAATGGTCTAAAACGTGTGCCTACTGTTCAGACACACGTTTTAGACCATTCCAATGAAGGGATTCCGTCTAAGTAAAGAGAACTCGGCACTTCTCAAGCGCCAGCGTGTCGACCGACACGGATCTCCTGTTGACAGCTTTACAGCTGTCAGTAGGAGAAATCAAACTTTAAACGCCCGTATCTCGTAAACCATAGCGGTTTGAGAGATACGTTTTTTAGATCAGCTTTTTAAGCTCTTCTAAATGCAACAAAGTTTTTTTCAGACATTACTAACACTTTAAATACGGATGTCTGGAGGCTACAGTAGTATACAGAGAATTGCTCTGCAATGCATTTACCATCCAAGGGGTTAAAATGGTTATTGCTTCTTTAACCCTATGAGGGTCAGAAAGGTAGGCAAGAAATTACAAAGCAATGCGTTCCGCACCTCAGAGATAAATACAGATTCTTGGATGCTAGACAAGTATCCAAAACATTGCCTAGCAACACATAGCATAATGATCTAGCATCCAAGGGGTCAAATATCTGTCCTAATAATATCAAACTTCTCAAAGCTCATAAAGCATTATTCCATAGTTTGTAAAATTATTCAGTTTTGCATTAAGGTGTGATAAACTCTCCAAGTCCTACATTCCTCTATGGAGTCCCTGCATTAAGATTCCTCGAGTTGGAGAAATCTTAGTACATTTGCCCTATAGAATAAAATAGGAACTGGAGAGTTTATCACACTGGATTTATTGCAATTTTATCACCTCTTTATCACACTTTAGTACATCTCGGGGGAGATTCACTAAGCGGTGATAAAAAGGTGATTAAGTGGAGATGACTTCCCCGGTTTATCACTTCTCCAGTTCCTATGTTATTCTATGGAACCTATGCACTAACATTTCTTCAGCTTTGGAGATCTCAGTGCATAGGCTCCATAGAATAATATAGGAACAGGAGAGGTGATATCACAGGAGAAATCATCTCCATTTTATCACCTCTTTGTCACCGCTTAGTGAATCTCCCCCCTCCTCTCAAGACTGGCTAAAAGTCATAACAGCTATAAATCTAAACATTTCTATTGCTTTCTCAATTACATCCAATACACGTTTTATCACATGCAAGCCATAAGACTCAGTTTTATAGAAACATAAATCAAAATAATGTACTTTTTGGCTTGGCCATTGTTTACAGCTGATTTCTTGTACAGGAGAGGAAACAGTACTGACTGAATGTTTTCTGTTTATTTACTGTAGAGGAATTAAGTGGCTTTACCATTCCTGGTAAGTGTTACATATTATTATTAATATTATTATGTCACGACTAACAATTTCTATGTAATAAAGACTGACTTACCATAGATAATTAATACCCCTTGTATGTTGGAGATATTGGAGATGAGGTCTCTATCATCCTAGGAGGTTAATATGGGTAGAAAAATCTTATTCACCACTACGAGTCCATTCTGCCTGAGCTGGGGTTGGGTGACCAAAATTTTTAACCCTTTGAGCACCAGGTGGGTAAGCAACGTATTGCAGAGCAATGCGTTGCTTACCCCTCTGGTGCTCCAAGGGTTAATTACTACTAGGATATCATGTTAGAGAGGAAGATGCGATTGATCGTTGTCTACAAATTCCTCCCTCTCAATGGTCTTTACCCTTTGAGTGCCAGAGAGGTATCCAAAGCATTGCTGGCACTCGAATGGTTAAAGAAGCTTTCTGTGGGAAGTGTATTTTGGATCTTCCATTGTGTAAGAAACAATGGCTGCCTCTATGGGCCTGATGTCCAGTACTAATCAAATAGTCATTTTGGAGAATCACTACACACAGTGGCCATTAGGATTATTTTGCCCAGATTAACCCCTTAAGGACTGGCGACGGTCCTGGCACTTCACATACTTTTTAAATACAGAGCTCCTGCAGGACAGCTGTAACTAAAAACGGGGACGGAAATTGAGCAGTATCTCTCTCAGACCCCCACTCGGCGCGCTGGTACATGCAAACAGGTCATGTGTCCTGGAGCAGCGGCGAGGATCAAAGTGGTCCCTTAAGGGGTTAAGGTAAATTGGACGATGTGAGTGTGGCTAATACCCTATCCCTTGCCCCATAAGACACACCCATTTTGATTTATGGTGGCTGGATTATTTACAGTTTGTATATTGCTGTAATATTTGTCTAAATAATTCCCCCACTTACCAAAAATCCTAATGCCCTCCATGAGTTTGCCATTGTGCTTTTGCTCAAGAGATACCATCTTCACTTAGTCCTGAGTGTCACATTCATGGAGGCGGACATGACAGGTGGTAGCAGGACCACAAGACTCTGCTCACTGCTCATGGTAATCGTAACCCTTTAAAGACCAGAGGGTTGCGTAGTGCTTTGTTTCACAATACATTGTGCATCCCTATGTTCCTTAAAGGGTCAGGTAGAGGCTCATGCATTTTTTTTGCTTCAGTTTTAACCCTTTGAGTACTGGAGGGGTGCGCAATGCGATGAAAAGCAATCTGTTGTGCACCACAGAGGCACTCAAAGGTTTAAAAAAAAACTGCCAGAAAATGGTCATGGTCGCCTCCAAGGACTTGATACCTAGGACTGATTGACATGTTAAGTCCTGAACCAAAGTGCCAGGGAAGAATTCATAGTGGCCATTGGTGGATTTTCGGGCCACAGGAAGGTAAAAGGGGGGTTGTTATTAGCAAGTGCTAGTGCTCTTTTAGGCAAAGGTGTGCCAGTCAGAATTATTCTGTCTTTTTGCTTGACTCACCAGTTCATTAATTTGTTTATCCTTAACCCTGTGAGGGCCAGACAGGTATCTCTCTGGCACTCAAAGGGTTAAGGCGTACCCTCTCAACTGATTGCATTTGTGGTCCACAGCTGCAGTTCCACCAAGTCATAAATGACTGATTTACTTAGTTATTAACCCCTGCAGTACCAGACGGGTTCGCAACACATTGGATTTGCAATGCGTTGCTTACCCCTCTGGCACTCAAAGGGTTAATGCAGTTCTGTAAAAGATGATGTACAAAAAAGCTCTGGATCAATTCCAGGACAAACAAACTGAAGCACAGGGGGGGAAGACAAAAATCCCCCAAATTCCCAATGATTTAAAATGGGACTTTTAATTCTTTCAGTGCCAAAAGGGTTGTACAATACATTGCAAAGCACAGTCCTCTGGTACTGAAAGGGTTAAATATTTAAATGCTTGAGGGCTGTCCGACACATAACAAAGCGATACATTGATTTCCTCTCCAGTATTCAAGGAGTTAAACATCCACATAATGGAAAATGGAAATAGATATATGTTTGTCTCCTATGGTGCAGTTGGTTTAAAGGGATAGTAATGTTTCATAATAAAAGTAGCTCCAATTAATCTTCATAGTATTTGGGCCATGGACAGTGTTATTTCTATACTGTCAGAGTTGTAGTCCAAGAGTAATTGAATGATAAAGTATCCCCCTCCCGCCCCTTTTACCTAGTGTAACAGTGCTCCCCTCAGAGCAGCAAGACTGTCCGGATGGATCGCAGAGAGGGACAATCTTCAGTGAGCATAAGGGAAAAACCTGAAAAACCTGTCAATGGGGGCAGGATTTTCCTTATGATCACAGTAAGAAGATTGTCCCCTGCTGTGAGCTGTCCAGTCAAGAGACCAGATTCCACATCTGAGGGGAGGTGGCTTACACTAGGTAAAAGGGGCGGGGGGAGGATACTTTATCATTCAATTACTCTTGAACTACAACTCTGACAGCACTGAAATAACACTCTCCATAGCCCAAATACCATGAAGATTAATTGGAGCTGCTTTTATTTTGAAACATTACTATCCTTTTAACTCTTTGAGTGCCAGAGGGGTAAGCAACACATTGCTTACCCCGCAGGCACTCAAAGGGTTAACACAGAATTTTCCAGTTTTTTTTTTGCTACATCAGTCTCATTGCTTGTTGATTTTGAGTTTAATTAGAGAATGTTTTCAGAAACCGATCTGTTAGCTTTGTATCTGGTAATTAGTTTAATATTGAACAACTTCCAAGAAAATTGATTAATCATTTTAATTTTGCTTTTGTAGAACAAACAAATGAACACCTTTTTGGTAAGTACCTAGGATCACAGAGATATGACTAATTTGTTATTCAGTAAAGATAATTATCACATGAATATATATGAGTGCCTTATGCTTTCGATGTTAGAACACAGTTTTCAAGTGCAATGGAGAGCATGTGTTGCTTAAAGGGGATGTATCACCTTATAAAAAGTTTTTACCCTCCGCTTTGTTAATAAGTTATTAGAGGAAAGATGTGTTTTTAAAAAAAAAAATCTAACTACTTATAAAGATATTCCCTCTCGTGTGCAGCGCATTTCTGCATTATGTGCACAGCTCTTCAGTGCGTCCTATTTCTCCTCCCACCTCCCTCCCAGCTGCCCCAGAGAGTGCGTTCACATTTGCTCACCTCAGAATAGAAAGGTAGTGTCCGGATGGATCACAGAGAGGGACAATCTTCAGTGAGCATAAGGAAAAAAAAACTGAAAACCTGTCAGTGGGGGTGGGGGGGGGTTGTAATTGTTCTCACAGTAAGAAGATTGTCCCTTGCTGTGAGTTGTCTGGTCCCAGGACCAGATTCCACATCTGAGGTGAGCAGTATTACACTAGGTAAAAGGGGCGGGAGGAGGATACTTTATCATTCAATTACTCTTGAAGCACAACTCTCTGACATCATTGGAATAACACTCTCCATGGCCTAAATACTGTGAAGATTAATTGGAGCTGCTTTTATTGGGAAACATTACTATCCCTTTAAGAAAGTTCTTCTTTTACACAAATGGAAACACCTAATCCTAGGGTATTTTTTATTATTACACTAATTTTATTATTACACTAGATTTTTCTTCAATTGTTCTCCACCAATGTGGTCGTTTTCAGCATGTGAAACTGTAACGTTACAAAAATAAAAAAGGAAGTGGCAGAAATGCACGTCTGATAATTTTCTTCTGTTAAATATATGCTAACTTAACAAAAAATTTGTTTAACCCCTTGAGTACCAGAGTGGAGGGGAATGCATTGCCTGGTGGAGAGCAAAGAGGATGCACTGAGACTTCAGCACCACAAGCAGCATCACTCCCATAAACCTTTTAGTGCTGTAGGGATGTGCTTTGTACACCTGTGTGGCACTGAACAGATACTGCCAGCACTGATGTGACATTGAGAGAATGGCAGAGAAAATATAAATCACGTATTCTCTCACATTCTCTACAGCTGTTTAGCAGAGTAGCCGTCTATCAGCTGATTCATGTTAATGGAGGACTCACAGAGCATTTCTTTGTTCATTTTGTCTGTTCATTTTGGAGTCCTTTCAGTGCCACGGGGGTGTTCAATTCACATGCCTGTGGGACTGAGGGGGTTAAAGGGGGACAGCAGATATAGCAAACTGGCCCCTGCTTCCATAGAGAGCTATAGGGAGATCTCAGCTTTGCCAGACTGTGGTTGGCAACGTTGGGACTGTGAACTCTGACAGCATAGGCTGCTATCAGTGCTTATTGCAGTTTTCGAAGTGCAACATTTACATATCAACATATATACATGAATATGAGAAGGGCTCATTAAGTTGTATTTGAATATACAAATGACTCATTGTCGAAGAAGTCACTGTAAAATCATAAAACATGGGGAATCCATGGAAGATTCATGACAATATCTGTAAATCTGAAGCATAGGGGTGTGATGATGATGATGAAGGCATCTTATTTCATATGTCGAGATGTCATCAAAGCAAATACAACACAATATCGCCATTCTGGCATCTTATTGACTCTTAATGCATCCCCCCATCAATGCAATTTGTTAAATTAACTGATTCTATAGTATTTTAACTGGCATTTTTTCTACCAAAAAGGCAGAAAGAGAAGCCCGGCTTATCTTATGTATGTTAAAGCAGTGAGATTTGTAAGTTGTATTGCCATAGCTGGGAACCCTCCTGATTTGCCCCACAGACTAATTACAGGGTCTCCGGGGCAGAAGCTGATTCTCTGGATGTGGGGAGTTTCTAATGAAACTCTGCCCACTTCTACTCCTTCCCAGTCTGTTCCTTCCACTCCCTGCCCACTTCTACTCCTTCCCAGTCAGTTCCTCCCACTCCCCGCCCACTTCTACTCCTTCCCAGTCTATTCCTTCCACTCCCCGCCCACTTCTACTCCTTGCCAGTCTGTTCCGTCCACTCCCCGCCCACTTCTCCTCCTTCCCCAGCCTATTCCTTCTACTTTTTCCATGTCCATTAAGTCCAGCCCCACTTGTGATTAAGCACCACCCCCTTTTCACCACAAATCGGGTAATTTATTTCCCCTACCAGCACCACAGGAGTCCCCATCCACAAGACAAAGTACAGAGATATGCGTATAGTGTTAAGGGTTCCTTATCCCCTTAAAGACCGTCCGCACATGTACGGTGTGGTCACTTAAGGACCAGGGACCATTTTTTTTTCCCCAGAATCGGATTCCGGACCCCCTGAACGGCGTTCAGCCGTACAACAACAACCCATGATGGTCCAGGACGGTCATGGGTCCTTAAGGGGTTAAGGACTGACTGCAGCACCTCTGGGTTAGCTTAGGCAAGGATATCATCATGAATCTACATCCCCAGAAAATGGTTAATATTTAAAAAAATCTCAGGATCAACTGATTTTGAAAGTTCACAGGTTGCTCATCTCTCCCACCTGGCTCAACTATGCACAGAAACACAGGAATTGGGGTGCAGAAAAATGTCAGCAGGTGCTCTGAACAAAAGGCAGTTTTTTCACAGAAGTTCTGGAGAACAGTACAAGAATGAGCATCTGCAGACAACAGTGAAGCATTGTGGGGGTTACTTGCAAGTCTGGGGCGCATTTCTGCAAATGGGGTTGGGGAGTTGATCAGAATTAATGGCATCCACTACACTGAGAAGTGCAGGCAGATACTTATCCATCATGCAATGCCATCTGATTGACTCCAAATTTATTCTGCAGCACAACAATAACCCCAAACATACAGCCAAAGTCATTAAGAACTATCTTCAGCATAAAGAAGAACAAGGAGTCCTGAAAGAGATGGTATGGCCTCCACAGAGCCCTGGTCTCAGCATCATCATGTCTGTATTGGATTATTTCAAGAGAGAGAAGCAACTGAGGTGCCTAAATCCACAGAAGAACAGTGGTTAGTTCTCCAAGACGTTTGGAACAAACTACCTGCCGAGTTCCTTAACAAACTGTGTGTGTGTGTGTGTTCCTAGAAGAATTGATTCTGTTTTGAAGACAAAGGGCGGACACACCAATTATTGATATTTAATTTAGATTTTTTTCTGTTCACTCACTATCATTATGTTAATTGATAAAAATAAACTATTAACATGTCTAATTTTGAAAGCATTCTTACTTTACATCATTTTCTATTCCACACTATTGTACATATATATTTTATTATTATTTTTTTATTTATTTATTTGCTAAAAGGACTCATTATTTGTACCTGAAAGTTGTCATGAATTTGTCATTCAAATGTTTTAGTATGTGACGCTAACTTATTAAACCAACAGCATCCTGCTGATCTGTTTATTTGCAGCTACAGACAAGGTTGCCCTACTGATTGGAAACATGTCCTACAAACACCATACCCAACTCAAGGCTCCAATGGTAGATGTCTATGAGCTAACAAACTTGTTGAGGCAGCTTGACTTTAAGGTTGTATCTCTGCTCGACCTCACCGAGTTGGAGATGAGGAATGCAGTGAATGAATTCTTACTTCTGCTGGATAAAGGAGTATATGGTAAGAGAATATGGTATGAAAAACATGGGCTAATTGTTGTTTTTACTGCAGTCAAATGCTATATTAAAAGTTAGCTTAGTGTAGAGTCATTGATACTTGTACCTAACTCACCCATACACATTCCTTCGTACCATACACCTTGTGGTTTCCATTAAAGGGATAGTATTACTTCAAAATGACTATCCCTCATATTGTAGCCCTTAATAAACTGAGTTAAATGACACCAGCGGCATCTCTCAAACCTTTATGGTTTAAGAGATAGCCGCTTTCAAAGTTTCCTCTCCCCTGCTGTCAGCGTTCTGCTGCCAGCAGGGGACTCCGGTCCCGGGACCGGCGGAGGCTCTTAAACAAAGCCGATATCTTGTTATGGAAGGAAAAATGATTAATTGAAACAGTCTTCTATGTGTGCTTGGTTACCAAGCACACGTAGAAGACTGTTTCAGTTAATCATTTTTCCTTCCATAACGAGATATCGGCTATGCTGAAGAGCCTCCGCTTGATTCAGAGACCGGATTCCCTTCTGGCAGCAGAACGCTGACAGCAGGGGAGAGGAAACTTTGAAAGCGGCTATCTCTTAAACCATAAAGGTTTGAGAGATGCCGCTGTTGTCATTTAACTCAGTTTATTAAGGGCTACAATATGAGGGATAGTAATTTTGAAGTAATACTATCCCTTTAACAAAATGCTTCAACAGACACTTACTGAAGTAAGACTGTAACAAACCAACAGCACCACAGGGGACAAATAAAAAATTCCACTAATTAAGTAAATATAAGCCTTCTACCCACTGTGAATAAAGAGATTCCAATCTATTATACAAATCATACAAATACAAAAATAAAGTCCTTATCTTCACCAAGAACAAAATAAAAAATAAAAAGTATTTGAATAGTTGGAACTCCACTGTGATAAGCTGCTAGTCAGATTGTCCTATCGGGGGATCAGGTATCCCACGGCGGGGCATCCAGTCATGGGCCATTTGGGGAGATCAAAGGATCTCACCTCTCCAGCCAACAATGTTGTGACTGTGAGGCAAATATCTCAACAGTGCATGTGTAGCATGGAAGACTGGGTCCTGTCATCTGTATCCATCCCGCCCCCAAGGCTGACTTAGCTGGCTTTGCTCTGCCTGTAATGAATGTCCTGCTACAGTGTACAGTGAGGGTCCTAAATACCTAACAGTTTAAATTTGCATTATTGAATTCAGATTAAACCACTGTGCCCATTGCTAGAGAGGCACAAATGATCACCTGTTAACCCCTTAACCCACTGTATGCTATAGAGAGGTATACATTTTGTTTATTAACCCCTTGCATGCCAGATAATTTTACAGCAATGTTTTATTTTGTGATTAACCCATTGAATTCCTCATAGGTTCACAACACAAAGCACAGCAATGTGTACCTCACTGATTAAACCCTTGCATGCTAGAGAGGCATAATTCATCAGTAATTGACCCTTTGTATGCCAGAAAGGTGAATAATCATGTTAATTACTGATGAATGATGTATCTTTAGCACACAAGGGGTTATTCAGTGAGGCGCACATTCCCATGCAATGTGTTGTGCACCTATGAGACATTCAGTGGGTTAATCATAGAATACCACATTGCTATACACCTCTCTGTCATAGAAGGGGTTGATAATTGATACTGTATGCCTCTATAGCATACAGTGGGTTAATAGATGGCCATTTATGCCTCTCTAGAAATGCATACAATAAGAGGTTACAATAAAGTGAAGTTAATGCATGTTTTATGTGTTATTTAGGACCCAATAGCTTATGTTGGCTCATACACTACCAGTTGGGCTGTAGTCAGAATGGGGGAGGGGGTAATAGGATTGAGGCAGTAGGACAGAGTGGGGAAAAGAGTTGGGAGTTTCTAGAGTTGTACTTAACCCTTTGAGTGCCAGAGAGGTGCACAATGCTATATACATACAGAATGGATTACCAGCAAGTGGGCTAGTCAAAGGGATAGTAATTCTTAATTTTAAGTGTGTTTCATATTATAGGCATAACAAAAACTATGAAAAATGATGTAAGGCTTATCTCTCAAACCTTTATGGTTTGAGAGCTATGCCTCACTAAACTTACCTTTCCTTGCCTGTTTGAATAAAGTCAGCACTTAGCTGACAGCTGCAGAATCCGTTCATTTGACTCGGATGGAGGCTCTTCAGCAGAGCCGAAATCACAAGATCTGAACAATAATACTTCATTGGAATGGTCTACAAAATGTGCCTGGTTTGAAAGCACACTTTGTAGACCATTCCAATCAAGATGAAGCTTTTCCTCATAAACCAGAATCATAAGAAGTATTTACCTTTCCTGCTGCCACTTAATTTAGTCTATCAGAACTTCCTGATTTGCCTACTAATACACAGTATAACCCTGTATGTTCCCTTTTCAAAGAAATGTATCTAATCTTTTCTTAAATGTATCCATTGCATCTGCCATTACCACATCCTTGGGCAAGGAATTCCATAATTTCACTGACCTTACTGTAAAAAACCCTTCCTCTGCTGAAGTTGAAACCTCCTTTCCTCTAATCTCAAGGGGTGGCCCCTGGTCACCAGCGAGATCCTTGCTCTCGTATACTTGTACATTGTGCTAAGATCTCCTCTTAGACATCTTTTCTCTAGAATAAATAAAGTTTGTCTAATCGTTCCTCATATGTCATACTCTGGGCCCAAATGTAAATCTTACAGCCATTTTTTAACATAGAGCCCAATAAATGAATTAAAAAAAGAGAAAGAAACTAAACTAGACATTGCTATGATCTGGGAAATATTTAATTATATATTGTTTTGTTATATCTCTACCGTAAAGTTTTGTTAAAGGGATAGTAATATTTCACAATAAAAGCAGCTCCAATTAATCTTCATAGTATTTGGGCCATGGAGAGTGTTATATCAATACTGTCAGAGTTGTAGTTCATGAGTAACTGAATGATAAAGTGTCCCCCTCCCACCCCTTTTACTGATGTAACACTGCTCAGCTCAGAGCAGCAAGACTGTCTGGATAAATCGCAGAGAGGGACAATCTTCACTTAGCATAAGGAAAAACCTGCCAAGGGGGGCAGGGTTTTCCTTATTCTCACAGTAAGAAGATTGTCCCTTGCTATGAGCTGTCCGGTCCCAGGACCAGATTCCACATCTGAGGGGAGGCAGCTTACACTAGGTAAAAGGGACGGGAGGAGGATACTTTATCATTCAATTACTCTTGAACTTCAACTCTGACAGTACTGAAATAACACTCTCCATGGCCCAAATACTATGAAGATTAATTGGAGCTGCTGTTTTTGTGAATCATTATTATCCCTTTGTATACTAGAGATGTCTCCAAATCATTGTGAAGCCAAGGGCTGGAGATGACCCTAGCATCAAAGAGGTTAGAGAGACACGATCACCTTAAAGGGCTTTTACAATCAACTAAATGTTATTTTAGCCATTTTTTAGTCTATAAAACGAGTTTTTAGTTATTTAGATGCATATATTCTGTTAATTAAGGTATGCAGTGCAGGCACTTCCTACTGTATCCATACAATCCCACCAACCTTATTGTAAATTAATCCTTACAGTTGTAGGGGAGATGGTAACTGCATTGGTGATCAGTGTCAGTGAGTGTAGGGCTTAGACTGGAAGTGCCTGCACTGCATACCCTTAACATAATTTATAAATCTATATAATTCTAAAACTAGTTTTTATTTAAAAAAATTGCTATTACAATGTATAGGTGACTTTGAAAGCCCTTTCGAAATCACCAAAGTTGTTTTTACATAACAGGGTCCCTTTAACATGGGCAATAAAAATGTGGTGACATAGTCATGTTGGTATTACATGTGTCCTATACAATGTACTCTCCCTTTAAGATGGATGCAGAGGGAGGAGTGCACTTTGAAGACACCAGCATTACTTAACTGAGCATCAGCATTACTTAATTGACTAGTGTCCACATGGGTCAAGAAAAACATCATAACTATACAGTCACCAGTGTGAAGTATGTAAAAGTGAACCAATAAGCCTCTATGCAGACTTTAACTACTGCAATGCCGTCTACAACTCCCTGCACCCATCCCTAGTTGCCAGAGTCGCAGAAAGCTGTTGCGACCAAGGCCAGATTTGCATCTCATGCCCCCATATGCAGAAGTGCTCAAGGTGCCCTTAGCCCCACCCGCATCCCCACATTTTACATAATATCAGCCCCATCACAGTTGACACAGAATAGTCCATGATTAGAGTATAACATTAAAGAACATTCAACCACAAAAGGTTTCACTATGTGTTGTAGACCTCTATAGCAGCCAAGCAGACAAATAACAGATAGTAAAGGGATATATAAATTGTCACAAGTAGGAACATTGTGGTTGTTCTGACGACATCCAGAATTCAGAATATGGCTGTGACTAGCACTATTGAGGCTGTTAGGTGTTGCCTTGACACAATCACCATATAAAAAGCCCTGGATGAAACTTATGATATGATTCTTTCTAAGAATGCCTGTCTTTATATTTTATTTTAGGGTTATTATACTATGCTGGTCATGGATATGAAAACTATGGAAACAGTTTTATGGTACCAATAGATGCTCCAAAACCCTATAGTTCTTCAAATTGCCTGTGTGTACAGAGTATCCTAAAGCTTATGCAGGAGAAAGAAACTGGACTCAACGTTTTCCTACTTGACATGTGTAGAAAACGGTAAGAACTCACATTAAATTTACTATTTAATATCCAAATGCTGAAATCTGGAACAATCCTAAAATATTGGAAATGTACAACTTTAATTTACTCCTTAGAGAGGAAGAAAAGAGAGGAGAGTGAGAGAGGGAGGGGAAAGATAGATAAAGAGGAATAAATAGGAGTACCCTTTTAAGAGAAAGGATGGATGGACCGCTTTAAGAAGCAGACCTGAGAGGGAACTAAGAGTAGAAGGAGACACCTCTTTCTGAGGGAAAACCAAGGATCAGATGAGCAAGGACTGGAGGAAAGCATAGTGAGAGTCACTTGGAACAAAGGGATTAGCAGATGGAGGAGGAATAGAACCAGAACAGGAATGGAAAGATGAGATCAGTAGGAGGAAGCCAAAGTAAGGTACCACTGCAGAAGACAAATCAGATGGTCTACAGGAGACAAGGGTCAAGAAACAGTGCCAAATCTCTGGAGATGGAGCCTGAGGTGTGATGACGTGATCACGTACTTTGTGTACATGCGGGTGGCGGGCCGAGATTGAGATGGAGAGATTGAGCCTCAGAGAGTTGGCATTCCTTGCCTTGAGTTCAGGAGATGGTGGCACAGGTAGCGGAGATAGATCAGTCGGCAGTGTGTGAGATGCTAAGTTGGGGCAAGTGATATATGCATAATTCAACCGATCTGGCAAAATGCTCAATGATATCAAGGCAGCGGATCGATAAAAGTTGTACTCACCATCAGAGATCTGACGCCAATAGCACGATTGACTCCTTGCCGATACTCGCGAAACAGCAAAGAGACATTCTGGGCTGTTGCGTGAGAAAAGTCATGCTGAAGATCGCGTTGAAATCTGTGGAGAAACTGTTCGATGAACAGGGGCACAAGTATAATATGCACATTTAATGAAGTTTTGTGTACAAACTGCGATTATAATTTATTAGTGCACCACTCCCTAATAAGACTCGGCTAGTCCAGGAAATACTTTGGTCCGATTCTTGGAAGTGCCTTTCTGTTTTAAACTACAAGTTGGACATTCAGACCCTGAATATTATACACTTACATAGGCCTGATTAGTATCAGGTCTTTGCTTCAGTATATAATTGGGACCGCATCAAGATGGGTCCTAAAAAGAATAAAAAAAGATGATAGAGATAAGAAATCGAACGCTGATAAAAATAAATCTATCAGTCTCTTCTGTTCTCCCAAGGTTCAAGATATAAATCAAAATCAATAGAGGCAAACCTCCAATTTAGGAGTAAAAGAAGTAGCTGTCTTGCCTCTTGAGAGCCATATGGAAATTGAACAATTATCCTCTCTTACTTCGAATCCTCAAGAACCTATCTCTGGTTTGATTGATAGGTTATATGAGAAAATAAAGAACAATCTCAAGTTATGAAGACTCGAATTCCACAAGGAAGTGTCGGGTCTGGGAGATAAATTAAATATACAAGCAGACTTATTAAAAAAATACAGGCAGATTATGAAAAAGTTCAAAAAAGAAAACTGTTTATTGGAAGTCAAGGTTAAAAACTTAGAGAGGAAATTAATGGAGATAGAGGATAGGTCAAGGAGAAATAATATAAGGATAAGAGAGATTGCTGAAGTTATAGATAATCGTCTTGAATCCTATCTTAAATCTGTGAAAGTCTGGGGGAGTATCACTTTGAGAGATTCCATAGACTTCCTAAGCTGAAGGATCGTATTGTGAGGTCGAGAGATATAATAGTATGCTTTTCTAATGGATATATAAAGGATGGGATCAGGAAGGAGATCAGGAAAAATCCCATTACGGAGGGACAATTCAAAGATGTTAGCTTCTATGCTGACATCTCTATAGCCACTCGGATGGCCAGAAACAGTTTTAGAGAACAGACTGCTGCCTTAAGAGAAAAGAAAATTCCTTATTATTGGGGTTTCCCAGTGAAATAGATTGTGATGTTGGATGGTCAAAAGGATCAGTTTTCTGACCCATCTCAAATTCAGGAGCGTTTTTCTCAGTGGTGACTTATTTGTTTTAGGAAGTGAAGCTGACAGATTAATAAGAGGGTTAATAGGTGTATGATTTAATATTAAACTTTTTGGGGGTTTAGATTCAGTATTATATGTTAAACTGCAATAGGTATGAAGTGATGATACTCTTATTTATATATTACTATCCCAGTACCACTGAGTGTTCTGCATACTCTTATTTATATGGTATCACTATCCCTGCACCACTGAGTGTTGTGTTTATTTTATTTATATTGTAGCACTATCCCTGTACCACAGAGTGCTGTGTATACTCTTATTTACGTGATATCACTATCCTTGCTCTGTACACTCTCCTCTACTTATTAGGTCCTTTAGAGAGATCTCACAGAAACACTTTATTCCATCAGAGATGTTACAAGCTTCAATATTCCCGATTCTAAAAACTGGGAAAGATCCAGCCACCCTGTCAAATTATGGGCCGATATCGTTAATAAATCGAGACATTAAGATATTTTCTAAAATTCTTGCAGAAAGTCTGATATTAGTAATTTCTGATTTAATTCATCCAGACCAAACAGGATTTATTCAGGGTAGGGATTCATCAGATAATATTCGTATGCTAATAAATTTGATTTATAGGATCAAGATGAATAGGATATCTTCAGTAATTTTAGCACTTGATGTCGAAAAGGTGTTTGACAGGGTGAGCTGGACATTCTTAGGGGAGGTATTGGAGGAATTTGAGATATTGGGAGATTTTAAATCGAATATTATGTCTCTCTATACTTTACTGCAAGCAAAAATAGTAGGACCTGGAATGGATTCAGAGTGGTTTAACATCCGTAACGGCACAAGGCGGGGGTGCCCTTTGGCACCTATGCTTTACTTGTTATCGATAGAACCATTAGCGGCATTAATAAGGCAAACAACAGATATTCGTGGCATAAATATTTTGGATAAAGAAATTAAAATTACTTCATTTGCCAATGATATATTGTTGACTCTTTCAGATCCAAAAGTTTGTATTCATTCAGTGATGAAGGTGATTGATATTTATAGTAAATATTCCAATTATAAGCTTAATATTGATAAATCTTAGACTTTGACGGTTAATATTTCTGAAAATATGTTTTCTAGACTTACAGGAGTATTTAGGAGGGCCTGGGAGGCAGAGGAGATTGAATATTTGGGGATAAAAATCAAACTGGATTTTGATTCTATGATAGAGGCTAATTACCAGTCTTTATTAAAATACTTTTTGGAGAAACCTCATAATTGGAAAGGTTTGGAAATTTCATGGTTAGCTCGTTTAAATACGGTTAATGCCTATTTAATACCAAAACTTCAATATTTGTTTAGATCAGTACCTATAAGAGTTCCACTGAAGCTATTGAATCTCTTTAGAAGAATCTTTTACAATTATATTTAGAACAATAGGAAACCTAGGATTGCTTATAAAATCATGGTTAAGAAGTCAGCTAAGGGGGGACCAAATATAGAATTAATGTATGAGGCATGTATGATCACTCATTATTTAAGATGGAACAGGGAATGGTCCCAGATAACTGATTAGTATAGTATGGAAAAACATAGTTCTTATAATTTGAACCCTTTTCATATTTTTTGGATTGATTTTTAAGTTGTTGATAAACCTTTTTTAAATCCAATTGTTAAGAGCATAATAGTTACAATTAAGAAATTTAAGAAGTTTCTTCAGATTCCAAGTGGAATTCTAGTCTCTTCTCCAATAGATAGTTTTCCTGTTATATAAAGGATATCAATATTAATAAATGGAAATTAAAGGCTAATCAAAAGGGTATTCGCAAATCGTAGAAGCAAATACCCTTCTCCTATTTTCAGTTTTGCACCATAAATATGATTTACCCCAGTCTGAATTTTATACGTATCTAAGGATTAGAAATTTGGTGCAAATAATTGGTTTGGTTGAATGTCAAGCTATTGAGAAATTTTTGGAAAATCCTATATAATAATTCGTTAAGTTGTGTGTAACGCCCGACATGCGCAGTAGACACTGCTGCGCGTGCGGCAGTCATGCGCAGTACAGACTGGCCGCGCCGCGGCTGATACAGAGCTGGGCGCTCCAAAGGAGCGTCCGGCTCTGTATCAGCCGTGGCGCGGGCAGTCTGTACTGCGCGTGACTGCCCCGCGACCGGCTGCCAGAGGCACTGTGGCCCGTGTAACGTACTGTTCAACTAGTCAATATAATAATAGATTAATTACAAGAGTCACAAAATTAATGGATAACTTGAATCCAGACATGAAGGATGAAACAATGGTTAAATGGGAACAGAATATTGGTAACTCATTCTCTGTACAAGATTGGTGGAAGGCCCTTAAATTTACTTTGAAATCTTCACATAGTCTTACGCTAAATGAAATATATTATAAATTACTGCATAGGTGGTATTTAACACCAATTAAGATAAGTACATTTTCTTCAACAGTCTTAAGGAGGTGTTGGAACTGCAGAGAAGAGGATGGATCACATTCATATGTGGTTATAATATATAGTTATAATTTCTAAAATAGAATTATTGAATGCATTATACCCATTTATGGCTCAACTGACCCCCCAGCTATTTCTATTTCATTTGCAGTTTCCGTACTGTAATAAGGAGGATAAGTGTTTTATAATACATGTCTTCCAGGCTGCTAAGCTATGTATAGCTAGGAACTGGAAGGACATGGATTCACTTAAATGGCTGGATATTCTTTTACAAATTGATTATCAATGCTCTATGGAAGAAGGGTTCTTCCGTTCTAAGGGTCAATATAACTTGTATCAGAAGATCTGGAATAAATGGTATATTAAATGAAGGATATACATTCCCAGTAGTGTATATTAAGGTAGAGCTTGAGGTGACCCCAGGGATAATAATTTCCCACATAGGACGCATCCTTCACTCGGCTGTGGAATCCTGGTGGTGGGCCGGTGGGGAGGCCAATGTTTTTTCTTTGGCTTCTGACAAAAAAAAAAAAACATTGGCCAAGTCACGCCAAGAACTTTTGATTAAAAAAACCTAAACAAAGGTCGGATAGACTTAAATTTGTCCATACTTAAAGCTATCATTCTAGGAGGGTCATTTAGGTGGTTATGAGAAATTGGAAAATCGTACAAAGTAACCCCGCAATAGGACATTTATTTAAGGACAAATCTTGTGTGTTATACAAGAGATCTTGGAATATCAGAGATTGAATAGTAAAGGCAGAACAACTGTCCACAATTAGACAAACATTTATTTCAAAACCTGTGACTGGTACATACCCGTGCCATTCATGTTTACAGTGTAATGGGATCAATAAAGGGGAACAAGTGACACATCCAAGATCAGGGAAACAATTTAAAGGGATAGTAATACTTCGTTTTAACTTTATTTTATTTTGTAGGCATTAAAAAAACATGAAGAACGATATAAGTCTTATCTCTCAAACCTTTATGGTTTAAGAGATATTCACAAGCAAAGTTTCCCCTTCCGCCCCTTTTACCTAGTGTAAGCCATCTCTTCTCAGATGTGGAATGCAGTCCATAAACCAGACAGATAACAGCAGGGGACAATCTTCTTCCTATGAGAACAATGAAAACCCTGCCCCTCTTGACAAGTTTTTCAGGTTTTTCCCTTATCTTAATTGAAGATTGTCCCTCTCTGCAGTCTACCTGGGCACCTCCCTTCTGATCTGGCTGAACGGGGGGGGGGGGATACTTTGCTTGTGAATATCTCTTAAACCATAAAGGTTTGAGAGATAAGACTTATATCGTTCTTCATGATTTTTTAATTCCTACAAAATAAAATAAAGTTAAAACGAAGTATTACTATCCCTTTAACATAAAAGGTTTCTTTACATGTGCAAGTAATTATATAGTATATCTGTTAAAATGTCCCTGTGGTTTAGGATATGTGGGAAAAACAATAAACTCCCTAAAGGAAAGAATTGCACAGCATAAATCAGATATCCGCACCGGTAAAGATACCTCTGTGGCACGACATTTTAAGGAAATGGGACACCAGGTCGCTCAAATGCGATATCAAGGATTGGATCAGGTTCCGAATTTAAAAAGAGGTGGTAACAGAGATAGAATACTTTTGCAAAAAGAAGCAAGATGGACATATAAATTGCAAACTGTTACGCCTCTGGGTTTAAATGAGAGAATAGAATATTGGTGGTTCTGTTAAGATTAAATGTGGTGCGTATTATGTAAGAAGGGATACATACACAAGAATGTAAAGTGATGTAGATATTATATAGGAATGTTGATCTAATTGAAAAATGGATGAAGGATTGGTTTTAAATATTTTGAATTTTTCTTTCTTTACAGAGCCATATAATTTTGGGGAAAAATACTACAAAAATATTGCTGGAAAATATTTGAATAATGATTACATTTGTATTTATAATGATTGAATACAATGGTACAAAGATTATGCAGATATATTGTAATAGGAGATCTGTGCTATATGTTTATCATTTTGTTGTTGTGGTGGGTTGCTATGGTGAGGTCTCTGCACTGAGTTTGCAGTCCGGGAGTGAGCGACGTCGCTCTGATGACGTTAGTGTTGGCGCGGCTACGAATGCTTCCGGGTATGCATCCTGGGGTTTGTTGTGAGAGGTTATTTATTAGAGCCTCTAGGGAGAGGTATCTAGGCGGGCTGTACTGAAGAAGATTACGGTGTAGTCCTCAAAACGTTCTATTAGCCCTAAACACTTCTGCCATGCTGTGAATTTTGTATGATTGAAAACTGCTGTATTAAAATCTTCTTGTCGAGCAGCAACAAGTGGTGAGTGCCTCATTCATTCGTATATTGTATAGCTACATTGTCTTACTGTGGAGAGAGGTGGACGGAGTGTGAGCACCCCCGTTGAAATAGATGGTTTAAAAGACGATAATGTTATATATGCCCATTTTTTGAGAAAACTAAGAGTGTGGATTTTAGTACTATTGGACACTTTGTAGACCGTTACAATTAAGTATTTGTTTCTCAAATCAGTTACTCTTCAGTTAATTTCTAGTGTTATCAGAGGAGAATGTTCTAACAGCTACTCAATATCTATGTCATATGTTTGTAGTTTATGGAATAATGAAAACAAGTTAAATCTCGCTTCCTAAAAATACTGACAAGAGTAACTGATTTGAGAAAACGTGCACTTAACAGTCATCTAATGTTTTATTTTTTCTGTTACAGGAATCAGTATGATGATACCATATTAATTCCAGAGAGTCTGAAGGTTACTGCCAACATTGTGTTTGGATATGCCACGTAAGTCAGATTACCAGCTGATGGCTGTCAGATACCTTGTTTATTTGTAGATTGTGATATTGATTTCACAGTTAACAATACACTCACTCAGAGCAATGCAAATTGTTATTTGTCAGTGGTGAGATTACATTCTTTTCATTACTGAGGAGCTCAATTAGTTTTGAAATGTGTTGGAAGCCTCTCTACCACATAAGCTGTCAAAATATTAGAAACATTTCCAGCACAGTTCAAAAAAGACATCTTTAGTCTGTGATTCACAACTACATTCACCCCAGGACCCTTAATCCTGAAAAGATATACCCATTTCATTAAAGGGATAGTAATACTTAAAAAGTAAAAAAAAATATGTTGTAGGGTTTATCCCCCTGAATAAAACAAGAGTACTCCCACTGCTGAAAGGTGTTTCATTCAAAAGTTATTCATTTTCAAAGTTGAATTTTTTAGGTGCAATATCACAGTGGCCTGAAATTGTACAGTGGCGCTGTTGCTACACGATCCTATGGACAGCTCTGGTCCCGGGACCATAAATCTCCATAGGATGGTGTAGCAACAGCGCCACTGTACAATTTCAGGCCACTGTGATATTGCACCTAAAAAATTAAACTTTGAAAATTCATAACTTTTGAATGAAACACCTTTCAGCAGTGGGAGTACCCTTGTTTTACTCAGGGGTATAAACCCTACAACATATTTTTTTTGTACATTTTAAGTATTACTATCCCTTTAAACCAGCTGCATTCTATGGCTTCAGTTCATTGTTTTGGAATGTGCTGACAATATTTCTAATAATAAATGAGAAAACCAATGGGGAGATCCAAATGTCACAAAAAGTTAAAGGGCAACTCTCATCAGACAGGTTGCTCTATCAAAAGATCTGCTCACCCAGTTAAGACACATTGAGAGCCTTGGTGCACCAACATGTTAGCAAAACAGGGGTATTAAAAGTGATGTATTCATGGTGCATCAGACAAGCTGGTTTCCTATCCCATGCATTATAAGTCCCCATTTATCAGGGATGGGCAATGCGAGGCCCTGCAGCTGCTGCCAGATTACAACTTCCAGCATTCCCCACCGGAATTATGTGACTTGTAGTCTGGCAGGAGCTGGAACATCTCATGTTGCCCACCACTGCCATGAACCCACTGTATAAGGTGGAAAGCCTTACATATCAGGTCTAATGAGCCTGTGCAGACTTCTGGCTTGAGGTCCAGCTGCTTTTCTGACCCCCCTTCCCACCAAGGGCTGATAGGAGTGGTTTTGGAGCTGCACAGAGTTTTCTTTTACTAAACCTGCTCACATTTAGTAAAATATAATAACTGACTTTGAACTTTCAATTACAGTAGGAGTATTATAGAGAATACTAATGCACAAATCTTCGCCAGTGCAGACTGTAATGTTCCACTCCTTTAGCAGGAATAAGTAATAGGAAAACTTCTGAGCTGTGTCTTGTTATAAAGTAGAATTAAATTACACAAACCAGCAGCACACCCCACAATGCCACACAAACCAGCAGCACACCCCACAATGCCACACAAACCAGCAGCACACCCCACAATGCCACACAAACCAGCAGCACACCCCACAATCAAACAAACCAGCAGCACACCCCACAATGCTACACTGCTCACTCATTGGCACTTCTTGGCTCAAGCAGCACAAGGCCCCATTTTTTATGAAAAAGCTTTGCATGTATTTAACCCCTTAAGGACCGGCGGTCACTTAAGGACCACAGAGCATTTTTTTTTTTTTTTTGTTTCCAGTTCCGGACTCCCCAAACAGCGAGCAGCCGTAGGGGGAGCCTGGAATTCCATGACGGTCATAGTACTTCATGGGTTGTTAAGTCAGATCTACCCATGACGTACTATGACCTTTAAGGGTCGTTAAGGGGTTAACAAGCAGGTACAGCACACAATGTTTAGGGTTTTTTTCTTTATTTTTGAGCAAATGTCTATTTAATGGTGGCACAGTGCAGCATTCAAAGGGTTGAAATCAGTGGGAATTGTGGGGATTCTTATCAGTGAACAATGGGGTAGTTGTTTGCAGGCAGAATTACTCCAGTTCTTTTCAGTGTGTCAGCCTCAATGTTTTCGATAGAATGAACTGTCATAATTAACATACCTCCCAACATTTAAATGACCAGAGAGGGACATTATGTTTTCGGGAGTGTTGCTGGGGCGTGGCTGGTGGGATGGACATTATTGAGTATTTTTAGGTTATTTCATGATCTGCCGACACCTCTTTGTGTAACTGAATAAATAATTTAGAGCAAAACAGACTAATTTATAAACACACATACTGAAGTTTATAAAAACATTACTGTGAGTTTTATTGTTGTGGGGAAATGTGATACAAAAAAAAAGGACACCAGGGTGGGAAAGAGGGACAGAGGGATTTGGGTCTCAAAGAGGGACTGTCCCTTCTAAAGAGGGACACTTGGGAGGTGTGAATTAAACATAGGCTGACCATATATCCTTGAGACAAAAATGGGACAGGGTGTGGGACAGACGGATAGTGGTACTCCATCACTCCAAGTCCGATCGTAGTAAGCTAGAAGCAGCGAGAACGCGTTTGCTCCATCTCTTACTAGCGGTGTTCTCTCTCTGGCCGAAAAGCCTGCCC
Organism: Rhinophrynus dorsalis; assembly: GCA_037306005.1. NCBI lineage: Eukaryota > Metazoa > Chordata > Amphibia > Anura > Rhinophrynidae > Rhinophrynus > Rhinophrynus dorsalis. The sequence continues at coordinate 657,787,407 of CM074718.1, read as the reverse complement.
CTGAAGTAAATCGGAACTTCATCTCTTCATCACTCACACTAGTGGTTTTACTGTATTTACTGTACGCATTGATTACCATACAGTCTTATGACTTGTCCTCATGTCACTGTCTAAGAGACTTTATGGTAATTTATCATAGACTCGAGAGTCTTAGACAATTATGAGTCACTCGAGTCATAAGACTCTATGGTAATCAATGTGTACAGTAAAACCACATTAAAACAACTAGTGTGACAAATGGAAGTTCCTATTTACTTTATCTTATGAGAAATACACAAGCCTCATTCAGTTTTTTACAAAAAATTAAAAACTATAGATAAGTTATATTAATAACGGGACAAACTTGACATTTCTATTAAAAAGACAGGACGGTCTGGAAATATGAAAAACGGTACTGTCCCTTTTAAAATGGTACGTATGGTCAGCCTCATTAAACATAAACCATGTTGGACAAGAACGTCTAACTTGTTTTGGCACAAAGTAACTCACAAAGTAATACAGTAGAAGCTGATACTTAGGTGGGTGTTCCTTTGAGGCACGCATTTGTACTTATAGTTGGGTCACTTATCTAGGATTCTCTAAACAGCCTCAGGCTTTGTGTTTCTCATTTATGAAAGAGTGTTGTTAAAGAGGCAGTGCATGTTAGTTTAAAAAAAATGTTTTCTTAATAAATTCAACATTGGTTTGCTTGTCACTTATGTTCTTTTACAATTTACAATTCCTTTTTTATATTTTCATCCTTCCCTAAATGTATCCAGATCTGTTAACACTTTGAGTGCAAGAGGGGTATGCAACGCATTGCAAAACAATGCGTTGCATACCCCTATGGCACTCAAAGGGGTTAAATTCAGGTTGTGCTTCCTCCTGCTATTTCTCTTAACCTCCTAGCAAAGACACATGCCTGGGAGGAATGTGACAGAGCCTCAGCAGCAGAGATGGCAGGGCGAGCTTTCACAAGATGACATCATCAGAGTAGGAGAGATTGAGAGCAAGGACTCTCACCATTGCTATAGCAACACAATTATTTCATAACATTTTATTGGAATAAGTAATGTCAGGACAAAAACAAAACAAAACATTTTATTTTCTTCACTTAACCCTTTGATTGCCAGAGGGGTACACAAGCATTGCTTTTCAATGCTTTGTTTACCCCCTCCGGCACTCAAAAGATTAACGTGCTATTGTTTTTATTTTATTTTTATCCTAGTAGGCACTCTTTAACCCTTTGAATACTTGGAGGTGGCCAGTGCATTCTGTTGCCCACCCCTCTAGTCTTCAAGACGAGCAGGACTTCTCCCTATGCCTTCCTGGTACATGTAGCACCAGTTTAACCCTGAGTGACAGTGGGGTGCGCAACACATTGCTTTGCAATGCATTGAATACTCCTTTGGCAATCAAAGGGTTAAAGACTACAGAAGCAATTAACTGGAACAGAATATACAATAGCTAGTATTGGAGTCTCTCACCATGAGAATTTGGCCATTCACCCTGAGACCCTGAGATTTGTGTAATAAAGCCGGGTCAAACCCAGAGAGTTCCCAGATATGGCAATGTGTCTGCAATAGACTCTAGCATCCAAAGGGTTACAAAATTTGCAACTATGGTGACCATGTGTCCCAGATTGCACCAGACAGTCCCAGATTTTAAATATTTGTGCCTTGTCCTGGGAAGCCCCCTTCTGGAACAATACAAAGTCCGCTAACAAAGGCTCCAGAGCACAGAGTTCTAAACACTAGAAGGACAACTGTCCATTGCCTACTGTGACAGAAAGTGATGCCTCTGTTGGACTACAACAAAATGGCTTCTAGACAGAACTCTAAACACTAGCAAGAGACCTGAGCTTAAGCCTTGAAGCGCCAGAGGGGTACGCAACGCATTGCAAAGCAATGCGTTGCGTACCCCTCTGGCACTCAAAGTGTTAATCCCAACATCTGAAGTGCAATTTTATTTGGGCTTGATGTACATTTTCTTGTACCCCATAGTTATCGCTTTCTGTCACAACACTCAGTGGGCAGTTCTCCTGCCAGTGTTTAGTACTCTGTGGTGCGCTCTTCTCTCTGCAGTATCCCTGAATAGCAGAACTGAAATGTGGTCACCGTATTTACAACCCAGCATGGCCCAGTTTATCTACATGCATTGAAGCCACATTAACAGCTTATACATTATGGAGGTCTAGAATGTATTGATTCCCAGTGCATTGCATTCAAAGGTTTATTGAGATAGTAGGGTATTAATGGTAGATAGACATGCATCTGAATGGCTCACTACAAGGTATGCCAAGTCAAAACACGGGCTAAAACCTGCAGTCATCTTCAGGTAATAATTTTATGTCACATACTGTTCATGTGGAGGGTTCAAAGAGCTCCAGTCATTGATGCACTTTAGATATATAGACAGGTGGACACAACCGCTGTAGATTTCTTTCAAGTAAGCCTGTTTAAATTAAATAAAAGAAAATCTACTTAATTTAAAAAATTGGGTTTAAGTTATTGGTCATCTGCTCACTTTTGCTGAACTACAAAAAAAAGGTGAGCTACAAAATCACCTATGTAAAAGAGCCCAAAAATAGGTGGCGAGAACACTTTCAGCTACAGCAAAGATGAGGATTTTTTTACAGTTAGGGTAGTAAGGATGTTGAATTATTTCACTCAGGAGGCTCTGTTGGCCGATAATGTAGATATGTTCAAATGTATTAGATACTGTATAACCAAGTAAAATATAGAGACTTATGACAAATTGCTTCAACAATTTCTGGCAATGGATAAACTTTTTGAAGCTAAACAACCGATTCTTCATGGAGTAACAAATTTGGGGAAGCACTGAAAATAGACAAATAATTAGATGCTAGAGGTCTCTAATGCATTGTGAAGCAATACACTGGAGACTTCTCCAACATCCAAGGGATTAATTTACTTGTATCACAAGATTGTTTGAGTTCTTGCTTTTTCAAACAGACTATGATTTTAGGTGCCAAGGGGCTGAAGCCTTTGAAATCCAGCACTCAGATTTAGCCAATGGAATATTTATGAAGTTCTTAAAGAAACGTTTGCTAGAGGAAAAGAAAATCACTGTCCTGTTAGACCAAGTTGCAGAAGGTATGTATGTATATCTTTATTTACTAGTTGAAAAGCCCATGTACACGGGCCTCAGTGCCACCCAGCAATGGCCGCGGTGCAGTCACACGCAGTAGAGACTGCCTGCGGCGCAGCTGATAATGGAGTGGGCCGCCCCGAATTCAGAAGGTGCGCAGAGAGGACTACAGTCTGAATTCGGAGTGGCCCACTCCGTTATCAGCCATGCCGCGGGCAGTCTGTACTGCAAATGACTGTCAACACGCGCAGCCAACTGTACTGTGCATGACAGCTTCTGACAAACTTTAGCAAATTATTTTATAGGATATAGTGTCAGAAGGGGATCACCAGTTGAGGTCCCTGCCCCATAGAGCTTACAATCAAAGTATAGGATGGGTGACATACAGATACCAGAAGGCAGATGAGGAAGTGACATTTTTGACATATGATATAATGTTTCCCTATTACGCTAGTGCTACATTTAAAAGGTACTCTTTTAGGTTGGATTTGAAGTTGTTGAGGGTAAAGGCTTGGCGCACACTGGGTGTTAGGTCTTTCCAGAGGTAGGGAGTAGTGAAGGAAAAAGTTGTGAAACAGCGATAGTGGTTAAAGGAGCAGGGATTCATCCACCATGCATGGTGCGTAGTGGACGTACAGGTATATGGCTGGATATCAAAGATGAAATTTAAGGGACGAGTGTTGAAGAGCCTTGAAGGTAATGAGGAGAATTTTGATTGTAATATGTTGCTTTAAAGGAAGCCATGACAGTGATTTTAAAAGTATAGGGGTGGGTACTGTTCTGAAGGAGAGGAAGAGTATTCTGGTGGCAGAATTAAGAATCGGTTGGAGTGGAGAGATATGGCTAGAGAGAGAGAGGATAGAATCGAGGAATGTTCCAGGCCACAGATGCCAAGTGAATGGAGAACCTGGGAGAGAAGGATATGGTCGACTGTGTCGAATGCAGTGATAAGTCAGGGAGGATTACAAGAGAGAAAAGGCCATTGGTTTTAGCAATATGGAGATCATTTGTTACTTTAATAAGGGCAGACTCTGTAGAGAAAGTGGACCAAAAGCCAGACTGCTACGAGTCCAGAGTGTTATGGGGAGATGAGGAAGGTAACTAGACAAGAGTAGGCTAGGCACTCAAGGAGCTTAGAGGCAAAGGGCAAAAATTATATGGGCTGAAAAAATAATTAATGGTATTGCAATGGTCAAAGAAAAAATCAGTGTATAGACTGTGGAACAAAACAGGATAAGATCACTTTTCAACAGCTGCAGATTGATGAGATTACTTAAAGTAATATGAATGTAATTAATTAGACAAGTGACATAGAGCTGTGTTTTTCCAAAAATCTGATCTGATTGTGGTTATTATGCACTGAACTTTTCTACCCTGCTCTAGAATATAGGCCAAAAGATGTGAGAGGCTCTGAGCACGAACAGAAGCACAATGGCCTGTTCTCCGGCTAGTCACCGCTCAAGAGCATCACATTTTAGCTCTCTAGTGCCATTACAGAGGAGAAATTTCCACATACATATTAGACTAATCCCGCCCATAAGGACGGTCCAGTACAAAAATGATGGGCAAGTCTCCTCTGCACGGAAAAACCAGCTAACCCCAGAAGTACGTTTCGGTCTTATTTGGGCCTCGTCTGTGAGGTGCAGCTCACTTCCCTAGGCACTGAGAGCAAGGGGTCCACGTCTGGATTACCCTTTACACTTAGGGAGTGTGTAATATGATACAAAGCAGGATTACATCATTTTATTATAACATCATAGTGTAACATAAAATAAGACTCTGGTGGAACGGAAGCTAATTTTTCTCTAATTGTCCCGAGCCACTTATACAACTATTATTATGGGGTGCTGTAACTAACTGAACCTAAATTAGTGCTACAGTTCCAAAGATCATTTGATTATTTCTCTAGTATATGTTCTGTTTTATATATATATACCACCATGTATAAAATTTCACATATAGCTGCACATGGATAATAGGAGCCAGAAAGAGTTCACACAAACAGGTTAGAGACTCTAAAATTTATCATTATCATTATTATTAACATTAAGCAAATTAAGTTATGAACATTCACTTACTTTTAGGCAACTGTTTAAATAAAGTCAGAAAAATATAATGTATTTTACTACAGGGTGTATCTATTTTTTCAACAACACCTTCTGGAGTAACAGCAAATGCATATCATATCACGTAAAGGAACAATAACTCCTCCCAAAAAGAGCCCTCTTTCCTATGGGAAAGTTAAAATAATAAGTACTTTGCCCATTCAGCATTCAAACACACAGCAATATCACATACCTCCCAACATTTTAAATGGCCAAAGAAGGACACTTTTGTTTTTAGATGGTTTATGTAGGGGAGTGGCTGGTGGGCGGGGCATTACCAAGATTTTTTAGGCTATTCCATGACCTACTGACACATATGTGTGCGACCTAATAAATGATTTAGAACAAGACCAAAGTATTTTATTTACACAGTCTGATGTATAAACGCAGATACTGAAGTTTAAACAAACATTAATGTGAGTTTTATTGCTGTAGAGCAACATTATACACATATGTACACACCACACAATCTGATCTCCTAAAAAGAGGGACAACAGTTTAGGAAAGAGGGACAGAGGGATTTGGGTCTAAAAGAGGGACTGTCCCTCCTAAAGAGGGACACTTGGCAGGTCTGATATCTGCAGGATCAGTTGATGCCACTCTTGTGCTTGATGACAGCCAGTAGTATAGTGCCTGATTAGGGACAGACTTCATCCCCACTGAAACTATGTATGTTTTCGTTTTGCATTGATGATCACCACTGTACTATTCGATAATTAAACTGTAATGGAAGATTTACAGTATATCATTCCTATAATATACAAACTGTTGCGTGAAATATCTTAAAGACAAACACTTCTTAATAAATCGTCCTTGGCTTTGCTTACAGACATGGGCAGGTGTCAGCTTACTAAGGGAATGCAAGCACTTGAGATTCGGAGCAGCTTATCAGCAAAAAGGGCTTTAACGGATCCCATACAGCAAACAGAGTGTTCTCCAGAGTCTCTGGCCCGGAACCTTCAGTGGTCTAAGGCACATGGTAAGCAGCATACTTAATTCCTTGTATCTATTAACACAATGAATGCAAATAAATGTGTAGGAGACCTATCTAGCATCCTACGGAGTTAAACATTTGCTTTAAAGGAGCAGTAAACTTTTTTTATGATAAAATATATATTGTAGGGATTTTCCTATTGAGTAAAATAAGGGTACTCCCACTGCTGAGAAATTTATATTTCCAGAGTTATTACGATTTAAACCCTTGTTTATTTGCATTACCAGTGCCCTCTAGTGGTCAAATTCTAATTAGATTTCCTGTTAGATTCTAATGGAGAGGAAAGTCAGAGACATACAGTTCTCCATAGAATGTGATAGAAACTTCCTGTCACTTCCTGTCAGTTAGAACTATCAGGAAGTAAACACAGTAAATTCACTTCCTGATTATTTAAACTGCTATAAATTTTGAATAAAACATCTGACAGCGATGGGAGTGACCTTGTTTTATTCAGCAGGAAATGCTCTGTAAAATATGTGTTTTCATAAGAAAAATAGTTTACTGCTCCTTTAAAATAGAGGTTCTTAAAGTGCCAATAACAAGTTACAAAAATGGCATATAAAGAAAAAGCACACTCATATATATAAGTAGAGGTTTTTAAAGTGCTAATAAGTTACAATAAGCACATATTCATTTTATACACTGTGGACCTTAAAAAAAAAAAAAAAAACTCTATTTCCACTTCTTAACCCCTTGAAGCGTTGGACACCCCTCTGGCGCACAAAGGGTAAAAAGTATTCACATAATGTAGGCGGGGCTTAATAAGAGTGATGAGAGGAACACATAGGGCTGGGCATTGGAGTGTGCAGATGATGCTATTTGCATCATAATGTAGGCGGTGCTTCACCCAGTTGGAGGGTTGAGAGGCGGAGTAGTACTTAAATGGACAGGGATAGGGGTAGGGATCTGGGAGTGAGCGGGTGGGATAGAGCACAATTTAACTCAAAACGGGAGATTCAGTTTCTGTCCCAGAAGACCTGGTCATTTATTCTGAAGACTGGACTTTATGGGACAGATCCAGAGATTTCCCAGGTATTGTTATTTGTAATCAATAATTGTTACTTTGATTTCCATTCCTAGAATTGCCAGGGAGCATGTCCATCGAATTTGACTGTGGTGTTAAAATTAAGCTGGGTTTTGCCGCAGAGTTTTCGAACGTCATGATAATCTACACAAGGATAATAGAAAAACCATCAGAAATAATTCACTGTAAAGCCAATATCACTGACTTTCCACTAGTAAGTACCCGATTTCATTGTTTTTCAGTGTCATAGTCCATGAGGCTAAGAAGAATTCTGGGGTAAACCAAATATTCCTCAAATTCCCATTGAGTGAAATTCGTTTTTAACCCCTTCAGTACTGGAGAGTTCTATGTTAGAGACTTCTGTAGTACTGAAGGTGTTAAAAACAACATTTAAATGAATATAATTTTTTTGTCCCCTGTGGAGTAGGTGTTTTACTCCATAATAATAATTTGTTTACTATTACTATTATTTTGTTGGGACCAGTACATTCATATTCGTTTAATTTAAATGAATTGTTTAGTATACATAGGATCCTTTAAAAAATATAGTGCTGCCTACTACTTTCTGTATTCTAAACCCTTGGATGTGTGAGATGTCTTGACGTCTTTAGCAATGAATGAGTCAAATAAATCCTTCTTAGTAAGGGCAGGGTCATTATGACATGAGGCTAGTGGAAAACGTCCCTAGATTTATTTATTTTTTACGTTAACATTTATTGTAAATCCGATAAGATTTCCCTGCTCACATCCGCCATCATATGGGGCAATTCACCCTTCAGTACAGTGTTTCTCAATTTTTTTTCACAAGATGCCGCAAAACAGTCTGCAATTTTCAGGGCACACCTAAAGATATTATGGGTCATTATCAAGTAGTAATGAAGGATACAAATATGTAAATATATAGTTATTGTAGGACTTACAACAAGAATAACAAAATACAAACATATTGTGCCTAACAATTTCCATAAATATAGATTTGAAGCTCAGCATTCAGCGTTTTTGTCAAAGTGTTTCAAGATAGAAAGAGCACCCCAAGTAAGTGTCTGTGTGCCACGCCACCCTGTTTGAGTAAGAACCAATGCTTTAGTAAATATCACTCAGTTTTGGATCATCCTGTGGTATTTTGTGAACCAGTTAATGAAGATATTAGTTACAGTATTTTTAGAACCAAATTATATATGTCACTACTCCGTGTTTAGTTTTCAAACAAAGTATCCATTTCAAACCGTACATATCCTGCACATTTTGTTATTCAATCATTGCAGTGGTTTTAGAGATTATTGGTTTAGTAGTTAGGAACTCTTTAACCTAAGCAGAGCTGAGTTCTCTAATCTGTGTGGCATAGCCTGCATAATTACTTATGCATGCTAGCCACACCCACCTATAATTCTGTACAGTGGGTGTGGCTAGTATGCATGATTACTTAGGCATGATAGCCACACCCACTGTGCTCATTTATAGGTGTGCCCAGTGTAATGCCACTTTAGTAAAATCCTGCCTGTCTGAATGTTATATGCTATGCACTTTTCCTGTGCCAGGAAATTGTGCATGTGTCTGGGGGTGGGGTCATAGGCAGGACTACGAACACAAAGGGTGGCTTGTCTATGGAGCTTGAATCCAGCACTGGTAATGTATTAAAAAGGGCTGGAACAACTCTGGTGCAAACTAAATAAAATGTGCATTAATGTAAAAGGGACTTCAAATCAGTTGAATACTAGAGAGGTCTCCAACACATTGTTTTGCAATGCATTGGATGCCTCTCTAGTCTAATATATAAGGAGTTAAAAGCCCTGTTTGATTAATGGGAATGTGGGGAAATGTCTTTGTCACATATGATGCAGTTGGTATACCTCAGAATTGCTCCAATTTCAACAAAACTTTTTAAGCAGAACAGTCACTTTGTACTAAATATAGGATTTCAAAGAGCTTTCAAAAGCACCTTTATATTTATTAGCATTTTTTATTTCAAGCAACAGATTATGAGACATTTAATTTTATCTGTCAGTGAGCTAGTACTTCCTTGTAATAAGTGGCCGTTGTGATGGGGGAGCAATGTGGCAGTGGATGCCAGATTTGCACTGTCAAATAAAAAAAGCGAAATGTCTAATAAATGATTGTTTTAAATACAAAAACATAAATATACAATATTGTGCAAAAGTTTTAGGTTTGAAAAAATGCCCTAAAGTAAGAATGCTTTCAAAAATAGACGTTAGTCGTTTATTTTTGTCAATTAAAGGGATAGTAAACCCCCCAAAAAACTGATGGTGAATTGATAGGACTAATAAAAAAACATGTAATGCCTTATTCCCATCTCTCAAACAGTTATGGTTTGAGAGATGTAAGAAAATAAAGACCTTTATGTAGACCATGTAGACCATACCAATGAAGTAATTATAGTTAGATATCCCGATGTCAGCGCTCCTGAAGAGCCGCTTACAGTCAGTCGACCGGATTCTGCCTCTGACAGCTTTACGGCTCATCAGGCAGAAAGGGGAGGGAGCGGAGGACTTTGTTTTATTATATCTCTCAAACCATAACAGTTTGAGAGATGGGAATAAGGGTATTACATGTTTTTTTATTTGTTCTATCAATTTGTCAACAGATTTTTGGGGGGTTTACTAACCCTTTAACAAAATGCATAGTGAGTGACCACCCTTTGCCTTCAAAACAGCATGAATTATTCTAGGTACACTTGCACACAGTTTATTAAGGAACTCGGCAGGTAGGTTGTTCTAAACGTCTTGGAGAACTAACCACAGTTCTTCTGTGGATTTATGCAGCCTCAGTTGCTTCTCTCTCTCTTCATGTAATCCTAGGCACTCATTCTTGTACCACAGACACTCGTTCTGCTACAACCAAATATTTCACATTTTGACTCATCAGTACAGAGCACCTGCTGCCATTTTTCTGCACCCCAGTTCCTGTGTTTCCATGCATAGCTGAATCTCTTGGCTTTGTTTCCACATCAGAGGTATGGCATTTTGGATGCAATTTTCTGTGAAGATCACTTTTGACCAGTCTTTTCCGGACAGTAGATAAGTGTACCAGGGTCCCACAGTTTTCTGCCAATTTTGAGCTGATGGCACTGCAGGACATCTTCTGATTTTGAAGGCAAGTAAGCATGATGTGTCTTTCATCTTCTGCACTACGTTTCCTTGGCCAACCACTGTGTCTACTGTCCTCAAATTTGCCCTTTTCTTTGTGCTTCTTCAAGAGAGCTTGGACAGCACATGTGGAAACCAGTGTCTGCCTTGAAATTTCTGCGGGAGAGACCTTGCTGATGCAGTATAACTACCTTGTGTCTTGTTGCTGTGCTCAGTCTTGCCATGGTGTATGACTTTTGACCTTAAACTGTCTTCAGCAACCTCACCTTGTTAGCAGAGTTCGGCTGTTCATGATAATTAACACCTGTTTGGTGTAATTGTTTAATCATACAACTGACAATTTGCTTTCAAAATCCCTGACTGTTTGCAAGTGTACCTAGAAGAATTGATGCTGTTTTGAAGGCAAAGGGTGGTCACAAAGGGTGTTCATACCATATATTGATTTCATTTAGATTCTTCTTCTGTTGACTAACTATGCATTTGTTAATTGATAAAAATAAACTTTTAATGTCTATTTTTGAAAGTATTCTTACTTTACAGCATTTTTTCACACCTGCCTAAGATTTTTGCATAGTACTGTAGGTGATTTTGAAAGCAATTTCAAAAGCAACTGATTGTTACAGTTCCGCTTTAACCATTAACAAATATGTCTTATTGACCTTATTATCCTTCGGACAAACCTCAACAGGACTTATACGTGGATCCCAAAGAGACAAATAAAGGCACTCCAGAGGAAACTGGTAGCTTCTTAGTATCCAAAGACCTTCCAAAACACTGCTTGTACACTCGTCTGAGCTCCCTGCAAACACTAAAGGTAGGTATTCTTTTGTATTTACTGATATTTAAAGGAACACTACAGGAAAAAAATTAAATAGGTTGAAATCATTTTAAATATCACTTACTTTCATGTTGCATCCTTGACCCTTTGAGTGCCAGAGGGGTATGCAATGTATTGCTTACCCCACTGGCACTCAAACTTCTAAAATATAATCCAAAATTTGCTTTTTAATGTGTGCATACATTTCCCTGTTTATTTAACCCCTTAAGGACCACTGATGTACCAGGACCGTCAAGGCGGTCTGGCACTTAAGAACCACTGATGGTCCTGTTACGTCATGGAGTTCAGGGCTCCCGGCACAGCTGTACGCCGCTCAAGAAGCCCTGAACTGGAAGAGAAAAAAAAAGCCCCGTGGTCCTCAAGTGCCGGCCGCACGTGCGTGCGCCAGTCCTTAAGGGATTAATGTTGCTTGTACTTTTTGTATTTAGATAAGACTCAGGTCAGTTAATTGACTGTGATTAGTCCCCACTGGTCTTGTATTCAGAAAGAGGTGATAAAGTGGAGATGACTTCTCCAGTTATCACTTCTCCAATTCCAGTGTTATTCTATGGAGCCTATACTAGGTATCTTTAATACATATTTTTCATTCTTTGGGAATCCTGATCTTGCTTATGATATTCCTGTTGTATGTAGGTGTGTGGGTAATGCCTCTTCTCCTGTACAAGTGCAACTGTAAGTGTATTGTACAAGGTTTACTGTTGGCATTGCGCAGCATGATACTGTGGGGCCACTAGTGACACTCTGTCATGTGACTGCCCAGGAGGAAATGTTTCTTGAAATTGTTTCATGCGTTGACAAGTATGAGAGCCGGATCCAGGAAGCTAAAAATGAGCAGTTCTGGAGCAATCCAACTGCAGTACAGGGGGATAAATATAAAACTCCCCAAGTTTCAATTGATTAAAGTTGGTCTTTAAACCCCTTGAATGCTAGAGAGGTCACCAATGTTTTGCCCCTTTTATGCCAGTGGGGAATTTGTATTTGTCCCCTATGGTTCCGCTGTTGGTTTGCCCCAGAACTGTTCATCTTTAGTGTCCTAAATACAGCCATAAGCTACTTATTCTGGGAGCTAAAGATGGACAGTTCTGGGCCAAACCAATTGTATCATGGAGGGTGAGTGGAATTTCACAGAATTCCCGTTGATTTAAATTGATGGTTAATCACTTTGAATGTTATAAAGCAATTCTGGAGCAAACCAACTGCACCTCAGTGAGTGAATTAATAAACATTCCTATTCTTTTAACACTTACCCATAGGACCACACAAACTGACCCCACAGCCTTGTTGTACTGCACTGCCAGCCATAGAACCACACATAATGACCCCCAGCCTTGTCCCACTGCACTGGTACCCATAAGACCACACAAACTGACCCCACAGCCTTGTCCCACTGCACTGCCAGCCATAGAACCACACATAATGACCCCCAGCCTTGTCCCACTGCACTGGCAGCCGTAGAACCACACATAATGACCCCCAGCCTTGTCCCACTGCACTGGTACCCATAAGACCACACAAACTGACCCCACAGCCTTGTCCCACTGCACTGCCAGCCATAGAACCACACATAATGACCCCCAGCCTTGTCCCACTGCACTTCCAGCCGTAGAACCACACATAATGACCCCCAGCCTTGTCCCACTGCACTGGTACCCATAAGACCACACAAACTGACCCCACAGCCTTGTCCCACTGCACTGCCAGCCATAGATCCACACATAATGACCCCCAGCCTTGTCCCACTGCACTGGCAGCCGTAGAACCACACATAATAACCCCCAGCCTTGTCCCACTGCACTAGCAGCCGTAGAACCACACATAATGACCCCCTGCCTTGTCCCACTGCACTGGTACCCATAAGACCACACAAACTGACCCCACAGCCTTGTCCCACTGCACTGCCAGCCATAGAACCACACATAATGACCCCCAGCCTTGTCCCACAGCACTGCCAGCCGTAGAACCACACATAATGACCCCCAGCCTTGTCCCACTGCACTGGTACCTATAAGACCAACAAACTGACCCCACAGCATTGTCCCACTGCACTGCCAGCCATAGAACCACACATAATGACCCCCAGCCTTGTCCCACTGCACTGGCAGCCGTAGAACCACGCATAATGACCCCCAGCCTTGTCCCACTGCACTGGCAGCCGTAGAGCCACACATGCTGACCCCCTGCCTTGTCCCACTGCACTGGCAGCCGTAGAACCACACATACTGACCCCCAGCCTTGTCCCTCTGCACTGGTACACATAAGACCACACATACTGACCCCCAGCCTTGTCCCTCTGCACTGGTACACATAAGACCACACAAACTGACCCCACAGCCTTGTCCCACTGCACTGGTACCCATAAGACCTCACAAACTGACCCCACAGCCTTGTCGTACTGCACTGCCAGCCATAGAACCATACATACTGACCCCCAGCCTTGTCCCACTGCACTGGCAGCCGTAGAACCACGCATAATGACCCCCCAGCCTTGTCCCACTGCACTGGCAGCCGTAGAACCACACAAACTGACCCCCAGCCTTGTCCCACTGCACTGGCAGCTGTAGAACCACACATATTGACCCCCAGCCTTATCCCATGGTAGACATAGTACCACCTGTACTGACCCCCAGCCTTGCCCCACTGGAATGGTAGCAATATTGCAGTGGATTTGATCTAGAATAATAATAATATTAATGGTAACTGTTTCTAACCATTCTTTTAGGAGAATTTAACCTTCTCCGTATGTTTAAGCTACATTTATCAAGGAATCGAAGAAATGTTAGATGAAAGCAAGACCATCGATGTAGGGAAGCCTCTTATTGCAAAGTTAGACATCCACTCCGGATTGAGAAGAAACTTCTGTGTACAGACCTGTCACACCCCCCACAGTCCTTGCCATAGTCCTGAGCAGGCCATGGCAGTGGCTGAAGTCTCATCTATTTGTAAAACCTCCCAGTACTTCCAGCCACAGCTCAGTACCTACCGTCAACACAGAAGACCCGTCATGCACCAAGAAACCTGTCAGCAGGACATCTACTCTGATTTATCCACTCAGAGTTTTGGAATGAGGCACTTCTCTGGACGCACAACGACACATAATGTTCCTGAGGAAACCACAGAGGATATAAATGACTTTAACTCTACTGTGTAAGATAGGGCTGGTGTAATGAAACTAGACTTGAGTGGGGTTAAATCATTTTCATTGAAGGAGCAGTAATGAAAAAACACATTTTAGGGCTTTTCCTGATGAGTATAACAATGGTATTCCCATGGAAAATGTGTCTTTCCAGAGTTATTACACTGTCTTTCCAGAGGGGCAGAGTTTTCCTTATGATCACATTAAGAAGATTGTCCCTCATTGTGATCTGTCTGGTCAAGAGACCAGATTCCACATCTGAAGGGAAGTTGACTTACACTAGGTAAAAGGCGTGGGAGGGGGATACTTTATCATTCAATTTCTCTTCAACTACAACTCTGACAGTATTGAAATAACACTCTCCATGGCCCAAATACTATGAAGATTAGTTGGAGCTGCTGTTTTTGTGAAACATTACTATCCCTTTAAAGGGATAGTAATACTTCATTTTAACTTTATTTTATTTTGTAGGCATTAAAAAAACATGAAGAATGATATAAGTCTTATCTCTGAAACCTTTATGGTTTAAGAGATATTCACAAACAAAGTATCCCCCCCCTGTTCAACCAGATCAGAAGGGAGATGCCCAGGTAGACTGCAGAGAGGGACAATCTTCAATTAAGATAAGGGAAAAAGCTGAAAAACTTGTCAAGGGGGGAAGGGCTTTCATTGTTTTCATACAAAGAAAATTGTCCCCTTCTGTTATCTGTACTGTCATACAACCAGACTCACATCTGAGAAGAGATGGCTTACACTAGGTAAAAGGGGCGGGGAGGGGAACTTTGCTTGTGAATATCTCATAAACCATAAAGGTTTGAGAGATAAGACTTATATCATTCTTCATGTTTTTTTAATGCCTACAAAATAAAATAAAGTTAAAATGAAGTATTACTATCCCTTTAAAGGAACAGTAATGTCAGATTTAACGTGTTTTTTTTAATATTTTTAGGATGGCTTAATAAGAAAAGTTGAGTAAGTCTAGGGGAAACCAACTGCAATATAGCGAACAAATCTAAATTTCTCAAATTCCTAATGATTTAAATGGGGCATTTAGCTTCCTTGACTGCTACAGAGGCCTTCAGTCCATTGCTTTGCAATGCATTGGAGACAACGCTAGCATCTAAGGTGTTACACTGGGCATTTAAGTAAAAAGTATGTGACATACTATGACCGTCATCGGTCCTTAAGTATTTAAGGACCGTGACGGTCATAGTACGTCACGTAGTCCTTAAGGAGTTAAGCAGTGAATTCTGAGTACTTTCTTTCAGCTGGCTATTGCAGTCCTTCTGTTCCTTCCATTTTTGGTAACGTAAGCTTCCCAGGGCCAGATTTTTCAACAGGCAGAGTGGGCAACTGCCTAGACTTCCATCTTTTGAGCAGAGGAGACTAAGCTGTGCTGGCCACGCCCACATTCTTAATGGTGGGTGTGGCCATAGCAATGTCCCTACACCAGATGTAAATCTTTTTACAGTCTATTATTTAACCACTTTGATGCCAGAAAGATCTCCAGCTCATTGTAAAACAATTTGTTGGAGATCTCTCTAGCAACGAAATGGTTTATCCTTTTTTTGATTTTGTTTATTACAGGCCAAGAGGTTTTTTTTGTGCTAGGAAACAGTGGATTGGTCTGGAGGCAGGATCATGTGAGGAGTGGGGTGTGAGGCAATGGGTGGAGCTAGGGGCACCTAGAGAGCCTTGTCTAGGAGCACCTGAGATGTAACTCTGGCCCTGGAGCTCCCTCTACCTTCAGTCTGTAAAATGAGTCTGTGACTGGACTCTGTAAAGGATCAAAATAGCTCTTGGAGCATGTGAGGATATTGTACTCTTTGTGAATATGTACTTGCTGTTCAGGTAAACAGAGAACAGAGTAGGGCCAGAGGCATATTAAGCCACTGAAGAGCTCTTGGAAATGTATAAAGTACTGGGTCACAGTTGGAGATTTCTCCAGCATACAAGGTCATATATAGAACTGTATTTTCATCTCCTGCTACAGCTTACAGTATGTGTGAACTTACATTTAGCTTCACAGAATGTTGTGTTCTTATACTCACATCTATGTTCTATAATGATAAGCAGTTATATCTGCAGTAACTTGACAAAATATTACGTTTTTAGACCTGCCTTTACACAATGCTGAGTTTTCAAACTTGGATTCACACAATGAACAGACGGGGAGGTTTCCAGTGAGACATTTAAACTGCCATGCTCTAATACAGTGTTAGCAAAGTCCTTCATTTGCTGCCAGACTGCAACTCGTTGGCTGGCAGGGGATGATGGGAGTTGTAGCGTGGCAGCATCTGGAAGGCCTCATGTTGACCACCACATCTTTAATAGCCAAGCCATTTCTTATCATGTTATTCCTTCACAAGAGCAATTCTAGGATTGAATACACTGAGATTATCTTTGTTTTCAAGTGTGTCCTGGACTCATTTTATATACCTCAGAGAGGTGAAAGGCTGAGCTGACCTTGCCGGATCTAGAACCTGTGACCTCGCGGTCTGAGCTCAAAATTGAAAATTTTAGATGCAGTATCTCAATGGCCTGAAATGTTACAGTGGCGCTCTTGCTACACCATTCTAAGGAGATTTATGGTCAGCTGGCCAGAGCTGTCCATAGGATGGTGTAGCAACAGCACCACTGTACAATTTCAGGCCATTGAGACATGTATTCTATTTTTAGATTGCATTTAGGCTGTGTGTTTAATATCAGTGTTTGTAGCAAATTTAACCCTTCAAATCCCAGTGGGATGTCCAACGTGTTGCTTCGCATTGCCCCATTGGCACTCAAAGGGTTACTAATCATATGAGCCCCCTCTCTATTATATTTAAAAGGAGGGTTAACATTCACTAAGGCTGATGTATTAAGCATTAAGTTGGTCACAGTCAAAAACACCTGTTTTGTGACTACCTCCACTCACACTGTCACGTCCCACAGAGCTGCATCTGTCTCCTACTGTAAGATCCGCCTCCAGCTGATCTCGAAGTAAACCGTAAGTAACAACAGGAGAATGTAACTGTGCCCTCAGCATATACACCTTGCTTCAATCAATGCACCCAGGTGATCTTACCAATGTATATCTTGCAACACCTGTTTGAAAATTACACAGGAATATTGCATTTCTCATCCCTTTAGTACTAAATGGGTTAAACCTCTTCCCAACTAGGACAATACCACTACATAGCAATGGAAATTGACTTGCTACACCTCTACTCTTTTTGTGGTCTATAGCTGACCATTTCATCAGGAGGAAATCTGGTGCTGCACAATATACACTGATAAAACCAACAGGGTGACTAAATCAATAGAGACCCTTTCCTTTAAGCATGCTCTATCTGTTATGCTAACATTTCATTAATGAAAAAAGTATCCTTCTGGCTTTCTGCTACTAAAAAAAGCCCTTATATAATAATATAATATATTTTATTTGTATCAACTGCAAAGTTACATAGAAACATAGAATTTGACGGCAGATAAGAACCATTTCGGCCCATCTAGTATGCCCATTTTCCTACTGTAAAAACCTCAAACCTTTTGTGGTCCTTGGTCTTTTCTTACGTTAAGGACAGCCTTGTGTCTATCCCATGCATGCTTAAATTCTGTCACTGTATTAACGTCTGCCACTTCTGCTAGTAGGCTATTCCAATTATCTACTACCCTCTCAGTGATCTATCTAAACCTGTGTCCCTCTAGTTTTAGACTATGGCCTCTTGTCCTAACATTTTTACTCCTATGAAATGTACTTCCATCCTGCACTTTGTTGAATCCCTTCATGTATTTGAGTGTTTCAATCATATCCCCTCTCTCTTCTCTCCTCCAAGCTATACATGTTCAGATCCTTTAGTCTATCCTGATATTTCTTTTCCTGTAAACCAGTCACCATTTTAGTAGCCCTTCTTTGAATTTTTTCTAGAGTATCAATATCCTTCTGGATATGGGATCTCCAGTACTGTACACAGTACTCTAGGTGAGGTCTAACTAGAAATCTGTAGAGTGGCATGACTACTTCCCTTTTTCTGCTACTAATGACCCTAGATATACAACCCAGAACCCTGCATGCATTCCCCACTGCTTTATTACATTGCCTGCCTACCTTTAAGTCATTAGAAATAATTAGTCCCACATCCCTTTCTTCTGTTGTCTCTGACAGCACAGTACCCTTAATAGTATATTTTTCCTTTGGATTTTTATGTCCCAAGTGCATTATTTTACATTTACCAATGTTAAACTGCATCTGCCACACTCTTGTCCATTCTTGTAATTTACCTAAATCATTTGTCATTTGGCTTATTCCCCCTAGAATGTCTACCCTGTTGCAGATCTTGGTATCATCTGCAAAAAGACATACCTTTCCTTGAAGACCTTTTGCAATATCACTAATAAAAATACTAAAAAGAATGGGCCCCAGTACAGATTCCTGAGGTACCCCACTAGTAACACTCCCTTCATCCCAATATTCTCCATTGACTACCACCCTCTATCTCCTGTCACGCAGCCATTGCCTTATCCATTTAACTATTTTTACATCCAGACCCAAACACTGCAGTTTATTAATGAGTCTTCTATGACGGACACTGTCAAATGCTCTGCTGAAATCTAGATAAACTATATCTATTGCTCCCCCTTGGTCTATTATTTTAGTTACCCAGTCAAAAAAAAAATCTATGAGGTTAATTTGCTGTAAACCCATGCTGTTTGGTATCTTGCAAGCCATTTAAATTCAGATATTCAACAATTCTTTCCTTTAACATAGTTTCCATTAATTTTCCAACTACTGATGTAAGACTTACTGGTCTCTAGTTACCAGACTCTTCCCTGCTACCTTTTTTGTGAAGCAGTACTATATTTGCTAACTTCCAATCTTCTGGAACTATTCCTGTCGTTAGTGACTGATTGAATAATTCTGTTTTGCCAGAACACACTTAAGTTCTTTTAATAACTTTGAGTGTAGCCCATCTGGTCCCACTGATTTATCTGTTTTTACCTTAGAAAGTTGAAGTAGAACTTCTTCCTCTGTAAAAATGCATGTTTCCCATGTCTTGCCATTTCATTTTTCTAACAGAGGTCCCTTCCCTTCATCTTCCTTTGTAAAAACTGAACAGAAATATTAATTGAGACAGTCAGCTAGCCCTTTATTCTCATTTACATAATTTCCATTTTTTGTTTTCAGTCTAACTATTCCTTGTTTCATTTTCCTCCTTTCACTTATATATCTAAAACATGTTTTATCCCCCTTTTCATTGACTGTGCAATTTTTCCTTTGTGTGTGCTTTGGCACATCTAATAATGCATTTGGCCTCCTTCAGCCTAGCCTTGTACCGATACCTATCTTCTTCCTTCTGCGTCTGCTTATATTTCTTAAATGCTTTTTTTTTCTCCTTTACTATATTTGCTGCTCTTGACATTGACATCTACATCAGTAAGGAGCCATGTAATATTGCACTGTTATATGCTGTTGAACAGGAAAAAGTCTTTAAATAGACTTCACTGTATACCATGCAGACAGAGCAAGTAAGCAAGATAGCTGGCTCACCACTTAACCCTTTGAGTGCCAGAGGGGTATGCAACGCATTGCAAAGCCGTGCACTGCGTACCCGTCTGGCACTCAAAGGGTTAAGGATCCGAGGGGGTGGGAACGCATTGCTTTATTATGTGTTGCACACCCCTCTGGTCTATAAGGGGTTAAACCATATAGAAAGGCTGATGTACAATGAATAACTGGTGCATTTTGGGGCAAAGCAATTATACCAGAGATGTCAGATAACAAATATGTCAAACTGCCATTTATTTAAAGGTGGATTGGAAATGGGGCTTCGCAATGAGTTGGAGACTTGTCTAGCATTCAAGAGTGTTATAAACCCCATTCAAATCAATAGGAATTTGGGGAATTTTTATTTGTCTGTGGTGTCATGATTTGTCTCAGTGTACATGGGCCAAGGTCTGGGTAATGTTAACCCTTTGAGTGCCAGAGAGGTACACAACACATTGATTTGCGATGTGTTGCGTATCCCTCTGGCACTCAAAGGGTTAAGCGGCCGCTACCTCACTGCTCCATGCGATGCAATCATGCTCAGTAGGGACTGTCCGGACGTGAGCAGTCTCTACTGAGCATGACAGCTTCTGACAAACATCCTAGCAAATTATTATATTGGATATATATATATGCTCAGTGACTGTGAAAGCAGGGACAACGACACAATGTAACACTATCCATTCAGAACTGAGTACAATACACTCGATATTTAATAGACCAGAGTCAAGCTGTTTTACATTGTATCACTATTAACCCTGCTTTCATAGACCCTGAAAGAAAGCTCTTTGGATACAGGTCTAGGGAGATAAAAGAGTAAAAATACAGATGAGGATAAAAAACAAACAATTAAAAGTATAGGTAATTTTACTTTACATATTACACACTTCCAGGTTATGTACCGTTACTGTCTTTTTAAACTATTAATAATGGCAGTTGTTAGCATCTTCTTCAGACAGAAGCACTCAAAGTGCACAAGCCTATTTAGGATTACCATGTGCTGTGATCAGAGTTTGTGTCCTGTCCTGCCAGTAACTGTCATGTCTGCCTGAATGGACATGACATTCAGGAACATGAATGCTAAAATGCATTGAGCTATTAGCCATAGTTAGGAAAGTCGTAGGTTATTATTAGTAGGTTCTAATTCTGCTTCAAGAATTATGATGAAAGAAACATGTATTGCTACATGAATTTTGTGTTCCGCTTACGTCTTTGATGACTGATCACAGTTTCTTGTACAATGTAGATAAAGTAACATATGATTGGAGAGAGACATTGCAACATACGTTTGTTTCTTAATTAAACATAATACTGCCCACGCAAGAGTGAGCATGTAGAACTTGCTTTATGCTATGGCAAAGATAGAAGTTAATTATTTTCTCTGTAAGAGCCTTCCTGCTAAAGCTGAATCACATCTCTATATATGTTGTAACATGAAAGGAGTATAGACCTGAAGAATGAATTAACTTTTCTAGCACATTACTAAATGCTGTGTTGCTATCTGTAGTATCCAGGGCCACCATAACAATATTCTATTGACAGACTTTCTTCTATGTTTTGAAAGGAAACTGTCATTAAAAATGTTTTCATTTGTGCCTGAAATCCTAAGGCTGGGTTCACAAGGGTGACAATACCACTGAGTACAAAATAGTGTATGAAATTGGTATAATTGTTTCCAATGGAGGTTTTCTTGTGTGCAGTTTTTTAAATTGCAAGAAGCAGGAGAACAAAGCATGTGGCAACTTTGGGGCATTGGTACGTTATCTATACTAGTAAAAGAAGAATAGGTCATGTGACAGAAATTCTGCGGCCCTGGCACACACACCCATGGGAGGCAGTAAGTTCCATGCAAAGGGGTGCCCCCTGGCCACTCCTATTAAAATATCTGCAACTAATTACCAGTCCTTCAAGACATGTAAGGGAACAATTTTGACAGGAGTGGTCAGGGGAGCAAAGTCACCCTGAGCACTTCTGTCAAAATCGCTGTATGTGTATCACTGCTTTCTTTAACATACCACTATTGCCTTCCTCCAACCACAACATGCCCTCCTTAAAGGGATAGTAATACTTCGTTTTAACTTTATTTTATTTTGTAGACATTAAAAAAACATGAAGAATGATATAAGTCTTATCTCTCAGACCTTTATGGTTTAAGAGATATTCACAAGCAAAGTTTCCCCTCCCGCCCCTTTTTCCTAGTGTAAGCCATCTCTTCTCAGATGTGAATCTGGTTGTAAGACTAGACAGATAACAGAAGGGGACAATCTTCTTCCTATGAGAACAATGAACGCCCTGCCCCCCTTGACAAGTTTTTCAGCTTTTTCCCTTATTTTAATTGAAGATTGTCCCTCTCTGCAGTCTACCTGGGCACCTCCCTTCTGATCTGGTTGAACGGGGGGGGGGTACTTTGCTTCTGAATATCTCTTAAACCATAAAGGTTTGAGAGATAAGACTTATATCATTCTTCATGTTTTTTTAATGCCTACAAAATTAAAGATAAAACGAAGTATTACTATCCCTTTACCATTCTTTCTGTGTCTGTATCACGGAATCCTCCCACGATCCGTTTTCAACATTACTCACGCTCTAACTTTCATCTCAGCCTCCAATTCGCCTTTTACCGAATCCTACAGTCTTCTATTTTTTATTTTATGGTTAAAAGAAGTTTATTATAAACCAATGAAAGATACAAGAAAACACAATCAATTGTCATGGATCACGCGCTTAAAAAACAGAGTGAATCAGCACAAGCTAATAATTGTATGTAGAAGTGGATGAAGTAGTCATGATAAGATTTGACTGTTTTATAGTGCATCAATTCAAACTTCAATGGGTAGCTATATGACATGAGGAAGAAGAGGAAGAGTAGAGGAAAGAGGACAGTCAGAAAAAAAGGAGAAGAGAGGATAAGCAGATATTACTCTGAAAGAGAGTCTGTCCAGTTCAAGAGGGGAGGAGGATAATGGCCCTGCAAGGAGATAAAAAGGGGAGAGAGGGGGTAGGAAGGAACCCCATTCCCCAAGTACGCCCCCTGAAATGGAACGGTACTCACCCTGCCAACTGTGATCTCAAGCTGTCAGCAGTGGCGCAGTCTAAGAGTATAGGGCCATTCACGTACCAGATGAAGGATTTGTAGAGGGGAGAGCCAAAGGGTCATTTATTAGTCACAAAGGAAAGCCAAGGAGACCATATCTCTCTGTACCAGTCTGTTGTGCCTGTGATGTAAGCATGAAGTTCCTCCAATTCAGCTACGGAGCAAAGCTTATTATGCTACATTCTCAAATTTGGCAGTGTAGGATTCCGCTGAAGCTTTGTTGTAGCTTGGCCATGTTGGTAAGGAAGAAAAAGGGTTTATAGATGGGCTTAGATAGGGTACAGGTTTCAGGTAGTAGAGAAAAAAAAAACATTTTTGAAGACAACAGGATGTAGGCTGAAAGGACCACATTGAGATCCCTGGCTACTTCTTTCCAATTCCACCAAATATGGTACACAGAAACCTAATTTTCCCCACACCTCCAACAGTGTGAAGACATAGAAGGGAACATCTTAGCTATATGCAACAGTGTATGGTACCATCTTGTGAGGATCTTAGAGTTGACCACTTTAGAGGAGGAATCAGGGGAGTTAGAATATAAGCATTTGAATACAGAATTCCATTTCACGATGGGCCAGCTAAGACAAATATCTTCTTCCCAACGTATAATGAAAATGGGTTTTTCTCAAGAACAGGGAACATTATACATTTTGTAGATTTTTGAGACATTTAATAGTCAAGGTACCTCCAGAAAGTACTGTCTGAAAAGAAGTAAGAGCATGGGACTCGTATCCCCTCGCCATACCCAGCAAGAAGTGGTGTACTTGTCTGTACTGCCAGGCATGAGAGATAGGCAGGGAGTAGTTATGATATAAATGTTCGAAAGGCTGTTCCCTCGTGTCTGGTTTCAGGGTGACCAATGTGTACTAAATCTTCCGTTTCCACGATTGTTCCCTGTATCCCTCCCTTTTGGCATATCCTCCCACCCTCCCTGGTGACAACCACCCACACAGCAGGACACACTGACCTTCAGAATGCTCATACAATCCTTGGCCACTTCATCCCTCTCTCTGGGATGCACAAGTTCTCATTGGTCTGTTACCATAGCTTACTGCCCACACTCTATTTACTAGCCTGCTTCAGTACATGTATTGTTGCAGCTGGATTTGGATGGTTGCTAGAAAACCCCCATGATCACTAAGCTCCTTTTTGTCTCTTGTAGGGGAGTGTGTTCTCCCCACAACTGCCACATGGGACATCTATTGGGGGTTTCTATTATATTCTTATTAATGACACAGCACAAAGGAATGGGGAGAGCCCTGAGCGTTACACATTACTGATCTCCACGAAAAAGCACCGCAGCTTGATTTCAACAGCAGCAACTTGCCTCGCAACTGTTGTAGTCACTGTGTTCCTATATCTGTCATGTATAGGCCGTGAGTATTTGTTAATATATGTACAGTCCTATCAAGATGGCATTTTTGCAAAACAAACGCCTATGTTAAATTGTTTGTGTGTGGGTTTTTTTGATCCGCATAGCCAACGCTATGCAATTCTTGCTCAGCGCATAGATAAAAAATAAACATTGAAGTCAATGAGAGCACATGAACATGGCATAACTACCTCATGTAACTGTTGTAACCTACAGTAAAGCATGTCTCTCGCTTTCAGGAGAAAGGGCGGGAAGCAGGAAGTGGAAAAGGAACAGTTAGATTGAGGTGATCTGAGGAGATAGAAGGAGTCAAATAAAATAATTGCTATTAAGTTTATCATTGAGTGTCTGTATTTATGGAAACATTACAACTGTATTTACATGTCATACACTTTAGGATTTGCATATTGTCAGATTGAAAAATACAGAGAGGAATAAACACAGTAAAATGCATGTAATTGGTCCTTTAGGGATGAGAGATGAATTGCACTTTAGTGGAAGAGGGTCTGCTGTGCTAGGAGACAGAATGGTTAGTGGGTTGGATGAGACTTTAGACTAGAAGGGGTCACTAAACAGAATTGGATGGGGTAGACAGTGTAGAAGAGGAAGTGGGATTAGAGAATGGGCATGGGGTGTAGCGGGAAGAAAAAGGCTAATACAGCTATTAAGGAGGTGCCTATGTTACAGAATGATACAATGCACATAATATTCTTTCAGTGAATGCATGTCTTCTGTTATAACAATAACATAAAATGAGTGCTTGTAAAGACTTGTAGTCTGACTGGTAAGATGTTGGGGCTGGAACTGATTGCAATGAATGAGCAGTAAAATCTTCTAGGTATTACTAAACTTTGGTCGGATGACACATATGACTGGGGATATTAACGTTTTAGGAGGTATAGGTTAAATAAAATAAGCAGTGTTGGGGAGTTTGAAAAAGCCCAACTGCTGCTGCAGATTAAAAAGGCTTCTCAGTTAGGAAATATAATCATAATGGAAGTTTTCAACTACACTAAAATTGACTGGAGAAATAAGCACAACATGGGAAATAAGTTTATATGTATGCTTAATGCTAACTTTACTTTATATCTAGTAGAAGGGACAACTAGACATGAGGCCCTGCAGGAACTAGTGATTTCAAACAATTCTGAAATAGCATACAATATACAGTAAAGCTGGCATTTGGGCAGCAGTGACCATATGGTATCGCAGAGCTTTCCAAACTGTGTGTCGTGACACGTTAGTGTGTCGGCTGCAGTGTGTAAGTGTGTCACGAGAACGTAACGAGAAACCTCTGAGTCTATGTGAACTTGCATGTATTTTTATGCAGCAAAGGTGCCGATTACTATGGTATATTCTCCTTCTGTTGTATCCATGTATACACATCACGGTCAAGGGATCAAATAGGTACTGCACATGCACAGAATGCATAATCGGGTCGAAACAGCGGAAGTGACGCGTTCGAGAAATTCCATGGGTCCAGTTTTTTGATTGAACACCGTCTCAACCTCTGCTCGATCACCGCTAGACAAAATTTGTTCAATGTGAAAAGTTACGCGCGGCTAATCAACGAAAAGCCGTCTAGTCTGCACTATCTGTAGGTGTGTGCGGGATTGTTCTCTCACTTTATCATTGTGGGAGTAAAGTGCTGGTGCTGTTATTTTCTTTAGCTAATATTCCACCAAATATTCCAAAGCTGTGTTCATCCATTTTAACTTCATACATCTCATTAAAATGGTAAGAAGCAGTTATTGGTGGTGTTCAAATTTTTTTAATTTTTGCACATATTTTTACTCATAAATGACAACAATCTTGGAAATGTATGTTATTATCTTACAAACCAAATATTTTTAAAAATATAAATGAAAGGTTTTCATGAGATATGTTGTGTCCCCATACATTTTGTTATTACAATTTATGTATGTGTCTGTATCTCTTGTAAGGGGTTAGTTTAACCTCTGATTTGCTAGTAAAAATGAATTACTGTGTCGCGAAATGATGCATGTCTAAAAAGTGTGTCACTAACATGAAAAGTTTGGAAAGCTCTGTGGTATCGGGTGAAATTTATTAAAAGACACCTATAAGGGTTCAACTAAAACATTAAACTTTAAAATTTTGAATGTTAAAATAACTGCTCAAGGGTACTTAAAGAACTTAGCAAGACCATTGTGCGTAAAATGTATTGATTCACTCTTATGAAGCATAGTGCCCTGTGATTGGCCAAAAGCAGATTTAGTACTATTATTCTAAGGGGGAGGGGGCAAGGATTACTAACCAACAGTATTCTAGACTATGTAATGACCATCAAAATATTTAGTGAATCCGTCTGGTTTTATGAAGACTATATCATGTCATACTAATTTACTTGCATTTTAAGAAAAGGTACCTGGTAACTTGGATATTGCTATTGATGTAGAATACTTGGATTTTTCAAAAGCTTTTGATACTGCATAAATTAAAAGGCTTTGATTTGGGAGGTGAGATGTACGTATGGATAGAGAACTGGTCAACTGGATGAATGCAAAAAGAGTTGTTATTAATGGAACCTATTCAAGGTGGTTTAACCCTCTGAGTGCCAGAGGCGTACACAATGCATTGCATAACCCTATGGTACTCTGAGGTTAAAACTGTAAGTGGAGTGCTTCAGGGATCAGTCCTGAGCCCAGTGCTTTTTTATTTGTTTACTAATAATCATGAAGTAGGTATTGAAAGTATTATCCAGATAAACACAAAACCACATCACAAAATTCCCCCAAAATGTAACTCTATGACAAGTTCCCTACGTTGGCCCCCCTTTACTTACTGGAACCTGAGGCTTCACCAGCCTCCTGGTATGTGTGCATATACAATATACACAGTTCTGCATACTGACTATTTTCTTCTCATACCGTTACGCTTTGAGTCACCTTTGTGCTGTGGTTTTGTGTTTGTGTTTATATATCTGTAAAAACTTGCAAGTTGGAAGGCCACAGGACCAGATGGCCAATAAACAGCAACAACAAAAGAGAATACAAAGGAAAAAGATGACAAGATATTATATATATATATATACACACATATATACATTCATCTATTCATTATATATGTGGGGCTTTTGAAGAAAGGGTGTCTATTTTTATTCTTTTTTTTAAGTTTTCCTTTTTATTATTTGGACACATTGTATATATATATATATATCATTTCACAGAAGTACTGTATTTTTTGGTATCAAACTTGTGCACAATGAGAAAATTAGCTTTGTCCAAATTATTTGTGGGAGAAAATGTAACAAGTTCAGGAAACCCAAACTTCATATGCCATATCTTTCGGTTAATCAGAGTTACGTTGATAGTTTTCGTTCCCAAACTGAACTCGTTCACCACTAATTTCTTGGGGGGAGGTCCTTGCCACCTTCTCTGGACTGATATTTAAACAAGATTTATTGAAATAAAATACATAAAACTTGGTCATCCACTCCATTGGGGTTTTCATAAGGGTATAGAAACAAATAGTAATAAGAACTGTAAATAATAGTCCTGCATTTTTATTTGATGTATTTCATATTTCTTCATGTTGTGTCTAAGAATGGAAAGTAACATGGCCGTGAGCAAAGCCCCACGAAAAAAACATGCACTCACTGATCTCTGACGGTAAGGAAGAAGCAGCATCTTTGGCTTTGTTATATTAGAACCTGAAGTATGATATGGGAGTTAGAAGGTGACGAGAGTTGGTATTGACATACAGCAGCTGCATGGGCTTAAAAAGTCTATAGAATGAGGAAGTACAGGGGAAAAACAACATACACTGTGATCTCTGAGATAAGGAAGGAAGCTGCATTTTTCATTTAGTTAGAAGTATAACTTCTCCTCTAGATGATCGAGGAGATGAGAGTTGGCACTGTAGTACCACCAGCACCAGCACTGGACCAATCTGGACAGAACATACAGCAGTATGGGCTAGAAAATGCTATAGAATGAGGACGTACAGGTATCTGTGTCTAACAGCACAACCCCCACCCCCCAAAATAACATACACTGTGATTTATGAGAGTACCTTGTTATAAGTACATTATGGGCTTCAGTAAATGATGGAGAAGGAGGTGAAAGTTGGCATCACAGTACCAGCAGCAGCATCTAGTACATTGTTACAAGAGCGGTATGGGCTGCAGGAGGTAATGTGAGGTGAGCCTGGGCAGGGAATAGCAGTACCACCATCAGAACAGCATCTGTGACTTGGCTTCAAGCACAGAGTGATCTTCAGGGGTTGGTAGAAGAGGTTACTCTTGTCAATGAAGTAGCACCAGCAGCAACAAAAAAAATTGGACCAATCAGCAGAGCTGGATTTACATCCCAGGCACCCCTAGGCAAGGCACTCTAAGTGCCCTTTATTCCACCCATGGCCACACCCCCACTCCTCACATGACTCCACTCCAGTCCTATCCACTGTTTCCTGGCACAAAAAATACCCTTGTCCTAGAAAAGGGAGGACAAAAAAAGATTTAACCTCTTTGGTTGCTAGAGAGGTGTCTTTTAATAAATTTCACCCAATACCATATTATGGTCACTACTGCCCAAATGCCTCCTTTACTGTATATTGTATGCCATTTCACAATTGTTTGAAATCACTAGTTCCAGCAGGTCCTTATTTCTAGTTGTCCCTTCTACGAGATATAAAGTAAAGTTATTAAGCTTACATATAAACTTATTTCCCATGTTGTGCTCATTTCTTCAGTCAGTTTTAGTGTAGTTTAAATCTTCCATTATGATTATAATAGTTGAACAGTCCGTTACACGGGCCACAGTGCCACTGCCACCCGGTCACGGGGCAGTCACACGCAGTAGAGACTGCCCGCGCCAAGGCTGATACAGAGCTGGACGCTTCTTCGGAGCGCCCAGCTCTGTATCAGCTGCGGCGCGGGCAGTCTCTACTGTGCATGACTGCAGCACGCACAGCAGTGTCTACTGCGCATGTTGCGGCGTTACACACGATTTAGCTAATTATTATATAGGAGTTCCTAACTGAGAAGCCTTTTTAATCTGCAACAGCAGTTGGGCCTTTTCAGACTCCCCAACGCTGCTTCTTTTATTTACCCTATACCTCCTATTAAGATAATATCCCTCTAGACTACCCTTGTCCTAGAACAAGTGGGACAAAAAAAATTTAACCCCTTTGGTTGCTCTGCAATGCACTGCAGATCTTTCCAGCATCCAAGGGATTAAATAATAATCTATAAAGGAGTATAACATTGGTGTAGGGACATTGAGATTGCTCCGGCAGCACCCACAATTAAGAATGTGTGTGTGGCCTGCATTGCTGAGGCACACCTCACAATGTGGAGCTCTAAGCAGTTAACAAGAAAAAGAAATTGTGCTACAATGTATTCTTTGTACATGCAACACAATAAAGAAATCTTCAAAGGGACTCGCCATCCCCAGTGTGCGAAAACAGTACATAAATGGTGCTCAAACACTGCAGGTTTTCCAGTCCTGGATATGATTGTGAAAGAAGCCACCACACACCTTCTTTCACAGCTCTAATTAGTTGCCTACTCTGCCAATCTGATTAGACACATACAGCAGTAAGGCCTGGATAAGTTTATTACTGAGGAACTAGTGGTGGCTGTCTAACAACAAATAACCCCCACCCACCAAAAAAACAACAAGCACTGATGTAGGACAAATTATGGAAACGACTGCAGCTATGGTCTTCAGGATGTGATGGAGAAGGGCAGCCTGGGCAGGGCATAGAACAGCATCTGTAACTTGGTTTCAAGCACATCATGAGCTTCAGGAGGTGTCACGCGCCGCTCTGCTCGCGGCTTCATCCTTTGCCTGTCACTCCCGTCTTGGCTCTCACTTCCGGGTTCGTCGCGTCACGTGCACCGTGACGTCATCCGGTGGCGTCTATATCCAGACGCTCCGGATCAGTGCGGGTGCACTCAGATAGTGTTCCCAGCATCAGTAGACGTCAGTTTCTTGCCCAGTACCGAGTTCTGTGCTCATTAACCCTTGCCTTGCTGTGTATGACCCTGGCTATGACCTGACACCTCTTTGCCTACAGGATTAACCCTTGCCTTGCTGTGTATGACCCTGGCTACGACCTGACACCTCTTTGCCAAATGGATTAACCCTTGCCTTGCTGTGTATGACCCTGGCTATGACCTGACACCTCTTTGCCAAATAGATTAATCCTTGCCTTGCTGTGTATGACCCTGGCTATGACCTGACACCTCTTTGCCAAATAGATTAACCCCTTAAGGACCGGAGGTTATGGGACATTTCCGTCCCATAACGACCGCATAGGTGCACTTTGACGAGCCGGTACACGTGACCTGTCACGTGTATCGGCACGTCACTATGGGGCTTGAAACAGATCGCTCCGATCTTGGAGCGGTCTATTTCATGCCCTATTTTTTACTTACAGCGCTCCCGGTAGAGCGCTGTAAGTAAAAAGTACATGACGTACCAGGACCGTCAAGGGTCTTTCGAGCAAATTTACCCTTGACGGTCCTGGTACGTCAAGGGTCCCTAAGGGGTTAATCCTTGCCTTGCTGTGTATGACCCTGGCTACGAAGCGACACCTCTTTGCCTACTGTATTGACCCTTGCCTTGATGTGTATGACCCTGGCTGTGACTTGACCACTTCTCTGCCTGCTGAGTTTACCTGGGTCTTGCTGTCTATCTCCCAGACCTCTGCTTGTCCTGCTGCAGTGTGCCTCTGTCCAGAGTCCTCCCGATCAAGTCCACCTAGCCAAGACCCTAGGACTACTCATCAGATCAGGTCTGTTCTCTCCACTGTTGAGAGTAGTACTTATCCTTTGTTTCTGTGATTTTTCTTCTTCTGGAGAGTTACGCCTTTTAGGGCCCCCGCACCCTATCTCCGCTCGCTACTCAACGCACCAAGCCTTCACTCTCCCCTACAGGAGAATTGGTGCTGTCAGTAAGGGTATCATCCCGGGCTCACTTCCAGCTCCTCTGGGGTTTGTCATCCAGCCTTGCGGCTGGCACCTTTACCCGGCCTTGGCCGCAGCAAGGTACCCTTGCTGGCAGCCAACGCACTCAAGCTTCGCTCCCTAGCGTCGCACCCGAGCACTCCCTCTCCTGTAGGTTCAATCCTGCCTGGCCTCTAGTTGACAGGAGGTGATAGAAGGAGGCCTTTGTTGTCAGTGTCACCACAAACAACACAAGTATTAGTCCAATTAACACATACAGCAGCAAGGCCTACAAAAGTATCTTATTGTGGAACTACTGGTGGAGGCTGGCTGACAAAAAGTAACCCACCCAAGCAAACAACAAGCAGAGATATAGGACAGTGTATAGAAGCAGCAGCAGCCTCTCTGACGATGATACAGGATGAGTTACAGGAGGTGTTGGAGGAGCAGCAACATTAGACCCAAATTGGACAGACAGATCCAACAGCAAAATGATTAGACTTTTTGTAAATTAAATTAACACAGCAAGAAGTAACAAGCTTTTTGGCTAGTGGAGAGAGCAGTGGACTCTGGATGGAACAAAGCATGTGCATACTCTCTATTTGTGTGCTCAGTTCTGCAAGCAACTATGAACAGTATATACATTATTAGACTTTTTTAAAAATTAAATGAACACAGCAAGAAATAAAAGGATTTTTGGCTACTGGAGACAGCGGTGGACTCTAGATGGAACAATGCATGTGCACACTGCCTAACTATTTGTATGCACAGTTGTGCACTGAACTTTGTACAGTAATTAAATGATTAGGCATTTTTAAATATAATTAACATACCACGAATAGCAGGCTTTTTTTGCTAGTGCAGACAGCAGCGGACTCCAGACGGCACAATGTGCGTTCACACCCCATCTATTTGTGTGCTCAGTTGTGCACTGAACTTTGAAAAATAAGTATTAAATGATCAGCTTTTTTAAATTTAACAGCAAGAAATAACAGGCTTTTTTATTAATGGCGACAGCAGTGAACTCTGGATGGAACAATGCCCATGCACAGCGCCTGCATCTTCGTATGAGCAGTTTTGTGCACTTAGAACTGTAAATAAATATATATATTTTTTTAATTAAATGAACACAGCCAGGGATAACAGGAGATTTGGTTAGTACAGACAGCAGTGGAGTCTGGATGGAACACTGCATGCTGCAGTGACTGTCAAAGTCTGATGTCTCCTCCTCTCTGTTTCTATTGGTTGGTTTTCCTTTTTAAACTTCCAGTCTACCCTGTTCCTTGCCCAATCTATGAACTGTTGTAGTATTGCTGTTCTAATGTTTGCTGAAGTTCCTGCTTGTTCCTGACCATTCTTTGTCCTGTTCCCATTTGTACTACTAACCTACTGTTTGATCTTTGGCTTCCAAATTTGCCTTCCCTTACTGATATCTCTTCTGGCTTCCTCATTCCATTCTGACCTGCCTTCCAGTCTCCGCTCTCTCAGTGATTACCATTCTTGGTGCTGTTTTAGTCTCCATATGGTCTTGGTCTTCCTTTGTTGCTCTTCTGTCTATAATCTCCACAATTGTTCCCTCTGTTTTTCTCTCTTGCCTCTGCCTTCTGTTTGTTCCTGCTTCACTCTTTGTGCTCTCAACTCTTCTCCTTCCTTTTCTCTCTCACCTGATTCTCTCGGACTCTGGATTTCCTCAGTCCTCTCTCAGGTCCTCCACACTGCCACCTAACTGTATCTATTTTTTCTGTTTTCCATCCTCTCAGGTCCTCATCTTTCTTAAAGGAGAACTACCCATGTTTCCTCTTTTGGGAACTTCTACTTTTCTTTTATTCCTTTTTCTCTTTCAGGGCTATCTTCTTTCTCTCTCATTCTTTTCTTACCTGTGGCAAAATACTGGCCCAGGGGTTGAACTACTTGTTCTGTTTTTTCCCTTGGCACTGCATGTATCCCATCCTGGCCAGTCCCTGGCTCAGTTGCTGAAAGGTAAGCTGACTTCAAGGTCAGCTTCTCTATCTGTCTTTGGCCATAACCAAAGAACACCCAGAGGTTGGCAATGAAAACAAATGGCTTTCTCTAGCATCGACCTCAAACACTTATTATTTAGGGCCATGTTGACTGTGGTACGCACACACAGGACCTGACAATTCTTGTGCAGGTGTGCACTTAAAGGGATAGTAATACTTCGTTTTATCTTTATTTTATTTTGTAGGCATTAAAAAAACATGAAGAATGATATAAGTCTTATTTCTCAAACCTTTATGGTTTAAGAGATATTCACAAGCAAAGTATCCCCCCTGTTCAGCCAGATCAGAAGGGAAGTGCCCAGGTAGACTGCAGAGAGGGACAATCTTCAATTAAGATAAGGGGAAAAGCTGAAAAACTTGTCAAGGGGGGCAGGGCTTTCATTGTTTTCATACAAAGAAGATTGTCCCCTTCTGTTATCTGTCTGGTCATACAACCAGATTCACATCTGAGAAGAGATGGCTTACACTAGGAAAAAGGGGCGGGACCATAAACCATAAAGGTTTGAGAGATAAGACTTATATCATTCTTCATGTTTTTTTAATGCCTACAAAATAAAATAAAGTTAAAACGAAGTATTACTATCCCTTTAAGTCTGAACAACAGTACTGCCTGTCTGTGTGCAAGTGTGCAGTTGTTTGACTGTGTTTTAAATTATTTTAACATACAGTCATGAATAACAGGTGTAGTTGCTGGAATTATACCCTAATCTACCTAATTACCTATTATATTTACTAGCTAACCTAGCTATTAATTCTAGGCTAACTAACCTACCTAATTAATGAATTAATTACTAGCTAATCTAATTATATGCTAACCTACCTACTTAATTAGGTAACCTAACTGTAGTATTATATCCAGCAAAAAAGAATCAAAAGAAAAGAATGTGTACTTTGTTTCTTCCAAGTAAGGAAAGCATGGTGCATCTAGATAATATCATTTTATGGGGCATCCCCTTGGAAATCAGGATTGGCCAGAGTAATAACACAGATAAACTACAGAGATTCATGGGCTGTTGCAACCATTAATCACAGCCGTAACCAAGGTGATTGTTCGTCCATTTCCTGTCAGGATTGTATTGGCTGTTCTGGGTATCAATTACTTCTTCTCTCTACCCTTCCCATAGCCCCTTCCCAATTTCCACACTGAATGGAAGCTAATGAATAAACAAACCAATTTGACCAAAAATGCAGAAATTGTTGTTCGTTGTCGACACTTCATACCCATTCCGCTTAGTATGTCGTTTTAATCCGAATCTAATGAAACACAAAAACTTCAATGAGTTCCAAAACAAATGCACAAGTCTATTTTGTATGGATACATTTCTTAACCCCTTAAGGACTACATGATGTACTATGACCGTCATGGTCCTTAAATACTTAAGGACCGATAACGGTCATAGCACATCACTTACTTTTTACTTACAGCGCTCCACAAGGAGCGCTGTAAGTAAAAATGAGGGCTAAAATTGTCCGTTCCAAAACTGGAGTGATCTCTTTTAGGCCCCAAAGCGGCGCGCCGATACATGCAACAGGTCACGTGTACCGGCACATCGGCAAAGATCAAAGCGGTCCTTATGGGACGGAAACATCCCAGGACCGCTGGTCCTTAAGAGGTTAATGAATCCAAATGTTATCTAGTGCTCTAATATATATTTGTCTTTCTGTACAACTAAGACACATTTGAAGGTGGTAGATGTAAACACATACACACTCATGTGATTTGTTTGTATTGAAATTTGTTGTATTGAATTTGTTGTATTGACGCAAGACTGTGTATGGAAATACATACAGAACAAAATGTTTTCTCTCTTCATACAGAGTTGGATAAACTGAGTGAATGGGTGAAAAAATTGCAGATGAGGTTCAGTATGGATGAATGGAAGTTATGCATTTGGGTTTCAGAAACAAGCATGGTACATATACACCAAATGAGAAACTAACAGACTGTAAACTTTCCGACAGTGTGCATTGCCATTAAGCTGCAGTAAGAGCCAATGTTGTACCATCATGTATAAATACTGACACAGATGCAGAGATGGGAATATAATTCTACCTATTAATTGATATTCCCTCTAAGGGGTGCGGTAGTGAGTGACCCAGCGCTGACGTAGTTAAGAGAGCAATTAAAATCGGGCAGGACTGCATGGTTCATCTGATATTCCAGTGCAGCTTTAATATGACTGCTTTAAGATGCAATGCAATGAAATGTAACGGATTGCTTTTTCTCATGGAACTAAATGTGGGTAATCTGTCATGTAACATAGTAACACATTTAGTTCCATGAGAAAAAGCAATCTATTACAACATTTCGTTGACCCCCTGGAAGTCAAGTGGTTAACCCTTTGGATATTAGAGACATTACTTTTTAGTGCATTGGAGATGTCCCTAGCAATGAAAGGGTTAAGAGTAATTGCCAGGTAAGTGCTGTTAATTGTTGACGTTTAGTTCTCTGTTGAATTTCAGTTGTGGAAAGAAATTACATTAATTCCCATGATTCATTATTACTGGACAAAATGATTCATATTCCTTTACTGAGCGTGCAGTGATAGAAAGGTGTGACGTCTGGGAGACACGGATCTCAGCACTCCAAGACCTTTCAAGACTGTTTTTAAGGATCTACTAAAATAAATTTAGGAATAAATTTAAAGCAAAATATACATTGACTCATAAGCATGAAAGTAGAAACTCTGGAGCAAACCAACTACCCCATAGGGGACAAGTAAATATCTCCATTGAGTAGGCTGACCAGACCTCACCTTTAACCGGGGACGCAT
Source organism: Rhinophrynus dorsalis (assembly GCA_037306005.1). Lineage (NCBI taxonomy): Eukaryota > Metazoa > Chordata > Amphibia > Anura > Rhinophrynidae > Rhinophrynus > Rhinophrynus dorsalis. Next base: position 657,751,421 of record CM074718.1, on the reverse strand, counting down.
AGGAGAAATGCGTACTGCAGGACTGCACTGATTTCAGTGAAGTATTGCAAAATGGCTAATTCCTATGTGTCCCCAGTTAAAGGGGAGATCTGGTCAGCCTACCATTGAGGAAAAGGAGCTTTTAGCCCCCTGCATTCTAGGCAGGCCTCCAGTGCATTGCTTTGCAATGTATTGGAAACCTGTCTAACATTCAAAGGGTTAAAACTCATATTTATATCATGTTTATATCATGAGATGTTTAATTGTACCCTAAGGTTCAGTTAGTTTGACCCAGAGTTGTTCCCATACTTCCCAAATTTTTCAAATGGCCAAAGAGGACACTTTTGTTTTAGGGGGTGTTGCTGGGGGTATGGCTGGTGGCTGGGGCATTACTATGAATGATTAATTTATTTTATGACCTACTGACACCTCTTTGTGTAACTGAATAAAGGATTTTGAACAAGACCAAAGCATTTTATTTACACAGACTAATGTATAAACACAAATACTGAAATTTAAACAAACATTAAAGGGTCAGTAATGTCTATATATTATAAAAGTAATATTGCAACTATTAGAAAATGAAACTAAACGACCCTAGTCCCATCTCTCAAACCTTTATGGTTTGAGAGATATAGAAGGGTAAAGTTCCCCCCTCCCTCCGCTTTCCCTGATGTCAGCTGTAAAGCTGACAGCAGGAAATTCGAGTCGGCAGACTCAAGGCGGTTCTTCAGCAGAGCCAAAATAGCGATATCTAAAAAGAAATACTTAATCGGAACGGTCTACAAAGTGTGCCTGGTTTGCTGCCACACTTTGTAGACCTTTCCAATTAAGTATTTATTTTTAACATTGAGCTATTTCAGCTCTGCTGAAGAGCCACTTGCTTGTCCCAGGATCAGGATATCCTGCTGTCAGCTTACAGCTGATATCAGGGAAAGCGGAGATAGCAGGGAACTTTAGCCTCCTACATCACTCAAACCATAAAGGCACTGGGGTCATTTAGTTTCTTTTTCTAATAGCTGCAATATGACCTTTTTAAATATATAGACATTACTGACCCTTTAATGTGAGTGTTATTGCGGTGGAGCAATGTGATGCACTTATATACACACACATTACATAGTCTGATCTCCTAAACACAGGGACACCAGGGTGATACACTTATATACACACCACACAGTCTGATCTCCTAAACACAGGAACACCAGGGTAATACACTTCTATACACACCACACGGTCTGATCTCCTAAACACCGGGACACCAGGGTGATACAGTTATATACACACCACATAGTCTGATCTCCTAAACACAGGGACACCAGGGTGATATACTTATATACACATCACACAGTGTGATCTCCTAAACACAGGGACACCAGGGTGATACACTTCTATACACACCACACAGTCTGATCTCCTAAACACAGGGACACCAGGGTGATACACTTCTATACACACCACACGGTCTGATCTCCTAAACACCAGGACACCAGGGTGATACACTTCTATACACACCACACAGTCTGATCTCCTAAACACAGGGACACCAGGGTGATATACTTATATACACATCACACAGTCTGATCTCCTAAACACAGGGACACCAGGGTGATATACTTATATACACACCACACTGTCTGATCTCCTAAACACAGGGACACCAGGGTGATACACTTATATACACACCACACAGTCTGATCTCCTAAACACAGGGACACCAGGGTGATAAACTTCTATACACACCACACAGTCTGATCTCCTAAACACAGGGACACCAGGGTGATACACTTATATACACACCACACAGACTGATCTCCTAAAAACAGGAACACCAAGGTGATACACTTATATACATACAGCACAGTCTGATCTACTAAACACAGGGACACCAGGGTGATACACTTCTATACACACCACACGGTCTGATCTCCTAAACACCGGGACACCAGGGTGATACAGTTATATACACACCACATAGTCTGATCTCCTAAACACAGGGACACCAGGGTGATATACTTATATACACATCACACAGTGTGATCTCCTAAACACAGGGACACCAGGGTGATACACTTCTATACACACCACACAGTCTGATCTCCTAAACACAGGGACACCAGGGTGATACACTTCTATACACACCACACGGTCTGATCTCCTAAACACCAGGACACCAGGGTGATACACTTATATACACACCACACAGTCTGATCTCCTAAACACAGGGACACCAGGGTGATATACTTATATACACATCACACAGTCTGATCTCCTAAACACAGGGACACCAGGGTGATATACTTATATACACACCACACTGTCTGATCTCCTAAACACAGGGACACCAGGGTGATACACTTATATACACACCACACAGTCTGATCTCCTAAACACAGGGACACCAGGGTGATAAACTTCTATACACACCACACAGTCTGATCTCCTAAACACAGGGACACCAGGGTGATACACTTATATACACACCACACAGTCTGATCTCCTAAAAACAGGAACACCAAGGTGATACACTTATATACATACAGCACAGTCTGATCTACTAAACACAGGGACACCAGGGTGATATACTTATATACACACCACACTGTCTGATCTCCTAAACACAGGGACACCATGGTGGTACACTTATATACACACCACACAGTCTGATCTCCTAAACACAGGGACACCAGGGTGATACATTTATATACACACCACACAGTCTGATCTCCTAAACACATGGACACCAGGGTGATACACTTCTATACAGGGGAGGGCTGGCCTGGGGGGCAGGGGGGCAATTGCCCCCTGGGCCGGTCATATGTCTGTGCCAGTGAGCCACTGTCTCACTTAATCTCCATCTTGTTGCTATAAATGGAGCAACACTAGTGATACCACAGAGCTTACAATTGAAATGGTGCTATACAATTGATACCACAAAGCTACAATCCAAATGAGGCTACACTAGTTACATAACCCATTTCCACTGTAAGCTCTATAGTATCAACAGTGTAGCTTTACTTAAATTGTAAGCTCTGTAATATAAGTAGTTTAACCCACTTTAATGTGAGCTATGTGGTGTCTCTTTACTTCACGATATTAATGCCACCTTTAAAATTAACAAAAGGAGGTGGGCTTTGAGAGTGGGCTCAAACGACAGTAGAAATGGGCCGCTTGATTGTATTTGCCCCCCGGGCCACAAGTTGCCAGCCCTCCCCTGCTTCTATACACACCACACAGTCTGATCTCCTAAACACAGGGACACCAGGGTGATACACTTCTATACACACCACACAGTCTGATCTCCTAAACACAGGGACACCAGGGTGATACACTTCTATACACACCACCACACAGTCTGATCTCCTAAACACAGGGACACCAGGGTGATACACTTATATACACACCACACAGTCTGATCTCCTAAACACAGGGACACCAGGGTGATACCCTTCTAAACATAGCACACTGTCTGATCTCCTAAACACAGGGACACCAGGGTGATACACTTCTATATACACCACACAGTCTGATCTCCTAAATACAGGGACACCAGGGTGATATACTTATATACACATCACACAGTCTGATCTCCTAAACACAGGGACACCAGGGTGATATACTTATATACACACCACACTGTCTGATCTCCTAAACACAGGGACACCAGGGTGATACACTTCTATACACACCACACAGTCTGATCTCCTAAACACAGGGACACCAGGGTGATACACTTATATACACACACCACACAGTCTGATCTCCTAAACACAGGGACACCAGGGTGATACACTTATATACACACACCACACAGTCTGATCTCCTAAACACAGGGACACCAGGGTGATACACTTCTATACACACCACACAGTCTGATCTCCTAAACACAGGGACACCAGGGTGACACACTTCTATACACACCACACAGTCTGATCTCCTAAACACAGGGACACCAGGGTGATATACTTCTATATACACCACACAGTCTGATCTCCTAAACACAGGGACACCAGGGTGATACACTTCTATACGCACCACACGGTCTGATCTCCTAAACACAGGGACACCAGGGTGATACACTTCTATACGCACCACACAGTCTGATCTCCTAAACATAGGGACACCAGGGTGATACACTTATATACACACCACACAGTCTGATCTCCTAAACACAGGGACACCAGGGTGATACACTTCTATACACACCACACAGTCTGATCTCCTAAACACAGGGACACCAGGGTGATACACTTATACACACACCACACAGTCTGATCTCCTAAACACAGGGACACCAGGGTGATACACTTATATACACACCAGGGTGATACACTTATATACACACCACACAGTCTGATCTCCTAAACACAGGGACACCAGGGTGATACACTTCTATACACACCACACAGTCTGATCTCCTAAACACAGGGACACCAGGGTGATACACTTCTATACACACCACACAGTCTGATCTCCTAAACACAGGGACACCAGGGTGATACACTTATATACACACCACGCAGTCTGATCTCCTAAACACAGGGACACCAGGGTGATACACTTACATACACACCACGCAGTCTGATCTCCTAAACACAGGGACACCGGGGTGATACACTTCTATACACACATCACACAGTCTGATCTCCTAAACACAGGGACACCAGGGTGATACACTTATATACATACCACACAGTCTGATCTCCTAAACACAGGGACACCAGGGTGATACACTTCTATAAACACCACACAGTCTGATCTCCTAAACACAGGGACACCAGGGTGATACACTTCTATACACACCACACAGTGAACGTGCTCCCTGGGGCAGCTGGGAGGGAAATGGGAGGAGATTAGGCAGTCAAGAAGAGCTTTGCCAAAGAATCAGCATGGTACAATATACTGATCAGCAAAGCTTCAACAAGCAGTATCTTTTAAAGTACTTATATTAAAAAAAACAAAACAAAACAAAAACAGCTTTCCTAACAGCTTTACCTATCTTAATTTTTTTATAAGGTGATATATCCCTTTTAAAGCCTAACGATTACTATTCCTCTTCCTTTTCTTTTTATTTTTCCAGCCTCCTGTATCTATCCCTTTTAATCATTTATCTCATATCTCAGAATACTTCTTGTAGTTCAAAAATCTGGAACCTTCAACACAAAAATTCTTATGTTGACTCATCATGTAACTAATGCACAGACTCAGAACAGAGGTATTGTTATAAACATTCTCTGCATACCTGACATGTAAGAAGTAGTTTTATTTTTGTTCCACGAATCAGGAAGTAAAGGTGAGTTGCAGTATTTGTGTCTGTAAGTTAAACAAATCAAGGAAAACAGCTTTCTTGTTCTACTATGTATCCCAGCTCTATCCATGGAACATAACTGCCCCCTTCAGCCAACCTAGAAAATGACAGTTCTCCAACTGTACATCTTGTGTTGAGTATAATCTGATTTTTATGATTTAGAAGTCCTGAAATATGTTTCTGAACCCTTTGAGTGCCAGACAGGGTTGCCACCTTTTCTTAAAAAAAAATATCGGCCATGGCATTCCCTCCATAGACTTAACATTGGACAGAAGCCAATTTTTTACTGGCCTGGGTGGCAACCCTAGTGTCAGAGGGATATCCAACGGATACCCCTCTGGCACTCAAAGGGTTAATGGGATGATTGTCATGTTCAGTGAGCTGAATGTGAGGTCCTGTGTTCATGCCAGCAACTGTAACGTTCACCCTCATGGACATGACTTCCAGAACTGACTGAAGGGGACAAAGGAGACATTTATAGGGGTTGTTAGGATTTTTTGGACATAGTAAGTGTGGGGGGATATTATTAGGATGCGTTACTTCTCTTATAACTGGATTTTAATTGGGCCCAGAGTCTTTCTTGTTCTTTTTTGCCACTGTTTAATCCCATATTGCACTAAGGCAATAGACTTTCGGAGATGCAGCCCCCAACATTTGGAGGTACGATAACTGACTACTGCTGGGTATCAGAGGAGAATTAGAATTTGTCCAGGTTTAAACCAAGAAGGCCTCCTATGAAGAGTTCAGTGGGAGGAGTTTGGCATCCAGAAGTGAGATGAATGAAGGTGAGATAAAGGAGTGATAAATCAGAGATAACTTCTCCAGTGTGATAAACGCTTTATTTTATTCTATGGAACCTCTGCATTAACATGTCTCAGGATGCAGGCAGTGGTGTGATTCTGAATCAAACCAACTGTGCAACAGAGAGAGAGAGAGATACAATTCCACAGTTCCTGTTGATTTAAATGTAGCTTTTAACCCCATGAATGCAATGCGTTGGCAATCTCCCTAGCATTCAAGAGGTTTATAGTACCATTTAAATCAAATGGAATTTTAACTTCATCCCTATGGTGAAGCTGGTTTGCTCCAGAACTGTGTCCCCTTTTTTCTTGATGAATAAGGCCCTTAGGGGTTGAGGTATAAAAAGCCTTATTAGTGTATACTTAAATGGATAGTAATACATCGTTTTACCTTTATTTTATTTTGTAGGCATTAAAAAAACATGAAGAATGATATAAGTCTTATCTCTCAAACCTTTATGAGAGATATTAACAAGCAAAGTTTCCCCCTCCCGCTCCTTTTACCTAGTGTAAGCTATCTCTTTCAGATGTGGAATCCAGTCCACAGACCAGACAGATAACAGAAGGGGACAATCTTCTTCCTATGAGAACAATGAAAGCCCTGCCCCCCTTGACAAGCTTTTCAGGTTTTTCCCTTATCTTAATTGAAGATTGTCCCTCTCTGCAGTCTACCTGGGCACCTCCCTTCTGATCTGGCTGAGCAGTGATACATCAGTAAAAGGGGCGGGAGGGGGATACTTTATCATTGAATTACTCTTGAACTACAACTCTGACAGAACTGAAATAACACTGTCCAAAGTCCAAATACTATGATGATTAATTAGAGCTGCTTTTATTATGAAACATTACTATCCCTTTAAGAATTGTCACTAAAAGTCACAAAGCCTGGTCATATTTATAAAGAAGTAAAGTCTTGTTTATAAATATGTCTATCTGAGAATATTCTGCGAATATATTTTCCCACACATAGCGGTATTATATACTTCCAGTAAGAACAGGTTATACCTGGCATTATGATTTAATCACAAAAAACGTCTTCATTTTTGGCGCAATTAGTGAATTTCTTTATAAATACTCTGGGACACAATTCTTATTTGGCCAAGACCATTTCTACTCCACTTTTCAAAGAAGTCAACTAACTGGAGTTAGCACTGAAAGTGTCTGTAAAATTGTCTGAAAGCGACATAAGTATATGTATAAACATCTAACAACGTTTGATGTTTATACATATACTTATGTCACTTTGGTAATCTCTCTGTAGTAATTGTCACCTCTTTATTACTCCCAGAAATCCTGCAAAAAAGAATCACATCTGCTACTGATGACATGATGTCCAGTGCTATATACCGGTTTGTTCTGGTGAACCACTACACTCAGCTTGGATTCATAGTGGTCATTAATATTTTCTGCCCAGATTAAGATAAATTAAAGATCTTGGATGTTAGTGAGGTCTTGACATACTGCAAAGCAATGCTGTGGAGACCTCTCTAGCATTTAACAGGTTACAATGGAAATGTACTGAGCATATCTAGACAATATTGATAAAAACTGGCCATTACTGATATTGGGATTCAGAACAAAGACGCTTTACAGATCCTTGCAAGTCCTCTCTGGGGATATGTGAAAAGTCCAGTTTTGTCCTCACAAGATAATTTGTGAAAAACACATGGCTTTCCACATTTTTCAGGAGAAATTTTGCCTATAGGGAGACCATTAGATTTTTCACCGTTTCACTTAGACTCCAAAATGTTTCCATGTTTCCTCTGTGCCTTTTAATAGAGGAGGAGGAACATCCCAAACCACATATTATATAAAACTTGCTTTTTCTTGCCAAAAATCATGACATAAATAGGATGTAAACAGAGTGGAAGGAGATATATATATATATATATATATATGTGTATATATATATATATAGCGAGAGTGAGAGAGAGAGAGAGAGATAAAGCAACAATCCAGATATAAAGCAAATTATACAGCAAAATAAGGGCATTACAGGCTCATAGTGCTGGCTTACACTATGAGCATCAGTAATAAAAAAAAACAAAAGAGAAGCTGGCAGGACCCTGATGCACCCAGTGACACAGAGGAGGAGAAGGAAGTCACCACCATCACGTAAGGGACTGGGAGACCACATTTCCCAGACATAATGACATACCTCCCAAGTAGGGAGGGACAGTCTCTCTTTGAGACCCAAATCCGTCTGTTACTTTTTCCTACCCTGTTGTTGCTCTTTTTAGGAGATTAGATTGTGTCATACCTCCCAAATGACACTCTTTAGGAGGGACCATTCCTCTTTGAGAACCAAATCCCTCTGTCCCTATTTCCTACCCTGGGGTTCCTCTTTTTAGGAGATCAGACTGTGTCCTGCCTCCCAAGTGTTCTCTTTAGGAGGGACAGTCACTCTTTAAGAACCAAATCCCTCTGTCCCTCTTTCCCACTGTGGTGTCCCTCTGTTTAGGAGATCAGATTGTGTGGTGTGTATATAAGTGTATCACAATAACACTCACATTAATGTTTATACTTCAGTATATGTGCTTATATATTAGTCTTTGGTCTTGCTCAAAATCATTTCTTCATTTACACAAAAAGGGGTATCAGTAGGTCATGAAATACGCTAAAATTATTGTTAATGTCCAGCCCAACAGCCATGCCCCCAGCAAACCACCTAAAACAAAAGAGTCCCTCTTTGGGCATTTGAAATGTTGGGAGGTAGGCAATTATGTCCAGTCCCCCAACATCGTCACTTGGCATCTTGGGGTAAATTGAGAAGAAGGCAGAAATGGGTAGCTATTTCAGCTGCACAAGTCAGCTGCCTGTGTCTGCTGCAACTGCTGTCAGTGTACCTTCTGAGGAGTCCCACTACCATGCAGTAGTTAGAGACTGGTGGGGGGTGAGGGTGGTGGTAGTGGAGCAGCTGCTGGGACTAGCTGGATGCCGCTGAGGTGGAAGGGGACATCAGCAGCCATACTAGCAGTCAAGGGGGCCCACAACCCCCTGAATCTGTGAGTCTCATTCCCCCGGTATTGTCCCTCTGAGGAATTATGTTGAAGAAGGCAGAGCTGGCTAACAGTATGCGCAGCAGCACAGTCAGCTGCCTATGCCTGCTGCCACTACTGCCAGTGTGCCTTCTTCCTCTGAAGAGATGGTAATTGTGACAGTAGGGGACCCTCTGTCACATTTGCCATCACCAACCAGTCCCACTACTATACAGCAACAGCAAGAGACTGATATTGGTGGTGACAAGTAAGGGGGATAGTGGAGCAGCTGGTTTGGAGGAAAGAACTAGGGTCTTTTTAGCTGAAAGTGAAAAGGAATGGGAGACAGAGATGCAAGTGGGGATGGGCATCACCATCTTCACCAGCAGTAACAATACAGCGCTTGCTGCTGCTGTAATTCCTGCTGCTGAGTCACCAGTGCCAGGCTTTCATCTGTGTCTGCAGCAGGATGGTAATGAGAGGGCTAGTGTGCCACAGATCAATGTGATCTCCATGGGACTGGGTTCGTGCAGTAACTAGGACAAGTTCCACTTGCCACCAATAATCATGGTCTAATGCTGATTCTGAGGCAGCAGCAGTATCACCTGCCCCAGCATGTGAAGGTGATTGTGAACAAGAAGGCCATTCTTTTCCACCTGTCTCCCACTGAAATCATGGTTGTGGGAATATTTTTCTCTTGAAGCAAGCACAGTGCAGCCATCGGCAACAGCACTGTGCACTATGTATGACAAGTTAGTGAAAAGGGGAAAGGTAGGGACACACCATGACACAACCACCCTCATAAAACACTTGCCATACAGACACCACAATGTTTATTTTAAGCATGCGAAAGCCAAAGCCCCACAAAAGAAATCAAGATTTGCTGTCGCAGTAGCTCCTGTCAGTCCCCAATGGCACAAAAAGCTTCAGTGAAAATGAGGAAGAGTACAGAAACCTAGCCTGGGCCTGGAAGTTCAACGCATCATCATCAGCTTCTAGTGCTACGGTCTGGGTGCGGGAAGAGGTACCAACTGTCCCTGCCCAGGCTCTCTCAGGATCCTCTACATCCTCCCCTGATGTGCCACCTGGACCAATGTTACCTCATACACCAGTTGACAGTGATTCTGTAGATGCAAGGATGTGGCAGTTCCTGTCCACTCATTTCACATCGTGTGGTGCAGTGTGGTAAAGACTAACTGGATCTCCAGGATAAACTAATCTGGTGGCAAGGAGGAGTCATTATTATTACAACGTCTTCTTGTTGTCAGGCAAAGGCCATAATGGCAACATTACTTTTACCATTGATTTTACCATTGCAGACCTAAGTGTCAAGGTGTTTGTTTGCAGTTGTGCCAGTTATTACATATGAGCGCAGATGTGTCAGTTGTTCCCAGTCCTTTCTCTATTTCACAATGTTTCCTGTGTGCATTTCAATTGCTGATGAAAGTCACAATTTCTTCCTTCTCTCAAGGAAAACATTAATATTCCAAAACTATCTTGATTTTGGAATAAGTACACAAGGAGTAGAATTATTGGCAAATTTCATTTCTATAGATATACCAGAAGTGGTGGGGCTAGTTATGGCAGTGCTGCTGCCTTGGGCACATCAGTGGAGCTATTGGCAAGTGTGAGCATCATTGTGCCATTGCTTGTCTCATATCACTGCTATTGATCCCAGTCCCATGGAGCAGTCTAATCCTCTTGCTGCTTAGACAACTCAGCAGCAGTAATTACAGCAGTAGCTGTTGTTGGAATGTCACCAGTGGTATTTGCCAATGTCCAACACATCATTATCATCTGCTAGCTCTAGGCCAGTAGGGCATATTTTTTTGTTTCTGTGCTTGTTTTTGGCAAGGCCAAGGCCTACAAACCAATTTTTTAGGGCTTTTGTTTAACAAGCCTATTGTCACGGTTTTGTAAGAACACTCAGACACATTAGGTAAGGTTAAGATCAGCTTTATTGAAAATAAGTAATCAGCAAGGAAATGATCAACCTACTCAGGCCCAGATAGGGACAGTACCATGGTACTTCCCAAATCTGTCACAGTTCAGGATGAAAACAGAAATAATATGCAAATGAAAGACAATACAAAAAGTAACTAAGTAGTCTTGATCCGTAGGCTGGATACTGGAACAGAGCTAACCACAGCAGTACCAAAGCCACGGGGAGGCACAGGAAACTGCAGGGCAAATCCCAAGAACGCTAGGGAGATAGTAGGCAACTCACAGATAGGACACTGGCAAGTGACCAGACCCCTAGAACGCTAGGGAGATCAGCGGCAACTCACAAACCAGATACTGGCAAGTGACTGGATCCCTAGAACGCTAGGGATAGCGGAGGCAACACACAGACAGGACACTGACAATTGACCGGATCCCTAAAACGCTAGGGAGATAGTAGGCAACTAAAAGACCGGATATTGGCAAGTGACCGGATCCCTAGAATGTTAGGGAATAGCAGCAACGGTAACTACTCGCAACTCAGTCTCCCAGGTATACTAGGAAGTAACAGTCCATATGCTAGGCGCTGTAGAGGAAGTCGCTGAGTGGTAATGAGAGTGAGAGTAACGGAGCTCAAGGTAATGCCCACAGAAGGGTCAGAAGCCAGAATGCCAGACCGGTACACACGGAGGTAGTCAGCCAGGCCTAGTCAGCAACAGAAGCGGGTTCTAAGTCAGTTTGGTACATATGGAGGTAGTTAGCCAGTCCTAGTCAGCAACGGAAGTGGTTCTCAGGCAAAGCCAGTTCAGCACACACGGAGGTTGTCAGCCAGCTCTAGTCAGCAACGGAAACAGAATCAACTCAGGAACAACAGAAGCGTAGTCAGGCGAGCTGGGTCATACACAGAGCAGGAACATGCAGCAACTCAAACGCTAGGTACAGGTACACCTCGAAAGGGAGCTGAGACAATGACAGGGCCAGGTATAAAAGGGCTAGCCCTAGGTGGAGTCAGAAACCAATGGCCAATAAGAACCGTGCAGAGTGAAACCCGGAAGTAGCAATGTCGCCATGCAGAAAGGATCACGGGCACCGCGATACCTATGTCCTGAAAAACAATTTTTGTCAGGACTAGTGTTTGGCAAGTCTAGATCCTGCAAGACAGTTTTTCTCAGGGCTTGTTTGATTGAGTCCTGCACACACAAATATTTTTCAAGCTTTTTGTAATCCTGTTGCTATTCTGCCTAACCATTCTTTGTAAAGAGAAAAAAAGGGTTAAAACCTACAATGAGTGTTGCAGATGTATATGGTGGTAGTGGACTGGCATAGTGTGATTGAGATTTATAAATAAATATATATATATATACACAGTTCATGAAGAGAGACGGCACTCACAGGACTTCGATATGGTATAAAATGCTGTTACATTTTTATTGAGATCGACTTTCGGCTATCAACGTAGCCTTTATCAAGATACAATAGTGTAGCAGACACACACCTTAAAAACCCTCTCACCAAATCCTAACATGAAAAGAGCACCAAAAAGTCGGCGTTCTTAATTGGACAACGTGTGACACCAATGATAAAATTAGTGAAATGAGTGAATGTAAATATGTTACCAACATAAACAGTTAAAAACATAAGTGCCAAGCATAGACAACTTATAAACCGCAAATGGAATTAGCGGACCTCTATTGCTGGAGATGTGATATTGGAACAATTCAATTAATATGCAAATGGTCAAAATGCCATCCTTAGGACTCCGTCCGAATATTTTACGTAGAACTGAGTCTATGCTTGGCACTTCTAATATGTTTTTAACTGTTTATGTTGGTAACATATTTACATTCACTCATTTCACTAATTGTATCATTGGTGTCACATGTTGTCCAATTAAGAACGCTGACTTTTTGGTGCTCTTTTCACGTTAGGATTTGGTGAGAGGGTTTTTAAGGAGTGTGTCTGCTACACTATTGTATCTTGATAAAGGCCACGTTGATAGCCGAAACGTCGATCTCAATAAAAATGTAACAGCATTTACACCATATCAAAGTGCTGTAAGTGCCATCTCTCTATATGAACTGTATGTATCATCTTATCCTTTGATGAGCACCCAGGTTGATGTAATTGATCTACAGTGTGTGCATCCCTCCCCAAAATAACTAAAATATATATATATATATATATATATATATATATTAAAAGAAAGGTTGTAAGTGGCGCTTCCAAAGAATCAAACAATTAATACATAATATTCTATATTGTACAACACATACATATACACAGAGAACAGTTATTCTGAATAAATAAGGATGCACAATTAAAAGGATATATATGCATTTCATCCAAATCGCAGTATGTAATGTTCAGTCAAATACTTTATTGTATTCAGGATGTATAGAGTCCTATGTGGGTAATGTTCATCCAATTCAATCACAAGTCTAAAAATAGCGTTCTTTCACTGAATGTTTCCTCACAATGTTTCCACTTGATGTTCAATTACATCTGATCTCATGCAATAAAAGGAAGATTTTGGTTTAAATGTAAGGTATAAAATACCAAGATACAGTAAACTCTCCACTTATGTTTAAGCTGACTGTATCTCTCCCAGTCACTTCTCCGTCAAAGTATCAAAATCATCTTCTAGACACAGATTTGATCTCCTTATACTCCTCTAATTAGGAGGGAGAATTCCACACCAGCAGCAATACGTTCCTTGATTGTGTTCTTACGTCAGTTTCGATCGTCAATATGAAAGTAGGAAATCTCACCTCAGTAATAAATATTAAGTGTAATACGCATAACAGTGTAAACACATATAACATTTGTCTTCAGGGACAAATGAGGAAGTGCTTGATGCATAAAACACGTTGGACAATACTGTATCCCGGCTTTAATCTGGTTTTATATCTTGCAACACGTTACTCTGGTTCATTTTGGCCATATTGAATTAGATGTTTCTAGCCGCATTCAGACGCTGGATGTCCCAGAATACTGTCGGGTGAGAAGTATATATGTGTGTATATATATATATATATATATATATATATATATATATATATATATATATAATATTTTATTAATATATTTTATTTTATGTAATAATAAACTTTCTATTTGGATATACATGTGAAGTGTTTAGGGATATAATGTCTACTCACGTTTAGCCAAATTCAGCGAAGTTGATTAGACGTCACTTCACTTCACAGATGGACAATGACCCAAAACACACTGCAAAAGCAACCCAGGAGTTTTTTAAGGCAAAGAAGTGGCATATTCTGCAATGGCTGAGTCAATCCGATCGAGCATGCATTTCACTTGCTGAAGACAAAACTTAAGGCAGAAAGACCCACAAACAAACAACTGAAGTCAGCTGCAGTAAAGGCCTGGCAAAGCATCACAAAGGAGGAAACCCAGCGTTTGGTGATGTCCATGCGTTCCAGGCTTCAAGCAGTCATTGCCTGCAAAGGATTGTCAACAAATTATTAAAAATGAACATTTTGTTTATGATTGTGTTAATTTGTCCAATTACATTTGAGCCCCTGAAATAAGGGTGCTGTGTATGAAAATGTTTGCAATTCCTAAACGTTTCATACAATATTTTTGTTCAAACCCTTGAATTAAAGCTGAAAGTCTGCTTTCATTTGAAATCCATTGTGGTGGCGTACAGAGCAAAAATTATGAAAATTGTGTCTGTGTCCAAATATTTCCAGACCTAACTGTATATTGTGTTGTGTGTATATATTGTGTGTGTGTGTTTTGCATGCATGTATATATTGTGTGTTGTGTGTGTTGTATATGTGTTGGTGTATGTCTTGTGTGTTGAGTGTGTTCTTTGTAGCCCCTGCATCTTCATGCAGTAAAATCATACCCCCATAGCTGGACCAATAGGATAGGCGGTGAAGAGGAGATTTGAATAACTCCTCCATATTGCTGCCCCTGGGTGTGTTTGACAGGCACACAGAAGTCTATTTATATATATATATATATATATATATATATATATATATATATATAGCAAGAGCGAGAGAGAGAAGGGGGGATTTATATATATTCATCATGATTCCTACAACAAATATCAATATTATTATCTCTGAGTATAATGCAAGATTGCATAATTTCTCAGCTAATTGACACAGTGGTCATAGCAGTGGTCGAATAGTGGTAGATGATAGCAACCTTTCACTTTGCTCCTCCTCATCCTCTGTGCTGCTGTTAATAATACATGTGGTCTGGCTTGTAATGTGTGATTTTTGTCCAGTTTGCTACCTGTAAGCTATTGTTGCCATTGCTGGTGGGATGGAAACCCAATAAGCAGTCACAGTCATAGTCTGTGCTCTGCCTATTACCAAGTCAGAATATGGATACTAAACTTTGCTATCCATAGAAGCCCAGTGAGATTGTTGTGGGTTTATTAACTGAACTGGACCTGCCACCTTGAATTCCAGTATGTATATTTGAAAACGTAATCAAAAACTGCCTATGTATCACATTATCCAAAAGACCAGAAGATGTATAGTTTAGAAGATATTCATACATTTATTTCTCTATACAGAGCTTTCTAAGTGCTGCACCATATGCTAATTAAGTTATTCAGTACAGTTTCTTATGATACTTATGCTCCTTGTGCCACAGAGAAACGTTCCCTTTTTCTGTACTTGCTGATCCTGTGTTCCTGTGTTCCAGTGTTCCTGTATGCTAGTGTTCCTGTGTTCCAGAGTTCCAGTGTTCCAGCACCTCGCGGGTTAATCTTACTGAGTTCCAGTGTTCCTGTGTTCCAGCACCTCGCAGGTTAATCTTACTGAGTTCCTGAATCTCCTGCTCCAGCCGTCGCTCTGGCGACATTGTTCTTCTCGCTGCTGATCATACTTTGTTGGTTTACTCCACTAAACCTGGTTGCGATATACATTGTTGGTCCCAGCGTGTGGACGCTGGTTTACTCCACTAAACCTGGTGGCAATATACATTGTTGGTCCCAGCGTGCGGACGCTGGTTTACTCCACTAAACCTGGTTGCGATATACATTGTTGGTCCCAGCGTGCGGACGCTGGTTTACTCCATTAAACCTCTTGCGATATACATTGTTGGTCTCAGCGTGCGGACGCTGGTTTACTCCACTAAACCTGGTTGCGATATACATTGTTGGTCTCAGCGTGCGGACGCTGGTTTACTCCACTAAGCCTGGTTGCGATATACATTGTTGGTCCCAGCGTGCGGACGCTGGTTTACTCCACTAAACATGGTTGCTATATACATTGTTGGTCCCAGCGTGCGGACGCTGGTTTACTCCACTAAACTGGTTGCGAGATACATTATTATCTCCAGCGTGCGGACGCTGGTTTGCTCCACTAAACCTGGTTGCGATATACATTCTTGGTCTCAGTGTGCGGATGATGGTTTACTCCACTAAACCTGGTTGCGATATACATTGTTGGTTCCAGCGTGCGGTCGCTGGTTTGCTCCATTAAACCTGGTGGCGCTATTACCATTAGTCCCAACGTGCGGGCGTTGGTTTGCTCCTGAACATCCAGTACTGTGGTCAGTCGCTGTCCACTTCGTTGCAGTTGTCTGAGTATCCCTGGCAATAGACTCCTGCTGAGTAAGACCTCTATACTTATGCTCTATGCTGTCTTAGTCACCTGACAGCTGGTCTACTCGCTCAGGCTTCCCTGCCCGGTATTGGTGAGGCTGGTAGAACCTTGACGATACCATCCTGTAGGTTGCCTCACCCGGTATTGGTAAGGCCGGTAGAACCTTGTAACTCACCATCTTTAAGGTTGCCTTACCCGGTATTGGCAGGGCCGGTAGAGCCTACATTCAGCATTCCGTGGGGGCTGCCTTGCCCGGTATTGGTAAGGTCGGTAGAACCGGTATATGTCATCTCACGGTTGCCTTACCCGGTATAGGCAAGGCCGGTAGAGCCTGTCATTAAAACTGTCACTTGGGTTGCCTTGCCCGGTATTTAGGCAAGGCCGGTAGAACCTATTATATGTTATATTACTGTGGTATTGTTATGTATGTTTACCCTACGGGGACTGCCTTTAACTTTTAATAAAGTTAAGTTATTTTACCAAACCTTAAGTCTGAGAGTCTTCAAATCCGTGACATAAGATAAGTGGGTATTGATGTCAGTTTTCTTTTTTCTATCCAAATATTATTACTGTATTAATTAGCATAAAAGTAGATTTAGTCAATACAGATGCGCAAGAAGTAGAATCCAACCTAAATCCTTAATTTGCTTGTCATTGGCAGGAGATGGGGGATATTTGCTATGAAATAAAGGCTAGTCACATCTTCACATTGCAAGGTACTGGCTGAGGGAGTTAAAGCTGCAGGTCTTGTTGCCAGTTTGGAGCATGTAATGGTACCAATATCCCTAGTGGTAATGGTGCAGTTGACCAGAGTAGTGCAAGCATAATGCACAATGTTGGCCTAAGGCCTTGGTCAAATAAGAATAATGTAAATCTGAGCTAACTAGATAGAGAGGTGAGCAGAGTAAATAGACCAGCTGGTTCTTTTCTGTTATCAAATTCTATGTTTCTATATAACATAGCATCTAACCTGTATTTTAATATTAACAACATGCAACATTTAAAATCTTAAAGCGGAACTAACACCGCTACCAAACGTTGTCTTTAATCATTCCCTATCTGGAGACTAGCTGCTTAGTAGCGCTAGTCGCCAGAATTATTACCTCTTCATTGAGAACTTTGAAGTGATCCTCAGTTGACAGGCAGGACGGAGCACGGACATGTTGCCATAGTGACGTCCATGCGCCTGCTCTGTCAGTCCTAGACAGCAGTAGTAGGCGTTGCTAGGAGCCATTCGGCTCCCGAAGGGACTGACAGCACAGGCGCGCGGACGTCACTAGGGCAAGATGTCCACGCTCCGTCCTGCCTGTCAGCCGAAGATCACTTCAAATTTCTCAATGAAGAGGTAATAATTCTGGCGACTAGCGCTACTAAGCATCTAGTAGCCAGATAGGGAATGGTTATAGACGATGTTTGTTAGCGGTGTTAGTTCCTCTTTAATGATATATTCCCTTCAAAAGATAAGGAATTACAAAAAAGGTCTTCAGGGAAAGGTATGCCTTTCTACAGATGATACAACGATCTGCAACAGGGTAGACATTCCAGGGGGAATAAGCCAAATGAC
Source organism: Rhinophrynus dorsalis (assembly GCA_037306005.1). Classification (NCBI taxonomy): domain Eukaryota; kingdom Metazoa; phylum Chordata; class Amphibia; order Anura; family Rhinophrynidae; genus Rhinophrynus; species Rhinophrynus dorsalis. The sequence goes on along the minus strand of CM074718.1, from coordinate 657,733,263 downwards.
AAATGATTTAGGTAAATTAGAAGAATGGACAAGAGTGTGGCAGATGCAGTTTAATGTTGATAAATGTAAAATAATGCACTTGGGACATAAAAATCCAAAGAAAAAATATACTATTAAGGGTACTGTACTGTCAGAGACAACAGATGAAAGGGATTTGAGAGTAATTATTTCTAATGACTTAAAGGGATAGTAATACTTTAATATTACTATTCTCCATATTGTATCTATTTGATAAATAATTAAATTGCTCCCAGGTTCATCTCTCAAACCTTTATGGTTTGAGAGATAATGAACACAAAGTCCCCCCCCCCTCCCGCTTCCCTGATGTTTAGTTTTGCCTTTGTTCAAGAGATAACATCTTTAATCCATCCTGGATGGTCATATTCATTGAGCTGGGATTGACAGTTGTCAGCAGGACTACTGGGTCACCTTTCTCGCTGTCACTGTCACTTTTCTTTGTGGTTATTCTTTTTCTTTCTTTCTCTTTCTTTCTTTCTTTCTTTCTTTCTTATTAGGAAGTGATAGTGTTGCTTTAAAGGTGCAGCAACACTTTTTATAAAAATCTATCTATTATATGGCATTTCCTGCTTAATAAAACGAGAGTACTCCACTATTAGACTTGTTTTTTTATTGAATAGTACAACTGTTCACACTGTCAGGAAATGATGAAGCTGTTGAGATCATGTTCTGTGGATGTAAGGATCTGACCAAAGTGCCCAATGTAAAAGGCCTAAAAACCCCTTGTGGATATGGAATTCCACAAAGATAAGGAAGACTGCTGTGTTAATATTCATGATAACACTTGACAAGAGTAGTACAGGATACTTATAGGATAGGCCCCAGTGAGCCAGAGGCTAGGGTTTGAGGTCTTGAAAGCGTCGCTAGCAGTTGGAGGCTGTTCGTAGGAGGCATTGCTGCAGCCAAAGCGGGCAACCGGTGCAGGCTGCGAAGTCTGATAGCTGGATGAACCCCTAGGATACAGCTACTCACCAGGTCTGTAATCAGCTTAGTTAACCTATCTGAAGTATAACTGCCTATGTCGACCACTGGGTCTACAGTACTGGGGTTCATAGATTTACCGTACAACGTCAGTAGATTTAAATAATAACCGTGCGACAAGGAGCCGGAACTAATATAGTCAATGACATCGAACTCAATACACTGGGCGCCAGAGATCTTATTAGGTCGGAAAAAGAGCGGTCAACAGGCCGGGTCAGCAACAGGCGGGCATACACTGTACCTAGGAAAAGACAGAAGGATAGTCGAACAAGCCAGGGTCAAAACCAGTCGAGCAGTACGGTACCAAATCAGCAGGCAAGAGAAGAGTTGTAAAACAGGCTGGGGTCAGATCAATACAGGAGTCGAAGCCAAATCAGGAGACAAAGTCAAGGAAAGCCGGGTCGATAACAGAAAACACTGGAAACTCTATCACAAGAACTCAAAACTCAGAACACTTTGATCGCGCACAGACACAAGGGTGTCAGTGCTTGATATAGGCCCTAAACAAAGGCATGAACAAGACTGGGTGGAGATACCAGAGAAAAGGCAAGAGAAACATGTTAGTTGTCCTTCAAGGGAAAACTAACATCTCCAATTAATAATGAGCCACTGGCCATACTATGACCAGAAAACCCTAATGGCCCCCTATGAATTTTGGCCTTGTCCTGGATGTCATAGTTATCATAGTTTAGCTTAAGGCTAGTGAGGGCACCAAACAGACTACTGCAAAAATAAATGTAGAGTAATCATTACAGTACCAAAATCATAGGGATACTGGTTGAAACTGTATTGTGATATATGTATGCATGCATGCAAAATTGTTTCAATGAGATCACTCATGTGCCATTTCTTTTAGACCAAAGATTTTTTAAAAGATTGAGGTCGGTTGGCAGTTGCCATTGTAATGGACGTCAAGACCAAGGACGTGATGTGGATTATCCTTCTTCTGTGATAGGAGTTCCAGGCAAAGCCAAAGGTGGTTCCAGTGCCTTCATCAAGAACCATTGGGCAAGAGATTACGGAGTCTATCCTAACAGAGAAGAATTTGTATCCCAGAGGAGTTTGGTTAACATGTTTCCATGGTCACCATCAAGAGGAAAATTTATATTTCTCCCACCAACCAGTCTCTAAAACTGGGAGTCTGATATGATATGCGTGCCATTTTATCTCAAGCCAAAACTAAGGATCCTTGAGTTGGCCAAGTAGCTATTCATATTAGATACAATGTCTCTCTATCAACCAATTTGGTCTATTGATTTACTATTTGGAGATATTGTTTCATCTATTGAAGAGAACAATAAGTACTTCATATTTTGGAAACAAGCCTGTGCCATTATCTAGTTGATGGACTGAAGCGAACTGTAATAACTTCAGGGACAATCCCAGTCACAGGAAGAAGATGACAAATGGTCTCTTCCAGTTTTAGCATTAATATTTTAGAACTTTAATCAAGTCAGAAAATGTATGCGAAAAAGGGGGATTATGTCTGAGACTTTGTCCTGGTAGAGAGTAGAGGGTTAATTTTAAAAAGCAGAATTGTTTGAAAGTCTGTTTAAAATGTGTTTAAATTAGCTCATTCTTCTAAACAAAGGGGGTCTCTTTACTTCAATATGTGAGTGAAATAATTGAGTGAGTTTTACAATTATAAATGATTCTATTACAGACAAAATGTCTGACACAGAGATACTCCTATGTGGGAACGTCTAGTAGGGTGACATATTTATGTCAAATCCAATGACCTCGTGGCCATTCTTATCTTATAATATGAGACAGATACAGATGCCATATGTAAAATTTTAATGTGGAGTAAGAGCGACATCTCCAGGCTATATTGCGTTATTACTAGTGCTTTTTTTTAAAATTAATTAATTAATTATGCCTGATGTCATATGGAAATTAGGAATTAAGGGTGTACAATCAGGTAATACTGATGATGTCACTGCATAGTGAGAGGATTCTTTATCCAATCAGAGGAGATTCTGATAAGGGTAATTTTACATTATAAATATGTAAAGTTTTCCTGGCTTGAATTCCTGTTCTGTTTCCTGAAGTGTACCCGGCTGGCTGGTAAAGAGATACTAAGAAACACTTATTGGACTGGTAACTATGTCTTTCCTTATTTTAACCCTGCAAAATTCAGAATCAACTATATATTTATTCTATATTTGAAGAAACATAATTTTTTTTATAATTTGTCTTAATCGGACTGCCCACCCAATTGTGACCAATTATAATAAGCCATATTGACTGTAGTAATTCTGAATTAAGCAGAATTCATTAATAAATTGTTAAATTGTTATATTTTGCCAGATAAATGTAAATGCTTGATAGCAGTGAGACCTATATATCAAATTAGTTAATATAATCATTGATATTTCTAGACTATATTGTATTCCTAGAAAGGTTATTATAGCTAATATTTGATCTGGGGGAATTCTTTGAATTCGTTTATTAACCCTTCAACTGCTATTTGTCTATTTATTTTGAGGTGTTTCTTTGGATTTCTTTGCGTACGTTTTTGGGTTTAAAATTTTGTACAGTGAGAAGTTTATTTAAACCTCACACTAGACAAAAGAAGTCACCATCTTGGGTGTGGCATCCTATATTACTAAGTGTAATAACCCTTAGAGTACCCTACAGGTTTTACATAGGATTGCTATGGTCATGTATATAAAGTTTGGTATACTGTCTACACATATATTATTAGATTGATTCTGAGTATATTCTTGGTATGATCTAATATTGACTATATTAAATTCAATTTCTAAGTTTTATTCAGAAGGTATGCAATATTTGAAATTGGTAGATAATTAAATTATAGTGATTTAAGTCTGGGATTTTATTCCAGTTAGTTTCTCTAAATTTGGTTATTATATATGGTATAAGGAAATTGTCAGAGGACCTGGCATAATATTAAAGCTGACTCACCTGACAACATACCTTAAACCTCAATTAGCATAGTTTATACAGTTTCTGGGGCAGAGGTATTCATATATGCTGCTACCAACAGTATCTTATTAATTGTAAGGATCAATTATCCTTTTCTATGCTGCTGGTTTCAACCATTGTAATTTAATACCTCTGAACATACCTATGTGTGGTTAACCCTTTAATTACTGGTAATGCTAATGGTGATAATTGTGGTTTGAGTTACTGTGTAGCTATTGAAATAGGTATTCACTCATTTATGTCATTGTTGCTTACACTTTTTATATATATAGTATTTACTTAAATAAAATTATATATATTTTTGCACAAATATGCGTAATTGATTAATTAATCAATTCTTTACTGCAAAGTAACGTGTCAATTCCTAGTATTGTGTAAAGTGCTCAAAATTATATTATTATTTAACTATTTATGTGAAGCTATCCAACCTAATTGGTTCTCTTGTTTAACCCTTTCTTGGATACCTTCGACAGTCATCATGACTATATGTCCAGGGGAATTTCTTGCTTCCCTATACCTCCAAGACACTTACTTACATACCTCAATTCATCCAGTTCATCAGCGTTTTTTCCTTTTTGTCTTTTCAGGGCAGGCACTTCACTGCCCTTATTTTTGGTCCTGTTCCAGTGTTCTTCACCAAGGTCATGTCCACATTGTCAGCTCACATTCGTGCTTAAGGAATCTCCTTGACTCCTCATATACGTGACCTTTTACTCAAAAGCTCATTCAGAGGTGATTGTACGCTCACATATTCAGGAGTGCATCCTCACACTGGAGTGACACCTTTGGATACTGTCTGGAGCCTTCCTAGGTTTTAATTTCTTGAGATTTAATACTCTCAATGGAAGGGTATTTCTTACAGAGGACAAGATCAGTTCTTTGTCCTTTTAGGTATCGCAAACAATTGACTGGCCATCAGAAACAGTTCAGGAGTACATGAGAGTTCTAGGCCAAGTAGTTTTGGCCTTTGAAGCTTTTCCTTTTGCTCAGCTTTATACAAGGGAATTGCAGTTGGACATTCTCAGGATATGGTCCAAACAGCATTCTCACCTGTCTCAGCTCATACACCTGTCTCCATGGATGAAGAATGATCTTTATTGTTGGCTTCAGCACTCCCCTCTGATTCTGGGATGTCCATTTATCATCCTGGATTGGGTGGCGATCACCACAGACTCCAGCCTGAGAGGCTGGGGGGCTTACCCTGACTTCTTAGAGCATTTAGACCTGAGAGGAGAGTCTTCTTTCAATCAATATCCTGGTCTCACTTGCTGTCCATATCAACAGTGAGGATCCAGTCAGAAAATGAAATGGTTGCCTACATCAACTGTTATGGAGGAACCAGAGGTGCTTTAGGTTGATCTCTCTGATGCCCAGGGTACTGAGAAAGGTCAAGATGAAGAGAGCTTAAGTCATCCTGATCACTACCTGTCGACCCTGGTTCTCTGATCTTCTCAAACTATCCATTACAGAACCTGTAATCCCCTGAGGCCAGATCATCTGACCAAAGGTTTGGTATGTCACCCTCAGGTAGAGAAGTTGGACTGGCTCTTGAAGCTAGCATCTTGAAAAAGAAAGGGTGTCATCTCTACCATGCTGAAAGCTAGAAAGCCAATTTCATCCAAGACCTGTCATAGGATTTGGTCTCTATTCTATCAGGGGTGTTCAGATGCGGTTTTAATCCACATCCTTTCAGTCATCCAGTGGTTTGGCCTTTTCTTCAAGACGGTGTTTACAAGTGTCTCAGCCTTGTTTCTATCAAGGTGCAGATCTCGACTCTCTCTCTCTTTCTCTCTATAGCTGTTCTTTCTTGAGTGATGCAATGCTTTGCTTCCTGATGTTAAGCCCTTTGTGCAGGGGGTATCACATACCTACACTATCTTTCAGGATCAAACTCTTCCTTCCTTCTTTTCTTCTGTTTAGCTCCTTCCAAAAGACAGAAGCAAGACCTTCATCTGTTGGAAGTGGTAACTTGTTTGAAGTGTTACATTTATCACATTCAGCCTTTTCGAAAATATGACTCTCTTTTTTGTTATCTCTGAGGGCCGTGTTTGAACCAGGCTGTGTATATAGTTACCATTGCTTTCTGGATCAATGCTACCATCCATTAGGTGAAAGTCCTCTAGACATGTGCGAATACATTCGGAGACATTCGGATTTCGTCGAAAATGGGGTCATTCGGAGACATTCGGCCAATCCGAAACTCAAGGGTCATTCGGAAAAAATGATCCGACTCCGAACAGCCCAGGTCCGAAATTCATCGAAAGTTTCGGAAGTTTCGGCAATCGACACATTTCCAAAAGTTTTGACTACTTTTGACCAGGACATTTTGTACTTCCTGTGCGCGCTCAATTACTTTCCCTCCATAATTTTCCCTCCATGTCTCTAGTCCAATTCCATTCTCCGTTTCATGCACTACTTCCCTCTTTTGTCTGTATTCGAATAGCCTTCTTCGTTTCATGATGGGGGTTGGACTAATGACACAGTCTCACAGACAGACTGCCTGCATTTCCTCATTGGGTTGTTGGAGCTCAGAGAGAGAAGAGATTAGAGAGTGTACAGTTGTTGTGTAGGCAGGCAGGTAGCATTAGGCTAGGCATAGGTAGGCAGCCAGCATTAGTTCCAGTTATTGCCACTGCAAGAGCAAGTAATATTTGTTCCTGTGCAAAATATAAAAAAATATTAGGTATTTGTTCGAATACAGGGCCGGCCCTTACATGGGTCCCAGTGGGTCCATGGACCCAGGCGGCACTATGACAGGGGCGGCAATTTGCCGTCCCATAGCATGTTTATTTTGTGCTCTTCCGCCATTTCTGTGTTGCAGGGTGTCCCATCAGTGTGACTGTCAGCAGCCGGGCAGCCCTATGCTCACTCAGTGGCGATGCCTGCTGGCTGCTTCAGTGACGTGAATTATGTGATAGTGAAACATTATGCCTATTTTGTATTGTTTATCGCCCACCTAAAGTCAAGACTTGAGTAAATAGGTCTACCATCCCAGATTTGCTAGAGAGGTTTTACAAATACAGGAGGGTGCCCCCTGTACAAAATGTGTCTAAACATTTGGGATCCCTAGTATGAGTGCACAACAGTGCATGATGTGTCCTGAACAGGATTGCTGTGAGGTGTCTCCACCCAGAAGGTGCTGGCCGGGCTGAGCTTCAACATTGCGACAAGTGACCAACTAAGAGCACCGTGCCGTGCAGCCATAGCATCATCCCCTCCTACTCTCCGGGTCCCGCTGACTGGCAATAACAGGTGAGTCACTAAGAGATCTGAAGCCTTTCTGGAAGTCCTTTCACTTGGAAAGGGGCTAGGTATTACTTGGGGGAGTTGCCTCGTGTGTAAATAATTTCTAGGTGGGAGATGAATGTGCATCACTTATGTGTTTCCTAACAGTAGTTAGAATACAACTCCCATCATCCCCTGATTATGACATTGGGAAATGCCCAGCAATTACCGTAGAGCCCTGTATTGCACACTCACGGAAAACGGTGATATTGCTATACTAAGACAATGCTGTGGACCCCTCTTCAGTATAGATGTCAAGCATTTTTTTTTATTTCTCTCCTGTGTTGCAGTTTGTTCACAACAGAATGTCTCAATTTTTCTTTTTAACCCTTTGAATGCCAGAGTGGTATGCAACGTATTGCTTGGCACTCAAAGGGTTAACACATTACATCTATCACATTACAATCATTGATGTTTATTCTTGATGTAGTATGAAACTCTACAATGTATATACACATAGAGTTATCTGATATGAGGGGAAATCAGGATAGGAAAACGAGAGAGAGGAATTTGGGTACTAAAGAGGGACAGTAGGGTAGGAGGCTGGTACCAGAAAATGAAACCTTAATCTTTACCCATGTACTAACATAGAATGTGACATGTAGTTTGTCCATATTCGAGTCGACCACTTATGTTGAGTAGGATGTGACAGGCATGGGTTTTCGATGTCGAGCATATGCTAAATTGAATGGCAGGCATGAGGTTTCGATGTTCAAACATATGCTAGATTGAAGGACAGGCATGGGGTTTCGATGTTCGAACATGCTAAATTGAATGACAGGCATGTGTTTTCGATGTTCGACGTTTGCATTGTGACTGGCATCCCATGCTAGAGTAGAGGCATGCACAGACTTTCAATGTATGACAATGTCCGTTTTTGGGATGGATCTTTTTCTAAATGCACACCCTGTCTGCAAATAATGATAGCAGCGTGCACGGAGGCGCACTGCTATAATTTAACCCATGTTAAATTCGGCCGAATAATTCGGAATGGATCAGAATTTCGTCCGAATCGAATAGGCCCGGTCCGAAATTAGGATCATCCGAATTAGAAAAAAAAAATTCGTCCGAATTCGAATTTTACCGAAAATTTTGCCCGTGCACAAATCTAAAGTCCTCAGGAAAAAGACTGTTCCATTTAGAGTCACGGCGCACTCCACCAGATCAGTGGGTGCTTCTTGGGCCTACAAGAATCAGGCTACTGCTGAGAAGCTGTGTAAGACGGCATCATGGTCATCTTTGCACACTTTCTCCAAGAAGGACCATGTCCTTCAACGTCCTGCCAGCTTTGGTTGTTAGGTGCTTCAAGCTGTGGTGCCTATACAAGGATCTTTCTATTCATTTTTTCCATTACAGAATTCTGAACCCTGTTGGTTCCTGTTATAGTTCAGTAGTTTGGTGTGCAAGTTAGGAGTCCTTTGATATATGAGCTTCATCTTTTATCAGTTCTGTGGAAACTGGTCACCAGTGGAGGGATTTTTCTCTTTTTCAATCACAGGATTCTTGGAAGATAGCTTTGGTATATAGCCATGGTTCCTGTACTCCACATTGAAACACAGAAAAAACAGGATTTTAGTGTTCTTACCATTAAATCCTTTTCTTTTAGTCCATATGGCACACAGGATTCCCACCCAGAGAAAAATAAAATGTTGTTTCAGTCCCCAGATAGAGAGGCCTCCTTTGGATCTCTTTTCAAGGGATTTCCTGAAGAGGGGAGTCTCAGAGGCATTACCTTTTTTGAAGTGCCCTGTCCTCCATTAGGAGAAATATTAACCCCATGGTTCTTACGTTCCACATGGACTAAAAGAAAAGTATTTAACTGTAAGTGCACTAAAATCTACTTTGTTAAACCTTGAGTGTTAGAGGGATATGCAGTGCATTGACACATTCCATAGCCTAATAAAGTTCTAGTATTAAAAAGGGTTAAAAAACACCCAGTTAAAGGTAAGGGTATTTTTTGTCCATTATAATGCAGCTGGTTTTCTACAGTATTGTTCCACATTTCTTTTTATACATATGTCTTTTCCAGGAATAATTGTGTCTTTGGTTATACCTTGATAAAGTCATCCCAAAGGAGCTATATACAGTAAAGAAGACATGTCATGCCATCTTATTAGTTTTTGATTATTTTACATTTATTTTCCACTCGTTGACTTTTTCCCAGAGGTGGTAAAATCCAATTTGAAATGACCCAGCAGTGCATTGATTGCTTCAAAATAAAAGCCAGGAAACTCATTTCAGGGAACGAAAGACACACTCAGATCAAATGAATCTATTTGTCAAGTCCGCTTTAAAGCTGGTTTACTTTACATCCTTCAGGCATTTTCTCTACAAGAGGAACATTATGTCAGGGTAACTGTTGCACTTTAAAGAACTGGAGCAATTCTGGGGAACCAACTGTTTCTAACATGAAAAATAACATTTCACATTGATTTATCCTCATTAATCATTTATTTGGCCTATATATATATTAGACTAACATTCATTTACATGGATAACAAGCTTTCGAGAATATATATATATATATATATATATATATATATATATATATATATATATAAAACACCTTACTATATGGCATAAACCAAAAGATCCTGTACTTACGGACATCCTGTATGTCCAGTACTATACACACACACACACACACATATATATCCTTATTATTCCTTTCAGTGGCAACCCTCAAAAGAGTGACATCAGAATGTCGCCTGCTTAAGATAAATGAGCAGAACAACTGAAGACTACACAGAGGGAAAGATCAAGGCGTTAAACAAGCCCACATAGTGACCTTTAAGAGGGTGACATTCTATTGTTCCCACATCTTAAGCGGGTAACATTCTGATGTCGGCCTTTTGATGAGGGCAACATTCTGTTGTCTGCTTTTCGAGGGTCACCATGTAGGCGATGACCCCAATGCTAACCCAAAAACTAAAAGGCCCTATATGTATGAACAGGTTGGATGTCATAAGTGACAATGCTACATGATGGACATGATGACAGGACAGGTGAATGAATTTGGGGTATGTAAGAGGCAAATGAGAATCATGAATGATTTATATCTCTACATTGATGAACAGAACCTGAGCCCCTCCATCAATGTGCAGGGAGAACAAATGTCTTTGAATATAACCCTGTACAAATTCATACTCCTGTTGAACTGTATGACTTGACTGCATACAACCTTTTACTCCCTCCTTTTCTTTTTCTGTAACATTTAGAGCTTTTAATAAAGTTAAGTTAAAAAACAGTGACTGCTCACTCTCTGAGTGCAGGAGATAAGATTGTGCTGTCAATGGCAGTGGAGAGTCTTGCAAGGGAAGGGAGGACAATCCAATGGTCTCCATTCACTGTGAACAAAATGTAATCTATTGTAATACGGTGAATCATGATGAGCAAGTACACAGGGTACTCCATAATTACTGATGCACACTGAGAGGAGTGATCTGTCTGTGAGTAGCTTACACAAAGTTTACATTTAAAGGGACTATGCCCCTGCATATTCGCTAGATTGGGGTGCAGGCTGTTGCATGTAACCACCACATAAATACGCGCATAAGTAGTAAAATAGAATAAAAAAATAACATTTTGTTTGTTCATTTGGAAAATATCACGAAAACATTGTACTTTTAACCCTTTGAGTGCCAGAGGGGTATGCAATGCAAAGCATTGTAGTGCAATGCGTTGCGTACCCCTCTGACACTCAAACAGTTAACTCTAAAATTGACTAGTGTACTTTATGTTGGGGGTATGTTATAACAATTGCATTAATTGCACACAAGCAATGAGGGGCAGACTCATACCCCAAAAAATTAGCAGTGGTGTAACAATAAGGGGTCACAACTGGGCCCGACACTCCAGGGGCTTGGCCTCCCCCTGTGACCCCCTCCGCCCAGCGCCCTCAACAAGCAGTCTTCGTCTCAGACCTCTATTAGTAGCTAAGCTCCCTCTCTGTCTGCGGTACTATAGTAATGCAGAGCGCTGGGAGATGACATAATCTCCTAGAGCTCTGCATTACTGGATAGTGGACCGCACTGGAGCTCCAGCTGCTAATAGAGGTCTGTGCAGAAGGAAGCACAGACCTCTCCTGCCACGCCGCTGGACCACCAGGGAGGTAGGAGATGGACATTGGGGGTCAATAGGGGCATTGTGGAGATGTACAAATAATTGGGGATAATGTGGAAATGGCCAATGAAGGCAATGTGGAGATGGTCAATGATGGCAATGTGGAGATGACCAATGGAGGAAATGTGGAGGTGGCCAATAGGGGCAATGTGGAGGTGGCCAATAGGGGCAATGTAGAGGTGGCCAATGGGGGTAATGTGGAGGTGGCCAATGGGGGACAATGTTGTCGGGGGTGGGGCATGACAATTTTTGCACCAGGGCCCAGTGGCTTCTAGTTACGCCTCTGAAAATTACTATATAGTTTTCATAGGCACACAAAACAGTAAACAGGGGAAATCTACTTAATGAACACAAATTGAGAAACTCAGATTTCATCCAGTCCATAAGGTGCACAATAATCCTATTCATTAAGGGGTTAAATAGGGACTTTTAATCCCATTCAACACTAGAAAGGTATAAAGACCATTGATCTGGAATACTTTGGAGACCTGTCTAGCATTCGACCCCATTTGAATCAATTGAAATTTTAGGAAATTGATTTGTTCCCCATGGAGCAGTTTGATTAATAATTGATATATTTGTTCTTAGTACATCAGCTGCAGAGTAAGTGGATTCCTTTTACTTAGTACTGGGACAACTTACAGAGTAGTTAACTGAATGATGTATAAATAATATGATTACTAACATGGTCGCCACTAGCCAGCAAGATCGAAAGATGTAACAAACGAACAGCAAAAGATTCAATTACTGCATCTGTTTTCACTTCTTCCTGTACAATCGCACACACAGCAGCTAATAATGACACTGGCGTAATAAGAAAACCCTGAGCCGTGGAACATACATTAAATTCTCCAATTTCACACTGATTTAAATTTTTAACCCCTTGAATGCTGGAGAAGGGATGGTGCAGTTGTTTGTTTCAAAATTGCAGCAGTTCTTAGTTCACCAACCTATGTAACTTTATTACATCTTCCATAATGCTTCTGGAAATATGACATATTTCATAATCAAGATAGGCTGAACATATATAAATATGCATGATTATCAGTTGTAGAACAAAACAAAAAAAAAAATGAGGGGTGAGAGGGAGGAAGAAAAGGGGGCAGTTCTGGGTCAATTACCCTTAGGCAGCGATTCTCAACCTTTCTAGCGCCACGACCCTTTGTTAAAATTTCCCAAGTTCTGGTGACCCCTAAAAGTAAAATTATTTTCATCGCTCCTTCATCTCTGTAATTTTGCTACTGTTATGAATCGAAATATAAATATCTGATGGTTTTAGGTGACCCCTGGCAAATCGTCATCCGACCCCCAAAGGGGTCCTGACCCACAGGTTGAGAACCACTGCCCTTAGGTGTTGATTCATCAGTTTCAAATAAGAAAGGTACTCACATTTCTTTACGCAGTAGCGGCTAAATGCCTACACAGATATCTGCCCTGCTGGCTCGCACCAGCTGTTCTCATGACTCAAAATGGCCTCAGAGTCCTTGGTAGGTTAGGGTTCTCATCCAGCTCTAGATGAAAAGAAAAGCAGTAGATGATGCTGCAAAGAACAACCAACACAAATAACACCCTTGTATCACCTTCCAGTCTTCCTACCTGGGAATACAACCCTTCTCATGTGTATTACATTTCCTCTCATATTATGGTCACTGGGCCTTTAAACTTCAGTCTACCTTTCCTTCTGTTGCCCAGTATGGGTCCTGTGTGTATCAAAGCAGTGCTTGTCTCATTATTGTCCAACTGGCTATCGACGTCAGCTGACTCTCCTGGCCTCTGGCTTCCCCCAACTCTGCTTTTGATTCAGATTTGGATTTGTTGTCTGCTGCTCAGGTTTCCGATCCATTGGCTTGCCTTTTTAACTTCACTTCTGGATTCCAATTTTTTGGTACATCGCTACCCTTCAGGTATAGCTACCACTGTTGCTAGTGCACCCAAGATCCCATTGCCAGAGCATGTTCAAGCAAACATTCAGAATGCCATATTTTTCAATCAGTGTTCTTTAGATATTCAGACACTGCCTCAAGTGTTTGCACCCCACTCCTCAAGAGTAACGTTCATTATCTTGCTACTGAAAAATTAAGCCTAGGCTTGTGCATCACTGCATGTCAAGCAAAATTCTCTGTTACTGTAAGATGCAGGATGCTTTCATTTCAGCTTTCTGCACAGTCTTTTATGCCACCAGCCATAAAGCATCTGTGGAAGCTTCATTACTTGAGCTACACTAAGGCAAACATATCGTCAACCAGTATGCTACTGAATTTAAAACTCTCACCTAAGAAATGAACTAGAGTCAGGGATCGTTAAAGTTGGTTTTCATTAGAGAACTCACTGACAAATTAAAATTTGTCCTAACCTGTTGAGAAATTCCAGAAGATCTAGAGAGACTGAATACTGTGTGTGGAACTTGACTATAAGATTCTAAAACTATCCTTTGAAAGGGAAAGTAGCTGTCACCATAGATGGTCTTCTTTTCATCCTTGCCCTGCTGAGAATACGAGTCTGACTGAAGAACCCATGGAGGCTGACAGGTTTAATCCCCTCTCAGAGCCAGAAAAACATTGTAGATGTTCTTTGGGATTGTGTCTATACTGCAGACAAAAGGGACACCTGGTTCATGAATGCCCTATCCAACAACCGGACAGACATGCAGGAAACTACAGTGCTTATTAGCCACTGAAATGAAATCTTGAAGCAAGTCACTTTCTGATACTTCTCCTTACACTCATCTTTTGTTGCAGCAGGTCCCTTCACCAATATGAGCTGGGCTATAAATCTCTTGTATTCCCCTGCTCACAAAAGGTATCCTATTGTTGTCTCTGCCATTTATGGGAGGCCCTGAGGAATGGCCTAATTTTCTATTAGTCTCAACCAGTTCACATGACTACAGGAGTGATTCTTCAGGATGAGATAATTTTGAGCACTTACTGACAGAAGCAATGTCTACAATGGGTATCTGGGGTGGCAGTAGTTGTAGAAACCCTGTAGGACTCTCTAAAATCTAAGGTCCTTCAACCTTATTAGGAATTCCTGGACATTTTTTCCAAAATGTAAAGCTGAGACCTTGCGCCCCACCCCCATATTACACACACACACACCCATCTTGTGATTGTAGTACTGAATTGCTTCCTGGAATTTCTCCTCCCAAAGAACTAAAATTTTTAATGTCTGCATTGGACAATGTGGCACGAGTACATTAAAGACAATTTAGCTAAAGGATTTATCTCTCCATTTTCATCCATGATTTTTGAGTTTTTTTCTTTTTTGGCCAAAAAAGATGGATCTCTTTGATCATGTATTGAAGGACTGAACAAAAAAAAGAAGCCGCTATTTTTTACTAGAGTAGACCTTTGAACCTTTGGTTCCGATTCGGGTTTGTTGTCTGCTGCTCAGGTTCCCGACCCATTGTCTTACCTGCTTGACCTTGTCTCTGGATTCTGATTTCGGTAGCTCGCTACCAGTCAGACTTAGCTGCCACTGATTAGTCCCACCGGACTAAGCCTCACTTCCCCGCCTTCTTACTCCACAGCATAGTTCCTTCCTCCTATAATCTGTTATCTACTATCGCTGTCTGATCAGTTCAGCCACTTGGAACCTATCTTCCTGTATCTCAACTGTGTCTTCAGCTTGAGTTTAATTTCCTGCCCTCCTTATGCCCTTGTTGCTCTATTTCAGTGCAGTCTTAAATCCACAAGCCACCTTTATACCTTTGCCTCTCTGAGTTGCTGTCTTAAAGCTACAGACCACCTTATCATTTGAATTTCAGAGTATTCCACCAGTCAATCTCGTGTTCCATGACTCTCTACTGTCTTCTTGACCATACTCCACCCGTGCATCTTTTTTGTATATCCCTTCCTCCGCACTATGAGTTCTTATTCAAGATTCCTAGGAGAGACATCCTGAACTCAGGCTCCCAAGTGACAGGTGTGTTCTTTCTGACCTGACCCCGGCTCATCTGAGGACACATATCTGACCTTCGGGTCAGCACTTTTACCATGGCTTTGACCACAGCAAGGTGTACTTGAAACCGGCTATCACTGAAAAGTTTGTGCACGGAGGAGGTCTCCTTATTGTTACACACCCATAAGGGATTACATCAATAGAAATCAATAGACGTACAGCACAAATTTGACACTTGTGGCCACTCAGGCACTCCATGGTCTGTGAATCTAAGGAAGTGAATAAAAACATACTGTAAAGTATACCTTTCATTTTTTTAATTATTTTATTGAAGTTTAGAGAGCATACATCAGTAAAGTGAGCATTTAAACAAAAGGGAGACTGCAATCACCGTAAAACCTTAATACATAACAGAAGAAACATAATCCAATGATACATTGACAGATGTCATTTAAAGGGTTATAATCAATGAAATGCTATAATATCTAACAAATGTACACATAAAATAATGGAAAGTAGTGAGATATACACCTGTATGAAGAAGTTAGTGAATCGATAATACCAACTTATCCTTCGATTCCGGGAGAAGGAAAAGTGGGGGTAGGAGAGAGTAGGGGGGGCAGAAAAAAAAATGTATTGATCCTGAAACAAGAGGAAACATGGAGATTGTTGAGGAATCTAGTAGAGGAAAAGAAGAGGTGTCTGGTGCGTCGGGGAGAGGCACAACATACATCAGCATCGAAATCTGGAGCAAAAGAAGAATAGAGAAAATAGATCATGAATCAGTCAGCAACACCGTGCGGTCCAAAAAAAGCACAAACAGATGGTAAGAGAGGCCTAAAGGGATGGTCTTTTATCAAACCAATGGCGCCAAGAACGAACAAAAACAACATGAGTGAAAGTATTAATGGCATGACATCGTTCCATGTAGAGAAGGTTATCCATATGTTGCAGCCATAGTGTAGATGTAGGAGGTGTTGTAGATTTCCAGAAGAAAGGAATTAGTGGCTTAGCCACCGAAAACATAAGAATAAGAGGGAATTTGTATGGAACAAAAACAGAAGGTAGATCCAGTGGTGGTAGGTGGAAAAGAGGAGCGATGGAACCAAAAATAGAGGAGATTATGGTGTGGACATCAACCCAGAAAGGTTTAATTAAGGGACAGAACCACCATATATGGTATATTGAACCTTGACCTGAGTGACATCTCCAGCAGGAGCGAGAAGTGTTGGAAAATAACTGAGCAAGTTTTAATGGGGTGTAGTACCATCTGGTGAGGATTTTAAAATTAAGCTCCCTTAATCTGGAATCCCTTACTAATAAGAGGTTAGTTTTAAAAATTATCTTAATTTGGTGAGTGCTAAAAAGAACTTCTAAGTCTCTTTCCCATATTTTAATAAAATATGGTGTGTGAGATTAATCCACAGGTTGTAATATCCGATAGCAAAAAGATAGAGGTCTCGCAGGAGGGACGCTGGTGAGACTGAGTTCAAAAGGTGATAAAGGTCTGTGATGATAACCATCTATTATCATGGAAGAAACCCAGTGTTTCAGTTGAGCAATAGTCCACCACGGAATCTGTAGTGAAGATAACAAGGTGGAGAGGGAGGGGAGTGTAGAGTCATCACCTTGAGGCGAGAGATGTTGTAGATAGAGTAGGCCTCGGGAACGCACAAGCTGAGGAAAGCAGGATTACCAACAAAGGAAAGGAGTGGCTATGGACAGCTGGAAACCATGTACTGGCTATTTATTACAGACCAAGAGTGCAGGATATGACTTAATATAGGGTGAGCACCTTTCATTTTTAATTAATAGGCAAACCCAGTTTTTAAGTGATAGCTTTGCTTTAATATACCGAGAGAAACTAGAGCAATTCTGAAGCAAACCAAATAAAATGAGAATTTTTCAAATTTCCATTAAATTGGGATTTTAACCCCTTGAATGCTAGACAGGTCTCCAATGCGTTCACTTTAAATACATGGTGATATTTATTTGTGCCTTTATTGCATAATTGGAGTGCTCCAGAATGCCTGCAAGTCTTCTTAGTACATCAGCTCCACTGTGTTGCAAGGTGCCCTCGAACAGAGATGCAAAATGTCACAGTCTGTGTGTATGTGCCTTCCCTAGATAGCAGGACATTAACTGGGCATGATGCATTAGAAGTGTCCATGTGTCTTCATGCCTTGTATTGCTGATGTAGTGGGAGAAAGCATTGAAATATTGTAGCATGGTTTTCTGCTTCAGAGCTGTACATGGTTTGACTGCTGTATTCCAGTAACAACCCCTTCACAGAGTTTCAAATCTGGAATTATGTGCTGTCCTGTTAGTTGCCTTTAGCATGCCCTCTTGTCCTTCTTTGAATCTACTGAAACAGCTGCTTATTGAATGATCATAGTATTTGTTAACAAAATCATTAACTGAAACAGAAACACTTGAGTGGGAGGAATAAAACTGGGTGAGAAACAGCCAAACTTGGCTAACAAGTTGAGGTTGCTGAAGACAGTTTAATGTCAAAAGTCATACACCATGGAAGACTGAGCATAGCAACAAGACACAAGGTAGTTATACTGCATCAGCAAGGTCTCTCTCAGGCAGAAATTTCAAGGCTTACAGGGGTTTCCAGATTTGCTGTCCAAGCTCTTTTGAAGAAGCACAAAGAAACAGGCAATGTTGAGGACCGTAGATGCAGTGATTGGTCAAGGAAATGAAAAACACATTATGCTTACTTCACTTCACAATCAGAAGTTGTCCAGCAGTGCCATCAGCTCAGAATTGCCAGAAAACAGTGGGATCCTGGTACACCTATCTACCGTCCTGAGAAGTCTGGTCAGAAGTGGTCTTCATAGAAGACTTGTGGTCAAAAGCCATACCTCTGATATGTAAACAAGGCCAAGCAACTCAACTATGCATGAAATCACACAAAATGGGGTACAGAAAAATTGTAGCTGGTTCTCTGGATTGACGAGTCAAAATGTTAAATATTTTGCTTTAGCAAAAGGCAGTTTGTTCACTGAAGGACTGGACAGCGGTACAAAAATGAGTGTCTGCAGGTAACAGTGAGGCATGGTAGAGGTTCCTTGCAAGTTTGCATTTCTGCAAATGGAGTTGGGGATTTGGTTAGAACTAATCGTCTCCTCAATGCTGAGGAGTATAGGCAGATACTTATCCATCATGCAATACCATGGGGGAGACATATTATTGGCCACAAATTTATTCTGTAGCATGACGACAACCCCAAACATACAACCGTTATTAAGAACTATCTTCAGCATAAAGAAGAACAAGGAGCCCTGGAAGTGATGGTATGGCCCCCACAGAGCCCTGATCTCAACATAATTGAGTCTGTCTGGGATTACATGAAGAGAGAGAAGCAACTGAGGTTGCCTAGATCCACAGTTCCACACAGTTCTCCAAGATGTTTGGAACAACCTACCTGCCATGTTCCTTAATAAACTGTGTGCAAGTGTACCTAGAAGAGCTGATGCCATTTTGAAGGCAAAGGGTGGTCACGCAAAATATTGATTTGATTTAGATTTTTCTTCTGTTAATTCACTATCATTTTGTTAACTGATAAAAATAAACATGCATAGTTTTGAAAGCATTCTTACTTTACAGAATTTTTTTCACACCTGCCTAAGACTTTTGCACAGTA
The DNA here is from genome assembly GCA_037306005.1 of Rhinophrynus dorsalis. Lineage (NCBI taxonomy): Eukaryota > Metazoa > Chordata > Amphibia > Anura > Rhinophrynidae > Rhinophrynus > Rhinophrynus dorsalis. Next base: position 657,714,359 of record CM074718.1, on the reverse strand, counting down.
CTGTATATGAGTTCCCAGATAAAGTTCAATGATAATACAGTATAAAATCAAAACAGTACATGAAAGTCAAAGTCAATGTAAGTATTTGTCCTGAAGAGTATTTGCTATCAATTGGGTAAAATTACAGAAGCAAAATATGATTAGGAAAGGTAGTATGAATGGGATGAAGGTCAAAAGAATGATCAAGATGAATGATGATCTTTAAGATTCCTGTATAGTGTCAGGTGCAGCTTAAAACGTTTTGGTGGCCTTGTCCACCCAATGGAAGAAGCACTCTAAATGTCGAGACAGGCGCAAGGCTAGACAAAATACAAAAAAAAGATAAAATCCGATCAAAGTCTAGCAAATGTATTAAAACAGATAAAAGAAGAAAACACAATCTATGCGCTCACATTATGCCCATATTGTGCTTGAAGCATGTTAGAGGTCCCTTCTTCTGATAGTCTTTAAACTGTGTCTCCGGTATGCCCAAAAAGATTTTCTATGCAATGTTTTGGAGCTGGCCCTGATGGTGAAGACAATGTGAAGAAGATGGCAAGGTGTGGATGTCAAGCATTCCAATATTGCCAAAGAGCAAGTTGTACCGTAATATTTGCATTAGCCTTACAGATAGTATCTGGCCCAAGACCTGAAACCACTCTGTTGTACAGAGATCCATCGCATCGTGGCTATAGGCCAACTACATAGGCAGCAAGTGACCCGCTAAAGGAGGGGGCGGGAACCTCACAGGGGGTGTAGGAGGGACAAATGAAGTGAGTGCTATAGATGGGATAAACTCAAGGCGTTTCTTGGAGGTACAAAATAATTATTAATGGTTACACATAATATTGCACATAAATCAATTAATGCATTGACAAAGTATAGCAAGTTACCAAAGCATGTAACAAAAAGCAATCAAAGTCACAGCCATGCAACAATTTTTCTTTAATTCTTACATGTAATTAATCTCTTGTCCTCCTAAGATTTATTCATGTACACATCGTTCTCTATTTCAAAGAATATATCCAGGTTCTGAGTTGATGGCCTCTATTGAGTAGCTATGTCACAAGTCTCATAACTAGTGATATCTCTGTAGTACATTGTGTCATTTCTGCTTTCGCTTAAAGGGATAGTAATACTTCGTTTTAACTTTATTTTATTTTGTAGGTATTAAAAAAACATGAAGAATGATATAAGTCTTATCTCTCAAACCTTTATGGTTTATGAGATATTCACAAGCAAAGTTCCCCTCCCCGCCCCTTTTTCCTAGTGTAAACAATCTCTTCTCATATGTGAGTCTGGTTGTATGACAGTACAGATAACAGAAGGGGACAATTTTCTTTGTATGAAAACAATGAAAGCCTTTCCCCCCTTGACAAGTTTTTCAGCTTTTTCCATTATCTTAATTGAAGATTGTCCCTCTCTGCAGTCTACCTGGGCATCTCCCTTGTTATCTGGTTGAACAGGGGGGGATACTTTGTTTGTGAATATCTCTTAAACCATAAAGGTTTCAGAGATAAGACTTATATCATTCTTCATGTTTTTTTAATGCCTACAAAATAAAATAAAGTTAAAATGAAGTATTACTATCCCTTTAAGTGTCATCTGTAGTGTTGAGCGAGCGTGCTCGGCCGATGCTCGGATCGGCTCGAGCATCGCTCTGCTCGGCACATGGCGGTACTCGTCGAGTACCGCCATGTGCTCGCCCGCCATGTTCGGGTGGCGGGGATCTGTGCCGGAGGAGGCACAGATCTGAAGACGCTCCGCTGGACCACCAGGGACTGGAGGTACGGGGGCATTGCGGAGATGAAGGGGGCATAGCGGAGATGAAGGGGGACAGTGTGGAGATGAAGGGGGACATTGTGGAAGAGGGGCATAGCGGAGATGAAGGGGGACATTGTGGAAGAGGGGCATAGACTCTATGCCCCTCTTCCACAATGTCCCCCTTCATCTCCGCTATGCCCCTCTTCCACAATGCCCCCCTTCATCTCCTCTATGCCCCTCTTCCACAATGTCCCCCTTCATCTCCGCTATGCCCCTCTTCCACAATGTCCCCCTTCATCTCCTCTATGCCATAGAGGAGATGAAGGGGGACATTGTGGAAGAGGGGCATAACGGAGATGAAGGGGGACATTGTGGAAGAGGGGCATAGAGGAGATGAAGGGGGACATTGCGGAGATGAAGGGGGACATTGCGGAGATGAAGGGGGGCATTGACCAGGCACCCTCCCCTCATCAGAGCAGGGGGTGCCTGGTGTAATGCTCGTGTCGCCCCATTCAATGCAATGGGGCTCGGGTGCTCGGCCGAGCACTCGAGCCTCAGGAGGTGCTCGGTCAGAGCACCCGAGCATCGGGGTGCTCGCTCAACACTAGTCATCTGTATTACCATGGTAATGGATAGACATTGTGAATGAATCAATATTATTAAGAAACATACATACTTATGTGATAGTCTATTCATCGTCTGTTCTCTTCTCATAAAACAGAGTTGGACCATCCATTTCCTACACAATTAATATAGTGTTAAGTGCAAGTTAAACAATTGTGCCTGTGATGACTCACTCACAGAGATACTGTTTATAAGTCCCAGTATAGAAGCATACAGTATTAGAATCTGACACCTGTCTGCTCCATTTAACCCATTCTTTAATCCACCATAATACTCTATGTGAAAGTTCTGTGTAGATAAGAAACTTAAAGAAAATCATATAAACATATATTTAAACTTTATTTAGGATATTTTCTCATGATCAATCAGTTTAATCTACTACACTGAATACGCTGAATTTGTATTCTCCTTTGAAGCCTGTACAAATTAGCTTCTTTTTAAAGTGATAGTAATATTTCATAATAAAAACAGCTCTAATTAATCTTCATAGTATTTGGACTTTGGAGAGTGTTATTTCAGTTCTGTCAGAGTTGTAGTTCAGGAGTAATTCAATAACAAAGTATCCCCCTCCCGCCCCTTTTACTGATGTAACACTGCTCAGCCAGAGCAGAAGGGAGATGCCCAAGTAGATTGCAGAGAGGGACAATCTTCAATTAAGATATGGAAAAAACCTGAAAAGCTTGTCAAGGGGGGCAGGGCTTTCATTGTTTTCATAGACAGAAGATTGTCCCCTGTTGTTATCTGTCTGGTCTATGGACTACATTCCACATCTGAGAAGAGATGGCTTACACTAGGTAAAAGGGGCGGGATGGGAAACTTTGCTTTGAAAATCTCTTAAACCATAAAGCTTTGAGTGATAAGACTTCGATCATTCTTCATGTTTTTTTAATGCCTACAAAAAATAAAGTTAAAACGAAGTATTACTATCCCTTTAAGCCTATTGAATACATACCATTCAACTTGTCATATTTTTTGTCCAGGTTACATTTCCAGATCAGTCTCTAACATCCTTAGTAGAGTGATTAAGTAATTAATTAAAATGGGGAGCTATATGTGATACCTTGCATTTTTTATGTGTTCTGGTACATTTCTTACATTACTTGCATGCTCCTAGCTACATATGATGCCTTGCATTTTTCTTCAATGTCTTCTGGGGCATTTCTTACATGCTCTTGTTTTCATTTCTATAGATTTCTTGAGGTTTGTCCTACACAGAGGCGTGGGCATGTACATTTTAGGAGTTAAATAACTCCAGTGGTATTCTATTTTCTACCAATTAGTGTATTTCTTTGTAGGTCTAACAGATTCCCAGTCTGTACATTCTTCACAAGAGCCTGTTAAATAATGATTGTGAAGAAGGATGTCAGATAAGTTTTTTCTCTTCTTGCTATAAGCTGTGGTCTATCTCATTGATAAATATGTGCCAATGTTTTGAGACCGTATTCCTAAAATCTGACCATTGGTTATTAAATGTAAAAATTACTCTTACTTTATTTGACTTTATTTGTACAGGATCGCTGAATATTATCTCTATTTCTCTCTTTAGCTTACCACCAGCCTTTTACACAACTGGTACTACACCCCTTTTTCTTGAAGTGCTTGAATAGTTTCTTGGACTGAATCTCACATGAAGTAGCATCACTGCAATACCGATGGGTCAATTTATTTTGTGAAATGTTCCAGATGGAAACTTTTGAAGTACAATAATTAATTGGTTGAGGTCTTCTTTTCTGTAGAGATCAGTCTTCACTGTGTAATTACTTTCAAAATAATGGGCAGATCAAAAAGAGGACACTGTTGTGATGGTAGAAATCAAAAGGATATCATCTTTCGAGTGATACCTTCCTTCTATGTTCTGTTTGTATTATTCATTCTGTTCTAGGAACACTACTTCTCCCTTCCATCATCCCATGAACACATTTGAAAAAAAGGGGGCACACTATTATCAAAAATGAAATAGATGTGTTTTAGTATAAATTTGAGGGGGTTCATAGTCTGCCTATTCCATTTATCCCATCCCTGGAAAATATGCCACTGAGCCAATACCTTAATCTACATGGGAGCACAATGATTCCTGGTTGCTTGAAGTTAAACATGTTCTTGGCTCCAGTTGGAAATCACTCAATTTGACAACAAGATGTGGAAATATAATAAAATAATATAAGAGAAAAGGCTTTCAACATGCAGTTGTAGAAGAAAATTCACAAATATAAATGCTCTGTCAAATAAGCGAATGATAGATGCCACCATCGGGTGTCCGGAGGACTTGTCCAGTCATTTGTGCACCTCAGTCAAGGCGAGGCATAGAAAGTGGTTTTCACTGGATTTTGTACCCATAGAAGTTGATTCTTCCATTGTGCGATGATCTCCTTCACTATCTATATCAGCCTCTTAAATTTGTCACTAAGGACATGTTCGTTCTGCAGGTAGGACATGATAATTATTAGTGTTGGTCAGTTGTCTTAATACTTCTCATTGGTAAAGGTCTGCTGGCCATGGAACCACATTATCTCCTTTATCTGATATTTTGATGACTGTATCATCTGTTTTTTAATTGTTTTAGCGCTGTCCTCTCTTGTTTTGTGAGGTTATTATCTGTTGATGGAGCTAATGATAATTCTTTGATTTCAGTCATCATCAGATCACCAAAACACTTTCAGGCTGCATCAGAGAGAAAACAGTGTAACAAAAATAGTATTTTCTTAAGAGGTCTTCTAGAAACTTTATAAGGTATATATCCTTATCTTTTGTTATATGTAACTGGGATTTGATCTTCTCTTCCATTCTGATTGTCTGTCTCTAAAGGTGTTCTTTCTTTTTCTTATATTTTGTTTATTGTACTGTGCATTTTCTTAAATAGGTAAATAAGTAGGTTCACATTTCTACAAAACCAGAATATGGTTGTATCTGTTCCCATTCAGTCACTGATGTTAATACCGATCCGCTCTTTTGGAATGTTCCAGTCAGTAACTCTTCCCTTTTCTTCTTAATCTGACTCCTCCTTTTCTTCTACATCTTGATTGCATTCCATCCTGGCATAGTCTAATGAAATCAGAGTATGAAGATACTGATTGTTCACTCTTTCAACAACAAAGAAGCCAAAGAGTCCCTCTGTATCCTTAATCCAGGTTTCAAGGAATGTTTCCAGCTATCTTCCCTCACAGCAACCCTGCAGGCCCACAACTCGTGTATTGCAGTGGTGAAGCCTATTTTCAAGTTTGTCCACCTTGTGCATCAGAGCCTCTACTACAGATTGTGTACCACTTCTTGAACAGGAGGTACTGTGTCTTCAACTGCCAAGACCCTCTTCTGTCTTTCTGTAACATTTTCTCTCGTAGCCTGCTGGTCTGCCCTGAAAAGGTCCAGGTCGACTTGAATAGTATGAATTTTAGTGATTAAAAATGATTGGTAATTAGCAATGGCAGCCATGAGTTCTGCAAAATGAGACTTAGTGGAATCTTCTAAGCCAGGAGACTGAGCAGGAAATTCCGGAGCAGATTGGTTGCCCATTATAGCTTCCATTTGTGACAAATTTACTAAGCTTGGCCCTGTATTCGCTGGACTTCTTGTCCATGCTTTCTCTGAGCAATATAATGAAGGCAAGAGAAACCAGAGTAAGGTATGAGATGGAAGTGGTAACTGATTGTAGTTGTACAGGAGCTTAGCGGGACATATGCTCAAATGTTCAGGAAATTACAGAATTACAGAAGGATGTATGCAAAGACTTCCAAGGCAACTATGAACTGGTGATGCAGTTTAGGAATAACAACTTACATTAGGTGATAAGATCATCCACTTGCATGTCACTGCATGGGAGAACTGTAGGAGCAGTGTCATTGGGGCCACAGATCACGGCCACTGAAGGGGGTAAAATATAACAGGCAGAGCAAAACTGTGCCACGGACATTCCGGCAGGCTGCCCCAGCAGGTGAATTAAGGCAGTGTGAGTTAGGTGGAGGGTACAATGGTGATGTCTACTGTGACAATATGGCCCTGGTGTCTCTGACACAGAAGGTATAGCAGTTCAGGCACGTTATCGTCTGTGGGTTTCTTTCACTAACCTGCACAGCTAACCGCTATACTAAGCACTAAGACCCGGTACTTGGACTCGTGTATCCACAGGCAATGCAGGATATACTGTATTGATATATCCGGTTCTTATAAGATATTCTATCTATCTAGTCCCCTGGCACTTCTCTGTGAGTAACTGCTCTATAGTGGATGACAGATAGACAAGCACGCTCCTTCTTGTTAAATCATGAACTGCCTTTATTTTCAACCAACGCAACTTTTTTCTACAGTTCAGAGAAAAAGGGGAGGTCCCCACATTGACATTAAACAAAAGTTACAAAAGGGGGATGGGAAGTGGACACTTTCAGCCTGGCAGCCACCCTGTATACATTCCCAGTGCATAGCTGTAACCATAAAACATCCTGTAGGAATCGCAGACAAAGGGGGAGGGGAAGTGGACAATTTCATCCTAGCAGCCCCCTTCCAGAACCATAAAACACTCAAGCTGGCTGTAATCTGCAGCTCTGAGCCTCTGAGTGGGGGAAGGTATTCTCTCTATACCATTCAGTATTAGTGTTCACATGATCCCAGCCAAGGGGAGGAGAGGCTCCACCTCTTGCGGCGTGTGACCTGTGACAGTCCTGTTCATCACATCTACTAAAATAGTTTACCTACTGATTCCCAGACACTCGCAGTGACCCATGAGATACATGGTCTACACGTGAGTTACCTTTACTCCCAACGTATGCTGCTCCCTGGTTAATTGGTGACACAGTAGGCCAGCAATATGCACCGGCTGAACAGGCGAACCAGCACATGGGCCTCTACCCCTCCTATACAATGACCATTATAGACTAGCAAGGATGTCAGGATCAGTATGATGTGCTCTATATTAGCCAATACTGAGCTAAAATAGATTGCACCCTGGGTAGGACGACATTCCTATAGAGCCTGTTAAATTTTAGAGGAGGCTCATTCCTAGCTGAGCTTCTCTGACCAGTATCTGAATTGGAGAAATGTGTATGGGCAAGAAGGTGACAGCCAGATGAATTCAAAAGATGGATAGACTCATAGACAATATCATTATAAACTTTAGCTACTAAGTATAATCCTTTTTGAATTCAACAGCTATTCCAATAACTTTTAGTTGTATGGCTTTAACGTTTTACTTGTCCTGAATAACTTATGTACCTTAATGTCGATTGCAATCAAGTACATACTGATACAGGGAGCCTATGGTGAAAGTCATTGTCAAAACTGAATGGGATCTATGTGCAATAAACAGTATCTGGTATGTAAGCATTAATAATTATTTATTTTGGTATCTGCATGGAATAATTGGAGCATTATTGTCCCTGCATATATTTAACCTTCTGAGTGCCAGAGAGGAATCCCATTTAAATCACTGAGAATGTATATTTGCCCTCTGTAGCACAGATGGTTTGGCCAAGAATTACTCTAGGTGTAGATGCACTATGGTTTAAGAAGGAGCCAGCCAGGCTGGCAATATTCTATAGAATTTGCATCAATTCCATCCCATCATATTTATTAACATGTCATTTGGAGTCAGGAAGGATTTTTTTTTTTACACACACAGGACTTAAACCCTTAAAGGGATAGTAATACTTTGTTTTATCTTTATTTTATTTTGTAGGCATTAAAAAACATGAAGAACGATATAAGTCTTATCTCGCAAACCTTTATGGTTTGAGAGATATTCACAAGCAAAGTTTCCCCTCCCCGCCCCTTTTTCCTAGTGTAAGCCATCTCTTCTCAGATGTGGAATCCAGTCCATACACCAGACAGATAACAGCAGGGGACAATCTTTTTTCTATGAGAACAATGAAAGCCCTGCCCCCCTTGACAAGTTTTTCAGGTTTTTCCCTTATATTAAATGAAGATTGTCACTCTCTGCAGTCTACCTGGGCACCTCCCTTCTGCTCTGAGGTGAGCAATGTTACATCAGTAAAAGGGGCTGGAGGGGATACTTTATCATTCAATTACTCTTGAACTACAACTCTGATAGAATTGAAATAACACTCTCCAAGGCCCAAATACTATGACGATTAATTAAAGCCGCTTTTATTATGAAACATTACTATCCCTTTAAGGACCCATGACGTGCCAGGACCGTCATGGGTAAACTTGCCATAAGGATCTATGACGGTCCTGACACGTCAGGGAATTCAGGGCTTCCTGCACGGCTGCATACCTTTCGGGGAGCCCTGAATCAGATTCAATAAAAAAAAAATTTAAACATTTCTGTGGCCCTTAAGTGCCGGCCGTGAGCGCCTCTTAATGGGTTAATTGGAAAGGACTTCAATGTTTATTTTTTCACTGCTTTTATTTGGCTCAAAAGAGTTGATGTGGCATGGGCTGAACTTGATGGACATATGTCTTTTTTCAGCCTATTCAACTGTGTTATTATATATGTTCCCATTATATCCCTGTGAATCCCCCAACATCACAATGCTTTTGCCTTGACTTCACCAGGTTTTTGATGTTGAAGTGTCTACTTTGTCAATGTCTCATTTGCATTTTGAAATTCAGCTTAATGAGCCATTGTCATATGTTTGTGGATATGTTTATATGTTGATGTTGCTATTCTCCACAAGCACTAAGATCCAATAGCTGGCTATGATGTCACAAGTTCACAGTTGCAAATTAGCCAACCCGAGATGACAAACTTGGGATCCTCCCATAGTAGATAGACCAGACCTCACCTTTAACCGGGGGCACATAGGAAATAGGCATATTTCAGGAGCGCACCAAAATCAAAGCAGCCCTGCAGTATGCATTTCTCATATGTGTCCGCGGTTAAAGGTGAGGTCTGGTCACCCTATCCCATAGCTTTCTATCGAGCTACAGTGGACAGTTTGCTACTAGACAGCAGAGGCAGGGGTTGCCATCCCACCTATAACACCATTACATACCATCCTCTAGACCAGGGCCGTCCAAGTTTTCTCAGTCATGGTCCACATGGTCAGAAACCCATATGTGCTAGGGCCACATACATTTTTTCCATTAATAACAACAGTGAATATAGCCTGTCAACTATTCAGAAATATGGATTTATTTATTAAGTTAATGCCAATACTGCAATTCTTGAACTGTATGATACAGATGTAGCATTACCAACTTTTTTTTTGGAATGCACCTTGCACTGACTTCCATAGTGAGAGTCTAATGCAGATTAGAAAACATGGGACATGAAGAAACTGGTATTGTAACAGCCAATGAATTATGTGTTTAGCTTGCCTTTCAGTCTCCGATTAGCTGATTAACTCCAAATCAAAGCTTACTTTGTTACCTAAATGTCAGTGATGGAAGTTTATAAATTGCCCTGCTCAGTCTGAGGCGGTGGATTTGTGTTGGGCATCATACAAGAGCGGATCATTTTATCTGGTTTATATGTGAATTTTATTTTCAGTGTTAGAAACAACTTGTTTTGGAGGTTGAAGAGAGGATTCATAGACTTGATTGCCATTGGACCTCAGGAAACTAAAGTGCATGTATAATATATATTTATTATTTTTTCACTGCAAAATAATTTCTTTTTAGCAGTTTTTCTGCCTGAGAACAATAATGAAATAATTATGACTAATCTACCATATTTTATTTTATTATAGAAAATTGAGAGAAAATGTCAGTATTAAATTAAACAAAAATGTTGCATCCTTCAAAATGTCAAACAACTTAGAGAAATGAAAACCTTTGTATATTGTATAGATAATTTATCCTGGGATAGAGCATAAGTAGCCATAATTACTCTTGATAACGATGAAAGTATGAAAATGGATGATTGAAACATGTGATAATCTTGGGGGAAAGAGGTTTTGTTGCACAAAGTATTCACCACATAGTGAGAAATATCAAAACCTAACCTTTTTCTGTAAGACAAAATTAGATTGCTCCTTGTCTGTTCCCTAATCTACAATGTATTGACATTACGTTAAATTAATTTCAAACATGCAATATTAAGGTGAACTTTACAAAGACATTGATTTTACATAGTTACATAGTTATTGATGTTGAAGAAAGATGTACATCAAGCTCAAGAAAAATGCCATTAAAGAAATTCCAATTCTATCTCTATTAGAGAAAACAATCTTTCCTAACTCTGAAAGGAATCCAGATTTCTTTTTGGATCAGCATATGAGAAGTCTATTTTCAGGGCCTGACTTACATCTCAGGAACTCCTAGTCAAGTCAAGGCTCAGTGTCATTAGCCCCACCCATAACCACACCCACACATTTCCTATGATCTTACCTATCCTCTTGTTCTCCATTACCTGGCATAAAAAATTCACTGCTACTATAAGTGACAAAGACAATAAAAAAATCTTAATCTCCAGGCTGCTATGCAGATCCCCAAAGCATTGCTACTCAACACATTAAGATGTTTATAGCATCCTAGGAGTAAAATAATAGCCAGTAAAATAATATGTAAACTAGTAAATAAAGTAGCCAGACAATAAAATATCAGCAAGTGTCTGCTGCATGGGCACTGGGAGTGCACATGCCACACCCAAAGCTCAGCATGGTAGGTGTGGCAAGAAAACTCAGGCACCCATCAAGCTGCCTACTCTGCCTAATGGTAAATCCAGCCCAGGAAAACTGCCACTTCATACTTTCTTTATATATGTTTTGTAAAATATTTCAAGAGATGATAATTCATATTTAAATATATTTGAAAAGGATAACTTTTGTTAAAAAAAGCATATGAACGTACATGTATATTTTTATGAGCCAGTCCATTACATTTCTTGACATAAACAACACCCTCACATTATTTTATAACTGGGGTGTACAACTTGAGGCCCTGCAGTTGTTGAGGACTACACTTCCCAAAACCTACTGTCAGCTGTTAAGATATGCATTGCAGTCTTCAACAGTTGGAGGACCTCAGATTGCCCACTGCTGCTTTAAATTTCATGGGAACAGTACAGAACACTCCTTCGGCCTCTGCATGCATGATCATGTGTCATTCTCTGACATGTTGACTTGCAATCGGGGAGTATTTTCAGCCAGAATATGCCAGGTAGTGACCTGGTACCTGTCAGAACCCAGTCCTCCAAGTTTGCTTCCATTCTGTTTATTTCTTCCTCAATGTAAACCCCTTCCAGGCACATCTCCATGCATGTGAGTTGTTTTTAATCCTGATTATTATTAATGTCTTGTGGAATTCCAGTGTTTGACCTGGCTAAGTAATCATTCTCTTGTTTTAGATCTGGAAGCCCTAGGTGTTGAGACACACCTCTAATGACAGTAGACAGAGTGGAAGGTGATTTCACTAGCAGGCCAGTCAATACTGAGGTTGTGAAGGCATAGCCACGGCAGACCCACACTGAACTACATCAAATATCAACCATTCACAGTGTTTATTAAGAGTGATCTGTATGGTAGTAGATTCATGAGTGACCAAGCCTGAATGCTTAGGAGACCCATCAAGTACTTTGATCTGCAGAGGATAAGTCATAAGCACCAACTGTATTTGGAGAAATGGATGCCAGCTATAAGTCAAATAAATTGCTCTAAGTGGAACAAGCTTAGACCCTTACTGCAAAGACAAAGAAAGAAAAAACTGAGCAGTCAAAACACTAGGACAGCCAGTCAAATGAGAAATGGTTTGCCATGTGTATACTGGTGTATACTGGTTTGAGCACAAACAGGCTAGGTATGGAGTAGGTGGCCACAGTATAAGCAGAGGTTCAAACTATGCCTCCGGGATCTCACTTCTGCAGGCAGTGCGATATGATCCATGCAGATTTCCATTGGTTCACTGAAGCCGTATGGGGCTAAGCCAGATATACCACCCCTGGTTGAGCAGGACACCGTGGAATAGTCTAGGTAAGTCAAGAAAGACAGTGTTCAAGCAAAGTGAAGGTACAAACCGAGGTTGCAACAGGCGGAGTTCAAGTGACGTCAAGGTAGAAGCCAAGGTCAAAACAGGTGGAATTCAAGCAATGTCAAGGTACAAGCTAAGGTCATCTGAGAATCAAACAAACAGGAAGCAGGAAACTGAGTCCTGAACACCAGGGCTAACAACTGAGCACTGGCTCAGTTGTTAGCCCTGGCTCTGGCTCCAATGGGGTTTAGTATTTGCCCAACACCTTTCACCACCTCTTCTGATGCAGCATGGTCAGGCCCCCTGCAGCTTTGTTACCTACTCTTCCCAGCATCACACCCCAGCTACTGACCTGGTGTTCTCAGTACTTCCTACCTGTATCCTCTGCATCTTCTTCATACTCATGAAAGATGTTCGTGCCATGTTGATGGACCCCACAGAGGTCTCCAAGGTGGAACTCTATAAGGATGCCCACTTGAAGCAACATTCCTCTCACATTCAGAAATTGGATCAGAAGCTTGACTCAATCTCATCTCTTCTACATCGCTTATAAGAGAGACATGATGCTTCTGGGCCCTCAACTGTTTCTCCTTTCATTACTCCATCCCACCCTCTTGGCCCTACTGGTACCCATAGTCCAAAACTTCCACTACCTAAAAGGTTTGATGGGAATCCTAGGGAACTTAGGGGCTTCTTGGAACAATGTGTCTTGTATTTTAGGAATCAGCTGCAGGTATTTGCTTACTATCCCCAACCATCCTTCTAATCACTTGCGTCATCCCGGGACCTTGTCTTGGTCTACATCTCAGCTCATAGTCTCTGCTTTTCTGAATTCTAGGGCTAGGGGTCTATTCATAGATTATGTTTTTGGCTTCACTCATGGGATTCCTTTGTGACCCAAGGAGTTCCCAGTACATATTTCTGCTATTGAAGGGGCTTCTCTTGGTGCTGGTTTTATAAATCAGTCATTTATAAATCAGTTGCATTTATCTATGTATTTTCTCATCAGGAATTTGCAGTGTTTCAAGTAAGCTCTTCTCCCTACAATCTAATGATTTTGGTTCACACTGACAGGCAAGCAGGTCATGTAGTGTCTTGGGGTACTACTTGGCAATGAACACTGTGCTTCTCACCTTTCTCTTGCTTCCTGTACATTACATGAACAACCTATACTTCCTGTCACTTATCAGGATTTCACCAATGTCTTTTGAAAGAAAAGAGCCGAGGACCTTTCTCCTCACTGTTTTTATAACTGCCTGATTGACCTCCTTCCCGGAGCTATGACTCCAAAGGGTCAAATATATCCATTATTGATCATGAAGACCAATGCCATGGAAGAATAAATTGTTGACAGCCTTTTCTGGGGTTCATTCAACCATCTTCCTCACTTGCTGGAGCAGTTTTCTTTTTCATTCAGAAGATAAAAATGCATGTTTTGATGCTGTATTGACTACAGGGGGCTGAACAAATTCACTAGATGCAACAGTTATCCTTTTATTTCCCTTCTTGCGGAATTATTCAATTGCATCTGCAGAGCAGAGATATTTAACATATCCAGGGTGCTTACAATCTCATCTGTGTGATAAAGTGGTATGAATGGAAAACCACATTCAATGCTTGTGCTGGGCATTACAAATATCTTGTCATGCTCTTTGGCCTTGTTATACCCCAATAGTATTTCAAAAGTTAGACAACAACATTTTTAAAGACCTTCTCATCACTTGTGAGACACAGCAATCAGAACACACCACATTTTAAAACACAGAGACACCTGCAAACACTTACCTGGACAACAAACACCTTCTCATTGGTCAGCACTCACCTCATCATCACACCTAGACAATGCCCTACCAGGTACTTAAAGGGACAGCTCACCACACTCACCTGTTGCTTGTTTTCCACTCAGGGAGAGATAGAGAGAAAGACAGAGAGATATAGAGAGAGATAGAGAGAGAACAATAAGTATGTTGGGATACTTATTGATGAGAAGGCTGAGGAGAAGGCGTGCAAGGGCGAGAGCTAGTGAACACCAGCAAGCCCCAGGCACACCTGATCAACAGCCTTCACCTGTTACAAGTGAGGAGACTCTGGCTCAAGAGCCACACAGGAGTCCATCCCCACCTGGAGGACAGAACCTGCCTGCAGATGTCCAGCTGCAGCAACAGGATGCTCCACAGCTGCCACAGGGACCCCTGCAGCAGTGGAGGATGTATAGATGACCACCAAGGCCCAGGGTATACCTCCCAAGGATCGTGTGTGTACCAACATCCAGGTATCAAACCTGTACAGTTAGAATGCTCATCTAGAATTGTCAAACCTTGTGGACAACACATGAGCAGGACAGTAGTGTTTCTAATGTATTATGATTTAGTTTCAAAGTACATTTAGTGTGCTCATGCAAGTGCCTACTGCATATAAGCAACATACTCAGAAAACACATGTACGTTCTAATTACTTTGAGACACAGTAAAGAAGAATCATCACTATTCAATCTGAGTCTGTATGAAGAAATGTTGGATTACACATGTGTCAATGCATAACCACACTCAAGGCTAGAGTATCCCCCATACATGGGAAGGCACGGCCCACATCATAGAAGCCCACTACTTGTTTGCCAGTGATGTATTCATGCAAACAGATGATGGCAGTGATACACTAATGTGTGTTGTGAGTGATAAGAGGTGATACAGGGGACATACTCCCACAGTGATTTCATGTCCACGGTTTCTGTGTTGCTCAGTATAATCAATATTCTGAGATTGCTTTAGTTTGACATATCACAGTACATGGGCTACATCAACAAACAACCAGACTAAGTGAACAAGTGTTATCACTGGTGAAGTCTGTTACAACCTTAGGAAAACAACAACAACTCAACGCACTGGAGAACCCAATGCTCACTCCAGGATTTCAATGTGTAGCACACACATTGAAATCCTAGAGTGAACATTGGGTTCTCCAGTAGGCTGTGACTCACACTCTTATAGTGAAATTGATTTACTGGAGAACCCAATGCTTACCAAAGGATTTCAATGTGTGTGCTATACATTGAAATCCTAAGGTGAACATTGTGTTCTCCAGTAAGTCAGTTCAATAACAGTGTAAATCAAAGACTATTTTGCTGCATGTTCCATCTGTCCTGCTTGTTAGTTATCTGCTAAGTCAAATAGCTGTTTGTTTGGTTAACCCCTTAAACACAACAATTGATGCAGACGAATGTTCAGTGTTGCACCAGTTGTTCTGCTAAGGGGTATGTTTTGTTGTTCAAATTCAACCCACATCACGCCATATAACACTGTCATGTTATATGGTTTCAGGAATGGATTGACAGTTGAATTTGTACAACGGTGTGTGTGTGTGTGTGTGTGAACCCATGATGTAACATCCTACAAACATGTTACCTAGGCAGAAACTGTGTTCACTGCATTATAATAATAATAATAATAATAACTAGTATTTATATAGCGCCTTTCTCCCAGTGGGACTCAAAGCGCTGTTAGCGCACGCTCTCGGAATTAACCAAATCGGCAGCTGAAATAATAGGTGTTATTATTACCCAATCAATGGTACTCATTTATCGACCTCGGAAGGATGCAGGGCTGAGTTGGCCCTGCTGGGATTCGAACCTGCAACCCTGAGGTTGAATAGGCTCCATAATCAGGGAATTTACCACTGAGCTATCTCACTGGCTACTGAGCTATCATTGCTTGCCACTGCATTGGAGACAACTCTGCCACCCAATCTATCACTAAACACAAAGCAGATCAGACAGAATTCCAAAGCACAGTTATTTTATTTATGGTACAAAGAACAACTTTGGATGTTTATTTCTTTTTCTTGGAGGGGACCTTTGACTGAGTGTGAGATGTTGATGCCCTGGCTGACTGCCTGCTCACCCTTTGCCCCCTAGGTGTAGCTTCAGGGGTCACACTGGAGGGAGTGGGGGTGCAGTGGACCCCTCTGTCGATCGCTGCTCCCTCTCAACCTGTAGGTTCTCCCTGCGAATGTGGTCTCTCAACTCCATCAGCACCTGGCCAATTATGTCCATCATCCCTGTGTGGTACTGATAGAGTTGAGTGTTGACCCTGGTCAGTTCAACCTCCAGGGCATGTATGCGATCCTCTATCCTTGAGGTGTTCCTCTGGGATTCCCTTCTGCTCCTTGAGATGTTGTGATCAGTACTGCGGCATGCTCGGAGTAGCCTCCTCTGAAGCACCATGCACTCCACCTCCATCCCCGTGATGCGTGCAATGGTGGAGGTGGATGTGCCTGGTGACTCTGCTGGTGGTGTTGCCCCTGGGTGTGAGTCTTCTGCTGCAGAGGATGCTGGTGCTAAGTCCTCTGCTGCTGTGGATGCTGCTGGGTCCTCTGCTGCTGCTGTGGCTGCTGAGTCCTCTGTTGCTGTTGTGGCTTTTGAGCCCTCTGCTGCTGCTGTGGCTGCTGAGTCCTCTGCTGCTGTTGTGGCTGCTGAGTCCTCTGCTTCTGTTGTGGCTGCTGAGTCCTCTGCTGCTGTTGTGGCTGCTGAGTCCTCTGCTGCTGTTGTGGCTGCTGAGTCCTCTGCTGCAGCTGTGGCTGCCGAGTCCCCTGCTGCAACTGTGGCTGCTGAGTCCTCTGCTGCAACTGTGGCTGCTGAGTCCTCTGCTGCAACTGTGGCTGCTGAGTCCTCTGCTGCTGCTGCTGAGTCCTCTGCTGCTGCTGCCGCTGTGACAGCTGGTGAAGTGGCTGCTGCAGATGATGGGTATAGACCCACCACATCAATTGACCACAGCTGCCCATTGATGTGTCTGGTGACTCTGCCGGTGGTTTTGCCTCTGGGTGTGAGTCTTCTGCTGCTGAGGATGCTGGTGCTAAGTCCTCTGCTGCTGTGGATGCTGCTGCTGGGTCCTCTGCTGCTGCTGTGGCTGCTGAGTCCTCTGCTGTTGTTGTGGTTTTTGAGCCCTCTGCTGCTGCTGTGGCTGCTGAGCCCTCTGCTGCTGCTGTGGCTGCTGAGTCCTCTGCTGCTGCTGTGGCTGCTGAGTCCTCTGCTGCAGCTGACTCAGACTGTGTGGGAGGAGATGAGGATGGTGGGTATGGTGACCACTGGCTGTACCACTACAGACCTCCACAGGCCCCGCTGTGCTGGAGGCCCGTAAGCTGTGTGGAGAAAGGAGATGGTGTGATTAGTAAAGGTAGCCATGATAGGATTAAAGGGATAATAATACTTCAAATGTAAGAAGAAAAATATTTTTGGGGCGTTTATTCCCCTGAGTAAAGCTAGGGTACAACCACTGCTGAAAGGTGTTTTATCCCAAAGTTATTACAGCTGAAATTTGAATTTTTTAGGTGCAATCTCACAGTGGCCATAAATTGTACAGTGGCGCTGTTGCTACACCATCCTATGGAGATTAATGGTCCCGGGACCAGAGGTGTCCATAGGATGGTGTAGCAACAGCCCCACTGTACAATTTCAGGCCACTGTGAGATTGCACCAATTAAATTCAATTTTCAGCTGTAATAAATTTGGAATGAAAAACTTTCAGCAGTTGGAGTACTATTGTCTTACTCAGGGGGATGAACCCTACAGAATGTGTTTCTTTTTTTACATTTGAAGTATTACTATCCCTTTAACGGGATAGCGATGGTTAATTTCACCTAGATGTCATATTGTAGGCATTGGAATAAGATGTGGATCGATGTTAGTCCTATCCCTCAAACCCTCATGGTTAGGCAGATATTGCTCTATGTGACAGATGGAAATTTCACACATTTGACCACACGGAGGCTCTTCAGCTGCATCAAAAATGCTCCATTTAAAGATTAATACTTCATTGAGATGTTCCACAGAGTGGGCTGGCAATCCAGGCACACTTATTAGACCATTCCAGTAAAGTGGTTATCTCTAAATGGTGCAATTTTGGCTCTGCTGAAGAGTCTCTGTGTGGTCAAATGAATGAAATCTCCATCTGTCACACAGAGCAATATCTGTCTAACCATGGGGGTTTGAGGGATAGGACTAACATCAATCCACCTCTTTTTCCAATGCCTACAATATTACATCAAAGTGAAATTAACCATTGCTATCCAGTCCATGATACACAGAAATAAAAATGGTCTGATATGTATGTGTGTATGTACCTTTCATATGTGTACAAACATATCCTTACAAGGTATGAACCCAGAGATCCGTTCAGTACATGTGATTGCCTTACTGGCTATATATGTGCACCCATGACAAACTAACTTTTATTGATAAAACTAGCAATGTGGGACGGCGTTGCCCGTCATATTATTTAGACAGAGAGACATTGTGCGAAACAGAAATATGCAGTGTTACAGACACGCACTTAAAGAGAGACACACATATACATGGACGTATGTCACATATGTAGACAGTGTGTGACAGACGCAGTGGTGATGTAGATATGCTGATAAGATTTGTAAAAAATGTTTTAATTGCAGCTCTTCAACTTGATGAATAAGACCCTGTATCCTTACAGTTGAAGTGAGTGTGCTGTGTTACTTGGTGAATAAGGCCCGGTATCCTTACAGTTGTAGTGAGTGTGCTGTGTTACTTGATGAATAAGGCCCTGTATCCTTACAGTTGAAGTGAGTGTGCTGTGTTACTTGGTGAATAAGGCCCTGTATCCTTACAGCTGAAGTGAGTGTGCTATGTTACTTGATGAATAAGGCCCTGTATCCTTACAGCTGAAGTGAGTGTGCTGTGTTACTTGATGAATAAGGCCCTGTATCCTTACAGTTGAAGTGAGTGTGCTGTGTTACTTGGTGAATAAGGCCCTGTATCCTTACAGCTGAAGTGAGTGTGCTGTGTTATTTGATCAATAAGGCCCTGTATCCTTACAGCTGAAGTGAGTGTTCTGTGTTACTTGATGAATAAGGCCCTGTATCCTTACAGTTGAAGTGAGTGTGCTGTGTTACTTGGTGAATAAGGCCCTGTATCGTTACAGTTGAAGTGAGTGTGCTGTGTTACTTGGTGAATACGGCCCTGTATCCTTACAGTTGAAGTCAGTGTGCTGTGTTACTTGATGAATACGGCCCTGTATCCTTACAGTTGAAGTCAGTGTGCTGTGTTACTTGATGAATAAGGCCCTGTATCCTTACAGTTGAAGTCAGTGTGCTGTGTTACTTGATGAATAAGGCCCTGCATCCTTACAGTTGAAGTCAGTGTGCTGTGTTACTTGATGAATAAGGCCCTGCATCCTTACAGTTGAAGTGAGTGTGCTGTGTTACTTGATGAATAAGGCCCTGTATCCTTACAGTTGAAGTGAGTGTGCTGTGTTACTTGATGAATAAGGTCCTGCATCCTTACAGCTGAAGTCAGTGTGCTGTGTTACTTGATGAATAAGGCCCTGTATCCTTACAGTTGAAGTCAGTGTGCTGTGTTACTTGTAGAAGGTCACAGTGAAAAGATGTTTGTGAGTAAAGGAATAATTTAGATTACAGCAGTGGATACTGCAGTACATTTGAAGAAATAGGTTGGCAGACAGAGGGTTAAGTGACAGATGCAGTGATAGATAATGTAATAGTGATGTGGGAGTAAAATGGCGAGATTGGGACTATGGATGAATGGCAAGGGGATAGGTGAGTGGGGGTGACAAGGGAGGAGGAGATGAGAGATTGAGGAGAAGAGGGACAGTGAAGTGTTACAGTAAAGTAATGGGTGAGGGGGAGAAATGACTATATATAGACAGTGAAGTAGACATGAAATACAGCGCTGTAGGGTTACTGCATTATACAGACATAGTGTAGCAGTTGGTTGGAGTGAAGCACTTTAACTCTGAGTGTGAGAGAGGTACACAACACATTGCTGTGTAATGAGTTGTTTAGTCCTCTGGCAGTGAAAGGAATATGTGACACATGTTGGGCACTCCTTGCATTAGTGGGCCGTGGTGGTCACCTGGGACAGAACCGTATTATTTGTCCATGGGCCGTAGGCAAGGGATCAATAGAGGGACCCCTAACAGCTAATAGGCTTCAAAACAGGAAGGCTCATATACTAAGGAAAGTGGTGTAATTTTGTAGAAAAGTAACAGCAGCACAGGGAACAATACCCATTTATTTAAATGGGCATTTTAACGTCTTCAACGCTAGAGAGGTCAGCAAAGCATTGTATTTGTTCTGTATGGTACAGATGAATTGTTCCTCTTTGTGTTAGTGCATCAGCCTCACAGATCACAGTGCGCAGTCAGCTGATGCAAGAGCCAAAAGTATAAATGGGTTTAAATTAATGGGGTAAGAGTATAACTGTATGGGCCTTATGTATCAAGATAAAGGGTGCAACTCCAAAAAAACTGACACCATAGGGTTGAATTGAAAATTCAGGAAAATCGTGTTGACATAAATGGGGCTTTAACCCCTTGAGTGCTACAATGGTCCCCAATGCGTTGCTTTGGCAATGCGTTTGCATTGTTTGTAGCATTCATGGAATTAATATTCTCATTGAAATCAATGGACATTTTCAAAGAAATCAGTTTAACCCTGTGGGCCACTTGTGAGGAAAGAGTGGGCTGCACAATACCCAAATGTTGAAGCTTTCCAAACAGATATTAACCCTTTGAGTGACAGAGGTACGCAGAGGAATGTGCTGCATATCATCTCTGGTACTCCAAGGGTTAATGGGCTTAACCCTCTGAGTGCCAGAGAGGTATCCAAGGCATTGCAACAGCACTCAAATGGTTAAATTGAAACAAAGTGAGTCCATCAGCCCCAGTTCTTAGCATGGAAACTGAAGATCTGTGTGTTCTAACCTATTCCCCAGCTGACTCTGAGTGTCCCAGTGTGTCTTTGAAAGAAGTGATCAATGTGTGGCTCCCCAGCAAAATGGGAGCTGCTGGTTGGTGGGTTATAGTATTGTGCCATGAGTTGTTTACTGTAGGAGTTGTAAGTCGAGAGAAGTGATGTAGCAGTAGGTGAGTTGTGGAGGAGAGGGCTAACCCTCTGACTGCCAGAGGGGTACACATTGCAATGTATGCGTACCCCTCTGACACTCAAAGGGTTAAGGTAGGCTGACCAGATCTCACATTTAACCAGGGACACATAGGAAATAGCCATTTTGCAGTACTTCACTGAAATGAAAGCAGTCCTGCAGTATGCATTTTTCCTATGCTTCCCCGGTTAAAGGTGAGGTCTGGTCAGCCTAGGTTAAGACTGATGTTGGGGGGCAGGCTAACTGTTCCTTACAGCCGCCCCTGGGTGTGTGTGGCAGGGGACGCAGGTTTTCTCTCTTATATATATATACACTACCAATGTGGGACAGTGTTGGGCGCACGTGTGTGAAATGTAGACACACTGATAAACACAGACATATGCAACACGCAGGCAGACACATACACACAGTGAGAGGCAGAGACATGCACACACATACCGGAGATGCACACAAATATGTAACAGAGATGTACACACACACACACACACACACACACACACGCAACATATATGCGCAGAAACACATGCGTGCATGAGTTGTATACCCCTCTGGCACTCAAACGGTTAATGTATAGAGAGGCATGTCAGAGATAAATAGCAGTGGGAAGTGTATTCATACCTGGGAACATTGACTTGTGGAGTCCCTGGAAGGGAGTTATGTGGTGCTGATGTGGAGAGAGCAATCTGGGTTAAAAGTGGGCGGGACTTAATTGTGAGCAGGGGAGGGGCTTAACATAAATGTGGAAAAGTGTTAGTAATAGGCTGGGGAAGGAGGAGAAGTGGGAGGGGAATGCAAGTTTACAGTGTGAGGGGGTTGAACACACTCCCTGAGGGGTAAAACTTGATACACAACCCTGTGGCAGTCAGTGGGTTAAGTGTGAATCTGATGGCTGTCTGTCTTGTGTTTTGCATGGCAAATGATGACAGTGAAGAAGTAATTCAGCAATGAGGGCCTATTTTAACCCTCTGAGTGCCATTTTGTTCCCCTGGTGCTGTAGCACCCTTCAGTAGCTGTAGTACAGGTCCTGCTGAGGCCACTGGGAGTCAGGGTGAGTGACTATGTGTCAGCCATATTTCTTTCTGGCTTTTTGTGTGTTTGGTGCTGTGTGAGTGTGTATGTAATACCTGGGAACTTTTACTTGTGGAGTCCCTGAAAGAGAGTTATGTGGTGCTGATGTGGAGAGAGCAATGGGGCAATTTGGGTTAAAAGTAGGTGGGGCTTAATCGTGAGTAGGGGCGGGGCTTAAGAGAAATGTGGAAAAGTGTTAGTAATAGGCTGGGGAAGGAGGAGAAGTAGGAGAGAAATGCAAGTTTACAGTGTGAGGGGTTTGAACACACTCCCTGAGGGGTAAAGCTTGATACACAACCCTGTGGCAGTCAGTGGGTTAAGTGTGAATCTGATGGCTGTCTGTCCTGTGTCTTGCATGGAAAATGATGACAGTGAAGAAATAATTGAGCAATGAGGACCTACCTTAACCCTTTGAGTGCCATTTTGTTCCTCAGTGGCTGTAGTACAGGTCCTGCTGAGGCCACTGGGAGTCAGGGTGAGTGACTGTGTGTCAGCCATATTTCTTTCTGGCTTTTGTGTGTGTGAGTGGGGCATGTGTGTGTGTGTGTGTGGTGCTGTGTGAGTGGGGCATGTGTGTGTTTGTCTGTGGTGCAGGAGCAAGTGGCGGCCATATTGTTTCTTTCTGACTTTGATAGTGGTGGGCGGGCTGCATAGTGGGGGTGGGCCAACTCCCTTCGGCCACTGCAATTGGTGTGAAAATCACACCCCCATTGAATCACCCAATGGGAACAGTAACACCTCCTTATTGCCACCCCTGGGTGTGTGTATCTCCTGAGGAGACATAAATTATGCAATGAGCCTTTCTCTTTTATATATATAGATAAATGAAAACATACCTCGTATATCCCATGTAAGTAGGGTGGGATATACTAGGTATGCGTATTTTGACGATATCAATAATAGTTAGTTTGTGATGGGTGCACATATATGGCCAGTAAGGCAATCACACGTACTGAACTGATCTCTGGGTTCACATCTTGTTGGGACATACTTGTACCCAGTTGAAAGGTACATATCCACATACCTATCTGAACGTTTTTCTTTGTGTACATATAATTTTTGAACAGATCTGCAATGTGATTCAAGTGGTATTCATCCCTATGTTATCAGTTTATACTGTACAATGAAAGATTTTGTATTATTTTACATGTCACTCTCTGGTTGTCATGATGGTATCCTATGCATTACATTGCGATGCATGGGATACCACCCTGGCAATCAGAGATCGATGTACTTCACAGGATCCTGTGCATGAGGTCTGTTCCAGTTGAATCTTGAAGGGCAACAATCAAGCCAGTATAGATGGATATCTTTGACTGAGGCCTATGTTTTTTTCTGGATGTTTTTTTCTGGATGAGCCCATCCATCCTTCTGAGTGAGGCAGCCGTACTCAATCAGACATATCCATCATTCATGGCCTGTTGTTAGTCAAACTACAATGGTTCATATTTGGTTTCCATGTTTATCCTGCAAGTAGTGGCTGGTGTTCCATCCATGCATGGCATCAGCACTCCTGAGGATCCATGTGGGAATCAAATGTGAGATATGTCATTTCAAGTTATAGTAAATTATTGCATACACAACACCAAGGCCTACTTTCTCACCTTTAATTCTGTGGCATAGTTTTAGGCCTGTGTGTTGCACATACAACCAGTTATTCTCAGTGGCACTGTGATGTATGACCTGATCCAACCTTTTTGTGATTCAGTAAGTGGTGAAGTAGATTTGATGAACTGAACATGATGATGACTACTCCAGTGATCTAATTTCCCCCTTTGCAATGTTTTCTATGGAGTCTATACAATGTGACCTTAGCAACTTGATTCATGTTACTGAATATTCTCCATAGAGATTGGTAAATTGTCACCCATCGCCTCCGCTGCTGCCCTGGAGCTGGGAGCACAGGCAGGCTGTGAGCCATCCGGAGCTCCCTGCTCTGGATCAGCCTGTGTGTAAGGGCTTTGTAACTAGTGAAACTATAATTTAGAACTTTTTCTTGTGAGTAAAACAAGAATAATTCCACTGCTGGCATATGCTTCATTCACAAATCATTACGGCACAAATTTATTTATTTTTTGTGTATTATTTTTTTTTTTTAAAGTTTGGATTTCAACAATTTCTGTGACATGGTGGCTCTAAGGGTATTACTTTCTAGGTAGATCTTTAGAGATGCATATTAATGTGTTATTATTGTTATTATCCTATAACAAAGTCCTAGAATGCGTTGGTCACTGTGTGCGTAACCGCTCATGTGCAGTGGGACTCGCAGAACGGGCTGATCCTGAGAGGAGAGCTCCGGAAGGCTGACAGCCTGTCTGTGCTCCCGGCTCCGGGGGAGAGGCAGCGGAGGCTGCTGGGTGACAGACTGTCACCCAGCTCCTCCGCTGCTGCCCTGGAGCCGGGATGGCAGACAGGCAGTGAGCCATCCAGAGCTCTCCACTCCGGATCAGCCCGTGTGTACGGGCTTTGTAACTAGTGATCTTATAAAATTGTAGATGTGAAATATGTGATATCCCTAAGGGGTTCACAAACCTTTTCTCATCACTATACATCAATCAGAATGTAATACAAAATGTTTTTCAAATCTTGGAAAGTTGGGAAAGATATATTTTTATCAAACCAAATGCCAGTTGCTACCCTTCCGTTCAAACTGTATCTATGGTTGCTGACTTTTATGTAAGTCTATAAGGAAGGAGCCACAGTGGAGTACTGAAGAATGAACTCTAATAGTACCCAGCTAACTCCAAAAAAGACAGAACCTGAGTTTTTGTCTTGGAAACTGGTAATTCTATCTGGGCTCCAACTTTGCTGCCTATGGGTCTTATGATTCCACTTTTCCACTAAGTAGCCCAGATATTTGGTCTCTGCTGGAATTTACAAAGGGTGGTGTCAGGCTACTAACTTATGCTTGAGGCTGAAGAATTTAGAGCATTGATCGGGTACATTGGCAGATACTGATGTGTCCTTGCTGTGGCCTAAGCTGAGAGTAAAGGTGGTGACCAAAAGGTCAAGTATCCAACCCCAGATTAACCATAAGCCAAATCTGGATGAACACACCAGCAGTCTGCATAGATGTAACACTGAATCCAATGGTAATGAATTATTTGATACAATTCACAGAGTGAAAGCCAAGCCATGAAAGCGGTAGAGGTAAGTGTCTTAACATAAGAGGCTACTGCCTATGTGATGGAGTGATTTTGGTGTCTATAACACACTGGAATAAATATCTGGCTCTAGTGATGTGCAAAGACAAATATGCTCAGGTAGCTCAAAGAATGGGTGCATACCTGTGAGAGAGGTAGGTATAAAAGCAGGAGATCAACCAATGGAGGAAGGGAGAGGTAGATGCCACAATGGAACAGCTAACACAGATGTCAATCCATGACAGTTCTCTGGATCATGAACACCTACAGACGAAATCCAGGAACTTTGAAGAAGCTTATAGTTTGAAGAAACCCATAGATTCATTGTGAGTCCAAGTTTTATGGATCTATATTCATGATAACTATCCAGCAGTACTGGAGTTGGAGGCCTAGTGTTATGGTTCAGTACACTCAGAAACGGTAGATGTTGGTAAAAAACACTATTTTATTTAAAGCACACAAGGAATAACGTAACCCTCACGGGTCCAGCATATAGCACATAAATAACTGACACAGGACAGGTTACATTAGCAAGTTTAACCCACACGGGTCCAGTATGTACAACAGAATACAATACTGACAGAGGTCAGGTAAATATGATTGATACAGTGTAATAGAGTCCAGAGATGCCAGTGACGCCACTGACTCAGTTGCCCAGGTAAGCGGAGGCCCAATGTCGCCTAAAGACAGAGACAGCGACAGTGACAGGATGGCAGCAAAGAGCAGGCAAGATCACCTGGGCGGGAGGTTGCAACAGTGGATGCCCACCGGAGACTACAACAGCATGAGTCAGTGCTCGTGCCAGGAACGTATGCCCAACTGAGACTATCCACCACCGTGTGCCCGTGCTACCCCCGAAGGGGTTAATGTATGCTATGGTCTTAATGTGGAAGGCAACCGGAAGCGCCCAACTGAACCAAGAGCGGAAGACCAAGTGAACAAATATACCGGTGATGAGGATGACAGTGGTGAAACAAGTAGAGGCACAAGGCACCACCCCAGGAGGGGATAATGAACGCTATGGTCAGCATACTGAAGGCAACCGGATGTGTCCAACTGAACCCAAGAGCGGAAGACCAAGCAATCAAGTGAACGGTGTGGAGGATTAATGGCACAATGAGACTCAAACCTACAGACGTGACTACCAACGGTAACGGAGTACCATAGCTCTGTGGTGCACGATAACGTGAGTGAAGTGCACAGATGACAGCAACAGGCACTGACAGGATCTTCACCCAGCCGGGCATGGAAGAAGCAGGAGCTACAGCCAAATCGATTCGGTACACGGAGCAGGAATGTCAGCCAAGCCAGGTCGGTACACGGAGCAGGGTCGTCGGTCAGCCAGGCCGGGTTAGAACAGGAAGCAGGAACATCAGCCAATCTGAATCGGTACACAGAAGCAGGAACAGTAGCTAATAGTGTAGTCAGGCAGTCCGGGTCATACACTTGTATCAAACAAACGGAACAAGCGCTAGGCATCAGGTACACCACGAAAGGGCAACCCCTAAGTGACAGCCCAGAGTATATAAAGGCTGTCACTGGGAGGAGCTGTACAGCGCAGCCAATGAAAAGCACCAGGAAATAAGTCTGTCAAAATGTCGCTAGAATCACGGGCGCTGTGATACCTAGGAGTCATGTAGAACTGATTTTTAACAACTGGTCTATGTTTGGCGAAAGGAACTGGACATCTTCCTAGTTAGGGGCAGGGCTAAAGAATAGGTGACAGAAGTGATTCTATAAACAACTTAAATAGGCCCATTATATCACCGGCCCAGTTTGTAGGATGGATGTTTGAGAAACAAATTCTGTGTAGATAGCCAGACCTTATATCCTTGCTAAAACCTAGATTCAAGACCTTATTTCATGTCTTATACTGCTTCATAGTTCTTTTGATACAATTCTGAACCGCAGACCATTTGCTGTGGAAGCTGCCAACCATGAAATATGCAAGCAGCACTACTGGATGGGTCCGAGGATGGAAACCCAGGGCTGCAAACAAATGGAGAACTCCTGTTGATATTGGGATATAGATTACTGAATTCTGCTAAAGGCAACAGGTCTGCCCAATGTTAGTTTTGTGAGTTGGCATAGTGGCATAGGAATATTTCCAGTGATTAGTCCTCAGTCTCACCATTCGATTGTGGATGGTAAAAAAGGAAGTGTAAATTGATGCTCAAAGTATTGCAAAAAGCCTGCCAAAAATGGAAGACAAATTGTGTACTCCTACCAGAGATAATCTGTTGAGGTAAACCATGTAGGCGAAAAATCTCTTTGATAAATATAAATCTGCCAAGACTTGTGCCTTAGGCAGCCCCTGAACTTCTGTGTTTCTTAATAAATATTAGCTAAAGTAGAAACTGTATTTTTCATAGAGGTATAAAACTTTAGATACCACATAGTAACTCCTAAACCTAAAAATGTGGGGGAAAAGCTAGCAAGTTTCCTGATCTCCGGGCATACTTCTTGAACTATTCTTGTAAAGAAACAATCTGACACAAGGTAGCAGAAGATAATTCTGCTACAAAGCAATTTTTGGTTTTATCAGCTCTGAAGCACCTGAAGATAGGTGTGCGGGAGCATCAACGACTGTATTCTTGGTCCCTAGTTGGTAAGCGATCACAGAGTTAAACTGGATTAAGAATAACACCCTCCTAATCTGTTTTTGGTTCAAGCAGTGAGCCTTTTTCAGAAACTGCACATTCTTGTGATCGACTAGTATAGTGAACTGCACAGGGATGCCTTCAAGAACATATCTCCATTCCTTGAGCACCAGCTTGTTCTTCAGGCGTTCCTGATTTCCCCACATCATAATATATCTAAACCTGATAAAACTGTTTGGAGAATTAGGAACAAGGGTACAATAGATTATTATGTTCATGTCTAAAATGGTATAGAGAGGTTGGGATAATGTAAAACAAGAGCAGAGGTAAAAAGGTACTTAAGTTTCTCAAATGCCCTCAAAGCTTCCAGAGGTCAGTGTTTTGGATCTGCGCCTTTCCAAGTGAGTGCAGTTATATGTACTGCCACTTTGAAAAGATTGTGGATAAACAACCTGAATTAATTTGCGAACCCTAGAAAACATTATACGACTCATAGGGTAGTTGGATGAGACCAAGAAGTAACAGACGACAGTTTAACAGGATCCATTTAGAGTCCAGTCCGAGAAAGCAGGCACCCCAGAAAGGTCAAGTGCTCTTTTGGGAACTCACATTTCTCTATTTTGGCATACAAGTGATATTCAGGAAGATGTTGCAGAATGGCTCAAACCTAAGCACAATGTCGTTCTGGGGTCGGAAAGAAAATCAGAATATCATCCAGATAGACAACCACATAGGACAATAGCTTACCACGAAATATCTCACTAACAAAATTCTGGAACATTACACAATCCACAGGGAATCACAAGATATTCATAATTTCCATATCTGGCATTGAATTAGGTCTCCATTCAACCCCAAGACCCCACGTAAGTCTAACTTGTTCAAGACCGTGGCTCCTTGAAGCAATTCAGTGTGGGAATAAGAGGTAGGGGTTACCTATTCTTAACTGTGATCCTGTTGAGCTCCCGGTAGTCTACACAAGGCCCAGGGTTCCATTCTTTTTAGCTACAAAAAATAATCCAGCTCGGGCTGGTGAGGAGGACGGCACGGTAAACCCCTTAGTTAGATTCTCTTTGATGTATTTGATTAGGGCTGAATGGAACATTTAGAGAGGTCTCATTGCATTGCTTGGCTATCTGTTGACCTCTCTGGCATTCAAAGCGTAATTGAATGCCAGAGGATTGTGCAACTCATCAGGAACCAATGTTCTACACACGGCTCTGGAACTCAAATGGTTTTAAATCCCTATTTAAATTAACTGAATTTTTATTTGCATGGAAAATGCTATGAAAATGCAGCTAAAATCTGTGTCTTTTTCTGTATGATTTCATTGCTACAGAACTGTTGCCTATGCTGGGGACATACAGACCGTGGTCCATTTACTGCCCTTGGACATTGTCAATTTCGCCCCCTTTGCAAATTTATTTAAATCACTAAATGTGGCCCTCTGTAATACCTAACTATAATTTTTTCTTGATCTTTAAAGGGATAGTAATGTTTCATAATAAAAGCAGTTCTAATTAATCATCATAGTATTTGGACTTTGGAGAGTGTTATTTCAATTCTGTCAGAGTTGTAGTACAAGAGGAATACAATGACAAAGTATCCCCCTCCCATCCCTTTTACTGATGTAACACTGCTCAGCCAGATCAGAAGGGAGGTGCCCAGGTAGATTGCAGAGATTGCAATTAAGATAAGGGAAAAACCTGAAAAACTTGTCAAGGGGGGCAGGACTTTCATTGTTCTCACAGGAAGAAGATTGTCCCCTTCTGTTATCTGTCTGGTCTATGGACTGCATTCCACATCTGAGAAGAGATGGCTTACACTAGGTAAAAGGGGCGGGAGGGGAAACTTTGCTTGTGAATATCTCTCAAACCATAAAGGTTTGAGAGATAAGACTTATAGTGTGTCACCTTCCGCCGCCGCCGATCTGTCCCTGGCCACAGTCAGGTCTCCGCTTCAGTACTTGTTTCGGCGCATGCACGTGTTGTTCCGGCTTCCTCAGCCGACGCGCATGTGCCCATGTTGGTGTCCGCTGCGTGCGTTTTCAATGTTTATTGGCTGCCTCTGCTATTTCTCTCCCATTGGGCACAGTGTCATAGCCCAATGGGAGTGTGGTTTGTGTATTGCCCATTGGACATACTAAGGGCAGTCGGTCATAGCCTGTCCTGATTGGGCTTGGTTTAGTAGCCCATTTGGACTTGGATCTGCCTCCTTCTTCCATTGGAGGGATACTGTATAAATCACTGGTCACCCCCCTCTGTCTTTGCCCGTTCCACAAGCTTATTCAGTTTGATCCTTTGTATTGCTGTTATCTGAAACCCTGACCTGGCTTGTCTGACCACCGCTGCTCTCTGAAACCCTGATCTGGCTTGTCTGACCACCGCTGCTCTCTGAAACCCTAACCTGGCTTGTATGACCACCGCTGCTCTCTGAAACCCGGACCTGACTTGTCTGACCACCGCAGCTCTTTGAAACCCTGACCTGGCTTGTCTGACCACTGCTGCTCTCTGAAACCCTGACCTGGCTTGTCTGCACCGCTACTCTCTGAAACCCTGACCTGGCTTGTCTGACCACCGCTGATCTCTGGAACCCTGACCTGGCTTGTCTGACCACCGCTGATCTCTGGAACCCTGACCTGGCTTGTCTGATCACCGCTGCTCTCTGGAACCCTGACCTGGCTTGTCTGATCACCGCTACTCTCTGAAACCCTGACCTGGCTTGTCTGACCACCGCTGATCTCTGGAACCCTGGCCTGGCTTGTCTGACCACCGCTGCTCTCTGGAACCCTGACCTGGCTTGTCTGACCACCGCTGCTCTCTGGAACCCTGACCTGGCTTGTCTGACCACCGCTGCTCTCTGGAACCCTGACCTGGCTTGTCTAGGCACCGCTGTTCATTGCTATTCCTTGATTGTCTGTTCCTCCCTCCGCTGGCCTCCTGTTCCTGGTTCACACGGTTCCCAGTTACTCCCATCCTAGTTGCACCCCGGCTCAACTGGGGTGGAACAATCTGGTTTCGCGACCAGCACCTTTATCCAGCTTCAGATGCAGCAAGGGAGTACCTGGCATGCCGTCCACGCACCCAAGCATCGCACTCTAGAGTCGAACCCAAGCACCAACCAGTACCTAGGCTGTGAGGGTCCCTACTCCCCCGTTGGTGACATATTGTTCTTCATGTTTTTTTAATGCCTACAAAATAAAATAAAGATAAAATGAAGTATTACTATCCCTTTAAGGAGTCAAAGGGTTCTATTTAATAAACTGCACCTAAAAACCACAGAGCATATAGGTACAGCACATAATTTACTATTGGATTTAGCGCTAGCTATGCTTTTATTTAAGAGCTAAATAATCTGCATTTGCAGAAATACATAGAGCTTTAGATGACTCAGACATTTTATTAACATTGCTAAATTTTGTTAGCGGCAAGTAGAAGTTTTATTGCTTTCTTTTTTTTTTTTTTTTTTACAAACGTATTTGTTTTATTAGCATTCATAATTTTCTTTGGAACAATGTATATTTTTATTCATATTGCTCATTTTTTAGAAGCATTGTCAAATTAATTAGTAATACCATTTTTTCTATAAGTTATGCAAACATTTTTAGGTGCAAAATTTTTTTTCTATAATTATTAAATATGACAAATGCAGTCAGAATCAATATTTGTTTTACTCTGCTTATTTAAAGGGATAGTACTGCTTGAAAATAATTTTATTTTATATTGTAGCCCTTAAAAAACCATTAAAAATGATATAAGTCTTTTCTCCCAAACCTTTACGGTTTGGGAGATATTAGCAAGTAAAGTTAATAATAATAAAAGTAAAGTTCCCTTTTCCTGGCTGTTTTAGCCAAGTCTGCCATCTAGTGGACAGATTTGGAATCCAGTCCACAGATCAGCCGGCAGCTGTTTAGCAGTGCCGAGATCGATTTATAAAAAGAACTACTTCATTGGAACTGTACAAAGTGTGCCTGGCTTGCAAGCACATTTTGTAGACCATTCCAATGAAGAAATTCTTTTAAAGATGGTGATCTCAGCACTTCTGAAGAGCCGCGGCCGGTCTGCGGACTGGATTCCAAATCTGAAGGCTTGAGCAGTGACGTCACTCCAGGGGAAACTTTACTTGCTAATATCTCCCAAACCATAAAGGTTTGGGAGATAAGACTTATATCATTTTTAATGTTTTTTTAAGTGCTACAATATAAAATGAAATTATTTTCAAGCAATACTATCCCTTTAAAGCCATAGCACACACATTCCGGAGTGTGTTGTTCACCCCCCGGTCCTGAAAGAGTTAATGCAGGATGTTTTTAAAACACACACACAGCAGAGTTACACCGATTCCTGACTAGACCTGCAGTATGACATTTCCAGAAGTGTCTTGCATTAAAGGGATAGTAATGCTCTTTAGAAATCTTTCGCTGAGTCTTCTGTACATTAATAGTAACATATGTCTCAGATATTACTTTTGTGCATACCTGGGAACTTGTTTCTGTCCTCCCTGGTGGGGGAGGCTTGTGGTGCCATCCAGGTAGACAAATTATGAGATTTGCCTCAAAAGGGGGCAGGGCTTAATTGTGACACTATAGGCAATAGGCTGGGGAAGGAGGAGAAATGGGCAGGAGTGGGTGGAACTGATAGGGAAGGAGCATATATATTGGTAGAGTGTATTAAGAAACTGCCCACACCCTGGATAATCAGTCAAACCTGGAGAGTGCCCAGCTATGCTTTTGTGTAATTCAAGTTATTCAGCGCTAAAGATCCCCCACCCGCCCCTTTCTGGCTGCCTACATCTGAATCTCAGATCTGGTCGTGTGACTCAACAGCTGTAACGAGGGACAAACTTCAGTAAGTATAAGGGAAATCCTGCCAGACCTTGACAAAAGAAGGCAGGATTTCCCATTGCTTACTGAAGATTGTCCCTCGCTGCAGCCATCCTGACCAGCCTGCAGCTTCAGAGTGACGAGTCAAGGAGGAGTGGGTGGGGGATCATTAGCGCTGAATAGCTTTTGAACTACACACAAGTAAGATTTTAGACAGCGCAATGTGTTACTACTAGTTGAGAAACCCGTGTTCACGGGCCACAGTGCCACCCAGCAACCTCAGCTGGTGGCCGCGCTGCAGTCATGCGCAGTACTGACTGCCTGAACGCCCCACTCCGTTATCAGCTACGGCGCAGGCAGTCTCTACTCTGCATGACGGCTTCTGAGAAACATCCTTTTAATAAACAGAAGACTCGGCGAAAGATTTGTAAAGAGACATTACAATCTGCTTAACCCTTTGAGTGCCACAGAGGTAGCTAATGTATTCCGGCACTCAAACGGTTAAAGTAATTATATGGTTACCTTGAATTTAACCCAACACATAAATTAGAAATATAGATGTACACATATGCTTACCTGTGAGACTCAGAGTTTGGAGCCAAATCTCAGGGTGAACTGGAACAAATCTTAGAGTCCATTAGTGTCCAAATTAGTGACTTTTCTACCAGAAAAGTCAGAGGGAGAATTTCTGCTGGCACACAAAGAGTTAATAAATGACATCTCAGAACTGTAGAATGACAAAGGTTCCTTGACTGACTGGACCATCTCTAGGTTACAGCAAATACTGACACAGAACCCAAAATCTACTTTCTTGGCAGTGTTAAGGGTTAATATTTCAAATATCTGAGGGGGAGCTCATTTCTAATGTTTCCAGATATGCAGGTGTCTAATGCATCATGTGATAGATATGTAGCTCACCAACTACATGGGTCTGCAATGAAAAAAACTTTCTGTTGATGTAAATGCAGGTTTTAACCCCTTGAATGCTGGAGGTCTCCAATGTATTGTGTAACAATGGATTGAAAACGCCTGCAGCACTCAAAGTGTTAAAAGCTCCATGTAACGCATCTGGTGTCTCCATGCTCCAGACCTGAACCTCTTTACCTTGATGACTAAGGACTTTCCTATTCCGCATGCTCTCCCTAGTGGGCTACTCTATATAGTGGGCTCTGGGTAGCAGCCAACTAGAAAACAGCTTGGTTTAAATAATATTATTTTCTTGTGTGTAATCACAGTCCTGAGCGGACAATGCCAAACATGCGTAACTAGTAGAGAGGGAAGGTGTGGCTAGATGGCAGTGTGCTGCTTATTACAGATTCCTGCCATCAGGTGGTGCTGCAGGATGGCCAGCAGTTCACCCATGGTTCCAGGCTTTGCCGTTTAGAAGTAAGTGTTGGTGTCTGCATTTGTTGTGAGTTGCAGGATGTATTTGTGTGTATATATAAAGTTAGTACATCAGTGGTGTGTGTACTATAGCAATATGGTGGATATATATGGCATTATTTTCTTTTGTTGTTAATCTGTGTATATGGCAAATTTATTATGAGCAATTAATATACATTATCCATGTACAGTATCTTTTCACTTACATGAATACATTCACATACCTCCCAAGCGTCCCTCTTTTAGACCCAAATCCTTCTGTCCCTCTTTCCCACCCTGATGTCTCTCTTTTTAGGTGATCAGACTATGTGGTGTGTATATTAGTGTATCACATTGCTCCACAGCAATAAAACTCACATTAATGTTTGTTTAAAAGTCAGTATATGTGTTTATAAATTAGTCTGTGTAAATAAAATACTTTGGTCTTGTAATACGTCATTTGTTAGGTTACACAAGGAGGTGTCAGTAGGTCATAAAATACCCTAAAAATTATCTGTAATGCCCTGGCCCCCAGTAACACCCCCTAAAACACAAGTGTCCCGCTTTGGCAATTTGAAATGTTGGGAGGTATGCATTCATAAATGGATTGTGTATTTTTCAGGAACCTGGGAAGAAAGTTTGCTATGAGGGTCCTGATTCCTAGTTTGTAGAGCTTAATTAAAGGCACACTAATGCTAACATGCAAATTATGGTCTGACATATATATGTTTTGTCCATAAATGTATTTCATTTTTTGTATTCAAATATCCTACTGCTGCACCTGGCATTTAAATGTGACACTGATTTACATGAGGGACAATCTTTATATATATATATATATATATATATATATACAGCAGACGTCAATATACTGGTGGAGCATCATATATAGTGTATGTGTGTATATATACCTTATATATTATTTTTCATTTCAGCAGGCTGGGGAAGCAATTTTCATTTGCACTTCTGACTTCCTAACATACCTAAATATGGATGCATGAGACAGGAGCTGGTTCACTTATCTCATTGATAAAAAAATCAATCAAATTGAATTCAATGGAAGCTTATGAATATTGCACGTATCTTTACTTGTGAAAAATAGTGACCGTTCAATGTCTTCATTGTGTAAATGAAAACTGGCATTAAAGGGGAACTACCACCCAACACAATCTTTAGCTTCACTAAGTCCCCATCTGGCGACTAGCTGCTTAGTAGCGCTAGTCGCCAGAATAATTACCTTATTTAATAGATTTCTCCTCTCTTCCATGGGTGACAGGCAAGACGGAGCGCAGAAATCTTTCCATAGTGACGTCCACGCGCCTGCGCTGTCAGTCCCAGCCGGAGCCGAACAGCTCCTAGCAACGCCTACTAGACCCGCCTGGGACTGACAGCGCAGGCGCGTGGACATCACTATGGAAAGATTTCTGCGCTCCGTCTTGCCTGTCACCCATGAAAGAGAGGAGAAATCTATTGAATAAGGTAATTATTCTGGCGACTAGCGCTACTAAGCAGCTAGTCGCCAGATGGGGACTTAGTGAAGGTAAACATTGTGCCTTGAAGTGCATTTTTTTTCTTCAGTAGAAATATATGTAATTTCATAATTCCCAACATTTTCAAATTGCTAAGAAGGGACACTTTTCTTTCAGGGGTTTTCTAGGGGAGTGGATTGTGGGTGCGGCATTACAAGACTAGGTTATTTCATGACCTATTGACATCTCAATATGTCATGATTAAATAAATAAATGATTTTGAGCAAGACCAAAGTATTTTATTTACACTGACTAATGAATAAACACATACTGAATCTAAACAAAACCTGAATGTGTTATTGCTGTGAAGCAATGTGATACACTTACATACACATCACACAGTCTGATCTCCTAAACACAGGGACACCAGGGTGATACACTTATATACACAGCACACAGTCTGATCTCCTAAACACAGGGACACCAGGGTGATACCCTTATATATACACACCACACAGTCTGATCTCCTAAACACAGGGACACCAGGGTGATACACTTATATACACACCACACAGTCTGATCTCCTAAACACAGGGACACCAGGGTGATACACTTATATACACAGCACACAGTCTGATCTCCTAAACACAGGGACACCAGGGTGGGAAAGGGGGACATAGGGATTTGGGTCTCAAAGAGGGACGTCCCTCCCAAAGTGGGACACTTGGGCGATATGTAATCTTAATACAATGGAAAAATCACTGGTTTTACACAAAAGAGGACAGCATGATGAGTAAGAAGTGACGTGTGCATAGGCACAATGCTTCACCCGTTCATAACTGACAACTGTCCCTGATTTCGACTCCCCATAATTTATGTGCTTGTCATTGAAAGGTTAAGTTCTGAGCTTCAATATATTCTAATATTGCTTATTTATTGGTTTCATGTAGTGTTTAGTTGTGGGTAATGTCTATTCTGCTGTAGTAGGGAATTATTAAAATGATAGTAATGTCTATTGAACATTAATTGCCAGACACTTCTGCATATTAAAGTGTTAGTAATGTCCAACAAAAACTTTTTTGCATTTAGAAGAGCTTAAAAAGTTGATCTAAATGCAAAAAACGTATCTCTCAAACCGCTATGGTTTAAGAGATACGGGCGTTTAAAGTGTTAGTAATGTCTAAAAAAAACTTTTTTGCATTTAGAAGAGCTTAAAAAGCTGATCTAAATGCAAAAAAACTTATCTCTTAAACCACTATGGTTTAAGAGATATGGGCATTTAAAGTTTGATTTCTCCTACTGACAGCTGTAAAGCTGTCAGCAGGAGATCCGTGTCGGTCGACACGCTGGCGCTTGAGAAGTGCCGGGATCTCGTTACTTACACGGAATCCCTTCATTGGAATGGTCTAAAACGTGTGCCTGAACACGAATCTCCTGCTGACAGCTTTACAGCTGTCAGTAGGAAACAGCAAACTTTAAACGCCTGTATCTCTTAAACCATAGTGGTTTGAGAGATATGTTTTTTTGCATTTAGCTCAGCTTTTTAAGCTCTTCTAAATGCAAAAAAAGTTTTTTTTATACATTACTAACACTTTAAAGGGAACAGATTGTGCTATGTCTAAGCGCTTACTTCGTTGTAGTTCAAAAGTTATGAAGCATTGAAGATCCAGCACCAGCCCGTTCTCCCCACGTCACGCTGAATCTGCAGGCTGGTCAGGACGGCTGTGGCGAGGGACAATCTTCAGTAAGCAAAGGGAAAGCCTGCCATCCTTCGTCAAGGGGGGCAGGATTTCCCTTATACTAACTTGCTGAAGTTTGTCGCTTGATGCAGCCGTCGTCGTACGATCAGATATCGATTCCGTGAGAGGCGGCCAGGAAGGGGCGGGCGATGGATCTTCAGTGCTTCATAACTTTTGAACTACAAATAAGTAAGCGCTTAGACATAATGCACTCTGTTCCTTTTAATATACAGAAGACTCGGGCAACTAATTTTACATAGACATCACTTTGTCTGTTGTCCAAGGTTTATAGCTGATGTCATGTTACACAGTTCTACAGACATAGGGCTGTATGCTTAAAAATAGATAATTCTGGGGCAAACCAACTGCGCTATAGGAGAGAACTAAAAATTCCAAAAACTCTCATTGATTTAAATGTGGATTTTAACACCTTGAATGCTAGAGAGGTTGCCAATCCATTGCTTTGCAAAGCGTTGGCGAGCTCCTTAGCAACCAAGAAGTTAAAACCCACATTTAAATCAATGGGAATTTTTAGTTCTCCCCTAAATAGAAAATGGTTTTCCCCAGAATACCTACACTTTTCTTTTTAACAAACAGCCCGTAGTGACGCTTAGTCGTGTATCTGCTAGGGGAGACGTGTCCCCGGACATTTTTGGAAATGTTGGCAAGTATGCACATGCTTACTGAAAAAAAAACAGCACCAGTGTTATTTTATTTCTTAAAGGGAACTATACCCATTTTGAGTAATGAGAGTTTTTTTTATCTTTTGTAGTTGTGTTCTCTTGTGATTGTTTCATAATTTAGTACACTGATTCTCAGCTCCAGGCCTCCAGACACGCAAGCATATCCTATATAATAATTCGCTAAGTTGTGTGTAACGCCCGACATGCGCAGTAGGCACTGCTGCACGTGCGGCAGTCATGCGCAGTACAGACTACCCGCGCCGCGGCTGATACAGAGCTGGGCGCTCCGAAGGAGCGTCCAGCTCTGTATCAGCAGTGGCGCGGGCATTCTCTGCTGCGCGTGACTGCCCCGCAACCGGCTGCCAGAGGCACTGTGGCCCGTGAAACGGGCTGTTCAACTAGTTATGTTATAAAGATATCCCTGATTAAAGACATGTAGATTAATTATAATAACAGCCATTAAATACCCACCAACTGTGATCAAGCCTGGTCATCCTAAAAAATCTGCACTGTTGATGTACCTTAAGGAGTAGCTTGGAGAAACACCGGCCTAGTAAGACACTTTCTATAAACTATGGAGCTGAGATTTTCAATGTTAGAACTCTGCACACACTGCCAGGTCATGTTTTCAGTACACGCACCTCCCAACATTTCTAATGGCCAAAGAGGGACATTTTGTTTTAGGCGGTGTTTCTGGGGGGCGTGGCTAGCAGGTGGGGCATTACCGAGAAGTTTTAGGTTATTTCATGACCTATTGACACCTCTTTGTGTAACTGACTAAATTATTTAGAGAAAGGCCAAAGTATTTTAATTACAGACTAATTTATAACCACATACACTGAAGCTTAACCCTTAAAGACCAGCGGTCCAGGGAAGTGACTTTCCCTTACGAGCTGCTTTGATCGTTGTTGGCATGCCGAATTGGGGTTTGTGAGACAGCTCTGGTCTTGGATTGGTCAATTTTAGTCCCCCTTTGTGCTTACAGCACTCCTGCAGGAGCTATAGAAGCACAATGTACGTGACTTACCAGGACTGTCACCGGTCCATAAAGAAAAAAAAAAACTGTGATGTCCTGGCATGTCGCCGGTTTTTAAGGGGTTAAACAAACACATTGCTGTGGAGCAATGTGATACATTTATATACACACCACACAGTCTGATCTCCTAAACACAGGGACACCAGGGTGATACATTTATATACACACCACACAGTCTGATCTCCTAAACACAGGGACACCAGGGTGATACATTTATATACACACCACACAGTCTGATCTCCTAAACACAGGGACACCAGGGTGATACATTTATATACACACCACACAGTCTGATCTCCTAAACACAGGGACATCAGGGTGATGATACACTTCTATACACACCACACAGTCTGATCTCCTAAACACAGGGACACCAGGGTGATACACTTATACACACATCACACAGTCTGATCTCCTAAACACAGGGACACCAGGGTGATATACTTATATACACACCACACAGTCTGATCTCCTAAACATAGGGACACCAGGGGGATGCACTTCTATACACCACATAGTCTGATCTCCTAAACACAGGGACATCAGGGTGATGATACACTTCTATACACACCACACAGTCTGATCTCCTAAACACAGGGACATCAGGGTGATGATACACTTCTATACACACCACACAGTCTGATCTCCTAAACACAGGGACACCAGGGTGATACACTTATATACACACCACACAGTCTGATCTCCTAAACACAGGGACACCAGGGTGATACACTTATATACACACCACACAGTCTGATCTCCTAAACACAGGGACACCAGGGTGATACACTTATATACACACCACACAGTCTGATCTCCTAAACACAGGGACACCAGGGTGATACACTTCTATACACACACCACACAGTCTGATCTCCTAAACACAGGGACACCAGGGTGATACACTTCTATACACACCACACAGTCTGATCTCCTAAACACAGGGACACCAGGGTGATACACATATATACACACCACACAGTCTGATCTCCTAAACACAGGGACACCAGGGTGATACACTTCTATACACACCACACAGTCTGATCTCCTAAACACAGGGACACCAGGGTGAGAAAGAGGGACACTTGGGAGGAATGAGTACATCTCTGCATTTTCACATGTAGGTAATCAGTGACTCTGTCACTGTGACTGATCCATTGGTGCTTTATTAGGGATATCTGGAAACCTGACTTGTTTGTATGGAGACTTAGAGGCTGAATTGGAGCAAAGCAGGTGTACAGTGGGGCACAGAGTAAGGGAAACCTCTCGCATTCAAGGAGTTAAGATCAAAGGGAATT
Source organism: Rhinophrynus dorsalis (assembly GCA_037306005.1). Lineage (NCBI taxonomy): Eukaryota > Metazoa > Chordata > Amphibia > Anura > Rhinophrynidae > Rhinophrynus > Rhinophrynus dorsalis. The sequence continues at coordinate 657,673,991 of CM074718.1, read as the reverse complement.
TGGGACCTATTATTGTTTCCCTTTGGTGCAGATGATTTGCTCCAAAATCAACTGAGTTCTTCTTGCCACACCAGCCTCATTGGACACTGAACCCTTTGAGTGCCAGAGAGGTTTCCAACGCATTGCAATGCAATGCTTTGGATACCTCTCTGGAATTCAGAGGGTTAAAGGAACACTTATATACACACCACACAGTCTGATCTCCTAAACACAGGGACACCAGGGTGATACACTTATATACACACCACACAGTCTGATCTCCTAAACACAGGGACACCAGGGTGATACACTTATATACACACCACACAGTCTGATCACCTAAACACAGGAATACCAGGGTGATACACTTCTATACACACCACACAGTCTGATCTCCTAAACACAGGGACACCAGGGTGATATACTTATATATACACACCACACAGTCTGATCTCCTAAACACAGGGACACCAGGGTGATACACTTCTATACACACCACACAGTCTGATCTCCTAAACACAGGGACACCAGGGTGATACACTTATATACACACCACACAGTCTGATCTCCTAAACACAGGGACACCAGGGTGATACACTTATATACACACCACACAGTCTGATCTCCTAAACACAGGGACACCAGGGTGATATACTTATATACACACCACACAGTCTGATCTCCTAAACACAGGGACACCAGGGTGATACACTTATATACACACCACACAGTCTGATCTCCTAAACACAGGGACACCAGGGTGATACACTTCTATACACACCACACAGTCTGATCTCCTAAACACAGGGACACCAGGGTGAGAAAGAGGGACACTTGGGAGGAATGAGTACATCTCTGCAATTTCTCATGTAGGTAATCAGTGACTCTGTCACTGTGACTGATCCATTGGTGCTTTATTAGGGATATCTGGAAACCTGACTTGTTTGTATGGAGACTTAGAGGCTGAATTGGAGCAAAGCAGGTGTACAGTGGGGCACAGAGTAAGGGAAACCTCTCGCATTCAAGGAGTTAAGATCAAAGGGAATTTGGGACCTATTATTGTTTCCCTTTGGTGCAGATGATTTGCTCCAAAATCAACTGAGTTCTTCTTGCCACACCAGCCTCATTGGACACTGAACCCTTTGAGTGCCAGAGAGGTTTCCAACGCATTGCAATGCAATGCTTTGGATACCTCTCTGGAATTCAGAGGGTTAAAGGAACACTAACACCTACAAATGGAACTCACTGCCATTTAGTTATGAGACCGATACATTTCTGATACTAATATATCTCACTTGGGACAGTGACTGATGAGCTTTAAAGGGATAGTAATACTTCGTTTTAACTTTATTTTATTTTGTAGGCATTAAAAAAACATGAAGAACGATATAAGTCTTATCTCTCATACCTTTATGGTTTGAGAGATATTCACAAGCAAAGTTTCCCCTCCTGCCCCTTTTACCTAGTGTAAGCCATCTCTTCTCAGATGTGGAATGCAGTCCATAGACCAGACAGATAACAGCAGGGGACAATCTTCTTCCTATGAGAACAATGAAAAATCTGCCCCCCTTGACAAGTATTTCAGGTTTTTCCCCTTATCTTAATTGAAGATTGTCCCTCTCTGCAGTCTACCTGGGCACCTCCCTTCTGATCTGGCTGAACGGGGGGGGGGGGGGGTGATACTTTTCTTGTGAATATCTCTTAAACCATAAAGGTTTGAGAGATAAGACTTATATCGTTCTTCATGTTTTTTTAATGCCTACAAAATAAAATAAAGATAAAACGAAGTATTACTATCCCTTTAACACACTAGTTACGAACTGTATAGGCACAACTAAGAAAGGGTAAGACCGAACGAGAAAAACTGGCTGCAGTAATTGTGAGAGCCAATGCTTAAGAGTTGTGTAGGCAACAAATGGACCCATTTGTTAAGGCTAAAAAATAAGCTTATACGAAACTTAGCAGAAGGGGCTAACATATTAAAAATCATCCTTTGCGACAGCGTACTATTAGTAACTCCTGAGTGATATCAGTCTAGATTTTCAAGGTAAATAACAGGTGCTGTTAAACCTTGCAAGATCTTTGCAGTCGGCGGTAACCAGTTCCATAGAGAACACAGTTATATGCTGGGGTGTCAGATAGTATGCATGTGGTTCTGTGACTGCCAGTGGACAGCAGTAAAAGGCTGAGGTATCAGATAGTATGCATGTGGTTCTGTGACTGTCAGTGGACAGTAGTAAAAGGCTGAGGTATCAGATAGTATGCATGTGGTTCTGTGACTTTCAGTGCACAGCAGTAAAAGGCTGGGGTATCAGATAGTATGCATGTGGTTCTCTGACTGCAGTGGACAGTTGTAAAAGGCTGGGGTATCAGATGGTATGCATGTGGTTCTGTGACTGCCAGTGCGCGGCAGTAAAAGGACGGGGTATCGGATAGTATGCATGGGGTTCCGTGACTGCCAGTGCGCGGCAGTAAAAGGCCAGGGTATCGGATAGTATGCATGGGGTTCCGTGACTGCTAGTGCGCTGCAGTAAAAGGCCGGGGTATCAGAATGCATGGGGTTCCGTGACTGCCAGTGCGCGGCAGTAAAAGGCCGGGGTATCGCATAGTATGCATGGGGTTCCGTGACTGCCAATGGGTTCATTATGCCCCAGCAACGAGGTTCCCCCTCAGAGTTTGCAGGGGGCCCCAACATTTTGTTGCACCACTGCCTGACAGGCTGCATTTTTTAATCTGATGCTGATTCGTTTCTTGTCATTCTCTACTTTCAGGACCTGCTGCCAGGTCGTAATTTCCAATGGTACAACAGAAAGTCCAGTTGTACAATGTTGGTGTGCATTATAAGACTGGACTTGGCCCTTGCAGTTCCTTAAAGGCCAGAGAGGAGACAAGCAAGAAAGTGGAAGCCACTCCATACACAGGTAGAGGGAAGGGAGAGGGTGCATACCTGGAATCTATTGATAGCACAGAGGTTACAATTGAAGGGGTGCTACACTAGTGATACCACAGTATTTACAGTTGAAATTGAACTGCACTAGTGATACCACAGACCTTACAACTGAAACTGTGCTACACTAGTGATACCACAGAGCTTAAAATTTAAATGAACTGTATTAGTTATACCACAGCGTTAAAATTGAAATGGAACGACACTAGTGATACCACAGAGCTTCCTATTGAAACAGCGCTACTAGAGTAAAGTAGCTCAGTTAAAATTGTAACCTCTGATATTACTAGTAGTGTAGTTCCATTTAAATTGTAAGCTCTGGGGTACCTCAAATTTAGCACACTTTTGATTGTAAGCTCTTTGTATCACTAGTATACCTCCATTTCAGTTGTAAGCTCTGTGGTTATCCCTGGCATAGTTCCATTTCAATTGAAAGCTCTGGAGTTATCCTTGGTGTAGCTCCCATTTCAGTAGTAAGCTCTGTAGTATATCTAATGTCACTCCATTTCAGTTGTAAGGTCTGTGGTTATCTTTGGTTTATCACCATTTAAATTGTAACGTCTGTGGTTATCCCTGGTGTAGCTTCATTCCGGTTGCAAGCTCTGTGGTTATCTCTGGTGTAGCTTCATACCAGTTGTAAGCTCATTGGTTTTACCTGCTGTAGCTCCATTTCAAATTTAAGTTCTGTGGTTTTTCCTGGTGTAGCTTCAATCCAGTCTTAAGCGCTCTGATTTTTACTGGTATAGCTCTATTTCAATTGCAAGCTCTGCAATTATCTGTTCTAGTTTTATTTCAATTGCAAGCTCTGTGGTTATAACTGATAAGCTCCATTTCAATTGCAAGTTCTGTGGTTATCCATAATCAAGCCCCATTTCAACGGCAAGCTCTGAGAAGGGCAAATCTCTTGATTTATCAAACACAGTATTACTACTGAGGTGAGCAGAAGGGGGTTTTTGGCTTTGTGCCAGGGTATTTGAGAAGTCAGGAAGTTTGTCCTTTTCAGACCTAAATAGCCAGTCACCGATCAAGCAGGAAGTACATGAGGCATTCACCTGACCCTGTAGTAGTCGATGCTTTATTGGGTGAGCGACACGGTAAGTAATACCCTTTAAACTTCCAGGCTAGGTTAGCAGTAGTCAGGGACACATGCCCATTGTCTTCAGATAGATTGAAATTTAAGTTAGATGTTTCTCCTATGTCTCATTACAAACAGCACAAAACAAATTAACCAAATAGAGGCGGCTACAAATGCAGTCTACAGATTTCTCCACTTTTTACTTGGTATATATGGCCCAGAGCAGGGTTGAGTAAAGTAAGGCCATCCAGTTGCTGCCAGACTACAGGTTTCTTCATTACCTGCCAGCCGTTGTAGTTTGGCAGCAGCTGGAGGGCCACTCATTGCCAACCATGGTCCCAGAGCATTAATACACTTATAAATGTGTATCATGGGTTTCAGTGGAATCACACAATTGTAACAGGTAGTTGCATTTTCCATGTGATGTTGCTGCAGTTTTGTATTGAGAGAAAGGGATTCTGGGAAAACAAAACTTTTCTACATTATTCTTTCAAGGTGACCCTATTGCCTTAAAATAAAATAGTGTTTTAGAAAGTTGAGTATCATTAAACTTAGAGCCGTAAACATTTTTACGTGGAACATATAAAAAATATATATTTCTGGATAGTTGTAATTTACTTTAATGCAATTTCAATTAAAAATAAATACCTTTTTATTAAATTGTAAGTACAATTTCATAGTAATGGTAAGGTATAGCCACAAACCAGTAGTATATTATGTAACTGCAGGGTCTACTGAAAACAAAACCACTTATGATGTTCGTGTTAGTCACAGAATAGCACCTAAAATTGTCATTTACTGTAACAAAAGAGTGGAGTGGCTTAGCAGTGAGGTGGTTAATGAGACCATAATGTCTAATTTGATGTTACATCTACTGCAAGTCTAGAATGTGTAAAGTCAATATCACAGAACTTCTGTAAAGCGCTGTGTACATGTATAGCGGTATCAGTGATGAAGCGTGCATGCTATACTCCCCCCGCCCCTTTTACCCTACCCTTCCTCACCCAAGACACTACAATTCTAATCCAAACACTCATCATGTCCCGTCCTGACTACTGTAACTCACTACTAACTATCCTTCCTCTCACCCGACTAACTCCACTAGTCCATAATGAACTCCGCAGCACGACTAATCTACTTCACCAACCGCTTCTCCAACACCAGTCCCCTCTGCCAATCCCTACACTGGCTCCCGTGCTAATCCCTACACTGGCACATAGAATTAAATTAAAAATTCTGGTGCTAACTTATAGAGCCCTTACTAACACCTCACCCCCATATATCTCATCTCTCATTTCCAAATACACTCCCACTCAACATCTTCGCTCTGCACATGACCTTCTCCTCTCCACAGCTCTCATTACATCCTCCCACTTCCGCCTACAAGACTTCTCTCGTGCTGCACCCCGAGCGCTGGAATTCCCTCCCCCGCCCCATCAGACTCTCCCCTAGCCTTCAGATGCTCCCTGAAAACTCATCTCTTCAGAGAAGCATGTCAACTACCTCCATAAGTACTGTCACCAAGAACCAACCATTCCCTGGACCACTGCACTCACTAGCACTTCTCACTCCCACCCACTGACCGACAGCTTATATGACAGGAAGTACTTACACCCAATAGCACTTACACCTTCTGTGCCAAACCCACCTTCCTCTAGACTGTAAGCTCTCACCAGCAGGGGGCCCTCTGATCCTCCTGTTCTCCACATCTGATTTGTCCTATTTAATATCTCTGTATGTCTATTCACTATTGTAAAGTGCTGCAGGATAAGTTGGCGCTATATAAATAAAGATTATTATTTACCATCCCCAGTCATCCCAATGACACACAAAAACCAAATGTTAGCTTTGCTAACTAAAAGAAATGAAGACACAACACAACAGTAAATATGTGGGAAAATGGAGGCCTTGGTTTATTAAGGCCTGTTTACCTATTTAAACCCTTGAGCCCACCCTGGCTCTCCTGGACCATAGTGTCCTGGCATGGTAACTGCACAATCTGCACCCCCAGGCAGGGCAGCCTTTTACCAGACAACCTCCCCACCTTCCATGGCAGCTCACCACTTTGTGCCCGTGATGTTGTTACTTGGCAACACCTCTCCTCCTCCGGCAACACCAGCCGCACAACCAGTGTCCTGACTTAACCGAAACCTTCAGGTGTGCCGCACCAGCACAGTGCCCAGGACAGCCACATTATCAGACCTTCGATAAACTAATGTTGCAGGGGTTAATCTTATGACCTATCCGCGACCACCTCCTGACAATCCAGTTTTCGTGAAATTTAGTCTGGGTGGGAGGGAGGAAAACAAAAAGGTTATTAATTTTACACCAAACCTTTGATTATTTTATTCAGTACTCCCCCACCCCTTTTGCCCCCTATTACCTGGTTATCCCGCCAAACTGTAGCAGCCAGCCCCTTACGTTGTCCAGTTACTGACCCTTACAGTGAGTGGGGGCTATCCAGGCAGGGGGAGGGAAGCCGCCTCATTTGGCTTTAGGCAGACAAGCAGCCTTCTGCCATTCTTGAGGTGTGCATGCCATACCTCCCCTGCTTACCATCCCCAGACAACCCAACAACACACACACAAAACCCCAGTTGCACATCACCTGCCTATTCCAAGCTTGTTAACTAAAAGAATTAAAAACATAACAGTATGTTTGTGGGAAAATGGAGATCATGGTTTATTAAGACCCTTGAACCCACCCTCATAATGTGGCACTCCTGGACCATGGCGTCCTGGCATGGGAACGGCACAACCCGCACCCCCAGCCAGGGCAGCTACCTAGGTGGGGAGGCCTTTTACTAGACTATCTTAGTCCAGCCTCCCTACCTTCCGCAGCAGCTCCCCACTTTGTGTGCTTGGTTGTGTTACTTGGCAACACCTCTCCCCCTCAGGCCACACAACCGGTGTTCTGACTTAACCGGAACCTTCAGGCATACTGCACCAGCGCAGTGCCCAGGAGTTCCATGTTTCACCACCCAAAGAAGAGGGAATGATTAACGGGACCTCTTTTTACCCCATCAACCGTGCCTCCATAACCGGGGACAAGACTAGGGATATGGCAGAATTAAATTTGTCTAGACCCTTGAGGGACAAGTGAACACTATCAGTTCTATAGAGATTGGCATCTTTTGTCACCAACTCCTTGTGCTCGATGACATCCCCCGCAGGAGTGCATAAACCTGATGGCCTGGCTAACATTTCTTCTTGACTTTTCTATTGCCTTACGAGACTCCTCTGCTCCCCTCCACTTCACTCTCTGAACTATCTCAGTCCACAAAATTACCACTTGAGGAGAGAGAGATCAGAGATTTTGGCACACCTCCTGACTATCAATTATGAACTGCATAGACTTGCAGGATGTAAGATCGTTACCGCCTTTGTACAGCACAACAATGTTTGGCTCTCCCCATCTGGCCCTTGCATGCCCAAACCTCTCAAGTATCTCTGTCCAGTGAAGAACAAGATTTCGAAGCCATCTCAAACTTATGCACTCCCGCGGCAGACCCAAATGTCCCCCAATGTGTCTGTTCACAGCGTGCCCTCCTGCCCAGCATATAAATGAATGGCCTAGCAGCCACACCTGTAACGGGGCCCTAGCTACACCTGCAAATACACACAGCAACATTCATGTTAGTTTACAGTTGACAACCCTGCTTATGTTGTCAACTGTTAGTTGTCAATGTTAGTTCATGATTCAGTACAGTCAATTAATTGCAATAACACTGAAAACAACTATAACAACTATATATACATAGATATGTTTTTTTTTTTTTTTTTTTTAATTTATGGCCTCACATAAGACTTATAAGCCCCAGAACACCATCTCCCTATGCTCTTCTGTCGACTGACCCCTTACTGCAGCAGTCTGTTGCTGTCCCAATCCTGAATGAGTGTGTGCAATACACTCCGGGATCCAACCCTAGCCTTTCCAGAACCTTCTTAAAAACCTCTTTAAATTGAAACAGCAACAGTGCTGACCCACCCAAGTGCCTCAGAAATGTGCCTCCTACTCTTGGACTAACAGCGAGGTACAATCAGTCTGCCTGTAATGGGCAGCAAATGCCTCTCAGCAACACCCATTGCCCTTTTCCTTACTGCTCCTTCCTTGTATTCAACTTGGGATGCCTGCAATCCTGCCTACTTCCCTGCCTTGGAAGGTGCTACCAGCTCCCCTATTTGAAATGCCCCATGGAATTCCATGGAGAATACAGCAGTAAATAGCCACGCTTCATAATGGCTGGCACAGACCTGTGGCAACGCACCCTGGGGCAAATATGGGGGATACAGCACTGGGGAGCCATCTACCCCTATCCCCATGACCACCCTATGGGAATGTCCAGCCTTCCTTCCAGGGAACCCACCTGTAACGGTTGCCCTCCAGTTGGATGCTGACAAGGAATCCCCTGGAGCCGTTACACTCTTCCAGAAATCCTACTTGCCTCATAGGAATCCCTAGAGAGGTGAGGAGTCCCAGCCAAAGGCCTCATAGCCTGAATGGGGGCAGTGTGTTCTCTTCTTAGCCCTTGCTTGACCTGGTTGCTAGTGGGAGCTGTCCTGGGGGTGCATCCATTGTGCCACACTGCCCCTCGTGGCTGATGGCTGCTGATATGCCACCTTCACATACAGATGCCACACCATAAGACTGCCCTGCATGTTCTCGCAACAAACCTTGAGGTGGCTAGACAAGATCATGGATGGATAGAAAGATCCATGGAGGAACCGTCATCCACCGTCACCTGGGTCAGTGGTAGAGGGGGAGGCACAGGGGAGGAGGGAAAGAGAAGAGGGGATGGAGAGGGTGGAATAACCTTGGACAACTGCCTGGGGGAAGTCGGAAGGACAAAAGAAGTCCCAACCAGAGGAGCAGCTGGACTGACAGGAGGGGGAGTGGGAGTCAAGGCTGGATCAGGCAAGGAAACAGGGGGACAAAGCGAGGGAGCAATACTTATCTTTTGTCACTTGTCCCTGGTGCACTTCTCCAACTTCTTTTTCTCTTGTCTTCCTTAGATCTTCCAAGATGTCCTCATAGTCCTTTTAACCTCAGGGGGATGACAAATCTTCTTTCTGGATTCCATCTTCTTCTGCAGGAATCTGCAAAACCAAAAGGTTATTCATTTTACACTAAACCTTGGGTTATTATCATGGTGCCCGTGATTTGCTTGCTTGCATTCCTTTCCGGTGGTTTGGTACTGGAACTGCATCCTCTGGTCTGCCTCTATCCGTGGATGCGCAATCGCTATTTTGTAGCTTCCTGTCTGTGTGGCTGATTTTGCTCTGCCTTCCGGCGGCGGCCTTATATTCTGCCCGCAAACTGGGCTTAATCGCCCTTTCATGGTGTTTCTGTGTGCATTCCAGTGTTGCTCGTTTGACCCTTGCTTGGCTTCCGTTAGAAACATAGAATTTGATGGCAGATAAGAACCATTCAGCCCATCTAGTCTGCCCATTTTCCTACTGTAAAAACCTCAAACCTTTTTTGGGCCTTAGTCTTGCCTTACGTTAAGGACAGCCTTATGCCTATCCCTTGCATGCTTAAATTCTGTCACTGTATTAACTTCTACCACTTCTGCTGGTAGGCTATTCCACTTATCTACTACCCTCTCAGTGAAGTAAAACTTTCTTACATTACATGTAAACCTGTGTCCCTCTAGTTTTAGACTATGGCCTCTTGTACTAACATTTTTACTCCTTATTATCCTTTTACATTTTATTTCCTGGTTCTCGATCCTTGGCTTGTCTGACTATCCATTCCGGTTTTGACCATTGGCTCTGTCTGACTATCTGATCTGTGTATGACTCTGGCTTGCCCGACTACCCGCTCTATGCTGACGTAGGCTGTGGCTGACTACCCGATCCAGTTCCTGACTGCGGCTTCTCTGACTTACGCTCCGTGTACTCCCTGCTCCTGTCTGACTACCACTTGTCTCTAGGTATAGCCGTAGGCGCGCACAACAACTACCTTGCTGGTAGCGTCGCAAGTTGCCTCCGCGCAGTGCAATCCTATTGCCTTCGGGCTGGTAGTGTTGCCTATTATCTCTTGACCCGTTGCCTCTTGGTACACTACCATATACTATTCCTTGCTGTCTCTGCCCAGTACTCACTCTGAGTTCTGCACTGAGCTATTGCAAATACATCTCTGGTAGCCTGCTAGTGTGCCTCTGCGCTGTGGCGTCCGCTCTGTACTACTCTAGTACTATAGCTGCCCAAGCTGTTGTCTGACATCCCTCTCTGGAGATTGTCCGGATACGCTCCGTTGCTGATTCCTGGCGTTCCAACCTATCTGTTGGCTAGAGCCAAGTCTGGTTCTGTACCCTTTATATCTCTGTACCGATTTCAGTTCAGTGTCAGCTCTTGGGTAGTGGACTAGACACTGTCCTTACGCCTGTCTCCCCACAGTTGAGGAAGTGTTCGCTGCTATTATTACTATTATTATTATTTGCTTCAATAAACTGGTTAAATTCACTTGTAATGTGTCCTGTGTTTATTTGCCTAAGTTACCGTGACAGTTATTTTATACATTATTCCCTCGCCCCTTCAATACCTCTCACCTCCCCCAGGTTATGCCATCAGACTAGCCCCTTCCATTGTCCAGGGACTGACCCCTACAGTGTGTGTGTGGGGGGGTATCCAGACTGTGGTATCCTTTTAAAAGGTTGCACATATGAAACAGTTACTATGTCGCCATACTAAAAATGTCGTCATGAGAATCTCACACTGTATGACGGTGCGAGATTCTCATGTCGAAAAGTAAAAGGTTGCTTGCCTCCCCGGCTGTATCACATCATGCTGCATCAGAGCTGTAATAATGTTACGTCATGCTTCGTGCTGCCCCATAGCTGTAATAATATTACAATGTCATTTTCTTGCACTCCGTGCTGCCCCGGAGCTATAATGGAACTGTATTAATACAGCTCCAGGGCAGCACAGAGTGCAAGAAAATGACATGGTAATATATTAACCATTTGAGTGCCAGAGGGGTACTCAATGCATTGCTTTACAATGCATTGCATACTCCTCTGGCACGCAAAGGGTTATTACAGCTCCGGGGCAGCATGATGTGATAAAGCCGGGGCAGCATGATGTGATAAAGCCAGGGCAGCATGATGTGATAAAGCCAGGGCAGCATGCAACCTTTTTACTATTCGACATGAGAATCTCGTGCTATCATGCAGTGTGAGATTCTCATGTTGACATTTTTTAGTATGGCAACATGGTAACTGTTTCATGTGGTCACACTCTCTCTTTCGTGCGACTATTTAAAAGTAAACCCCAGGCAGTGGGGAGAGCAGCTGCTTTGTGGCTTTAGGCAGACAAGCCACCTGCCTCCATTCTTTCTTAAAGCTGGTTCAGTGTTGGTCCTCTGCGCACTGGAACAGTGAATGTTTTCAAGACGTTTTTATTTGAACACATGGTTAATCAGTATCTCAGTCAATGTGATTAATTCACCTTAAGCAGTGATATGATGTAAACCTGATCTGTCAGTGTGTGTCTGAAGACTGGAGTTGAGAATCACTGCTGTAGATGTCTGTAGACCAGTAATTCTCAATATTTTTGTCTAAAGGCACCCCTAACATGGAATCTGGAATTTAAAGAGCAACCCTAGCATTTTATAGACAACTTAAAGCGTTAGTAATGTTTAATTTAGACTGCAGCTAGGATCCCGCCTTATAATGTGTATGATTGCACCATTATGTTGGTAATGGTGAAAGCTCTATATTTCCAATGTTATTATTTTATTAATTGTCCCCCTCCTGCCCCTTTACAGTACAGGAGGCCACCTCCCCTTAGATCTGAAGTCCAGTTGCTTGAATGAAGATTGATCCTCGTCACAATTCTCCTCCCAGTGCTGAGGCACGAAAAATGTATCATCATAAGGGGCGACAGGGGGAGAATTTATGATCTAACATCAGAGGAAATATAGTGCTTTCGCCATTACCAACATAACAGAGCAATTGTACACATTATAAGGAGGGATCCTAGTTACTAACAAAAGGGCATAATATATGAATGTATTGTATAAGTTATATTTTGGTCTGAATAACAGCAAAGAGCTGTTATCTTTATCAACTCAACTCCACTTTATCATTTTTATTAAAGTCTTCATATAAAAAAATGGGGCACCTAAGCTGGTGTTCATAGCACACCAAAGTGCCACAGTACCCTGGTTGAGAAACACTGCTGTAAAGAAGTAGTCCTCAAGAACTACCAACAATGCACATTTTTAGGATCTTCCTGAATGAGCACAGGTGTATTAATTAATGGCTCAGTCACTTTAATTGGCCTACATGTGTTCATTCAGGGATGTCCTGAAAACATGCATTGTGGGTATTACTGCTCTTGAGCAACAGGCGTGGCTATACCTGCTGTAGAGGAGGGAGGAGTCCGGCTGTAACAATGTCTATCTGTTCCACTCTTCCTGCTTTTCTGACAAATGAACCACTATGCCTGCTAAGGAAAATGTTGGAAGGATGAAACTTGGTGAGTTCTCTCCATTCATCCTGGCACTCACAGGGCTAATAAGGGTTATAAATCCCTATGGATGGCTCCTTGATAGTGCATGTATAATAGCCCTTTTATCAAACCAATGTGAGTATTGTTTAACCCTTCCTGTAGATCATGGTGTCAGCTTTCTGGCCTCCTCTACCAGCAATGCCTTGAGCTCCATGAGAGTAAAGACAGTAGGCGTCCGCAGAAATGTTTTTTTTTGTTTTGTTTTTTTTGGGGGGGGGCATCTATGTTAAACCAGTCCCGGGGGGCAGGAAAATGTGTGGGCATACCTCCCAAGTATCCCTCTTTGAGACCCAAATCCCTCTTTCTCATACAGGTGTCCCTGTGTTTAGGGGATGAGACTGTGTGGTGTGTATATAAGTGTATCACCCTGGTGTCCCTGTGTTTAGGAGATCAGACTGTGTGGTGTGTATAGAAGTGTATCACCCTGGTGTCCCTGTGTTTAGGAGATCGCACTGTGTGGTGTGTATAGAAGTGTATCACCCTGGTGTCCCTGTGTTTAGGAGATCACACTGTGTGGTGTGTATAGAAGTGTATCACCCTGGTGTCCCTGTGTTTAGGAGATCAGACTGTGTGGTGTGTATATAAGTGTGTCACCCTGGTGTCCCTGTGTTTAGGAGATCAGACTGTGTGGTGTGTATATACGTATATCACCCTGGTGTCCCTGTGTTTAGGAGATCAGACTGTGTGGTGTGTATATAAGTGTATCACCCTGGTGTCCCTGTATTTAGGAGATCAGACTGTGTGGTGTGTATAGAAGTGTATCACCCTGGTGTCCCTGTGTTTAGGAGATCAGACTGTGTGGTGTGTATAGAAGTGTATCACCCTGGTGTCCCTGTGTTTAGGAGATCAGACTGTGTGGTGTGTATATAAGTGTGTCACCCTGGTGTCCCTGTGTTTAGGAGATCAGACTGTGTGGTGTGTATATACGTATATCACCCTGGTGTCCCTGTGTTTAGGAGATCAGACTGTGTGGTGTGTATATAAGTGTGTCACCCTGGTGTCCCTGTGTTTAGGAGATCAGACTGTGTGGTGTGTATATACGTATATCACCCTGGTGTCCCTGTGTTTAGGAGATCAGACTGTGTGGTGTGTATATAAGTGTATCACCCTGGTGTCCCTGTATTTAGGAGATCAGACTGTGTGGTGTGTATAGAAGTGTATCACCCTGGTGTCCCTGTGTGTAGGAGATCAGACTGTGTGTTGTGTATATAAGTGTATCACCCTGGTGTCCCTGTGTTTAGGAGATCAGACTGTGTGATGTGTATAGAAGTGTATCACCCTGGTGTCCCTGTGTTTAGGGGATCAGACTGTGTGGTGCGTATATAAGTGTATCACCCTGGTGTCCCTGTGTTTAGGGGATCAGACTGTGTGGTGTGTATAATATTGCTCCACAGCAATAACCATACCTGGGAACTCTCCGGATTTGCCCCGGAGACTCCGGTTCTGACAGAATTTTACCGGGTCTCCGGGGCAGAGGCTGATTCCTCCGGATGTGGAGAGTTTCTATTGAAACTCTGCCACATCCGCCTTTTCTCCCGCTGATCCTCAGTCCCCAGCCTTCTGTGTGACACCTTTAACCCTCTGAGTGCCAGAGTGGTAAGATTCCATACCACTCTGGCACTCAAAGGGTTAAGTCCCCCCCTCACTCGCGGCAAGCCCCGCCCCTTTTTGACGCAATTAGCGTCATTTTTGTCACCCCCTGGTGAACAGAGGACTACCCTCCGGGTAGCCCTCAACTGGAAGTTCCCAGGTATGGCAATAACACTCACATTAATGTTTGTATAAACGTCAGTATATGTGTTTATATACTAGTCTGTGTAAATAAAATGCTTAGCTCTTGCTCTAAATCATTTATTCAGTTACCAGGTCATGAAGTATCCTAAATTGATTGGCAATGTCCTGCACACAAGACACGCCCCCCATTAACATCACTAAAACAAAAGTGTCTCTCTTTGGCCATTTGAAATGCTGGGGAGGATGCATGTGGGTGCGGGTAAGTGCCACATTTGCAGGCCCTGCCCTCCACTGCCACACACACCACACTCCCGTGGACACCCACTGGAGGGAGACAGAATAATTTGCGGACACTGACATTGCCCCATAGAAACCAAGATCACAGATTTAGAATTATTCATAAACCTTATTGATCTTATGAGTAACTTGTCTTTGGATGGAGAGAACTCCCTAAATTCTGTCCAATCTTCTCCTTAGCAGGGATAGTGATACGCGGTTTCACTACCCCTGCTTTTCTCACCAGATACAGGTGGAGCAAGGCTCCTGCCTCAAGAGACTACTAGAGGGGGATCCCTGAATTATGATATAAAAGTATATTTTAAAATATGAAAGAAGTAGACATTTTCACTTTACATTTTCTGTACTTAAAAGAAAAATTAGACATTACTATCTCTTTAAACACACAACATTTTCATGTGATTCCATGCCACAAAACCATTGCTACAAATAAGTCTCCCACGTGAACGTAGCCAAGACGCCAGGGGCAGGCATGCTGTGGGGGTATCCAGCCGTAGTTACAATTAGACTGTATAGGAAATAAATAGACTGTAATTCCAGCCACCGTCAACTAGCCAGTCTCAGCTGGGAGGGGGGATGAAGATACAGTGCAAAGCTTTGAAGCAGTGGGGGAAGGGAGTAGAACGAAGGCAAGTCTCTTACACATACATTTTTTTTTCTCATTAACCCTTGGAGTGCAACGGTGGGTATCCAGTGTGATACCACTCTGGTACTGCAAGGGTTAACAAATTCATGAGCCCACAAGGATATTTTTCATGGAACACATTTTTATCCAGTGTGGTCTTCCTTGTGAAACTGTCTCCTATATACATAATCATACCTGGGAACTCTCCGGATTTGCCCCGGAGACTCCGGTTCTGACAGAGTTTTACCGGGTCTCCGGGGCAGAGGCAGATTCCTCCGGATGTGGAGAGTTTCTATAGAAACTCTGCCACATCCGCTTTTTTCTCCCGTTGTGCCTCCGTCCCCAGCCTTCTGTGGGACACATTTTAACCCTCTGAGTGCCAGAGTGGTACGGAATGCATTGCTTTGCAATGCATTCCGTACCACTCTGGCACTCAAAGGGTTAAATCCCCCCCAACCCTCGAGTTAAGCCCCGCCCCTTTTTGACGCGATTAGCGTCATTTTTGTTACCCCCTGCTCAACAGAGGACTACCCTCCGGGTAGCCCTCAAATGAAAGTTCCCAGGTATGTACATAATGATGTGGCCTGCAATCTGTGGTCCTTGTGCACAAAAGAAACGAGAAGCAATTTTAGGGCAAAACGACTGAATCATAGGGGACTAATCAACATTCCAAAAAGTCCCATTAATTTAAATGGGGCTTTTAACTCCTTTGAATGATAAAAAGGCCTTATTGCTTGGCAACCACATTTTGGAGACTTCTCTAGCATTCAAGAGGTTAAAAGGCCCCATTTAAATGAATGGGAATATTTTATTTCTCTCCTAAGTGTGCAGTTGGTTTGTTCTTTTTTTCTTAATATTAACTGCATGCAGCCCTAACATATACACTACACATTCACACTAACACACAGCCCTAACATACACTACACATTCACACTAACACACACTAACACACAGCCCTAACATACACTACACATTCACACTAACACACACTAACACACAGCCCTAACATACACTACACATTCACACTAACACACACTACACATTCACACTAACACACACTGCACACAGCCCTAACATACACTGCACACAGCCCTAACACACACTACACATTCACACTAACACACACTGCACACAGCCCTAACATACACTGCACACAGCCCTAACACACACTGCATATTCACACTAACACACACTGCACACTAACACACACTGCACACAGCCCTAACACACACTGCACACTCACACTAACACACACTACACATTCACACTAACATACACTGCACATTCACACTAACACACACACTGCACACAGCCCTAACACACACTGCACATTCACACTAACACACACACTGCACATTTACACTAACACACACTGCACATTTACACTAACACACACTGCACATTCACGCTAACACACACTGCACATTCACACTAACAGACACACTACACACAGCCCTAACACACACTGCACATTCACACTAACATACACTGCACATTCACACTAACATACACTGCACATTCACACTAACACACACTACACATTCACACTAACACACACTGCACATTCACACTCCACATTCACACTAACAGACACACTGCACACAGCCCTAACATACACTGCACATTCACACTAACATACACTGCACATTCACACTAACACACACTGCACACAGCCCTAACACACACTGCACATTCACGCTAATACACACTGCACACAGCGCCACGCTCATTTACGCTACACACACACTGCATGCAGCCCTTCCTGTGCACATTCACACTAACACACTGCATAAGCTCTTCCCATGCACATTCACACTAACATACACTACACATTCACACTAACGCACACTGCACACAGCCCTAACACACACTGCACATTCACACTAACGCACACTGCACACAGCCCTAACACACACTGCACATTTACACTAACACACACTGCACATTTACACTAACACACACTGCACATTCACACTAACACACACTGCACATTCACACTAACGCACACTGCACACAGCCCTAACGCACACTGCACACAGCCCTAACACACACTGCACATTTACACTAACACACACTGCACATTTACACTAACACACACTGCACATTTACACTAACACACACTGCACATTCACGCTAACACACACTGCACATTCACACTAACACACACTGCACATTCACACTAACACACACACTGCACACAGCCCTAACACACACTGCACATTTACACTAACACACACTGCACATTCACGCTAACACACACTGCACATTCACGCTAACACACACACACTGCACACAGCCCTAACACACACTGCACATTCACGCTAACACACACTGCACATTCACGCTAACACACACTGCACATTCACACTAACACACACTGCACATTCACACTAACAGACACACTGCACACAGCCCTAACATACACTGCACATTCACACTAACACACACTGCACATTCACACTAACACACACTGCACATTCACACTAACACACACTGCACATTTACACTAACACACACTGCACATTTACACTAACACACACTGCACATTCACGCTAACAGACACACTGCACACAGCCCTAACATACACTGCACATTCACACTAACACACACTGCACATTCACACTAACACACACTGCACATTCACACTAACACACACTGCACATTCACGCTAATACACACTGCACATTCACGCTAACAGACACACTGCACATTCACACTAACATACACTGCACATTCACACTAACACACACTGCACATTCACACTAACACACACTGCACATTTACGCTAACACACACTGCACATTCACGCTAATACACACTGCACACAGCGCCACGCACATTTACGCTACACACACTGCATGCAGCCCTTCCCGTGCACATTCACACTAACACACTGCATAAGCTCTTCCCATGCACATTCACACTAACATACACTACACATTCACACTAACGCACACTGCACACAGCCCCACGCACATTTACACTACGCACACTGCACACAGCCCTTACCATGCACATTCACACTAACATACACTGCACACAGCCCTTACCATGCACATTCACACTAACATACATTGCACACAGCCCTTCCCACGCACATTCACAGAAGATATAGAATTCCCTCTACAATGTTGAAAACCCTCCCGAGATCTAAATAGCCTTTGAAACATTCGGCAAAACAATGGTTCCCCACAAAAGATTAAAAGCCCTCTCAACATCAAAATATTCCTAGAAACATTCTACAAGTTTCCCCACAAAATATTAAAATGTCCCCCAACATGAACAGACTCTCTGAGAAGACATCTTCAACATCAAACACTGCCTATATGCACACCATAAACCCCTTGAATGCTAGAGATCAGTGGCAGGCTATTGCTCCCCAGGCCAGAGGGCCACTTCTCTTGGTGCTGCATGTGCTGCTAGCCACCAAGGCCATTAATAGGGGTGAGCTGGCGCCAGGGACACAGGGGGTGCAACTGTGATAGGCTAAGGGTCTTATCGCTGGTACACTTTCTTGCACTCTGATAAAGAGCACATGTGCTATGTATAAGAATGTAAAAGAGGTGGAGCAGAGCCGAATTATTATTATTCTTTATTTTATTATTTTTCTTTATTTATATAGCGCCAACTAATTCCGCAGCGCTGTACAATTGGGAATAGACATACAGAGGTATTAAATAGTACAATCAGATGTGGAGAACAGGAGGATCAGAGGGCCCTGCTCGTGAGAGCTTACAGTCTAGAGGAAGGTAGGTTTGATACAGAAGGAGTAAGTGCTATTGTGTTTAAGTGCCTCCTGCCACATGAACTGCCAGTCAGTGGGTGGGAGTGAGAAGTGCCGTTGAGTGCAGTAGTCCGTGCAAGGGGTGAATCTTGGTGATGATGTTTATGGAGGCAGTTGATAGGCCTCCCTGAAGAGGTGAGTCTTCAGGGAGCGTCTGAAGATTTGAAGGCTGGGGGAGAGTCTGATGGGGCGGGGGAGGGAATTAAGTCTCCACAGGGCCCAAGGCATGATCCCAAGTTGCTGCCCTCAAGCTTGGACCCCCACATCACCAGCCCATAGCTCTCGGTATGATCATTGTTGTTGTGGTTAGAGGTTGTACTGCCATCTTATTGAAAGACAAAAATGAATGCTTTATATTCATTACAAATGTATAGAAGGGCTTATAATTGAAATTATGCTACACAAGTGTTTCCACTGAGCTTACACTTGAAATAGAACTACAGATGATTTACCAAGCTTACAATTGAAATGGGCCTACACAAGAGATTCCACAGAGCTTACAATTGACATGGGCATACACTAGTGATACCACAGAGCGGACAATCCAATTGGAGCTACACTAGGGATACCACAGAGCTTACAATGAAATGGGAACTACACTAGTGATACTACAGAGCTCACAATTAAAAGGGAGCTTCAATGGTGATCCTGGGAGCAAAACAAGATATACCACAGAGCTTGCAATTAAGTATGAATATGTCATGGATACCTGCCCGCACACACACACACACACACACACACTGATACACTTAAGCCCATACATACACAATCTCAAACACACACACATTTATTTATTTACAATATGAAGAAGAAAAAAAAGCTTTACTGTAGCTTTGAAGCCGGCGGGTTCCTCCACTTCCCAATCTGCTTCTGTTTTCAGCACTTGCCTGTAGTGAGCTCGGCGGGATCAGCACAGTGCTATGAAGTCATCTCGTTATGACAATCTGGCCAAGGTCACAACATGGCAAAAGCTGGGATAGAATAAGGCTGCAGATCATACTTTGGCCACCTCTTCTCTAAACGTGCTTCATGGCTGGGCCCCAGCATCCATTATTCTTCGGTCAGATTATTTTTCATGCTGCCTGCTGTATAGCATTCACAGTCATAGACTGTGTGGGAAATCCATAGCCTGTGACTTTCAGCTGGGCCACCATGAAGATGCAGAGGATGCGGGCCCCTGGGACATCAGGCTTGGGAGCAGCCGCACAGTGAGCTACAGGATAGTTTCCAGATTTTCTCCAATTATATGTACGTGAGCCCTAGTCAATCCACATATAAGCTACGCAGCCTATACCAGTCTCAAACAAAGGGCATGGGCTGTCAGTCCCAGTCTCCATTGAGTAGCACTGCAGTGCACCATATAGTTACCAGAAGGGACTGATGGCACAGGCGTGCAGACCGCACTAACCTGCCTGTCAGTCACCAAACGGGAACGATTGCATTATACTGGGCTATTTTTTCAAGGTAAAACATCTATTTCACAGCTAGTCGCCATGCGTTAATGAATGCATGGCGACTAAGTAGGTACTGAAAGTTCCACTTTAATTATTTACTAGCTAACTTAACTGTAGCTTCTGCTAAACTAACAGTACTTAAAGGGATAGTATTGCCTGGTTAGCAAGCACACTTTGTACAGGAGCCTCTGGCATATGCTGGATATCCCTATTACAATGTTTCTCAATGCTAGTCCTCAGGGCATAGCAACAGCTGTGTTTTGTGTATTATTAGGACATGTTGATTTTCCTTTTAAAGGAGAACTATACCTTATTATGTATTTAATAGATTAATTTCCTGGTAGGTGTCCTGCATCCAGCAGTTAGGTGTGTGTGTGTGTGTTGCATTGTATCTGACATTTCCTGTGTATAGTGATCTCCTCTGTTCAAGCTTACCTCTAGACAACACCTCCTTACAACAGACCATAATGAATCGTAAGGGACACAAGCTTTTATTGGTTTTCAAGCAATCGACTTACAGTTGACTACAAGAGAGATCAAAGACAGCTAAAAATGGTAAAACAATGTAGCTAAATACCTGACTGCTGTTTGAAGGACTCCTGTCTAGGTCAATCCCTTTGTTAAATCAAGTGCAACTTCACAAATCGCAACATTTCAAATGGCCAAAGAGGGACGCTATTGTTTAAGGGGGTGTGGAAGGGGGTATGACCTGGTGGGCTGGCATTACCAATAATTTTTTAGGTTATTTCCAGACCTATTGACACCTCTTTGTGTAACTGAATAATTGATTTAGAGCAAGTCCATTGCATTTTATTTACACAGACTAATTTATACACACATATACTTAAATTTAACAAACATTAATATGAGTTTTATTACTGCGGAGCAATGTGATACACTTATATACACACCACACAGTCTGATCTCATAAAAAGAGGGACATCAGGGTGATACACTTCTATACACACCACACAGTGTGATCTCCTAAACACAGGGACACCAGGGTGATACACTTCTATACACACCACACAGTCTGATCTCCTAAACACAGGGACACCAGGGTGATATACTTATATACACACCACACAGTCAGATCTCCTAAACACAGGGACACCAGGGTGATACACTTCTATACACACCACACAGTCTGATCTCCTAAACACAGGGACACCAGGGTGATACACTTCTATACACACCACGCAGTCTGATCTCCTAAACACAGGGACACCAGGGTGATACACTTCTATACACACCACACAGTCTGATCTCCTAAACACAGGGACACCAGGGTGATATACTTATATACACACCACACAGTCAGATCTCCTAAACACAGGGACACCAGGGTGATACACTTCTATACACACCACACAGTCTGATCTCCTAAACACAGGGACACCAGGGTGATACACTTCTATACACACCACGCAGTCTGATCTCCTAAACACAGGGACACCAGGGTGATACACTTCTATACACACCACACAGTCTGATCTCCTAAACACAGGGACACCAGGGTGATACACTTATATACACACCACACAGTCTGATCTCCTAAACACAGGGACACCAGGGTGATACACTTCTATACACACCACACAGTCTGATCTCCTAAACACAGGGACACCAGGGTGATACACTTCTATACGCACCACACAGTCTGATCTCCTAAACACAGGGACACCAGGGTGATACACTTATACACACACCACACAGTCTGATCTCCTAAACACAGGGACACCAGGGTGATACACTTCTATACACACCACACAGTCTGATGTCCTAAACACAGGGACACCAGGGTGATACACTTATATACACACCACACAGTCTGATCTCCTAAACACAGGGACACCGGGGTGATACAGTTATATACACATCACACAGTCTGATCTCCTAAACACAGGGACACCAGGGTGATATACTTATATACACACCACACAGTCAGATCTCCTAAACACAGGGACACCAGGGTGATACACTTCTATACACACCACACAGTCTGATCTCCTAAACACAGGGACACCAGGGTGATACACTTCTATACACACCACGCAGTCTGATCTCCTAAACACAGGGACACCAGGGTGATACACTTCTATACACACCACACAGTCTGATCTCCTAAACACAGGGACACCAGGGTGATATACTTATATACACACCACACAGTCAGATCTCCTAAACACAGGGACACCAGGGTGATACACTTCTATACACACCACACAGTCTGATCTCCTAAACACAGGGACACCAGGGTGATACACTTCTATACACACCACGCAGTCTGATCTCCTAAACACAGGGACACCAGGGTGATACACTTCTATACACACCACACAGTCTGATCTCCTAAACACAGGGACACCAGGGTGATACACTTATATACACACCACACAGTCTGATCTCCTAAACACAGGGACACCAGGGTGATACACTTCTATACACACCACACAGTCTGATCTCCTAAACACAGGGACACCAGGGTGATACACTTCTATACCCACCACACAGTCTGATCTCCTAAACACAGGGACACCAGGGTGATACACTTATACACACACCACACAGTCTGATCTCCTAAACACAGGGACACCAGGGTGATACACTTCTATACACACCACACAGTCTGATGTCCTAAACACAGGGACACCAGGGTGATACACTTATATACACACCACACAGTCTGATCTCCTAAACACAGGGACACCGGGGTGATACAGTTATATACACATCACACAGTCTGATCTCCTAAACACAGGGACACCGGGGTGATACAGTTATATACACATCACACAGTCTGATCTCCTAAACACAGGGACACCAGGGTGATACCCTTATATATACACACCACACAGTCTGATCTCCTAAACACAGGGACACCAGGGTGATACACTTATATACACACCACACAGTCTGATCTCCTAAACACAGGGACAGCAGGGTGATACACTTATATACACACCATACAGTCTGATCTCCTAAACACAGGGACACCAGGGTGATACGCTTCTATACACACCACACAGTCTGATCTCCTAAACACAGGGACACTAGGGCGATACACTTATACACACACCACACAGTCTGATCTCCTAAACACAGGGACACCAGGGTAGGAAAGAGGGACAGAGGGGATTTGGGTCTCAAAGAGGGGCTGTCCCTCCAAAAGAGGAACACTTGGGAGCTATGCAATGTATTGCTAGTGTGCCCATTAAGAAACACTGTCATCCTTGGGTTTATTAAAATGCACTTATATTGTATCTTTTTTGTTTAGATTGTGTTTTCTTTTTTTCTTGACTTCTTTCCATCAATTTTTTTCCTTAATTAAAAGGAAGTGATTATCAGTGATATAAATCCTATAGGTTGTATTTATTGGCTAGTTACAACAGTGTGTAGTGCATGTAATCACTGTTCTTTGTGTCACTGCTGTTTCTGGAAGCATGAAAGGTTGTGTATAGGAAGTCTTCTCTCCTGCAGATCAGATTCCTAGGTCTGCTCCCAGTCTAGCTATGGCCGCCGTGGAAAGGTAAACATTGCAGAGACGGCCTGCAGGCAGCGTGAAATCCTTTGTGTGAGAAACAGCCTGAGTTTTTTTTTTTCTCTCCTTATTGCAGTGACACAAATTGACTCCAGTTTACAAGATAAAGAGAAGACACATGCAAATAAATAACATTTTCCACAAAGGACAGTCTGGCAGGTAGGTGGTTAAATATTAATCCATTCAATCTGCAGTTCTAGATCACCAGTGCGCCATTTTTACTGCAAAACCCTGTTGTCTGCTATGTAAAAGGCTAATAGTAACATTTTGTAGTGACTCTGGGAAATGTCCACAAAGGCTTTTAACACGTTGTGTGCTAGGAGCAATGCGTTGGAGATCTTGCTAGCATTTGAGGGGGTTAGAGTTGTAACCTTTGAGACCTGAAGACCATTTAGTATGTTTTATATGTTTATATCTTAACCCACTAAGTGCCAGAGAGGTATCCAATGTATTGCAACTCAGTGGGCTAATACAAACCCAAAATAAATCAGTTGGTGTCTATTTCAGCAGATACTGTGGGGTATAATTGTGTTTATTGATGTAATCAAGCTAATCACAGTCAGTGTAAATGATTATCACTAAAGGTACATAGAAAAGGTTCTCCTTAACTCCCACTGAGGCCTTTGCACTGAAAGCATGCACACAGCTGGCTTTAAAGGGATAGTAATACTTCTTTTAAAGTTGATATCTGAGCCTTCTTTATTTTTTTTTTTAACATGTAGAGCTATATTTCATTATTTACAGGTTTGTAGTTAAAGCGCTATTGAATCCGAAAGGATCCTCCTCCCGCCCCTTCTGGCCGGCTCCCATCAGATCTGGAATCCGGTCATGGGATTGGACGGATGTAGCAAGGGACATTCTTCACTCAGTAAGTTTAAAGGGATAGTAATACTTCGTTTGAACTTTATTTTATTTTGTAGGCATTAAAAAAACATGAAGAATGCTATAAGTCTTATCTCTCAAATCTTTGTGGTTTATGAGATATTCACAAGCAAAGTTTCCCCTCCCGCCCCTTTTTCCTAGTGTAAGCCATCTCTTCTCAGATGTGGAATCTAGTTGTAAGACCAGACAGATAACAGAAGGGGACAATCTTCTTCCTATGAGAACAATGAAAGCCCTGCCCCCTTGACAAGTTTTTCAGGTTTTTCCCTTATCTTAATTGAAGATTGTCCCTCTCTGCAGTCTACCTGGGCACCTCCCTTCTGATCTGACTGAGCAGTGTTACATCAGTAAAAGGGGCAGGAGGGGGACAATTTGTCATTGAATTACTCCTGAACTACAACTCTGACAGAACTGAAATAATACTCTCCAAGGTCCAAATACTATGATGATTAATTAGAGCTGCTTTTATTATGAAACATTACTATCCCTTTAAGGAAAACCCTGTCCACCTTGATGAAGGAGGACTGGATTTCCCTTATGCTTATTGAAGATTGTCCCTTGCCGCGCTCCATCCAGACCAGACTGAGAGGCTGAGTGATGCAAGGAAAGGGTCAGGAGGGGGATCCTTTTGGCTTGAATAGCGCTTGAACTACAAACCTGTAAGTAATGAAATAGCACTACGTGTAAAAAAAAACAAAAAACAAAGAAGACTCGGACATCAACTTTAAAGATGTATTACTATCCCTTTAACTAATAGGAATAGTAACTTTTTATTTGGGTTTACATATTCTGTCAGCGCAGGCTATGTAACTCAAATTACCTTTATGTTTAATTATTTTTCTGTTTTAATTATTTTGTCGTTGTCATACGACAATGAGCTCCCTGGATCTGTTTGCAGAGAGCTTTCTTTCAGCTGATATGAAAGCAGGGAGTGTGATAAAATGTGGGAAAAAAATGCAGGGTGTAAAGGTGCATTGTATCAGTGTCCAGCTTTGATGATTGGTTAAACAGACAATAACCAGGAAATAGATATCCATGGAGCTCACCATCAGGGACATAAGTGTCAACAAATAGATGGAGATGAAAAAAAAAATAGCTCCGTAAACAGACTCGGCAGCTAAATTTAACAATTTACTCTATGTTGTAACACAGACCCTCCTTAAAGGGATAGTAATAGTTCATTTTAATTTTATTTTGTAGGCATTAAAAAAACATGAAGAATGATATAAGTCTTATCTTTCAAACCTTTATGGTTTAAGAGATATATTAACAAGCAAAGTTTCCCCCTCCCGCCCCTTTTACCCAGTGTAAGCCATCTCTTCTCAGATGTGGAATCCAGTACATAGACCAGACAGATAACAGAAGGGGACAATCTTCTTCCTATGAGAACAATGAAAGCCCTGCCCCTTTGACAAACTTTTCAGGTTTTTCCCCTTATCTTAATTGAAGATTGTCCCTCTGTGCAATCTACCTGGGCACCTCCCTTCTGCTCTGGCTGAACAGTGTGACATCAGTAAAAGGGGCGGGAGGGGGATACTTTGTCATTGAATTACTCTTGAACTACAACTTTGACAGAATTGAAATAACACTCTCCAAAGTCCAAATAGTATGATGATTAATTAGAGCTGCTTTTATTATGAAACATTACTATCCCTTTAAAGAGCATAGGAGAGCCGGTGCTACAGGTATATAAAGGTCTGGAGTGTTAGCTCAGAGTAACAACAGTGCAGCGGGCAATCTGAAACATGGATCTTTCCAAGTGGATTTTCTCAAAATCGATGGGCTTTCTATCATCTACTGATCACCATTCCCAGCAAATAGCAGACCTCCTATCCACATCTTATCCTATACCTAAAAGCACTTGTCTGCTTTGATCAATGCAGAATCATAGTGATAGAGGTTTTTACATAACTGCAGTGAATTCTGCTGTTGGTACCAAAGATCTGAATTTGCTCTGTGAGCAGTATGTTAGGCATAAGATGTGGGTTTTTTTTTTGTCTTTTGTGAAAGTATTTTACCAGGAAGACAATGAGATTTTCTCTTGTTTTCAAGTATGTCCTGGACTCGCTTTATCTACCTCAGTAGGATGAAAGTCTAAACTGACCATGCCGGGACTAGAACCTGCAACCTTGTTGCGGGCGCCGGGTAGCGCCACTGTCCATTTGTACTATTTAATATCTCTGTATGTCTATTCCCTATTGTACAGTGCAGCAAAATAAGTTGGAGCTTTATAAATAAAGAATAATAATAATATCTTATTTCCATAAGGTTAAAGTAATAAATACAAGTGATCTACATACACAAGCTGATAGAATTGGTGGAGAGGGCCCTGTTCATTAGATATTACAATTGCCCACAATCCTCCTGCACCTCCTCCTTTAGAACTCTCCCATCATTTCCATTTGTGGGTGGACCCTCAGCCTGGTGGTATTGTAGAAGAAGGGGTGGGCTGGAAGGATACAGAAATCACCAAGAAAGGACTTAGCAATAAAATGTGACTTCTGTTTGGGAGGGTTGTTTCCTCTTCGTCACCTACACGTCAGTGTTTTTATCTATGTTATATCGTTGCATTTGATTGTGAGGAGATTTTGGATGGGGGGGAAGGAGTTAAATGAGGGGAGAAGAAAGTGGAAGGTAGGGCATTGCAGTCCTAATACCAAAGCAGTATCAACCAAACTAGTTTTGAGCAATGTGTTCACAATAATGGTCTCCTGTGTATCCTTAAAGGGATAGTAATGGTTAATTTTAAGTAAATTTAATATTGTAGATGGTAAAAAAAATAAAGTAATTGAGGCCAGTCCGATCTCTCAAACCTTAATGGTTTGAGAGAGATAAGACTACAAAGTTCCCCCATCCCTCCCCTTTCACTGATATCAGCGCTCTAGCTGACAGAAGCAGATAGTGGTTCCAGGACCATCCTGTGGCTCTTCAGCAGAGCCAAAATAGCGAAACGGTATACAAAGTGTGCCTGGTTTCCAGTGAAGCATTTATTTCTATATTGCTCTATTTTGGCTCTGCTGAAGAGCCGCCGGCCGGTCCTGGGACCAGGGTCTCCTACTGTAAGCTAGTTCCTGACATCAGTGAAAGGGGAGAACTTTGTAATCGTCTATCTCTCAAACCATAAAGGTTTGAGGGATTGGACTGGCCTCAATTACTTTATATTTTTTACTATCTGCAATATTAAATATACTTAAAACGATCCATTGCTATCTCTTTAACTTTAGGATGAGATGCTAAAGTTGTGGTAATTGAAATTGTCTGTAATCAGAATTAAGAAAGTTCTTACGCTATGTGTCTATCAGCATACCTGGGAACTCTCAGGGTTTTGACCTAAATCTCAGGATCTCAGAGTGAAGGGCCAAATTCTCAGGGTGAGAGAGGTCTGTGTCACCTACTATATGAATTTCCCCAATTAAATGTTTCCTTAGCCTCTAAACTGGTGCCATTAGTACCAGAAAGACAGTGGGAGATGTCCTGCTTGTCTTGTTTGTGTTCAGGCAGTGAGTTATCCAAACTGCAGCATGTTAAAGGTCCCTTGCACACAGACTGGAGCACCTCTGTGTTAGAGCAAGCAGGCACATATCGCATAAAATCTACATTATGGGAAGCTTTAAGGGTTAATATTTCAAAGATCTCAGGGTCAGCTCATCTTGAAAGTTCCCAGGTATGTCTGTCAGACATACTACTATCTTTTTTGTATCCAGTTCCAAGTATCTTCATCAAAGGGAAACATCACTCTTAAAAGTGGGTGTGGTTTTATCTACCGTCATGTTGTAAGGTATTTTCAGAAAAAAATATTCTTTCAGCTGGCACTTTTTTGCCTGATTAATGTAATGGTTCCCCCAACAAAATAACATGAAAATGGTGAAAAAAGTTGTTGTTTGTAAATTTTTCATTTTAAAGAAAAAAAAATCAGAATTTTTTAAAGAAATACACATCAATATCTTCTTTTTCAAAAGTGACAGAAATTCCTTCTGAAAGTATTGTACTACTTTTACTACCAACTCGCAATCCGACAAGTTTTTCATTCTGACAATTTTTTGTTTAACATCATGCCCTTCGACTTGATGCAGCACAAAATTAAACACCCCAATCGAATATGTTGTGTCCAAGAGCTACTTTTGTCTCTTCCTCTGGAACACACAGAAAACCTGCATAGACATTACAGCCAATCAGAATATGATTTCATTACTCTTCTTCATTATGATTGGCTGCTAAGTTTGCAGAGCATTTCAGCATTCCAGAACATTCTGTTATAACTTTACAGATGTTCTGTTGGTTAGACTTGCCAATTTAGCCACATTTCATAGGCTGATAAAAAGCATGCACTGGTTGGACCCAATAGAGGTCCTCAAACATAAAGGTTCACAATCTGTTGGAGACCCTCTGTATTCAAAGAATTAATAACTTTCTAACACGGCTCATTGGGGTATAAGTATAAAGAAAAAATGTGTACATTTCCCATTGATTTTAATGGGACTTTAACACTTTGAATGCTAGAGGTCTCCAACGATTTGCAAAGCTGGACCATAAGAGGAGTTAAAGAGGAACTACCACCCTATATAAAGTTGCCTCCCAATAATTAGGTATATGGTGACTAGCTTCTTAAAGGGGAACTACCACCCACGCAATAACTTAACATGCTTTTATTCTTCATCTGGCGACTAGCTGCTTAGTAGCGCTAGTCGCCAGAAATATTACCTGGTTCCAAAGATTTCTCCGTTTTACCGATGCTCACAGGAGCAGGAAGCACGGACATCTCGTCACAGTGACATCCGTGCGCCTGCTCTGTCAGTCCCTTTTGGAGCCACCACAGTCAATTGTTGATAATCCAGCTGTTGAGGACTACAATTCCCATCATCCCCAACCAGCAGTAGATTAGACTGCCCCTACAATTCAAGGAAAAGCAGAATTCTGGAAGATTCAGATTAGGCTACTCCATACTAAGAGACCTGAATGGTATTTTACTGAGAAGGTAGGTACAATGGACCTTCCTCCGCTAGTACAAATTATTATTATTATTTTGTCACCATTATTTCACTTTAAATGGCTTAATTTTCCCAGCCTGTTCACTGTAACTCTGAGAACCCTGCAGTGATGTTTGTTCAGTGATAAATGGTCCTTTTGATTGGTTCACAACAAAAGCAGTACACATTGTACAGGCTGCTTTGTTATTGAAAACACGTAATCCCCCAGGTTAAAGGAATGGCCCACAGATGGGCATTGTTTTGTTTAAGGTTCTAAAACGAGATTAAATTCACCCAGCGCTAAACGTTGGTCATTTTTTTGTGCAAAAATCATCAGTTTTTTTCTTTTTTTACCAAATATAAATGAAAAATAAAAAAAAGCAAAATAAAGGATTAAATGTTTGACCTTTTTTGAAGTAATGATAACTTTATTTTTATATAGTGCTTCCAATTTGTACACAATGTATTTCAAATGCAGTGAGTCCCTGCCCCACAGAGCATACAATCTAAGTTTTGGTGCATGAGGCACAGAGAGATAAGGAACTGATGCAGGAATTGAACCAGGGTTTTCGCTGCTTCAGTGTCAGTGTCTTGGATTCAGTCAGTCACTCAACCGTCTGAGCTACTAGTTTCTCCATAAGGTAAATATTTACAAACATACCTCCCAAGTGCCCCTCTTTAGGAGGGACTGTTCCTCTCTGAGAACCAAATCCCTCTTTTTAGGAGATCCGACTGTGTGGTGTGTGTATAAGTGTATCACACTGCACCATAGCAATAAAACTCACAATAATTTTTGTTTAAACTTCAGTATATGTGTTTATAAAATAGTTTATTCTTGCGCTAATTTATTCAGTTATACAGAAGTCATGTCAGTAGGTCATGAAATAACCCTATAATTCTTGGTAATGCCCCACCCTCCAGCAACACCACCTAAAACGTCACTCTTTGTCCATTTGAAATGTTTGGAGGTATGTTTATAGTGTGTGTGTGTGTGTGTGTGTATACTAGTGTAAAAGCCTGTGTACACGGGCCAAGGTCAGGGTGATGTTAACCCTTTGAGTGCCAGAGGGGTTAAGAGGCCGGTCCTGCTCTGTGTCCTGCTACCGACGCAGTCATGCATTGTAGAGACTGCCCGAAAGCACAGAATACTCCCAACACAGAATTCCCAGCATTCCTATACCTCACAGCATTCCGTGCTTCCAGCACAGAATTCCCAACATTCTGTGCATTCGGGCAGTCTCTACTGCGCATGACAGCTTCTGACAAACATCCTAGTGAATTATTATATAGGATATATATATAAATCCGTAAAATGTCAGCTGTATATGTGGCTGTATATGTATAATATTTATATACAATATGCACATAATTGTTGGGGTGTGCGCAGGAGCCTTGGATTTATGAGAACTAACACCTCATATAGTACTCTTTCCTAAGGTTAGAATATCCTCATGGCCTCTCTGAATTTTTCCCTGGCTCCTTTGTTCAGTAGAAAATCAAACCAATCCGTCCTTCACGTCATGTCAGTAGATGTAGGCTGACCAGACCTCACCTTTAACCGGGGACACATAGGAAATAGCCATATTTTAGGACTGCACTAAAATCAAAGCAGCCCCGCAGTATGTATTTTTCATGTGTGTCCCCGGTTAAAGGTGAGGTCTGGTCACCCTACAGTAGAGGCAGATATGACAGCTGCTAGCAGATTATTAAAATGAGACAGGGAGAGTACATGAACCTACTTAACCCCTTAGGAACAGGAATGGTGTGCGAAGAATTGCAAAATAATGCATTGCCCACCCATCTGGTCCTTATAGGGTTAAGATTATCATGTGAAGTGGTTGTCATGCTAACAACTGGCATACAGGATTGATATGAAGTGATTGTCTCTTGAACAAGGCAGAGGGGCCATTAAGTTTTCTGGCCTAAGTTAGTAAGGGGTTATTTATTAGTGTTGTTCTACTTTAAATGGCAATCTGGTTCCTGTGTAGTTTGCATTTCTATAATAATACCTTTGTAAAATGAAAGAGAATTGTGTGTGCATATAATATATATAATAATAATAATAATAATACATTATATATAAAGTTTATTTATGCAGTACTTTTTTCTGCCTATGGGTGCATCCCTTTCTTTGCCCAATCAATCTAAACAAACCACATGCAATCCCACTAAATCCAGGCTTTGTCACTTTAAGAGCTTGTCTCCCCCCCCCCATCCTTCTAGTTTAGTGACTGAAAAAACAATAAAATATATTCAATTTTTTTTATCATTAAATCTAGTTCCATGGAGAAAATTAAACCAATTTAATTAATGGAGAAATGTTGTGGCATGAAGAGGCCTGTTCCTTGAGCTTGCCTTTGCAATCAGCAAAATTGACTTTGCATGTGTAACGAAAGGAGAAGGTTAAAGCATCAACCCTATTCTACAGATCTCTGGGGGATAATGCTAAAATATTGGCTGAATTAGACAAAAGAGAAAAAAAAAAGAGAGAGAGGCCTATGATTTTGGGACTAATGGCTTGTATCCTAGGGTTGCCATAGCCTTTTAGGTAGGGTGTCCAGATCCGGCTGAAACTGGTTTGAGGCAGATCAGTGCCTGCATTGTTCAAGAGCTGAGCTACGGTGGAATAAATTCTACATGGCAGCCAAAGGCAGAAGAGATTGCAGGAAGGTATCACCCCCAGTCAGTATGAATTGCACTATAGACACACAGCACTGGTATGTGAATATTGCAATAAACACTTGTGCATATGTGTGCATATTTTGCATTCAAGGGAAAGGGGAGGGGGGAGTGTCATTGTCTTCTGCTTGTTTTTCCTTAAAGGATAAACAGCTGAAATTTAAAATACTTTCTATTTTTGTTTGGTCTGAAATGACAATAAGCATCAAGTACTTAACCCCTTGGAGGCTCCAAGGGGTTAATTTTAAAATTAATTTTAAAATTTAAGTTAAATTAAATTAAAAACAAGCAGGAAAATTAGTGGGATCCTCTACTAAACGTGGATTTGGTTGTATGCATGTTCCAGAATTCTCTGCATGCTACAGTGTCTGCTTTTATATACAGTGTTCAGAGACAGACCTAAACATCTGCATTCATCACAGCCTATTCCCAGGCATAGAACTTTCCTTTATCAAAGGAGCCACCTCGTTTGCATGTTTGAGTGCAATTTAACCCCATAAAGGCATTAGCAGGAACCGAAAGGTCAAAGGTCAAACTGGGATGCTTTAGAGCCTTCTACAGCAAAAAAATAAATATATACCTTCACAAAATTCTTTATTTTTTTTCTTTAAGATATTCAGGTATTTTTTTAAATACAATAACAAAGCGGGTTTTGTTTTAATTCTTATTTATTTAATTAAAAACATGGATGGTAATCTTTACTCGTGTGTGTGTGTGTGTGTGTATATATCTATATTATATATTCTAAGAACTGCATATTTTACAAAATATAATATAGATTTTCGTGTGTGCATATCATTTATATATATAATAATGTGTGTGTAATATGTAGGTGCCTATGTAATAATAAAGAAAATATGTATAATATGCATAATCTGCTCCGATTATAGTCTTTAAATTAGGCTACTTATAAATTGCAAAAAATAAAATATTGCACATCATAAAATATCTAACACACACAAATAGAAACATAAATTCATTTTTTAAATCTACAGATAAATAACTGTGAAATTGATTTTCATTTGCTTTGTTTTTTAATTAATCAGCGTTAATGCGTGTCTACCTGTCTGAGCTGTATCAGAAATTTTATTTTCCATTCCCAATTTTACAGTTATGGAAATTAAAAAAAAAAAAAAAAAAAAAAAAGTGTATGCTTTCCTTTAGAGCCGGCATCTGCATCTTGTTGTATAAGCTGGAGGCCTGAGAGAAGAGGAGAGTGTGGCAGAAGAAGAGGGACACACAGGAATCAGCTGTAATGAGTGAGGAGAAAGGAGGAACAAAAGACTGTTACAGCTGACAGAATGGTGATCTAAACATGCAGCCTTTGGAAAACCAGGCAGAGATTTCTTATTACTTCCTAAAACAGGAAACAAGCAGCCCTGCTATCTCGCCCAGATTGACGCTAAGTACAGTAACCAGCCCCAGCCTTCAACTGAGCTTTGTCATGTCTACAATCAAGAAAAATGGAGATCTATAGGGGAACTGTGTTCAGTTATTCAGTGTGAAACAGAGGCTCCTTTATGCTGTCCTCTGCAGATTAAAGCGGCCCATTAGAGAGCCTTGGGGATTGTGGACTGGGTAAGTGGTTTAAACAGAGCAGGACATTTTATTTTTACAATCAGGCAATGTCTGAATCTATGCTGTTGTCTTATTTTTCCATTATGTGATTGCAGTTGGCTTGCAGCACAATTCTTTGTATACCATCTTGGATGTCCATAGCAGGCAAGGAGACATTCTTTGGATTCCTGTGTTTTTCATAGGCAAATCCACTACTTAAACCTCAGCATTTGCACATCTGACAAAGGACTGAGGTTTGAAGCATTCAATGAGTCTAAATAAGAGAGGTGTAACAGTGAAACAGTTTTCTCATCTAGAATGAGTAGTTTGTAGAAAATATGTATAAATGTTGGTTACAGAGGCTAATGCAGTTTGACAAATTGTTTTAACCCCTTGGATGCCAGAGAGGTCTCCAATGCTTTGCTTCGCAAAGCATTGGAGACCTTTCTGGCATACAAGGAGTTAATATATGCATGTGTCTAATCAAGAGACACTGCAGTGAAAAATCAGGCCTAATGTTTGTCTGATTTAGAGACATAGCTCTAAGGAAGAGGCTTAGTCAACTTCATGGTAATCAAATGCTTGGTGTGGCTTCTCCCTTGGGTGAATCAGGCAATACTTACATTATGAATGGGGTATAAGTGTGCACAAGGCACCCTATTGCTTTAATTGGAAACGTATGAAAATCTGTGTGCACGTAGGTGGCTTCGCTGAGAGACACTGGATCCTGTAAGCAGGAACGCTTTGAAGGCCTGTTTACTGTTGGTGTTGCAGAGGGAGGCCCTGCCTGGCTTGGGATTTTTTTTTTCCTCTCAATTCCTCCTCCTGAATGTGATTGCCTACAGCTGTACAAGTCTGGTTCCCGAGCAGGAATCAACATCACCCTGCATGAAAAGTGTGTTTTTTAGTTTGGCTGGGAAGAGGTTACCAGGAGAAACGCATATATTAAAAAAACACGTAAGTCTCAGCATCAAAAATACATTTTGCTCTTTTTTTGTTCTAGACAAATCTAGAGTGAGCTCTGCTATTTTCACTCCCATGTATGTAGGCCTGTGATTAAAATACTGCAGTAGGAAAGCAAATCAGGCCCCATTCTGCAGAGAGAAATGTCTTTGTCCTGTCAGCCCAGTCCTTTCTGCTTGCAAAAAAAAACCCCAAGGAGCAGAATTTATATTACTTATGTGATAGAAAAAATTACCAAAAAAGAGAGAGTGAATTTTCTTAATCTGTTGAGGAAGCTTAATTAACACAGGATGGTTTTAAATCCTAGCTTGTATGATGGGAAAACAACATGGACAGGAATAGTGTGAAGCCTGATAGCTTGTTATATTTCATATTAATGTGATGCTGTCAATTGCTGACCTGGATGGTTTAAACCTGTGAATGACAGAGGGGCGTCCAATGCATTGTTATGCAATGTGTTGGGTGCCCCTCTGGTGCCCAAAAGGCTTATCATGTTTGTGGAATATCTAGGTTGGAATGAAATGAATATTGTGTTCATGTGACGAATCTGTCGCATAAATATTGTGTGTGTGTATGGCTATCTGTGAATAAGGTATCTTATTTTGTGTTGGTGGTTGAGATGTTTTGTAGATTGTGATGTGTGGTGTGTGTGTGTGTGTGTGTATATAATACATATTGTATGTAAATATTTTTGTAATTGTCTTGTAGACTATGTTCATGCTGCTGATATTAGCGCAGTGTTCAAAATGTAGTGCTAATCAAGAGTAAAACAATAGCACTGTCCCCTACTGAACTTTATCCATGCATTTAATGCAGACGGGTTCAGCGGAGATGATCTGTATAGCCACATATGGGCCACGGTGCAGGTGGTTTGCACTAGCAAAACACAAGGCATCAGAAAATCATATATTTTGATGTCTACTCAAAGTGTTCATCAGTCAAGCCTCCAGCTTGGCCCCCTACCCCAGCATCAGGATCCCTAGGAGAACATAGGGACAGCGCAAGTGAGTAATACTAGAGATTTGAATGGCGCTATATTACAGTTCTGTTCGATTGCTTGAGATTTGGCCTATGGCTAATTCTTTTCCTGTTCTGCTTAGCCCAAATCATCGGTGGAGGCTTGTGTTTTTGCCATAAGCATTGAAAGATCAGTGCGGAAATCTTATTTGCTAACAAGTTAGAGACAGTACAAATAAAAATGACCAGAAATGGGACAAGACATACTTATTGTAGGGATTACAATGATTGAAACTGACATTCCAACCTTGGATTGTGTGTGGAACCTTGGTTTCAATCAAAAGTTTGAAAGTCACTTGGGTCATGTTGTTTTGTCCCCTTAGTACAGGAATGTACAACTTGAGGCCCTACAACTGTTGAACTTCTGTCTAGGGTTGCCAGCTTTTTCTTAAAAAAAAAATACCGGCTATGGCAT
The DNA here is from genome assembly GCA_037306005.1 of Rhinophrynus dorsalis. NCBI lineage: Eukaryota > Metazoa > Chordata > Amphibia > Anura > Rhinophrynidae > Rhinophrynus > Rhinophrynus dorsalis. The sequence continues at coordinate 657,637,562 of CM074718.1, read as the reverse complement.
TTCCTCCATAGACTTAACATTGGACAGAAGCCAATTTTTTACCGGCCTGCCGGTAAAATACCGGCTCGGTGGCAACCCTACTTCTGTCCCATCATCCCGCCAATAGCTGGAGGGTCTCAGATTGCCCAACCATGCCTTTAGTATAGGGCTGTCCAAGTTCACTCCTCAAGGGCCACCAACAGGCCAGGATGTAAGGATTTGCCTGATTAAGCACAGGTGAGTTAATCAGTGGATAATTAATTGTAACTGACTTACCTGTGCTTAATCAGGGAAATCCCTAAATCCTGGCCTGTTGGTGGCCCCTGAGGACTGAACTTGGACAGCCCTGTCTTAGTACATGCAGTAGTGTAGAAAGTGAGCAAGGAGTTTCGTGCTCAACTCTGTTCCCTCTTCAGTAAATATCCTCCATAGGATTAAATTCCTTAAAGGGATAGTAACACTTCGTTTTAACTTTATTTTATTTTGTAGGCATTAAAAAAACATGAAGAATGATATAAGTCTTATCTCTCAAACCTTTATGGTTTATGAGATATTCACAAGCAAAGTTCCCCTCCCCGCCCCTTTTACCTAGTGTAAGCCATCTCTTCTCAGATGTGGATCAGGTTGTATGACAGTACAGATAACAGCAGGGGACAAGCTTCTTTGTATGAAAACAATGAAAGCCCTTCCCCCCTTGACAAGTTTTTCAGCTTTTTCCATTATCTTAATTGAAGATTGTCCCTCTCTGCAGTCTACCTGGGCATCTCCCTTCTGATCTGGTTGAAGAGGGGGGGGGGATACTTTGTTTGTGAATATCTCTTAAACCATATAGGTTTCAGAGGTAAGACATATCATTCTTCATGTTTTTTTAATGCCTACAAAATAAAATAAAGTTAAAATGAAGTATTACTATCCCTTTAAGTCTATATATCGTAATGTTTATAGCATCAGTAATGGCAAAATTCATATGGCTTGAGCAATATTTGTCCATATAAAGCATGAGACATCTGGATTTACTAAAATGGTTTGTCAATTCTTTTAATCCATGTTTCTCCCTTTGAAGGCCAGAGTACACCATTCTGGTTGTGAGGGTTAATAAAATTAAATCATACAGCCGAGGAAAAGTAACTTTCATATCACTGATGTTGTACTTGAGGAAGACTCTCTCTCTCTCCTGTGAAACTTCTCTGTGTCACCTGTGTGGCGCTTATCACAAAATGGCTGCTTGAGCACTTCCTTCTGATCCATGTATCATGATTGCAACTATAATTCCACATATTTCTACTATTACTTTCATTAGCAATGAAAAATTACCACACTGCAGAAATTCTCAACTTCAGTCGTCAAGCCACAACCACAGTTTGTTTACAGGATGCCCCCACTTGATCACAGGTGTAAAATCACTGGCTCAGCCGCTGTGGTTGATCTATTTGTGCCTAATCAGAAATAGCCTGAAAATATGACCTATTGGTGTGGTCCAGGCCTGGAGTTGAGAATCAACGTGTTAGACAAACTGTCAATATTCAGTTTTCAATAGGATGAGATGGGGAAAATAAGTAGAGGTTAATAGTGACACTTTTTTTTTTCAAAATTTTAGTGAATCACGCCTAATATATTTTTGTTAAAGCAGAACTACCACCCATTTTAAAATTAATGTCAAATAATTCCCTGTCTCTAGGAGGCGTTGCTGGGAGCTGTTCTCTCCAAAAAGGACTGACAGCGCAGGCGCGCAGACATTACTATGGAAAGATGTCTGTGCTCTCTACTGCCTGTCAGCCCCGGAGCAGGGTCTCATTCTGTTTAAGCAGGTAATTATTCTGGCGACTAGCACTACTGAGCAGCTAGTCGCCAGATGGGGAATTATTTGACATAAACTTTAAAATAGGTGGTAGTTCCGCTTTAAGGAACAATAAACCTAAAAAACCCTTATCTTACAGGGTGTATAGTCCTGAACATTGGAGCACTAAAAAGAAATCAGTACCTTCCCTTTCGCTCATCCAATCTCACATCAAAACTGCCATCCAGACGCTCTTCTGATAGAGGTATATCTTAAAGGGATAGTAATGTTTAAAAATAAAAGCAGCTCCAATTAATCTTCATTCTATTTGGGCAATGGAGAGTGTTATTTCAGTACTGTCAGTTGTAGTTCAAGAGTAACTGAATGATAAAGTATCCCCCTCCCGCCTCTTTTACCTAGTGTAAGCCGCCTCCCCTCAGATGTAGAATCTGGTCCTGGGACCAGACAGCTCACATCAAGGGACAATCTTCTTACTGTGACAACAATGAAAACCCTGCCCCCCCTTGTCAGGTTTTTCAGGTTTTCCTTTATGCTAATTGAAGATTGTCCCTCTCTGCAATCCATCCAGACAGTCTTGGTGCTCTGAGGTGAGCAGTGTTACATCAGTAAAAGTGGAGGGAGGGGGATACTTTATCATTCAATTACTCTTTAACTACAACTCTGACAATATTGAAATAACACTCTCCATGGCCCAAATACTATGAAGATTAATTGGAGCTGCTTTTATTGTGAAACATTACTATCCCTTTAAGGACTAAGGTTGAGAATCTCTGGAGATCTGACTGGGGCCTTATTTGGGACAGACTACCTGCTCAAATTACTAGACATGCACAAAGGTTAATTTTTTCATTTGTACATGCCTAGTAGTGATACAAGGCTTGAATATGGAAGAAGTTTGCCCCTGCACAGATTCCCTATTCCTGGTCACAGTTACACCAAAAGAGGAAAGTCAGCCCTGCTGAATTTGGCACTGGATTGGGAGACTGACAGAATAAGTATTGATTTTACTGTTTTCATCAACGTGATGTGGCACCCTGGCCGAAAACCACTGGAATGTGTGTGTGTTTTCTTTTAATGGGTTTACTGTTTCTTTAATAGGTTTGGCAATCCTTTTTGCATTAGGAATGAATTTAATAACAGCTGTAGAGTTTTGTATGGATTTATTGGCACATAAAATTCTGAAAGCTCACCCCTTTGCCAAGTATAGTCTTTGAAAAACAAGAGAGGAATATTTTTCGTTGACAACAATCTTTACAAGAAGAGCTCTAATAATTAAAGAACTATCCTCAGCATCTTGAAAACAGGCCTTTTTTTGTTCATTGACTTATAATATTCCAGTTTTAATGGGGCTCTAAGGCTTGTACTACCCCTCCCCCATACCTTCCAGAACATGTAGTTTATATGGCATGGCGTGTGGGTCCCATCACGCCTCTGAGGGCTTCTGATTATGCTTTCCATCCTCCATTTTTGCTCCTCTGGTTCGGCCCTAGCCGCCATCTCGGGTTTCCTTCCAAAGCTGCTGCAGGTTGGGTGAGAATTAACCCGAAATAGTGCAAACTCGAGCACTAGAATTTGACCATATCTGTAAGAGGTATGGCACAATGCAGTCTACACATAAGACCATTGGTCATTTGGGTGACATCCCATTATGTCACGCATTGACATCCCATCATGTCACGCATTGCATTTTGGGGAGTGGAAATGTACAGTGCTTCCATTGCAACTCCATTGGCTTAGTCTTCAATGCCAGTGGCTGCACTTCTGAGTATGCACTACAGTGTATGATTGCTTTAGTGCACGCCAGCAGACACACGTCGCTGTCTCTAAGACTTTAATGGTAGCAAGCTTTTTATGCCTGTTCCCTAGTATACATGGAAAATTGCATAAAGTGATGTGAATGTCTCATACCCCCCAACATTTCTAATAGCAAAAGAAGGACACTTCTATTTTGGTGGCGTTTCTGGGGGCGTGGCTGGTAGGCGGGGCGTTCCAAGAATTTTTAGGTTATTTCTTGACCCATCTGCACCTCTTTGTGTAACTGATAAATGATTTAGAGCAAGACCAAATTATTTTAATTACCCATGTTAATGTATAAACACAGATACTGACAATTAACAACACATTTATATATGTTGTATTGCTGTGGAGCAATGTAATACACACCACTCATTCTGATGTCCTAAAAAGAGGGACAAAAGGATAGAAAAGGGGGACAGAGGGATTTGGGTCTCAAAGAGGGACACTTGGGAGGTATGATGTCTTCTTCTCCTTTTTATTACATCACATACAGCAAGATGGAGAGGAAAGGAACCCCTCAAATGGCCATACTACCCTCCTCTTCTGTGTTAAGAGGTGAATTTCAGAAGCAAGTAGCTTAGTGAATTGGCATAGGCAGGTGTAGGGTTAGAAAATAGATACCAATACCTGTTTTAGTGTGGAATTGTATTTGTACACTCCTTCCATTAACAGTTTGAGTGCCAGAGGGGTATGCAACACATTGCAAAGGGTTAACCTCTTGGATATTAAAAACTGTCTTCAATGTATTGAGAAGCATCCAAAGGTTAAGGTGGAACTACCAGCACTATAAAAAACTTGTGCCCCAATAATTCCCCATCTGGCGACTAGCTGCTAGCGATAGTCGCCAGAATTATTACCCTGTTAAATAGAATTCTCCATTGTTCCCGGGCTGACAGGCAGGACGGAGCGCAGACAGCTTGCCATAGGGACGCCTGCGCTGTCACTCCCAGCCGGCTCTAGGAGGCGTTTCTAGGACGTTCGGCTCCAAAAGGGACTGACAGCACAGGATTGCAGACGTCACTATGGAAAGATGTCTGCGCTCTGTCCTGCCTGTCAGCCCGGGAACAATGGATAATTCTCGTTAGCGCGGCAGTAATTCTGGCTACTCAGCAGCTAGTCGCCAGATGGAGAGTTACTGGGGGCAAGTTTTTTAGCGGTGGAAGTTCCTCTCTAAGATATTTTATTAATATTATTATTATTATTTTTTTAACTTCTTAGCAGGTGATACTTGCACTTTAGGCTGTCACTGCCTGGAGCTAGTAATTTCCAGGAGACCCAGGGCTTGGGCCAAACTAATGCATTATTAGAGAATTGTGCATCCCATTTGCACCATTACTCATAGAACAATTAGCACCATTATAGGCAGTAATCTAGTAACGGAACTAGTTCTTTAAAGGGATATTGGTGTGTGAAAATAACTTTATTTCAATCTGTTGTTCAGTATTTGTGTGTGTTTGTGTCAGTCATGCTCTTTTAAAATGTAGCTTATCTTCCTTCTCACCCCTTTCACATCCGTTCTTAGTACAAAAGAAACTGATGAGGTCAGTTGACCAAAAAGCTCGCAGATAAGATTTAACTTCCTTCTGTATGAGTCCTAATTCAGTGCCAGAGGAGTGAGCAATGCATTAAGGGGGCTTTCACGTAAGAGACAGAACTGTTGCAGCCGTCTGGAACAGTTTTTTCACCAGTGTTTTTTCACTCCCCTCCTGTGTTCCACTGCCGATCCAGGCTCAGAAGGGGTGAGTCTGACAGCTGCCCAAGAAGAATAGTAGGTTGTGTGAAAGGCACCATAGCCCAGTATTGGACCTTTCTGAATGGCTGACATAACCAATGCAGCATCACTGCATTGGTGTTTACTGTGTGAAAGGGTCCTTATACTGTGTCCTGAACATTAAATCAACACAGTGTTTAGGACACTGTAAAATGTTTATGTAGAGGGAATTTCAATCTTGTTTGTTTGGTAGATTTACTATAGGTAACCCTAGCTTAGTCAGTGAAGCCAATGTGTGAGCTCCTAAGCTTACCTCCTAGAAAAGGGTGAGACGGGGAGAATGAAACATGAATAACTTCACATGGGTAGAGCGTGGTACCGTGTTAGTAACAGAAAAGCAGGAGACTAGTAAAGTAAAATTTATACTTTTATTGGTTGAGTGGCTCTGGGGCTGTGTTTTTAACCCCTTAAGGACCGGCCACACACGCACGCAGTGGTCACTTAAGGGCCACGGACCGCGCGGTGTGCAGCCGCATAGGGAGCCCGGAATTCCATGATGTACGTGTATGTCCTTCGTCCTTTAGGGACCGCAACCTCATGACGTACATGTACGTCATGGGTCGTTAAGGGGTTAAAGTATGAGACTGACATCAATAGCACTCTTTATTGGTGAAAGGCAGATTTAAAGTTATTTTTAGCCATTTCTGTTTTTTTAACCCCTTGAGAACCCGCAGTCCAGGTAAGTTACCTTCCCTTAAAGGTTAAGTAATGCCTTTATTAAACAAAATGAAATATTGTAGCTATTATAAAAATAAACTAAATGATGTAAATGCCATCTCTCTAACCTTTATGATTTGAGAGCTATAACATTTTAAAGTCCCCCCTCCCCTTTACCAGGCGTCAGCTGTAAAGCTGACAGGAGATTCGTGTTGGCCAACTCAAGGTGGCTCTTCAGCAGAGCCGAAATAGCGCAATGTAAAATGAAATACTTCATTGGAAAGGTCTACAAATTGTGCCTGGTTTGCAAGCACACTTTGTAGACCATTTCAGTTAAGTAGTTCATTTTAGATTGTGCTATTTCGACTCTGCTGAAGAGCCGCTGGCTGGTTCCAGGACCAGGATCTCCTGCTGTCAGCTTATAGTTGACCACAGGGAAAGGGGAGGGGGGACATTTAAAACGTTATATTTCTCAAACCATAAAGTCTGAGAGATGGGACTTCACTCATTTAGTTTATTTTTGTAATAGCTACAATATTTTGTTTTGTTTAATAAAGACATTAATAACCCTTTAAGGACCACATTGATCCTTGATGACGCGCCAGTACACGTGACCTCTTATGTGGATTGGCGCACCGAGTGGGGGTCTGAGAGACATCGCTCCTGTCCTGGAGCTGTCAATGTCAGCCCCTGTTTTTACTTACAGTGCTCCCACAGGAGTGCTTTAAGTAAAAAGTATATGATGTGACAGCACCGTCCCCAGTCCTTACGGTTATAAAAACTGGTGACGGTCCTGTTGCGGTCCTCTGTTCCCCACCCCAATTATTGCCTCCTTCCCACCTCCTCCGATGATGGAGGATTCGTCATATGACCTTGTGCACTTTCTTGCATATGCACGTCCAGGTCTTGTACAGGCACAGACTGAGCACATCCATGACAGTCCGCTCGCCTCTGTGGCTATTTTCAGTGTGGACTGCCACTTTTTTTATTAAAGACTGAGTACATGAACGTGCCCTGTCTGTGCCTGTAGAATGATCTGGACGCACATTCTCTAGAGAGAACGCCAGGTCATATGCCTCTATCTTCCGTCATCGAAAGGTGGGAAGGAGCCAATTGATTGACCGGCTGCAATACAGAGCTGTACCACAGCCTGTACAGAACTGAAGTCACCGGCTTTAAAAGGCAATATCTCAGGCAATAAAAAAATATATTGAAGAAAAAAAACAAATAAACAAACAAAAAAAACGATAACTGCTTCAGTACATGGGAAGTTTAACATAAAGACAAGTTTACTAGATGTGAGAGTTCCCCTTTAAGGCCCTGTTCACACAGTCAAGAGAAACACAACTTTTCAAACAACAAAATGAATCACATTGACGTATGTGGCCCTGTTCACACGAGTGCAGCATATGTGGCAGGCTGTTGCCTCATGCTGCAAATTGGTGCATTCAAAGCATACTTATCCAAGTTGCACTATGCCTGATTTTCACAGTGGTCTATGTGATATGTGCGGTTGAGATTCTATTTGCAACCTCCAATGACTGGCTGACCCACGTATCAGTTGGCCAATAAATTTCACCCACCTCTGATGTAGGATTATCCCATACTGCAACCACGTGCCCTCCAACATATAAGAGAATCAATAGATAAACATAGGAGACAAGTAGTGAGTTGCACTGAAAAAGGGCGGTTTAAATGGAGTTACAGCTCTGTTTGTCGTCTTTATGACTATAACCCAGTGTTTCTCAATGTATTTTTGCTCAAGGCAAGGGAAACTCACAATCAGGAACTCTCAGGGGACACCCCTAACACATTTAATGTAATTTATGAAGGGCATAATGAATGGTATTATCCATAAATATACAGTTGCTAGTATGAAAGCCCATGTACACGGGCTAAAGTGCCTCCCAACAGCACCGGCTGCTGCCCTGGAGCTGGCAGCAGAGACAGGCGGTGAGCCGTTCAGAGCACCCAGCTCCAGATCAGCGCGTTCGGCCAGTCTCTACTGCGCATGACTTCATCGTTCCGGCGGTCTCTACTGTGCATGACTGCATCGTTCCAGCAGTCTCTACTGCACATGACTGCTTTGTTCCGGCAGTCTCTACTGTGCATGACTGCATCTTTCCGGCAGTCTCTACTGCGCATGACTGCATCTTTCCGGCAGTCTCTACTGCGCATGACTGCATCGTTCTGGCAGTCTCTACTGCGCATGACTGCATCTTTCTGGCAGTCTCTACTGCGCATGACTGCATCGTTCTGGCAGTCTCTACTGCGCATGACTGCATCTTTCCAGCAGTCTATACTGCGCATGACTGCATCGTTCTGGCAGTCTCTACTGCGCATGACTGCTTCTTTCCGGCAGTCTCTACTGCGCATGACTGCATCGTTCCGGCAGTCTCTACTGCGCATGACTGCATCGTTCCGGCAGTCTCTACTGCGCATGACTGCATCGTTCCGGCAGTCTCTACTGCGCATGACTGCATCGTTCCGGCAGTCTCTACTGCGCATGACTGCATCTTTCCGGCAGTCTCTACTGCGCATGACTGCATCCTTCTGGCAGTCTCTACTGCGCATGACTGCTTCTTTCCGGCAGTCTCTACTGCGCATGACTGCATCGTTCTGGCAGTCTCTACTGCGCATGACTGCATCTTTCCAGCAGTCTATACTGCGCATGACTGCATCGTTCTGGCAGTCTCTACTGCGCATGACTGCTTCTTTCCGGCAGTCTCTACTGCGCATGACTGCATCGTTCCGGCAGTCTCTACTGCGCATGACTGCATCGTTCCGGCAGTCTCTACTGCGCATGACTGCATCGTTCCGGCAGTCTCTACTGCGCATGACTGCATCGTTCAGGCAGTCTCTACTGAGCATGTGTAGTTACGCACACAGGGCGCTTTGCAGGCTAGTGCTTTATATTATAAAATTAGGTCTCGTATTTACAGAAATAAACACATTTGTCAAAGTCTTCATAGAAAACATGGGGCACCCTAAGTTTATTTCCATGCCACGGCACCCTGCTTGAGAACCAATGACCTAACCTAACATCTCTGCTGCTTGCGAAAGTGTATCAAATCTGGGTCTCACTCTGGAGTTTGGTAGAATTATGCACTTTAGTATGTATCATGAGTTCCATGCAGTTTATCATTTGTCCTCCGCAGACAAAGCCAGAACTGCTATTCTCTTTAGATAGCAGCACTTCTGTATTTGGACAGCCTGCCAGACACAAGGGCTTTATATACTCTTATACTTCAACTACTCCATAAACTCATGCTTTTGGCAAAGGCAAACAAACATGGCCTTTGCAAGCTGTTCAGTACTGACTCTTTAGTGAAAATGTAACTAAAGTTTAGTTGATGACTCAATCCTTGAAGTATGAAGATTATTGGAAAATGTGAGACTACCAGTGTGTGGGCTAAGAATACATTTTACGGTATGTACTAAACAGGCCTGAGACCTATCACACTAACAAACCAAATGGACACTAGGCTTGCTGAAAGGGTAAAGGTCTAGAAGTAATTGAAATGTATGAGACGACTCTAAAGTCATCGCAAAATTCCAAAAATAAAATGATGGAAAGAAAATGCTTTTTCTACTTTTTGTGTGAAGTTGAAGCGTCGATGTGTCGTCACTTCTACTTCCCGCCCACCAGGACGATAAATGTATCCAAACCCCACCACCACCGCACACAAATCAAAAGACACAGCACAAATGCATTACAAATGCTGCCCAATGACTGGTACATTGCAAACTCCTGTGTGAACTACCAGCCTAGGCCCCTAACCAAAATAACGCAATTAAACCAGACACCAGATGGGGGTGGTAAAGGCCATGGCACAGCTGGTTAGGACCCCGGACCAGCCCTCAAAACAACCTACTAGTCTTGGTGTGTGCCAGTCCCCTTCCGGTGAGGGCAGGTGAGAGCGTAAACCCATGACAGCCACCCTTAGGTGAGCATGTAAACCTGCTTGGCTCTACCCTATGCTGCCCACCCGTGCCCCATTGGGGGCCAAAAATTACCTGGAACCCACTGACCCGCCATGACAATTTATAAACCAATTACAAAAAAGAAATAACAATACAGTAAACATCATATACAGCATATTAAACACATACCTGGCGCTAGCATACGCTCTCCCTAACAGCCCTATCCTAAAAACACTACAGAGGTATCCGTGAACCTGCAAAAAAGGGCAGAGTTAGCACGACAAGGATATACAAGACAGTAGTGGTGGGAGGGAGGGGTGCTGATTTTCCCCATGTCAGATCCCAAGAGGAAGACCTCCCCTGGGGATCCGGCTTATAAAGGCTCAACCCCCCCCTGCTTACCCACCAGCCCCCAGTCTGGAAGAGAGGGTCTCTACCGCTGGATCTTCTTCCAGTCAGGATGGCCCTCTCTTTACCTATGGTCAGAAGTCATGTATAGCAGGGTTTTCCAGCCATTGGCTCTAAAGTACCCCTTAAACCTTGTTCACGCTGGCAATTTGAAAAACACTGTAATGCAGAGCTGTTTAAAATTGCATAGTTTATACGCATTGACTGGTTCCCATGGTGATCTGCAGGTCTTTTCCCCTGAGCCATGTTAATGGATATGTATTGGCTCATAGAATAGACTTGGTACAGAGCACACATGTATCTATAACGAAGCACACAGGAACAGTGAGTATACCCCCGGAACACTTCTTTATTGCACTCGGAATTACACCTCCTACCGTTAATTCCCAATTTGTACAGACTAATGTCCTTATAAGAACCTTTTGAGTGCCAGAGGGGTACGCAACGCATTTTAGTTTAACATATGACCCAACAATTGTATTTAACCTTTTTAAAGGGATAGTAATACTTCGTTTTAACTTTATTTTATTTTGTAGGCATTAAAAAACATGAAGAACAATATGTCTTATCTCCCAAACCTTTATGGTTTAAGAGATATTCACAAGCAAAGTTTCCCCTCCCGCCCCTTTTACCTAGTGTAAGCCATCTCTTCTTAGATGTGGAATCCAGTCCATAGACCAGACAGATAACAGAAGGGGACAATCTTCTTTATATGAAAACAATGAAAGCCCTGCCCCCCTTGACAAGCTTTTCAGGTTTTTCCCTTATCTTAATTGAAGATTGTCCCTCTCTGCAGTCTACCTGGGCACCTCCCTTCTGCTCTGGCTGAGCAGTGTTACATCAGTAAAAGGGGCAGGAGGGGGACACTTTGTCATTGAATTACTCCTGAACTACAACTCTGACAGAACTGAAATAACACTCTCCAAAGTCCAAATACTATGATGATTATTTAGAGCTGTTTTTATTATGAAACATTACTATCCCTTTAAGGATCAGAGAGGTGCTTTGCAATACATTGCAGATCTGACTTGTCTCTATTATGGACGCAGGAGCACTGTGAATAGACAAAGGGATCTGACTCACACACACGTTTAGACTCCCAGAACTGCACTGCAGTTGATTACTGACAGCTCAGCACAAGCCGTATCCTGTTGCCTTCCATTCCCAGTGTTGTAATCCATGGTGAACCAGGAATGTTCCTCTGCAAAGACCTATGACTCTGCATCTACAATATCACAGCCTCAACAGATTTCTACAGTAAATAGCCATGTTTAGGACATAGAGTCATAGGACTGAGTGTACGTGACGACAGATGAGAGCCAATTGACCCATCTGATCTAGCCATTTGACTATTAAAGGTTAATTATTATTTAGAAACAAGAACAAAATAAATTTACAAAAAGAAGCAATGCTTCCAGGTTGGGAGATTTTGTTCTTAACCCTTTAAGTACCAGAGAAGTGTGGAACATATTAGGACATTAAAGAATTAGTAAAGAAAGCACTGGTTGGATCCAAACACTGCTAAATAGCCCCATAAAGCTTAAAAAAAGGTATAGTTTGCCTCTGATATTCTCCAGTGTGGATTTGAATTAAATAGATATAATACTTTTTTTGCGCAAGATTGGAATATAATTATCTCAAAGAATATTTTACAGTAGACTATAAAAAAACAGTTTAAAGGGGAACTTTAAACTCATAAAAACTGACCGGTTGTTTAATCATTCAAGCAGCATTAGGAAACGTTCTTCTTATTTTTATTTTTACGTACTTGTTAAGATTTTTAATGTCCAAGCCGTGCACGTCCGCATTCTGCGGCACTGTGTATCTTTGGCACCGCTCTCAGGACTTCCCAACACTATTACATTCTCCTCTCAGCTGCGCCAGTGAGCGCGTTCATGATTCACTTCCATGTGGTGTGAATGTCTAACGTTACAGCAAGCTGTGATTAGCATTACACTGAGGTTGCAACCTCAGTATAATGCTAATCGTAGCTTGCTGTAACGCTAGGAGCCGTTAACACCACACCGAAGTGAAGCGTGAACGCGATCCTGCTTTATCTCCGTGTTCAGAAAATGTTTTAATGTCTGTGAAACCGTTTCCTAGTGTTAGCTTCATACTTGCTAATTTAAAAGAAACAAAATATATACATACTAGTGTAAAAGCTCGTGCACACGGGCCAAGGTCCGGGTAATGTTAACCCTTTGAGTGCCAGATATTTGCAAGGCGTTACATACCCCTCTGGAACGCAAAGGGTTAAGAGGCCACGGCTTCACGCGATGCAGTCTTGCTATGCCTCACTCACGCGATGCAATCACATGCAGCAGAGACTGCCCGAACGTGTGTCGTCTCTACTACGCATGACTGCATTGTGACAAACATCCTAGCAAACTATTATATAGAATATAGATATCCCTTTCTCATATGTTTTCATATCTATGAATTCAGATTGCACTGTTTTTTAATCAAGATTGAGACTCCTCGAGATTAGGATTTAAAGGAGGAATGACGGTGTTGAGCCACCCATGGTTTCTTAAGAGAGAGTATTTTACTGCCACACAGGTGGATCTCTTGGGGGAAAACCACATCCGGAGAATATTTTTTAAGGTGGTTTAGAATTAAGACTCGCTTTTTTGGGTCAATGAGGCCTTTATATCTTGGAATGTATGTCTGGTCATTCATCATACACGTGTTGCTCTGAGAAGGTTAGACCAAGGAGAGTACCTACCAGGAAGGGGAGAAGGGCTGCCAACGAGAATAACCTAACACTTCTACTTTAAAAAAAAAACAAAAAAAAAACGTACCCCCTCCTCACCCTGTTGCCACCCCACCTTTAGGCCAAACTATAAAGACTCCTTCTCCTTAGTATAGCGCAGCATGTCGTTAACTAACAAACATTCAACATTTAGACAGAAACAGTCCAGTTTAAGTAATTGAGATTAGATATTCTGTGGGTCAACTGAGAGTGATCCCTGTGGATAAATGCATAGATCAGTAACAAAAACTCCATAACCTCTATCAGAGAATAGGGACATATACAATGAAGTATGAAATAGTTATATTATGTGGTTCAATAGTTTGGAGTAGATAGTAAAAAAGGGGAGGAGATCCGCCGCATATACCACCTAATTGTGGCAATAGCATAACCAATTAGATAGGCATACTCAGTGAGCCACTGATGTGGCTTTGCTGGCTGCAAGGCAGAATTATTATTATTAATCTTTATTTATATAGCTCCAACTAATTCCGCAGCGCTGTACAATAGGGAATAGACATACAGAGGTAGTAAATAGTACAGTCAGATGTGGAGAACAGAAAGATCAGAGGGCCCCCTGCTGGTGAGAGCTTACAGTCTAGAGGAAGGTGAGTTTGACACAGAGGGAGTAAGTGCTATTGGGAAGTATTAAAGATACAGGTCATGTTAAAGGGATAGTAATACTCAAAATGTAAAAAAAATATATGTTGTAGGGATTATCCCCGTGAGTAAAACAAGAGTATTCCCACTGCTGCTATTCAAAAGTTATTACAGCTCAAAGTTGAATTCTTTAGGTGCAATATCACAGTGGCCTGAAATTGTACAGTGGCGCTGTTGCTACACCATTCTATGGAGATTTATGGTCTCGGGACCAGAGCTGTCCATAGGATGGTGTAGCAACAGCTCCACTGTACAAATTCAGGCCACTGTGATATTGCACCTAAAAAATTCAACTTTGAGCTTTGAATAAAACACCTTTCAGCAGTGGGAGTACCCTAGTTTTACTCAGGGGGATAAACCCTACAACATTTTTTTTTTTTTTTTTTAAACATTTTAAGTATTACTATCCTTTTAAACATTGCAGCATATGTACAATTTACAAAGACTATTAGGATACAATGCTACATGATGGTAATGGAACATCAGGAAATTTGACCTAGTTCCCAGGGAGGAGCATGAGCCCTCGCACTACTAGGAGATTGCTTTTACCCACAGGAACCATGCCCAGGCAAATCTGCACACGGCGACAACCTCAACCACATAAACCATATCCACTGATTTCACCCGCCCCCCCCGCCCCAAAATAAACTAAAAATAATGTTCAACGGCTCAATAGATTAAAAAACAGGCCAATAATTTTTGGACATTCATTATTTGAATTTGAGAGTAACACCATCCCTTTGAATATCCTGTAGGAACTATGACTATACAGTGAAGTGGCGTATACAGTCGGGGGCGACGCTAGGCAGACACCCAGCAAATGACAGTGAGGGGACCCCACTCCCATTCACTTGACCAGCATAAGACCAACAAGTGTTTCCTCCTCTTCAGTTCATATGTAACCATTCATCGCTCTCTCTCCCTGCCATCTACTTCCTCGTCTCCTCTCCTAGTCCTGTCTCTTACCTCTCCCCTCTCCAAATCTTGCCTCATATCTGTCATTTGTTCCATATATTCCCACTTTTTTCCTTCCCCTTAGTCTGCCTTTCATTTCTCTTTTCCTTTTTTTCTTTATTTTCCTTATTTTTCCTGTCCTTTTCTCCTTTTCCTTCTATTTTTTCATACTCCCTTCCCCTCCTTCCCTTTCTTCTTTCTTTCCTTTCTTTTCCCTTCTGTCTTTTTCCCCGTTCTACTTGTACACTCCCCTAGCATAAGGCTAGTGCGATGGCTGTGCCCTGGGCCCAATACTTTGAAGCTCATCAAAATTCTCAATCACTAGAGTGCTTTCTGTGGATATTCCTTTTCTTGTGTGTCATTTTTATTACAGTTTGATGACTTTCCTTTGTGTTACAGGCAAATAAAGCCCCCAGAGATATGGCGGATTGGTGGCATGTAAAGGGGGGGGGGGGTTGAGGAAGTGAGTAATGTGGGGTAGGTTAAAAGGAGGCAAATAAAAGAAAGGAACAGGAAGTGGCCTGCAGTTGCAGCAAGAGCAGGGACAAGGAGCGTTTTACCCTCCCTCCCTTGTATTGGAGGGTGTCGGGGGGTTGTCTGCGGTGTCCTTAGTTTGTGGGGTGGTAGCAGAAATATTTGAAGATGGTGCCTTAAGGAGAAAGCCAAAGAAGTCGCCCCAGACTCAGATCATGAGTGGGGACATTACCCGCTGGAGCTGGCTTGGTCTGGCTGGTTAACTCCATTTTGTTAGGCGTGTTGGATGATTGTTACTGTTTTAAGCATGAGCCCGGTCTTCTGTTGGCCACGTGAAGGGTGTTTAGATAATTTGGGTTGGTAAAATAGGATTGCTCATTATCTGATTATGAAGTATTCAACTTTATAAGTTACAAGTGTGATTGTTTTATTAATAAAGCAGTGGCCTGTTCTGTCCAGCCAAAATGGTGTGGTGTCATTCATTATACCCTATGCCTTTTACATGCGCAGAAGCAGTATTTCTTAACCCCTTTTTTGGGTCACGTGAACCTGATGAAAGTTATGGACCTCCCCACATAAAATTAAAACACATAAGCATACAGTGAGTTACCTCCCATCTCTCAAACATGTATAGTTTGAGAGATATAAGCTGATAAAGTTCCCCCTCCCTCCCCTTTCAGAGACATCAGAGCTCTAGCTGAGAGAAGGAGATCCTGGTCCGGGGACTGGCCGGTGGCTCTTCAGCAGAGCTGAAATAATTCTATCTAGAAAGGAATACTTCATTGGAACAGTTTGCATGCAAACCAAGCACATTTTGTAGACCGTTCCAATGAAGTATTCCTTTCTAGACAGCGCTATTTCGGCTCTGCTGAAGAGCCTCCGGCTTGTCCAGGGATCGGGATCTCTTTCTGTCAGCTAGAGCGCTGATGTCTATGAAAAAGGCGCGAGGGGGGAACGTTAGTAGCTTATATATAGTTTGGGAGAAGGGAGGTAGGTAATTGAATTTATATTTTGAATATCTACACTTTTATTAAACTTTGTTAAAATAACCATTACTATTACTATCCCGTTATGGACACTTGCATAACTTTGTTATTAAACTTTGTTAAAATAACCATTACTATTACTATCCCGTTATGGACACTTGCACCACATTTCTATACCTCTCTGCCTCTCTCCCAGATCAGAAGGAAATATTCATAGTCTGGATGAGAGGGAGGAAATTACATACATGGTAACACAGTAGATGAGGCTGAAAAAAAATGTCTGTCAAGTTCAGCCTATCCCATATAAACCCTGTTTATACAGAGGAAGGCAAAAAAACAACATAGAAGCCATTTCCAATTAAGCCCCAGGTGGGTAACAACATTTCTTCCTGATACCAAATGGCCATACCTTGGAACTCTCGGTTTTGCCCCGGAGACTTCAGATTTCAAACTGAATTACCGTGTCTCCGGGGCAATGTGTGAATCACCGGGTGGGCAGAGTTTAAGTAAAAACTCTGCCCACTTGTGCTTCATCCTACCCGGTTCCTCCCACTCCCTGCCCTCTTACCTTCATTTTGCAGGGTTTTTTTGCCCCGCCCCCCGTGACTAAGCCCCACCCCTTTTATGGCGCGAATCGCGTCATTTTTGGCACTGACAGGGTTACTCTCCGGGTAGCCCTGCATGGAAAGTTCCCAGGTATGCAAATGGCATCAGATGGTTCCCTGGACCGACATCCTATCTGCTAATAATTCTCAGTATAGCTCTGAGCTAGAAAGGTAATTAATACACCCGCCAGTGTGCCAGGTCACACCAGAGAACAAACCTGCCATGACACTTCTCTGGGTTAACCCCTTTGCAATGCATTGTGTACCCCTCTGGCATTCAAAGGGTTAAATTAGATCAAACTTAGGAAAAACGACAAACTACCTTCACAGTAGGGTAAGTTGGGGTTGATATTATTAGACTCTGATAGCAGGGGTGTAACAATGGGGGGGGGTGCAGTTGGAACAGGGCCCAGTAGATTTTAGTTACACCCCTTAGTAATATCTTTAGTGTTAGACGGAGCCCTCCAATGACTAATTATTCCAAATGTATTTTCCATCTCTTGATTCCATTCTGCAGTGTGACCTCACAATATTCTGTCTTCCATTTGATTTGAATAACTGTGTAAATGATGGCAACCAGGAGAGTTGCTAATTTCCCCAAATATCTGATGCCTGGATCCACTTAATACATTATTAGTGATATTTGCAGCGCATGGAAATCAGCAGATTATTACATTACAGCCAGGGGATCAAAAGAAGATTTGGGGCTTTAACCCCTTAAGGAAGGCCGTCACTTAACAACCACTTTTTTTTTTTTTTTTTTTAATAAATCTTTGCCTCCGGTTCAGGACTCCTCGAACAGCGTCCAGCACACGAGGAGCCCTGAATTTCATGACGGTCCTGCCAGTACTGTCAAGGGTCGTTAAGGGGTTAAACATTACCAGATCCTACCACCTAATTAGTTTAACATGTAAACAATGTGGACTAGCCCTGTGGTAGGGGAGGGTCAAAGGTCGGGTATATGGAGCGTATCAGTGGGGGTGGGACTATCTGTACTGAGATACGGAGTTGTGCGTGTGAAAACCTCATGGGTTGTGTGCTTTAACGCCTTGTGCACTGGAGCTGTTTGTTAACCATTGGCATGCTGGAACAATGGCTCACATTTATAAAAGCAAACTGGAGTTATTCTGGTGTAAACTAACTGCAACCATAGAAGACAAATAAAAAATCCTATTTAATTAAATTTGGGATTTTAACCCTTTGAATGTAAAGTGTTAAAAAGCTCTATTCAAGTGCGTGGGTATTTAGGAATTTTTATTTATCCCCAATGGTGTGATAGGTTTATGCAGAATAACTCTAGTTTGCTTTTATAAATGAGTGTCATTTGCTATGGATAACAGTCTTTAATGTGAATATCTACATATCTGGGAACTCTCCAGATCTGCCCCTAAGACTCTGGTTTTTAAAGATAATTACCGGGTCTCCAGGGACAGAGACTGTACGTCAGGTGAGGGTGAGTTTCTTCTAAAACTATCCCCACTTCTCCTCCTTCCCATCCTGTTCTGCCCACTTCCCAAGTACCACGCCTATAAGCCACACCCCTTTATGACACAAATCGCGTCATTTACTTACTTCTGTTCGCAGGACATGAGCCCTCTCCCGAGGCTCACGTGGAAGAAGCTCCCAGTTATGAATATCTGGGTAGCATACCTAATGTGCATAAGATGACAAACACATACAGCTAAATATCTCATTGTTTTAAATTTAAAAAATCTCTACATAACACGAGTGATTCTGAAAGTGCTTTCAATATTGCCCATATGATACAAAGTGACCGTTCCATATTAATAGCATGTAAGCTGGAACTACGTGTGTGTGTGTGTGTGTGTGTGTGTGTGTGTGTGTTCCTCTCTGTACCGGAACAGTCGGTATTAACCCTTGCAAGCCTGAAATTGGTGAGGCACATGTACACTAGGAATTGTACCTATTTTTTTGTACAAAGAGCTATTTATAATCTTTAAGACGGTTTACGTTTTAACCCTTTGAATACCAGAGCAAAGCAATGCATTGCGTAACCCTCTGGCACTCAAAAGGTTAATCCACTGGGCTGCTAGAAAGTGCCACTCTAACATTCAAGGGGTTAAAATTTCTAATAATATCAAAGGCATTTTCATGTGAACCCTGTGTAGTAGTGGGTTTATTCTAGAATGTCTCCAGTTTTTATTAAAATGGCAGTAAAATGTTTTGTACCTTTTACATGTATAGTCCTTTTGCCTATATTTTTTTTTAATTTTACACCTTCGCCTGTGTTCTGTATAGATCCACTTTAACCAGGGCCCACTCGTAAAAGAAGGCCTACTAACTGAGGCATTGTTACTAATCAGGGATGACAGAGCAGACTGGCAGGAGAGGACTCATCTGGTCTGGGTCAGCAGTGCTGATGGGCCTATGTGCAGATGAGTGCTCTCTGAGTCCCATGGTGTGTTTTTGTCTATGTGCTCTCGCCACCACTGAAAGTCACCTTCAGATTTTCAGCAGAAGTCTGGTAAAGACAGGAGCAGAGTAAAGAGGTTTTCTTCTTGTCCTTCTCAGGGCAGCTCTCATGTCAGGAAGCGGCTATCACAAGACCATACCTGGGAACTTCTTCTCTTTGAGCCGCTGTAGAGAGCTCATGTGCTGCTGTACAGGATATGTCAATCATATGATATGCGTCATAAAAGGGTGGGGCTTAACCTGGTGGGCAGGGCTTACTCATCTGTGTGTCATAAAGTCGATGGCAAGTGGGTTGGAATTGGACAGAACAGGGTGGGAAGGAGGAGAAGTGTGGGGGGAAGTGGGAGGGAAGGAGAAGAAACTCCCCACAGCCGGAGGATCGGAGTCTGTCCCCGGCGACCTGGTAATTTAGTCTGAAAACCGGACTCTTTGGAGCTGATCTGATGAGTTCCCAGGTATTCACATGACCTGCCAACGTCTTCCGCCACAGGCAGCGTCAGACGGTGCCAGAGGATTGGTCATAATTCCATGCACATACTGAATCATTTTGTGCAGTATTTTGTTCCATTTTGGGTTTTTTCCGAATGGGATCGTAAGGGGTGGGAGCCCACTAGTATGGACTTTGCCCATGGCCCACCAGCATCTTACAGCAGCTCTGGCACTGTATGCTGTGTTTGACAATTTAAGGACCAGCATTGCATTGCACCCCCCACCGTGGTCCTTAAATAGTTATTACAGTGGTTCTCAACCAGGGTGCTGTGGCACTGGGCACCAGCTTAGGGTGCCATCTTTTTCTCTGAAGATTTTGACAAATATGTGAATATTGTGTTTCAAACTTTTATATTTACGGAAATTGTAACCCACAAAAAGATAGAAACTGTGATTCTGGCTGTGAAACCTAACGGGCCCTAAAAACCATAATGTGTGCTAGGGGTGTCTTGAACAATAAACCGTATTGATGACACTGAGTTATCCCTTTGAGTGCCAGAGGGGTACGCAACTCATTGATTTGCAATGCATTGCATACCCCTCTGGCTCTCAAAGGGCTAATAGACTGGGGGTGACCTTTTCTGCTTCAGCGATAGCGTTATTTTATTATTATTATCATCCCTGCTTTCATGGTCCCTGACAGAAAGCTCTCTGGAAACAGATCCAGAGAGCTCACTGTCAGGAACATAAAAGTGTCAAAATAAGTAGGTGGAGATGAAAAATTATTCTTAAGTATAGTTAGTTTATCTTTACCGATCAGGCTCTTCTTGCTGAATATGTTGTCAAAAAGAAGGTGCATTGTCACTTTAAACTGGAATGGATGTGTGGGAGAGCTTTCTAGCAACCAAGTGCTTAACCTCAAACGATTGAAATCAAAGTTAATAAAAATGTGAATACTGGGATAGGTTGGCAGAGAGAAAAATAATCTATTTTAACCCTTTGTGTGCCAGAGTGCTAGTCAATGCATTGCTTTCAAATGCAATGGTGACTACTCTGGCTCTAGAGGGGTTCATTTTTTTTATTATAAGTATTCCTGTGTCCCCACAAAGTGTTGTGTGCTGCGCTGGAGGTGCATGAATCCGGCCCTCATTTCTAACCACTTTTGGTATTCACTTCCTTGCTTCCTTCAGGAAGAATACATAATAGAGCAGACTCTGCCAGACAGCTATCTCATCGGCCCTTCTAGAATGTAGTCTGTCTGGGCCTCTTCCCCACACAGAATATAAAGGATTTCCATGAATGTGGTTCAGCGTGGCCCAGGCTTTATGTACAGGAAGGATTTGTGCCTTTCAGAGAGGATGGGGGGTTGGGACTGGGACAAAGACTTTTAGCTTTGGAATTTACTGGAGCAGTGAAACCCAACAAATAAAATGGTTGGATACAATTCCAGTGATTTGAAAGGTAAACCAACTGAGGAGAAAGATTACATAATTAACCGTTCGAGTGCCAGAAGGGTACGCAAGGCATTGCAAAGCAATGTGTTGCGTAATCCTCTGGAACTCAAAGGCTTAATTTAGGATTTAACCCATTGAATGCATTGGAGATTTCTCTAGCACTCAATGGGTTACAAAGCTCTGTTCAAGTGCATGGGTATTTAGGAATGTGTATTTGTCTAACATGACTTACTCCAGTTTACTTTTATAAATATGGGCTTTGGGCCTGATGCAGAAAAGAAGAGATGTAATTCTGGAGCAAACTAAATGCCTTATAGGGGCAAATACAAAAGACTCTAAATTCCTATTCAGTTAAAGGTGGAGTAAAGGATCAGTAAAAGACCCTTTTTTAACTGAATGACCATGCCCTCACATCAATTGGAATCAAGTTTCCATAGCCTACAACTTACCTGGTCTCTCTTTGCCCTGCAGATCACAGAGATGTGCAGGGATGGATGATGTTGGCACCACAGTCAGAGCTTATGGGAGGGGAAGTAACAGCTCTTCTTTCCGTAGAAGCCCAGCAAATCAACCATCAATGGGCTTCTATGGAGAGGAGAGAAATCTCCCACAGTGACTGAGTTAGATGGACATCACCTGTCATGGAGATCTGCAGGGCAAACGGAGAGAGACCGGTGAGTTCTAGGCTCCGTTCCTATAGCTGAGAGGACAGTGCCAATTGTTTAAAATGGTATTTTATGGACCCTTTACTGACCCTTTAAATAATGGTACGGACTTCTCCTATGCCTTGCTTTGTGAAGGTTTTGGAGACCACTCGCGTTTAAGGGGTTAAAAAGCCACAAGTAAATAATTTATCCCCCGTGTCGATGGTTTGCTCTAGAACGCCATGTTTTTTTGCAGAAAGCTAGAGATGTGGAATTCTAGATCTCTTTATTTCAGTTTGTGGGTGTTGGGCCGTGGCTTGTCTGTTTAGCACGGTGTGTCGCATGGTCCTTAGGGAAACATAACAGATCAGCTGTTTACGATATCCCAGAGTAATCAGGGGGAGTATCCAGTGGCTCAGTCATTGTGATTGAACTCCAATGCTTATTTTAGGATGTCAGGAATCTGTTGAATCTGGTTGGAGGGAGGTCACGGACTACATTGCTCAAGAGATGAGCCAAGGTGGGATAAACTCCTGCATAGCAGCTAAACACAGGGAGATTGCAGGAAAGAAGCCCCTTCCTCAACATATACTTGAGGGAGGGCATGACTGCAGGGGAGGTGACCATCGTTTGGCAATATTTTGCCTTGAGATGGTCCTTAGAGCCTGGTGGGGTTGATGGTCTGGGTTGGGGGAAAATGTTTATAAATATTTCCTGTTTGGCTGTCTGCGCACTTTATTTAATTGAGACAGCCGCACGGGGAACTTCTTTGTTTCCTCCCTCTCCTTTTGGTTTTAGGAGTCACAGAGAATTTTCAGGGGTGGGTTCTCGCCAGGGAATCATTTTGAGCTATCAAGTACCCTGTCAGGTTTTGGGGCATTAGCCCCCCACACGCAGGCTAATTGCACGAGTGGGGGCACAGACTCTTGTTGGTAGGGCGTGTTTATCGTGCCACTCGGCAGTTGCTAAGATGCAGGCATAAAGTTATCTGTTTGTTATGATTGTAATAAAGTTGTGAGTGTTTCTTTCCCAGAGACTCGTCTGTGTTCGTTACTGGGGGTATTTGGGCCTTTGGTTATGTATGGGCATGCCTCTAGACAGGAAAGCACTATTCTGTGTTAGAATGAGTTGCAGGGTCTAACCCAGGAATGTCAGAGAGGGATTAATAAAAAGAGTATGCAATAACAAAATACAGAGTTTGTTTTGAGTATTTTGTATGAAAAAGCCATTACATTTACTGACTGCTTGGGAAGTTTCTAGGGCAGTGATTCTCAGCCAGTGTGCCGTGGCACTTTGTTGTGCCTTGAACATCAAATTAGGGTGCCCCATGTTTTCTATGAAGACTGACAAAAATATGTTTATTTTTATTACTATGATTGTGAGACCTAATAATATCTGTATATATTTATTAACTGTACCCTTTATTATGTCCTTGATAAATTACATTAAGTATGTTACCCTGAAAGTTTCAGATTGCGTGTTAGGCGTGTCTTCTGACACCAAACCCCACTGGCTCCCATTGGCATACAGAATTAAATTCAAAATTCTGGTCCTAACGTATAGAGCCCTCACTAACACCCCACCACACTACATTTCATCTTTCATCTCCAAATACACTCCCTCTCGCCATCTTTGCTCTGCACACGACCTTCTGCTCCCCACAGCTCTTATCACATCCTCCCACCCCCCCTACAGGACTTCTCCGGTTCTGCACCTGAGCTCTGGAATTCCTGCCCCATCAGACTCTCCCCAAGCCTTCAGATCTTCAGACGCTCCCTGAAAACTCACCTCTTCAGGGAAGCCTATCAACTACCTCCATAAACATTATCACCAAGAACCACCCGTTGCCTGGACCACTGCTCTCAACAGCATTTCTCAGTTCTACCCACTGACCGGCAGGAGGCACTTACACCCATTAGCACTTACTCCTTCTGTGTCCAGCCTACCTTCCTCTACACTGTAAGCTCTCATGAGCAGGACCCTCTGATCCTTCTGTTCTCCACATCTGATCTGTACTATTTAATACCTCTGTATGTCTATTCACTATTGTAAAGAGCTGCGGAATTAGTTGGCGCTATACAAATAAAGAATAATAATAATAATAATAATAATAATAATAAAAAGTCTTGGGCAAAAAAAGGTTGAGAACCACTGTTCTAGGGTTTCAGAAGGCCTAGGGCTTGGGCCAACCTAGTGCACTGGAAGCCCAGTTGTTCCATTACTAGTTAGCATATTAGTAACAAGAACTGGGGGGTTATGCACTAAAGTGTGATAAAGTGGAGATGACTTCTCCAGTGATATCACTTCTCCAGTTCCTGTGTTATTCTATGGAGCCTATTCACTAAGATCTCCAAGAAATTGTATTGAATTGGTTCCATAGAATAACATAGGAACTAGAGAAGTGATATCACTGGAGAAGTCATCTCCGCTTTATCACCTCTTTATCACTCCTTAGTGCATCTCCCCCTTGGAGCATTAAACATACAATCTGGGGCTCATAAATACTAATGTTATGTTAAATTGTTGTAATAAACAATCGCATGTGTGATCTCTGCACCTCGGCTCATATTATCCATGCAACATCCTCAGTGGCCATTTTCATTCTTAATTCCATTCAAGTTTTTAAAACCTTCTCCGTTTTTCTCTGTTTACTGAAGTTCATTTTCTCAACTCAACATGAGCCCAACAGTCTAACCCAGTTTTGGTTGTGTCACACCAACAACTCGAGTTTTAAACTAAGCTCTACTTAAAGGGGCCCTATCATCTAAAACAATGTTGTTGATTTTATCTTTGTCCTACATTGCCCTTTTTGCTCATAGTATGGGAGATAATGTAAGACGAAGACAATACATGCCTTAATTAACATATAAATGTGAAAAACTCAAAGGCTTATACATGTAGGTGACTTTCGAAGCTGTTTAAAATCCAATATTTGTTTTTAGATGATAGGGTCCTTGTACGTACAGATAGGTCAATCACAATGATTGATCCATTGATTTCCCACTTGTGATCAACCTGGATATGCTGACTGTTGGTGTGTCCTGGGGTCTGACATTGAGAAGTATTACTAATCTGTAGGGGACATATTGCTTCTAGGGAGAGAAATCGGAAGGCCAGAAAGTTATATTGATCCCTGACATGTGTCTTAATGTCATTAGGCTACAACCCACAGAACTCTCAACCACCAACCACAAGTTCTCAAAACCCATAAACCATGCCCATATTATTTCTTTGGCTGTTAGTGAAGTCTCCAAAGAGATAATTCCTTTATTTCATCCTCATGGAATGTCACAGTGTCTCTTGCCAAGGTGTTTTTCTACTTGGCTGCTTTATGAATACTTATTTAGACAAATGCAGTTTTCTTCTCCTGCCAACTCTGAAGATTATCTCTGTGCTTGGTGAATAGATAAGTACATGAGTGTGTGTAACCTTCAAGAGCATCTACCATACTTCAAAATTTATTTAGCTAAAGGATCAGCAAAGTTTTATTATGGAAGAAAACATATGTTGTAGGGCTTTTCACTGTCGTCCAATACAGGTCACTGGTACCATGGGATGTGTAGTCCCCTTTAATAGGCAGGAACAATTATGCAAATAATTTGCAAGGGGCGGAGCCTCCCCTCTTACTTAAGCCACCTTCTGGCCAGAGCCACCCATATTGATTTGTTCCTGGTGTGCTTGCACACCAGGCAGAGAACAGCTATGCTTCTTAGAGTTTTATTATTTTTTTATTCAAATATGGAATACCACCATTAGGAGGGTGACCATGGCTGTGAATTGCCCTCTTCAAAGTGGCTGGTGCAGCTTCCAGGGATTTCTGTGGACCTATACCTGAAGAGGGGACAGCTTGTGTTAAGCAGCTCCCCTGTTGGGGAAATTACCTCTGGTTCTTTCCCTCCCTATCATGGTCACCTGAAGACAGAAGTCTGCGAGAAAGGTGAGTCACCCATTGAGTGCTGAAGGTCCACTTGTCCCCACAGTGTCCCTTTGATGGGCTTGTATTTGGGAGTTTTAATACACTCCAGCACTCATAGGGTGTTTTTATTGCATTATCACTATTTATGCAATTTCTGTGTTATTCTCTGAGTTTTGGAGCATTGGGTATTCATTTATTTATGTTTCTCATGTATTTCATGCTTGTTTGGGCACTTTTTAATGTTTTACTAAACTTTATTAAAAATGGTGTTCCGCGCCTTTAAGCGCGGCTTTTTCCCGCTCAGCAGCAGAGCTCCTTTACTCTCTATGGGAATTCACAGTTTGGGACATATCTCTGAAACCGCTTGTCACAGCAACTTCAGAGTAGGCTCATTTTAATGCTAGGCTCCTGCTCTATCATCCGGTTGGTGTTTTATTACTGTAGGGGGCTCAGGGGGGCTTCGGGCACTGTTTGGGGTACTTGCATAGGGAAAACTACATTTCCCATGAGCGCTTAGCTCGCGCTTGTTTCTGATTGGCTGTCATGACGGCCGCCATTTTGTGGTACTTTTCCAAGGCGAGTACACTACGCAGGGACCGAGCCTTCTCTCTCCTCACCAGATTAACCCTTCGCTGGCCAGATAAGTCCGTTTTTAGACCTTTTCTGGGGTGAAACTTTAATCTTTAACACTTTTCTGGGTGATAGTGTTTTTTGTGGGGTATATTGACGCTGTGAGCATGTCTACTTCACTGGAGCTAGGGGCTAGACCCAAGACTAAGGAGGCTGGGGGGTCTTCTACCCCCATGGCGTTTTGCTCCTCTTGCCACATTGGGCTGGATTGCGATAATGTGGGGGATCTATGCCCTAATTGTACTGATAAAGATAGCAACCCTGGGCTTCCCAGCCACGCTATTGAGCCATCTTGGGTGAGGGAGTTTAAAGCTGCCACTAGGGATCTCAGATCCACGCTTCAACTCTTTCCCTCTCAGGTACAGGGGGCTCTCCAGGTCTGGCAGACCCCCTCTACTATCAGGACCTCCCTGCCTAAGCCACAGGGAGCTCCTGATATCACTGATTCTTCTGAAGAAGAACTTTTACAGGATTCTGATGCTGAGGAACGTACTGTTATTGAATCTAACAGGTCCATTGGGGACCCCTATGAGTGTGACCCTGAAGTTTCGGCTGAGGGTCTGATCAGAGCGGTTCTGAATACGCTCAACCTTCCTCTGACTCAGGAATCCACTTATGATCCTACTGATGTTTTTCAGAAAAAGCCATCTAAACCTGTTGTTTGTTTTCCAACTAACCCTACTCTTGCCCGTCTGGTTTCTGAGGCATGGAAGTATCCTGATAGATCTTCCTCTGTCTCCAAAAAGTTTGCCAAACTTTACCCTTTTCCCGACGCGGAGCTGGCAAAATGGGTTCATCCTCCCAAGGTGGATGCTCCTGTGTCTAGACTATCCAAATCTACTGCTTTGGCTGTCTCAGATGCCTCTGCCTTGCAGGACTGGACGGATAAGAAATTAGAGCTCTCTCTTAAATCTATTTTTGCCTCTATTGGCACTGCCATGCGCCCCACCTTTGCTGTGGCATGGGTTAATAGGGCTATTGCAGCCTGGACTGAACGACTGACTGAAGCGGTTCGCCAGGATGCGCCTGTATCTGAACAGTTGCAGCTTCTTGCTAATATCACTGAAGCTCAGAACTATGTTGCTGATGCTGCTTTTGATGCTGTGCGCATGATGGCGAGGGCCTCCACTTCTTCTGTGGTGGCTAGACGCGCTCTTTGGCTGAAAATTTGGTCTGCTGATACAGCCTCTAAGAAAGCCTTGCTTTCCTTGCCCTTTCAGGGGAATTTGCTCTTTGGCTCTGAGCTCAAAGAAATGATCAGTGAGGCTACTGGCGGTAAAAGTACTCTTCTACCCTCAGTCTTTAAGAAAAAGTTTCCAGCCAAACGCAATCGGTCCTTTCGTTCCTTTCAGACTGAGACACGCTCCTCGGCCCAAACGGGTCCTCCCACTACGCGCTCCTCCTCCAAGCCCAAACAGTCCTGGAGGCCCAAAGTTGCCTCCAAGGCCAAGACCTCCAAGACTGCTTCGGCATGACTCGCCGAACCCGGGTCCGCATCCGGCTGTAGGCGGTCGTCTCCGCATCTTTCGCCGGACTTGGGAGGAGTCAGTGGCGGACCCATGGGTTCTTCAGGTGGTGTCAGAGGGATACAGGATCCCTTTCTCTTCCCTTCCTCCTTTTCGGTTCCATTTTACTCGTCCTTCTCAGGAACCCTCAAAAAGGCGTCTGTTCGACGACGCTATTCAGGATCTCTTGGACAAAGAGGTCCTGGAGGCGGTTCCGCAGGGGGACACAGGTTCAGGATTTTATTCCAACCTGTTTGTGGTAGCCAAAAAGGACGGAGGAGCCCGTCCCATCTTGGATCTCAAAGATCTCAATGCCTATGTGGTGACTTCCCACTTCCGCCAGGAGTCCCTGCGCTCTGTGATTGCAGCAATGTCTCCAGGGGAGTTTCTTGCCTCCCTGGACCTTCAGGATGCTTATCTTCACATCCCTATTCATCCAGAGAGCAGGAAGTATCTCAGGATTGCCTGCCACAGGGGACACTTTCAATTTACAGCGCTCCCCTTTGGACTGACTACAGCTCCTCAAGTCTTCCAGCGGGTGCTGGGCTCCTTGATAGCGGTGCTCCATCAGGATGGGATCAGAGTGACACCCTACATGGACGATCTCCTACTGAAGGCCTCCTCAGCGGAGCTTCTCCACCAGCAGTTGCAGAGGTGCATGCACACCCTGAACCGTCACGGATGGATCCTGAATCTGGACAAGTCGGACTTGATTCCTTCTCAGAGGCTTCTGTTCCTGGGTCTCCTGTTCGACACTCGCCAATGCATGGTGTTTCTTCCAGAGGACGTGGCTCACCAGATAGCCGTCAGAGTGGCTGGGATTCTGGACATGGACGAAATTCCAGTTCCGAAGTTGTCGTCCTTAGTGGGGAAGTTCATTTCCACGATCGAAGCAGTACCATTTGCCATGGCCCACTCCAGGGATCTTCAGAGATTTGTGATCCAGACGTGCAGGAATCATCCAGATCATCAACATCTGTCTGTTTCTCTTCCTCCTCATGTCGAGTCGAGTCTGCACTGGTGGTTAGATCTCTCTCATCTCTTGAAAGGGAAATCCTTTCTAGTTCCTCATTGGACCACAGTCACAACGGATGCCAGCCTTCGGGGCTGGGGTGCAGTCTGGGGTCGCTTCAGTGCTCAGGGGAAATGGGGTCTGGAGGAATCCATGCTCTCCATCAATGTTCTGGAACTTCGAGCTGTCCGGCTGGCCCTGAGGCACTGGGAGTCTCAATTGACCGGTCTTCCAGTCAGAGTAGAGTCTGACAACGCCACGGCGGTGGCTTACATCAACAGACAAGGCGGCACAAGAAGCGGTTCCGCCTGGTGGGAAGTCAAGGATATTTTGTCTTGGGCAGAAGCTCACGTGCCTGTCATCTCTGCAGTTCACATTCCAGGCGTGGACAACGTCATGGCAGACTTCCTCAGTCTTCACACCGTCGACAGCGGAGAATGGGCTCTTCACCCAGAGGTGTTTCACATGCTCACTCAACGGTGGGGGATGCCAGTGGTGGATCTGATGGCTACCAGACACAACAGGAAGGTTCCGGTGTTTTGCTCCCGTCTGAGGGACTCCCTTGCTCTAGCGGTGGATGCCTTGTCGATCCCTTGGGACTTCTCCCTGGCTTACATCTTCCCCCCTCTTCCTCTATTGATCAGAGTTATTCAGAAGTTGAAGAGAGAACGTTGTCCTGTCATCCTGATTGCTCCGAACTGGCCTCGCCAGTCCTGGTTTCCGGAATTGATGGCCATGTCAGTGAAGGATCCACTCCCACTTCCAGCCCGTCCGGACCTGCTTCTTCAGGGGTATCTGTGGAAAGGGGATGTTCACTCTCTCCGTTTGATGGCATGGCGGTTGAATCCTCGATTCTAGCTCAGAAAGGCTTTTCTCCTTCTGTGGTGTCGACGATGCTCAGTGCTCGTAAGCCTGTGTCTTCCAAGATCTATCATCGCATTTGGTCAACTTTCGTGACATGGTGCTCTGTCAAGCAGTTGTCTCTTGACTTCCATCTTCCCACTGTCCTGGCCTTCTTGCAGGACGGTGTGGACAAGGGGCTCAGTCTGAGTTCCCTCAAAGTTCAGACCTCTGCCTTGTCTGTGTTTTTCCAGGAACGGATTGCCATCCTTCCTGATGTGAAAGTCTTCTTCCAAGGTGTGACTCATGTTCGACCTGCCTTCAAGAGTCCTGCTCCCCAGTGGGATCTCAATTTGGTGCTGGGTGTTCTTCAGCGACCACCGTTTGAATCCTTGGCTTCCATTCCATTACGTCTTGTGACTTGGAAGATGGCCTTCCTTTTGGCTATTGTGTCAGTACGCCGGGTGGCAGAGTTACAGGCATTGTCTTGTAAACCTCCTTACCTGGTGTTCCACAAGGATAAGGCTGTGCTTCGCACTACCAAGGAATTCTTACCCAAGGTTGTGTCTGAGTTTCACATCAATCAGGAGATTGTGGTTCCCTCTTTCTGCCCTAATCCTTCATCTGACAAGGAAAGAGATCTCCATTTGTTGGATGTGGTGCGTTGCCTCAAGTTTTATGTTCACCGCACCGAATCTATCAGGAAGTCTGACGCTCTATTCGTCATTCCTGAGGGGCCTAGGGCAGGAAGACCGGCTTCCAAAGTTACCATTGCCTCTTGGATTAAGGCTACCATCCGTGAAGCCTATAAGTTGAGGAATAAGCATGTTCCCTTCAGGGTGACTGCCCATTCCACCAGATCTATTGGGGCCTCCTGGGCCTACAAGAATCAAGCTTCTGCTGATCAACTGTGCAGAGCGGCCACTTGGTCCTCTGTG
Source organism: Rhinophrynus dorsalis (assembly GCA_037306005.1). Classification (NCBI taxonomy): domain Eukaryota; kingdom Metazoa; phylum Chordata; class Amphibia; order Anura; family Rhinophrynidae; genus Rhinophrynus; species Rhinophrynus dorsalis. The sequence continues at coordinate 657,606,996 of CM074718.1, read as the reverse complement.
CACACTTTTTCTAAGCACTACCGAGTTGATGTACTGGCATCGGCTGATGCCAGCTTTGGAAGGAAGGTCCTGGAGGCAGTCTTGCCTGTGTAGGTCTTCCGCTCTGTGATCCTTAGTGCTTCCTTACTGTTGAGCCCGGTTGGCTCGTGTTCCGTGTGCTGTGTTAAGTTCAGGGATTGTTCCCTTGGTTGGTGTCCGTTGACACTTACAGTTTGGGCTATGTTATCAACTGGTTAACAGTTCTAGTGACTTGGGCCTTGCGCCTGGTCCTTGCCTTACTTCCCGCCTCTGGATCAGCTCAATGTTTGTACATCCCATGGTACCAGTGACCTGTATTGGACGACAGTGAAAATAGGATTTTAGTCTTACCTGTTAAATCCTTTTCACTTAGTCCATACAGGTCACTGGTCTCCCACCCTGTCAAGGGACCAGTCTTGGCTCTCCTGTGGCATTCAGTGGGAGACCGTTCGGGCATGCTCACAGGAGTCTTTCTTTTTGCTTACCTGGGGTCAGTTTAGGGTCTCAAATCAATATGGGTGGCTCTGGCCAGAAGGTGGCTTAAGTAAGAGGGGAGGCTCCGCCCCTTGCAAATTATTTGCATAATTGTTCCTGCCTATTAAAGGGGACTACACATCCCATGGTACCAGTGACCTGTATGGACTAAGTGAAAAGGATTTAACAGGTAAGACTAAAATCCTATTTTCTTGCTGAGTAGTACAAAGCTGAAGGTTGCTTTATTGAAAAGTTATTATAGTCCAACTTGTCATGGAGTAGAATAAGCTATTACTATCACATTCTGTGGAGAGCTGTAGCCAGTGACTCACCTCTACTATAGAATACAATACAATAACTGTCAGGATACCAGGTAAACTTTTTGAACACCAAGTTGTACTGATGCTAACCACATATTATATTAAAAAAAAATTCTTAACTCTTAAATGAAGCGGGTCAGAGCAGTGGGTTTACCATTGTTTTACTCTGCAGGATAAATACTACAATATGTGTTTCCTTTCAGAATAAAGGTTTACTATGTTGCATTAATTCAAGCATTAAAACTTTAACTTTATTAACAATTGTATTAAAGAACCATCCCAAATAAACTTGTGCTTGCTAGTACATTCATGTAGCCTGACTAACCAGGTCCCAACTCCGTCCATTTTATACCACTACTTGACTGCAGGGCATGCCACCATCCACCTATCTATTTGGATGTGGAAACTTGTAGCCCAACAGCAGTAACAACCTCGTCTCCTAGGACCATGCCCAAGAGTTGTGAACCATTACCACTAAGCCCATGCTTTACCAGCAAGCACCCCACCAAGGCCCAGCCACTTGACCCCTTAAGCCGGCTGGGCCCTGCCACCCGCCAGGAACAAGGCCCTTTCAGTGCCATCCTTAAACACCTCCAGGAAGATGTCCAATCCAATATTGGAGAGGTGGACACCATCCTGCAAAAACAACCGTGGCTCACCCTCGAGCTCCCTATGCCAAACCACCACCCCACCAGCCTTACAGACAAAACTGGTCAGAATCTTGTTGACCTTCCTCCTACTACACTGTTACAGCCCCCTGTGACCTGGCTCCCCACCACCTCAGCCGTGGAACTATTAGCAACCACACCAGCACGATGGCTGGAAACAGCTCCCCCTAACTGCTCCAAATCCCGCTTAAACAACCGAACCAATTCCCGTTGCGAAAGAAAACCCAAGTCATTCCCTCCAGCATGCACGAGCAACACATCCAGAGGGGAACTGACCGTAGCCGTCTTCACCACCAACAGCAAAACTTTTTCCCATCGCATACCCCCTACCCCCAACCAATGTACTGCCACATGGCTCTCGGTAAAACCCACGTGTACCGGCTCTCCGGACTGCAGCTCCCCTCCGGGCCCTGCAGACGTAAGAGTGGCCAATCAACCAGACCACCTTCAAACAAACATCTGAAACGAGAGAAAAGAACAATGTAAGCCCCCACATCACAACAACAACCCTGGCCGCACATATGACTTAAAACCACTAGACTCCCACCTCCCAATTTTACGAACCATGTCGTCCCTCAAACCCCACCAGGCCACCTTGGTCACTGCCCCGATCCAAAAAGAATGAGATCCAAACTCGGACGCGTCCAACCCCAGAAGCTGTAACTCTTTCTTGAAGACACTCATAAACTGGAAACGGGACTGTGATGTACCGTCCACATGCATCAGAAACGACATTCCCCCGAATGGGCACACCCGGACTTATTCCCGCACACAGGCCACCGGGCACTCCGGCAGCCCCGTCCCAAAGGGAGAAATAAGCACACCTCTGCCTGCCTGATCTGTCTTGGACTGCTGCAACGTCAACACCACGCTCTCCGTACCCAGCTGCACATTCCCCGGCGCAAGACCCCCAGGGCACTGTCGATTGGAGCTAACCAGCTCCCCAATCTGAAATGTCCCAAAGAAAGCCAAAGAAAACGCAACCCGAAACAATGTCGCCTCGAAGACCGAAGAACAGATCATCCCCAACCCCTGCAAGAGACCCCGCAACACCCCCAAAGACACTGGGCAACAAGAGTCCTGCGACCTCCGCAAACCCTCCAAAGCCTGTCACACCAAGAAATCCTTGGTGATGTCATCCCAACCCTGAAGCTTAAACAGGCCAATGCGACCATGTTCTCGTCCACCACTGCCCCAGACAACCCATCTTCACAATAGCGAGACAGCAACCACAGCAGGACCTCCAACCATCTAGTGCCAGAATCCGCCCCCCCCCTACACCCTCCACCAAAGAAAACCACTCCGTCCAGCAACCCTGGTACCTCGCCCAAGTCTTCAGGGCCACCAACTGCTGAATCAGGTCTCCAAGGATCTGGCAAGCACTTCCCACAAATGTCCCGGGCAGGCCTTCCCCTCCTCGGCCGCGTCTGGCACCAACTCCTTGAAGCTGGCGAACTGAAAATGAGAGAGGGAATCGGCAATTACATTTAGATACCCAGGCACATGCCACGCCCTACACCACACATTCATCTCCAAACAACGCAACACCAGCAGGCAAGGCAAGCACAGCACAGGGGGAAAAGAAGCCGAAACCAAATTGATCGTCTGCACTACCGCAGGGTTGTCAGAGCAGAAGCAAACCTGCCGGTTCCGCAACTCGGCACCCCAGAGGAACACAGCCACCACGATTGGAAACAACTTCAAAAAGGCCAGGTTCCTGGTGAGGCCCACAGTCTCCCAGGAAGCCGGCTATTTCCAAGCACACCACCTCCCTCCAAAAAAGGCACCAAAACCTGCCGCATCAGTAAAGAGGGACAGATCATCCGCGACCACTTGCTCCAGCTGGAACTGAGAGCACCCATTAAAGCCCTCAAGGAAGGAATCCAAAACTGCCAGATCATCCTGCATCCCCCGAGTGACCCGCACAAAGTGCTGGGGCCGCAAAGCCCCATAGCCAGCTGTCTGCCAAACACCCGCCCGGAATGATGCCACAGGCGAAGTTCAGCTTGCCCAGGAGCGACTGAAGCTGGCGCAAAGTCACCTTCCGGGCCCCCCGCACCTCAGCAATAAGGCCCCGAAGGTCCGCCAGTTTATCCTCGGGCAAAAGACATTCCATGGCAACAGAGTTAATGACAATGCCCAGGAACTTCAAACACGTGACCGGACCTACCATTTTTTACTCGACCAAAGGAACCCCAAAACACGCTGCCACTCACTGCAATGTACGCAAGAGATAGGTCCTCAGGCCGACGCAAAGAAAGTTGTCCAGATAATGCACAAGAGCATTAGACCCCGACTCCTCACGAACAACCCACTCAAGGAAACGGCTGAATGCCTCAAAATACACGCAGGACAGCGAATACCCCATCGGCAGCCACAGATCAACGCAGAAAGACCATTCGAAACAACAGCCCAACAGGTGATGACTATTCAGGTGCACCAGCAAAAGCCGAAGGGCAGACTCAATGTCCACTTTGGCCATCAGCGCCCCGGGGCCAGCCCGCCACACAAGGGCCAACGACCAGTCAAAGGACGTATACTGCACCGAACCAACTCATGGTCAATACCGTAGTTCACTGAAGCCCCCACCGGATATGAGAAATGATGGATAAGCCGAAACTTACCCACCACAGGCCCCGGTCATGCCATACCATCAGGGGCGCGTCCGCGATCCACAGAAGCCCCCCCCCCCCCGAGAAGAGGCAGGAAGAGGGCTTTCTCACAGAGCGGACCTCCCCTGCAGGTGGCCAGCAGCCTCCATCACTGGTGGAGCAGACCTCCTCCCCCTCTTGCCCCCCACACTGCTCTATGGGGAGGCATAAGGACTAAGCCTCCGAGGCGGTCTAGTGGAGCGGGATGGGCGAGCAGAAGAACCAGATGCCCTACCGGTAAACTCAGCCAGGCGGCGCTTGAGCCACCCAGCACCCCGCTTATGCGCCTCCTCCCACATCTCAGTGAGGAGGCGTTCTATTTCAGAAGCCTCAGACATGTGAGTCTAGGAGAGGCGAATGGATGTGGGACAGAAAAGGAGAGGGCTGGGAAATGGACGCTCAGCGTGAAGAGGTAGGAATCTCACAACTCTCCAACTCGCTGCTTCTTCTTCCTTTCTTACTTTCGATATGGCTGCGAGACCACAATACCCCGCAGTCAGTACTTCCTGCATACGTTACTTCCTGCCTGACGTGCTGTGTCAGGCCCCCCTCCACCTACACTGCGCAGCGGCTATGGGGCTTTCGTTAGTCTTTGTAAACAAAATTATTTGTTCTTGCTCTAAATTATGTATTCAGTTACACAAAGAAGTGCCAGTAGGTCATGAAATAACCTAAAAATTCTTGGTGATGCCCCATCCACCAGCCACAACCCAGCAACACCACCTAAAACAAAAGTCTCACTCTTTGGCCATTTGAAATGTTGAGAGGTTTGAAACTATGGTGAATGTTGACAGTATGATGAGGGATGAAAGGAGGAAAAACTACAAGGATTTTTTTTTAACCAGCATAAGAACAGCCCGACTGTAAATGAGGAGAGGGCCATCTTGACTGGAAGTTGTACCAGCAGGAAGGACCCTCTCTTCCGGGCTAGTGGGTTGTGGGTAGCTATAGGAGGTGGCTTATTTAAGCCGGATTCCAGGGGAGGTCTTCCTTTTGGGATCCGGTGTTAGGAGCAGTACCCCTCCCCCTTTTTTTGTTTGCACTGTTTTTTTTTTCACTGTTTTTCTCTCTTTAATCTATTAACCCCTTCTTTTTCAGGCTCGAAGATATCTTCTGGTTGTTAGGTCAGGAATGTTAGTGCTAGGGACAGGTACGGTAGCAGACATTGTTAGTGGTTAGCTCTGTTTACTATGTTGTAATGCTGTTGTGTACTTGTTATTTCTTGCGTTGTAATGTTGGTTTGATTAATAAAATTGTCGTGGCGGGTTAGTGGGGCCTAGGGCCAGCCTTCCAGGGAAAGTTGGCCTCCACAGGGGCATGTGTGGACAGCATAGGGCTGACCCAAATAGGGTTACTTGTTCACCTAAGGGTGACTATCATGGGTTTACACACTCTCCTCCCCGTTACCGGGAACGGGCTGGCACGTAACAAGATTGGTAGGTGGTTTTTGAGGGTTGGTCCGATGTCCTAACCAGCTATGCCATGACCTTTACCCCAGCCTTGGTGTTGGTTGTTATTATTGACCAGTTATGTATATAGTTATACTCATGGGGCTGAGTCTGGTGCGTATCTTCCAGTCAAGTAATCCGTAAATCCTTAAGACTGGCAAATACCTGTGCCGGTGACCAAATCCCTTATGCACATCTTTACCCTTTTGAGTACTAGAGGGGTGCTCCTCTGGTACTCAGAGGGTTAACACTTATAGAGCTATCAAAATGACTGATTCACTGACTGCACAATGCATGATCTAGTGAAGACCTTCTTAAATTCTGTAGTAATGGAGGCCTGACAGCCAACTTTGGGAACATGAGCTATGGAAAACTATACGTCTTAGCATAATTTATGGATATTTTTTTATATTTGTGTAACGGGTTACCTTTAAGTCTAAGTTTTTTTTGTTTTTGTTTTTTTTGCTATAATGAATTTTATCTATTTAAACTCCTGTTCTTTCACATCTTGTGATCTTTCTTGTTTATTTTTTTCAAGATCGCAGCTTGTAAATGCAGAGGAAAGCGCAAGAGTCGTGAAGTGAGCAAGATGGTGGAGACCTCTGTCAGAAGAGGGAGTGTTAACATTAAGAATAAAGGTAAGGGCTTAAATCCGGTGGCATTAGATCTTGTAACGAAGTCATGTTTTACATTAGATAAGGAACGGTCAACTCATCTTACATCTCATAGTCTATTTCCTTTGCACTTTTCATTATAATTTATCTTTAAAGGGATAGTAATACTTAAAATTAAAAAAATATATGTTGTAGGGTTTATCCTCCTCAGTAAAACAAGGGGACTCCCACTGCTGAAAGGTGTTTTATTCAAACTTTAATTTGCATGTCACAGCAGCCTGAAATTATACAGTGGCACTGTTGCTACACCATCCTATGAGCAGTTCTAGTCAGTTGACCACAGGATGGTGTAGAAACAGCGCCACTGTATAATTTCAGGCCACTGTGATACTGCATCTAAAAAAAAATTGAGCTGTAAAAACGTTTCAGCACTGGGAGTACCCTCGTTTTTGTCAGGGGGTAAACGCTACAACATTTTTTTTTTTTTTTTTAACATTTTATGCATTACTATCCCTTTAACGCTTATTGTACTCTTTAATCCATTGAATGATAACGACGTCTCCAGGGTGGTGCGTTTCAAGCATTGGAGACTTCTCTAGCATCCAGTGGGCTCAGTTCTAAATTCCATTAGCTTCTTTTCTCCTTTGTAGCTTTCTTCACTTTCGTCTTTAATTTAAAGTCTCTCCTTCCCATCATGTGAAGTCACCTGTTTCTTTATCTCTTTGTTCAAGAAAGCCGCTTATAAATGCAGGGGGGCGTGGCTAGTGCGCCCAGCAGGGAGCACGTACGCCGTGACACCACCAAGATGCCGGTGGCCTCCAGCAGGAGGGGGAGACTTTACATTAAAAGTAAAGGTAAGTAAAGGGTTTAAAATAAAAATAAATAAACATGATAATAAATGTATATTTTATTATTATTCTTTTTTATTTTCTTATTGAAAGAGAAAATATTCATTAAAATCCAAAAGGGTTATTTATCTGACAGTGTTCTGTAGACTATAAAAGCAAGAACTTTATTTGTTTGAATAATTAACTCTTTATTTATAATTTAGTGACAGAGAGAGCTGCACTGCTGGAAGCAGACTTTTTTCCTCTGTAACAACTTAGTCATTTTAAAGTCGGTCTGTCACTTGAAAAAAAAAGTTTACCTATTAATCAACAATATAAAAATGCCAGCAACTGTTACTAAACCTTAGTGCCTCGGTCACTGACCATTCTATTGTATCTCTAATTAATGACTGCTTGTCATCCGGGTATGTGGCCAAAACCTGGAAATGGGCTATCCACAAATATGTGGATATCAATGTGGTATCAAACTACAAACCAATATCCTTTCTCCTCACATTATCTAAAATCCTGGAAAAATGTGTCCACATGCTAATAAACATTACCGACTTCCCAGCATTTTCAGCCCACTTCAATCAGGCTTTCATCCAAATGACTCAACAGTCACAGCCCTCCTAAACGTATGCAATGATATCCAGACCGGCATGGAAAAATGGTGAACTTACTGAATACATGATTTCGCAAAAAAACCCCATAATATTCTGCTAAATAAGCTAAAAAGTTCAGGATTAGTTAACCATTATTTAAAGAAGCAGTACATTTTTTTTTTTTTTAAATGAAACAATGTATTGTAGATGGTTTCCTGTTGAGTAATATAAGAATACTCCCACTGGTGAGAGATACATAGTTCCAGAGTTATTTCCTTTGAAAACTATTTTTTTTGTTTGTTTTTTTTTACTTTAGCAGTGCCATCTAGTGGTGAGATTCCAATTAGTTATTCTGTTACATTCTGTTTGAGAGGAAAGTCAGTGACATACAGTTCTCCATAGAATGTGATGAAAACTGCCAGGCCACTTCCTGTCAATTAGAACTTCGAGGAAGTAAACACACAGTAAATTCATGTCTTGATTTATTTGAACTGTTATAACATTTGAATAAAATAACTGAGAGCAGTGGGAAAAGCTCTATAACATGTATGTTTTCATAAAAAAAAGTTTACTGCTCCTTTAAACTGGTTCTGATTGTACACTGTATGCAGACGACACTATGATCGACACTAAAAAAACTAATCACAACTTGAGGCAGTATAACGATGATTTTTCTGTTGAAAGATGATGTTAAAAACAAACTTGTTAAACACTGATGAAACGTTTACAATGGCATTTGATACAAAGTACAAGTTACTCAGCAATACCCATGTAACCATTGTAACAAAGTCTAATCGTAACTTGGTCCTACAAATATCTTGGTATGTTGCTTGACCCCAACCTCACTTTTGGTCTTCAACTGATAAATTAACATTCAAACTTTATCCTAAAATATGTGCTATGTTTAGAGACAAATTCTGTCCCCTGGTAAGAGAACATATTCTATGGATATTACTGCGAGTCATAGACACTAGTGCTGTAGTATATGCTTCTACACCACAAACCCATCTTGGCAAACACACTGTATGATTCATTATGTCTCTTTGTACTCCAGTGTAATTACACTACTCATTATTGTGATATTTTGAAAGAACTAAACTGGCTAACACTTGAAACCAGACACACCCTTGTATGTAGATTTTTATTTATGTAGCACCAACCTGTGTTCTCGGCACTTTACAGTTTACATTTAGTCTAGAGGAGTACAATAAGTGCAGTGATTTATTGCTTATATAGACAATCATAATGGGAACACCAGGTGAGTATACATTAGGATAAAAGGTCCCTGCCCCATAGCGCTTACAATCTAAGTAAGCTTCACCTTTATTGCCTAGTTTATAAGCACTTCTCTGGAAATCTACAAGACTAGGGGCTCGATTCTATTACCACCGGTAAATCTGGCAGAGATAGTAAAAACAGTAACTCCTAAAAAACTGACACATGTACCTCAGCTAATCCATTGCTGGCAAGGTACATGGCAAAACAAGCATTGGTGGCCAAAACTCACATTTTGGGAAAATGCTCATTATTTGTTTTTGTTCCCACAACTCGCTCTAAATAGCACGAATTGTGGGAACGTCAATGGAAAAAAAAGCAAACTCTGTCAAACTATGAGACTGAGCTAAAACCAGTCAGAAATGTAACACCTGTCATCCACTGTCCATCTTCTTCATTAATCTTCTCTTCTTTATTGTCTTATTATCTTCTTTCTTCCTTTTTGTTTAACCTCTTAATGTCTAGGGTCCTGGGAAGTAACATTCCCTTAAGGACCACTTTGGTGTTTCTGACGTGCCGGTACACATGACCTGTGACGTGCACCGGCACACCGTGTTGTGGACTAAAAGACACCACTCCAGTCTTGGAGAGAACAATTTCACTCCCCGTTTTTACTTATATCGCTCCCGGAGGAGAGCTATCTGTAAAATGCACGTGATGGCACGTGGGCATTAAGGGGTTAAAAAAATAAAATCCATCAGTGCTCAGTGAATTAAAAAAAATAAAATAATGCCCCCAAAGATGCTATCATTAACCCTTTGAGTGCCGGAGGGCTAGCCCTCCGGCGCTAAAAGGGTTAATATGGGTCACAGCTAATGTCCTCTGAAGATATAAAATATAATGTTTCCAAAATTGCAAATGAGTATGTCAGTGTAAAATTCCTTACCTCCCTTTGCCTCTGCTGGGATGGCGAACCCCGCTAGAAGTCGATTGGCTGTAAGGTGCATAAGCACTTCCCAGCCAGTTGGGGACTTCCAATTTATTTTGACCCGAGACTGGCGTATAAAAGCCAGTCTCTGTTCAAAATCCCTGCAGTCTGACTTGGGCAACAGCCTGTGAGGTGGCATGGGGGGGCGGGGGAATTTGACATTTACATATTCATTTTCAATTTTGGAAACATTATATTTCATATCTTTACCGGACATTAAGATGCTACCAATAGTAACCCTTTGAGCTCCGGAGGGCTACCCCTCCTGTACTCAAAGGATTAACGGTCGCGACCATTAGGATTAACGGTCATGTTGTCTTGGAAACCAGTTTTCCAACACATACTGGTAGTTTTCACAGTGTATTTGTAACTCTGTGCCTCCTTTTCATGGCGCAGGATTTTCTCCATGAAAAGTGCGGTCCTGAACATGTGGTGAAGCCACTGCATATCATAGAATAGCAAAGTCTACTTTTTTACATGATATCCAATGGGTGCAAATTTTGCACCCGTTGGACATTTTTGCATTTTTTTTTTTTTTTTTTTTACAGCACTACCGCTGGTTTTGAAAAATACTGGTGGTAATAGTATCAACCCTACTTGAGCAGTATGCTCACTCCAGCTCTCCATACGAACTATAACCTCCGCTCCACTGCTAACATTTCCCTGACTATTCCACACTACCTGAGCAGTATGCTCACTCTGTCTCTCCATACGAACTATAACCTCCACTCCACTGCTAACTCCTCACTGACTATTCCACACTAACTGAGCAGTATGATCACTCCAGCTCTCCATACGAATTATAACCTCCGCTGCACTGCTAACTCCTCACTGACTATTCCACACTAACTGAGCAGTATGATCACTCCAGATCTCCATACCAACCATAACCTCCACTGCTAACACCTCACTGAGTATACCACACTACCTGAGCAGTATGATCACTCCAGCTCTCCATACCAACCATAACCTCCACTGCTAACACCTCACTGAGTATACCACACTACCTGAACAGTATGATCACTCCAACTCTCCATACCAACCATAACCTCCACTGCTAACACCTCACTGAGTATACCACACTACCTAAGCAGTATGATCACTACAGATCTCCATACTTACTATAACCTCCACTACTAACAACTCACTGACTATCCCACACTATCTGAGCAGTATGATCACTCCAGCTCTCCTTACTAACTATAACCTCCACTCCACTGCTAACAACTCACTGACTATTCCACACTACCAGAGCAGTATGCTCACTCCAGATCTCCATACTAACTATAACCTCCGCTCCACTGCTAACACCTCACTGTGTATACCACAATACAAGAAAGAAGCAGGAAGATCTGCCTTCTCTTCAGTGCTCCGAAAACCTGGAATAACCTAACCAAAAAAAATCCATCTTCTCCCAGTCTGAAATGCCTAAAAATACCCTCTTGCACTCAAAGGGTTAAAAACAAAGTATAACTGTTTATAAAAATTATGTTGTAAACCAACCATGCAGTGTGAGCACATGTGAAAATTACTGTTGATTTAAATGGGGATTTGAGTCCTTTGAATACTAAAGTGCTCACCAGGACCTTTGATATTCAAGGCGGTAAAATCCCCATACAGACCAATGGGAAAGGTTTGGAATGTTTTTGTCCTTCATGATACAATTTGTTTTCTCCGTAATCACTCCCTTTCTTTTTTGAGACATCTACCTGATTGGTTCTTTTTATTTATTTATTATGAAATGAATTTTTTAATTTAATGTTAAGGCTTAAAAGTTGAACTGTTGATGAAGTCTCTACATTCTTTACTTAGAAGTGTGACACGACCCCTTAGCACACCCTGTTGGTTGAACATCGGTACTGCATATACCATATAAATTTAATATTTATTTTGAAATAGTGGATGCTATACAGGTGCTCATCCAACATGCAGATTTGTAAGCACAGACAGCAAAGAGATCATCCAAAGTTCAACATTTAAAAGCAAGTTAAAATAAAATGGGGCATTTTAGGAGAAAAAAATACAATGTGGAATTGCATTTTTATTGTTAATGAGAAAAATAACAATGTTTGCCTAAATGAAATCTGCACAGTTAACCCTTTCAGTGTCAGAGGGGTACGCAGCACATTTCAACATTTTAATGGTAATACAAACGCATGCACATTTTAGTAATATAAAGAAAGAGAGAAAATATCAGACACTTCTTTTCATACAAAGTGTTGATTTATTGGTGACTCTTAATGCCTAACAGATGACTAACTTTTTTTGTTATGCAAAAAAAAAAAAAAAAAAAACAATTTCAGTTTAAATTATGAATTTAAATGGATAGTTGTTTCAAAATAACATAGTAACATAGTAACATAGTAACATAGTAGATAAGGCTGAAAAAAGACATGCGTCCATCAAGTCCAGCCCATGCCAATAACACCCCTGTTGATCCAGAGGAAGGCAACTAAAAGCAGCTCCAGTTAATCTTCATAGTATTTGGGCCATGGAGAGTGTTATTTCAATACAGTCAGAGTTGTAGTTCAAGAGTAATTCAATGATAAAGTATCCCCCTCCCTCTCCTTTTACTTAGTGTAAGCTGCCTCCCCTCAGATGTGGAATCTGGTGTTAAGACCGGACAGATCACAGCAAGGGACAATCTTCTTACTGTGAGAACAATGAAAATCCTGCCTCCTTGACAGGTTTTTCCCTTATGTTAACTGAAGGTTGTCCTTGTCTGCGATCCACTTGGATACCACCTTTGTGCTCTGAGGTGAGCAGTGTTACATCAGTAAAAGGGGAGGGAGGGGGATACTTTATCATCCAATTACTCTTGACCTACAACTCTAACAGTACTGAAATAACACTCTCCATGTCCCATATACTATGCAGATAAATTGGAACTGCTTTTATTTTTTAAACATTACTATCCCTTTAAGACATTTTCATTGAGTCTACCTCTCCCTGCCTTCCCTTTTACTGACCAATTATAATGACCTTTGAGAGGCTTTGAAAGTGGAGAACGGGGAGCACTTGTACTTCATTAACAGCCACCTGTTACTAATGGGAACAGTAGATCACAAGGCTTTGTGCATACCGCATAGTGATACAGGCCTTAACCCCTTAAGGACCAGCGGTCCAGGGAAGTTACCTTCCCTTAAGGACTGCTTTGATCCTTGCTGACGCGACGGTACACGTGACCTGTTATGCATACCGGCGCGCCGCTTTGAGGCCTAAGAGAGAACGCTCCGGTCTTGGAGCGATCACTTTAAGGCCCCGTTTTTACTTACTGTGCTCCCGGTAGAACGCTGTAAGTAAAAAGTGCGCAACGTGCTATGACCATCGCTGATCCTTAAGGGTATAAGTACTGTGACGGTCATAGCATGTCACGTAGTCCTTAAGGGGTTAAAGGAGAACCAACATTTCCTAATCACCCCCATTTACCTTATTATGACCAGGAAGAGTGCAAGAGCCTATTTAAGCCCTTTAAGTATCAGAGTGCTGTGCAGCACATTGCAAAGCAATGTGTTGCACACCATTGTGGTTCTTATAGGGTTAAGATTACTATATGCAGTGAACAGTGTTTGCAGTCCTGTGATTCTGCTGGCAACTGTTATGTCCACCTCCATGGGCAAAACATCCAGGACTGATTGGACAATGTTATTATCCCTTGAATTAAAGCGTAAGGAGGGCAGGATTTTCCTTATGCTCTCAGAAGATTGTCCCTCTTTGCGATCCAGCCGTACAGAATGGTAATAACGCTCTACATTGCTCAAAAACTATGAGGAATAATCGAAGTTGCATTTATAATCAAACATTGCTATCCCTTAACCGTTTGTGTGCCAGAGGGGTATGCAACGCATTGCTTACCCCTCTGGCACTCAAAGGGTTAAGTACAACCAAGGATTGGTGGCATAGAACACAAAGGGAGCCATCACTGGATATATGTTACTTCAGTACAACTGGGAACCAGGAACAAATTTCTAAATAACTTTGGAGACAGAATTTTTAGGAGCCAGCTGGAAGCTGCAGGAACCAGTAAAGGGGTGCATGGACAGCAGTGAATATAAAATACTCCAAGAACACTGAGGAAAGCATTCTTACTTTAATGCAATCTAGGAACTGTTGGCTTAGAGCACAGAAGGTGAGGGAGGGAGCATGGAACACTGGGTTAGACTTGGAATGGGGATCCTCAGGTAAAAAGGGTCGATTTCATTGACAAGTGGTATTGGTTAGACTCTCATCTATTAGGATTCCCATAAAACCTCATGATTATCATGTGTGGGTTTTTGACTCCTAACTGCTGGACAACTTCATATCTTTCCAACATCTGCTTAATTATGAATGTAGTTTATGGCCAGGAATAGACACACTTCATGTTGTTCTCATTAATCTTCATCCGAATGGGGAAGGTTGAAGGTAAAAAGAGTTTACAGAAATTGACACACACTGGAAAATCTAGAGTTCTGCGATACTGAACAAATTCATTCATAAATTCATGCCATTCTTGAACTCTTCATTATAAAAGCTACTTGTTTCATTCATTGCAGGCACTTTAATAATTGTACAGTACTTTTTAACATGTTTTCAAAATGATATAATGCATTTCTATACAATAAAGCACACCAGCTTTTGGGAGAAAGAGGCAAATTATTTTGATTCAATACATTTTTGGGTGAATTGTTGGATGAAACCTAAAAGAATAAATACGAACCCTGAATATCTTGTAATTTTGATTGTTACATTTTTCCTTGCCATATTTGCTACTTAATGTCAAATTTCCTATATCTTTCTATTTGTTTTGCATTACAGAACTGAATGAAAGCCACCACGTGATCATGGGAGATATGAAGACACCAGACTTCGATGATCTTCTAGCAGCCTTTGACATACCTGATATGGTCGATCCCAAAGCAGCTATTGAGTCTGGACATGATGATCATGAAAGTCATATAAAACAAAATTCTCAAATAGATGACGATGCACATGCCCCATCATCCTCTGATGTTGGAGTAAGCGTTATTGTCAAAAATATAAGGACCGTTGATTCTTCTGAGGCACCTGAAAAAGACAATCACCATTCCACAGGCAATGGTCTGCACAATGGGTTTCTCACAGCGTCAAATATTGAACGTTTCAATAAAGAAGAAATGAAATCTCTAAAAGACAATGCCATTGTATCTGATTCCATACTCAAAGAATCTGCTTTTAATCAGTTCAGTCCTATTTCTAGTGCAGAAGAATTTGATGAAGATGAAAAAATTGAAGTGGATGATCCACCTGAAGACTTGAGTTCAAATTTCAGCACTAATATTTTAACTGGATCCATTTCTCAGCATACGTCTGAAAGGGACAAACCTGGTAGTGTGGAAAAAAGCAAAGCTAATAAGAGAGATTCAGAAGCAAGTTCAACTGAATTAAAGGTATATGACACATCCAAAGTCAGAAAATTAGATGAAAAAATGAAAGAAAATGTTCAGAGGTTACAAGAATCTAAAGTAAATGATGGAAAATCAGACACAGAAAAAAGTGAAGCCAATGAAGGCTCTGTATCCAAGTCCAAATCCTCTGCAAAATTTTCTTCTTGCATTGCTGCAATTGCAGCTCTTAGTGCGAAGAAAACCACATGTGAGCCAATAGACCTGCAGCCTGATTCACGAGGATCTTCTCCAGTGCCAAAAGAAGTTGATTGTAGCCCTTTAACTGGTGACAAATCTCCAGATTCACAACTCACAGTGCAAAATCTCATTGATGGTACAAAGAAATCCCCAGTGAAACCGCCTGATAGCCCCAGAAGTGTGTCAAGTGAAAATAGTAGCAAAGGCTCCCCGTCATCTGGTGGCTCCACTCCTGCTATTCCAAAAGTAAGAATTAAGACCATCAAGACTTCATCTGGTGAAATTAAGAGGACAATTACAAGGGTGTTACCGGACTTTGAAAGCGACGGAGCAAAAAAAACTCCAGAGCAAACATCTCCTGTTGTAGTTTCAACACTTTTATCATCTCCTACATCTGCTGCTGTTCTTTCTTCCCCAACTAGAGCATCACTGCAGCCCGCTGTTGCTCCTACTGTGGCTTCAACAGATGTTACCCCAAAACAAGTCACCATTAAACCCGTAGCCACTGCATTCTTGCCTGTATCAGCTGTAAAAACCGCAGGCTCGCAGGTAATAAATTTAAAGTTTGCAAACAATACAACAGTGAAAGCCACTGTAATATCTGCTGCATCTGTTCAGAGTGCTAGCAATGCCATTATAAAAGCTGCCAATGCTATTCAACAGCAGACTGTGGTAGTTCCAGCATCGAGTCTTACTAATGCTAAACTCGTGCCAAAAACAGTACATTTTGCCAATCTTAATCTCTTGCCTCAAGGTTCTCAGACTAGTACTGAAATTCGCCAAGTGTTAACTAAACCTCAGCAGCAAATTAAGCAAGCACTTGTATCTGCTGCTGCAACAACAACTCCACCAAAAAAGGTGTCTAGAGTTCAAGTTGTGGCTTCTTCCCAGAGTTCTGTGGTGGAAGCCTTCAACAAAGTGTTGAGTAGTGTTAATCCAGTCCCGGTATACGTTCCAAACCTCAGTCCTCCTGCCAATGCAGGGATCACCTTGCCAGCCCGTGGATACAAATGTTTAGAGTGTGGAGATGCATTTGCACTTGAAAAGAGTCTTTTGCAGCATTATGACCGCAGGAGTGTACGGATTGAAGTAACTTGTAATCACTGCTCAAAAAATTTAGTATTTTATAATAAATGCAGTCTGCTTTCTCATGCCCGTGGCCACAAGGAAAAAGGAGTTGTGATGCAGTGCTCACATTTAATCCTGAAGCCAGTTCCTACAGACCAGATGATTTCTTCACCTCAGAGTAATGTTTCCACAACAACTTTGGCCACTCGTCAGAATCCGGTGGCAGTTGTTGCTCATACTGTAACCAAGATGCAGTCTGGAGTAACTGGGCCTGTGATTTCGGCCCCAGTAAGTGCACCCATCACTCCTGCAATGCCTTTGGATGAAGATCCTTCCAAGTTGTGCAGACACAGCCTCAAATGTTTGGAATGTAATGAAGTTTTCCAAGATGAAACCTCACTCGCCACACACTATCAGCATGCTGCAGACTCCAGTGGACAAGTACAGTACCTTTTTATATTATTATATCTATCATATCTATACATAAATAATATATATATATAGAGAGAGTGCTGTCCCAAGGTGTGCACACTCTCTTTGAACTGTAACTGTATACCTGGGTGCAATTATTCAAATTAATCATGTAGCAGATTTGAAAGAAAATAAATCACTCACAGGTCTTCTTGTAGGTGAAATATATGCTGGTTTATTCCATCAAAGTTTAAGAGCCACTGTGGGCCTTTAAGCATCTTGATAAAGGCCCAAAGCGGGGCCGAAACATTGATGGAATAAACCAGCACGTATTTCACCTACAAGAAGACCTGTGAGTGATTTATTTTCTTTCATGTTTGCTATGTATATATTTTACACATCTTGGGTATTTTTAACATTTGGTTTGTAATAGATCCTTAGATGCCTGAGATGTCTCCAGTGCATTGTGAAATGATATGTTGGAGACATCTCGACCACTTCATGGATTTAGCTCTATAAGGACCAGAGTTTTGTGCATAATATTGGGAAGCAACGCACTGCACAACCCTATGATTCTTAACCCTTTGAATGCCGGAATGCTATGCAACACCTTGCAATTCAATCAAAGGGTTTAAAATAAGGAAAACTGTCACACCATTTCTATATTTATATTTTTTTAATATGTCATAAGAAATCGGAAACATTATATTTAATCATTTATTATTGTATTAAAATGAAACCTACATTCTAATGAAACCTACATTTTATGCTGGTGAGATGGCTCGGTTAAGGCATCCGCTGTAGAATCTGTTCAAACCACAAAGTAACAGGTTCTAGTCCCAGCAGGGTTGATTCTCTAAGTCTTTGTCTTCCTACCGTTATTAGCAATCCATAGTTGGTTTTCTCCAAAAAAGCATTGTAAGAGCACAATCCTTATACTAAATCTCTACCTGATGACATCTTGCCCCTTGAATCCGTTCTGCGCATGACCGCTATGGAGCCATTCAGCTCCATTGTACCTCCCTCCTTCTTGCCCATCACTCGTACATCATTGTCCTCAGCACCACGTGACCTGCCGTGCTCCCGGCATCAAGCGCGGTCAGGTCATTTCAGCCTAGTGGAAACAGACCAGTGGTTTATATATAGCGAGTGCTTCACATGCAGCCGCTCCCGCTAGGCTGAAATGACCTGACCGAGCTTGATGCCAGGAGCGCGGCAGGTCACATGGTGCTGAGGACAATGACGTACGAGTGATGGGCAAGACGGAGGAAGGTACAATGGAGTTGAATGGCTCCCTAGTGGTCATGCGCAGAACGGATTCAAGGGGCAAGACGTCATCAGGTAGAGATTTAGTATAAGGATTGTGCTCTTACAACCCTTTTTTGGAGAAAACAAACTATTGATTGCTAATAACGCTAGGAAGACAAAGACTTAGAGAGTATATTGTGTTGGGGTGGTAGTTCCACTTTCATCTAAGCACGCATAATGATGTCAGACGTTACCCAGAGGTCTACTGTACCACCAGGGATTAACATGGTGAGTGAAAGAGGCAGGGGGGAAGTTCTAAAGGAGCTTGTCCCTTCTTCCTCCTTGGAACGCAAGGCTACCCTTGATGGAAAGGAGAGTTTTTTCCCCCTTTGAACAAGAGCAATGATGAAGGCGTTAATGACAGGTGGTCTTTTGATCAGAAGAGATTATTTAAAATTTGCTTCCTCTGTCTTGATCCACTGTCCATTGGTGATCACGGACTCACATTCATTGCTTCTTAGCCTTGGGCCACTGTCACTGGTAATCACAGACCCACATACACTGCTTCGTGGCCTTGATCCATGTCTACTGGTAGTCAAAGAACCATATACACCACTTCCTAGCCTTGATCCATTGTTCACTGTCATCCATAAAACCGGTGCGGCTCTAGTTTTTTTGGGGGGCCCTAAGTGAAAAATTCACATGTGGCCCACCTTTATTCCAGTGTACAAATTTCTAAAATGACATTGCCATTTTATTCTGTTTACAAGAGGCAGTGGAAATATATATGTGCTGCAGGGGGCCCTAAAAAACCTTTATATGAGAGCAAAGAAGCGGTCATAGTACTTTGCAGACAACCCAATGTAGTTAACATCTTGATTACTAAAGAGGTGTGCAAAATTTTCTATGCACACTTGTCTGACACTCAAAGAGTTAAACATGCATTTAACAATTTAACTCAAATGCTTTGCGTGCAAGAGGGGTTTGTATACAATGAAGACTTGGATAGTTAAACCTTGGTGTATCTCACTTGTAATTATAAAATATATAGTATTACCACCCTTTCTTTTATTAACTCTTTTATTACTCCCATGCTGAAAGATGATTGTTCTTTTACTGTAAATGGCTGCTGTAGTCTGGCATATAGTGGGTTAAATCGGCGATTGCATCATTCTCTCCCAGGAGTCTGTAGCTGTTCACTGTAGTCTTGCCTGTATATTCTACCTTTACATGGCAGGGACTTACAAAACACTATTGATAATCATTTGCGTTTCCCTGTAAAAAATAGTGTTGCAAGTATTTCTAATTGCTACATGCATTTAACCCCTTAAAGGGATAGTAATGTTTCACAATCAAAGCAGCTCCAATTAATCTTCATAGTATTTGGGCCATGGAGAGTGTTATTTCCATACTGTCAGAGTTGTAGTTCGAGTTATTGAATGATAAAGTATCCCCCTCCCACCCCTTTTACCTAGTGAATAGCTACAGACTCCTGGGAGAGAACAGTTGATGCAATCGCCGATTTAACCCACTTCATTGGAGCTGCTTTTATTGTGAAACATTACTATCCCTTTTAAGTGCCAGAGAGACTTGAAATGCATTGCTATGCATTGCAATTTGTACATGGAGAGTAATGGGTTAAGGTCATACCTGGGCTCTTGGTTTGACCCTGAGACTTAGGGTTTTGACCAAAATCTCAGGATGAAGGGCCAAATTCTCAGGGTGAGAGTCCAGTGTCAATTACTATCTCACCTGCACAAATAGCTGCTTATTTAGATCCTACATTGCCACCACTTTTACCAGATACAGTGAGATGTCCTGCGTCTGACTTTTATCTTTAGGAAGTGACAGCATGTAAAGGGTCTTTGAGGATTGAGAACACCTCCCGGTTAGAGCAAGCAGGCATAATCGCCTGAAATCTACATTCTGGGGAACTTGAAGGGTTAATATTTCAAAGATCTCAGGGTCAGCTCTTTGTGGAAGTTCCCAGAATTGATTAAGGTTGCAGTTGGGATGTAGATGTAAGGGAGAGGACCGGACAGGAGCTGGATAAGGTGAACTAGGGGAAGTCACTTATCCCGGCCAGCTCTGCCACCAGGCCACTGCAGAGCACAACAAAGAAACATGCTAATAACTTAAAAGCAATTTTAATAAATAAAACAAATCTAACACAACCTAATAGGTCATTTTACAAGATGGTTTAAAATTGCATAAGTTATTTTAAGGTGTCCGTTCCATAAACCTATAATTATCAGCATATGTTGGTGGACAACAGTTTGTCCTTCGCTTTATTGGAATTTCAGTTGCATTGTTGGTAAAATGATTTGGTCATGTTAGGGGAATATCCACCAATCAATCCATGTCCTTCTGGATCTTAAAGGGATACATGTTGATTACTATAGAAGGGAGGCAATGTCATTCCATGTTGAACTTTCTTGTACAAACAGATAGCCAAAGTACCCATGTGAACAGGGTAGAACAGCACGTTTGTATCCAGAATTAAAGGAACACATGCTAAAATATAATTTGTTATTCTATGAACATTTTATGATGTTTGTGTAGGTTTCCATTCTTACTAATACTTTACAAAGCATTGAAGATGTCGTCAGCATTGAAAGGGGGAAGGCAGTATTTTTTTTAAACTCCTGCCTTCCACCGGGGTCTTGGCCTGTAGAATTCTGCCTCTTTTAACCTTTGATTGCCAGAGGGGTACGCAACGCATTGCAAAGCAATGCGTTGCGTACCCCTCTGGCACTCAAAGGGTTATCACTTTGAGTGCCAGGGGGTGTTCAACGCATTGTGGTATACTATTGAAATGTCGCCCTCTGTTGGGCAACCAACGCAACAGCTCATTAAAAATGTTGCATTGTGAACCAAAGTGTTGCCCCACCCCATCTCAATCCGTAAAGGGTTAATCAGCATGCCTGTGAACTTTCAAAATGAGCTGACCCTGAAATGAGCTGACCCTGAGATCTTTAAGGTAAACCCTTAAAGGGATAGTAATTTTTATTATAAAATAGTTCCTTGAGTCTTCTTTGTATTAAACGTAACACACTACGCTATGTGTAGCGGCTTACTTACTTTTCCAGTCTCTTTTGAACGTCAGTAATACGTGATAGAGGAAATTCTGTGATTCTCTCTGTTTGCCCATAGCCTGCCATTGTTGCTTCCTTTTTATTACAATGAAGAAAAAGTGTTTAAGGTGTCAGCCATAGCCTCATGCTAACTAATTAATTCACCTGTCTCAGTTTTAAAAGGACCAATATAAACCTTAATCATTTTTCCATTTATATACTTGGAGAATTGTTCAGGATTTTTCTTGTTCTGTTTTTCAATAATTCTTTCATTCTCCATTGTAGCTAGTTTAATTGCTTGTTTGCCATTTCCTGACTTAAACCGTTTAAAAGCCTGCTTCTTATTTCTCATTTCTATGCAACCCTCATTATTAAGCCACACTGATATAAATTTGCTCCTCTCGTAATAATTCCCCAACGCTATATTTTGAGGAGTACATTTATCTATGAATATTTTAAACAAGTTCCATCTTTATTGTGCATTTTTATCTTTGAAGATTACACCCCATTGAATGTCCTTTAATAATACATTATAAAATTAGCCTTTTTAAGGTTGAATATTTTGGTTAAAACCTTCTTAATGGTTTTCTCACAACAAATTTTAAAGCATACCATATTGTAGTTACTGCTTCCTAAATGTTCCCTTACCTGTATATTGTTTATTATTTCAGAATTGATTGAGACCACTAGGTCCAGCAAAGACTACTTTTAGTTGGGACATGAAATTGTCATTAATCCTAGTTAGAGAATTATTTCCCTTTGCTGTGCTGGAAGTCATGTTTTTCCAATCAATTTCAAGATAGTGGAAATCTACCATTATGATAGCATTTCTTGAATGAGAAGCCTTTTCAATATGCAGTAATACGTGGCCTTCTTCAAACTCCCCAGTATTAAGTGGCTTGCACTAAATTCCCATTAAAATCCTGAGTATAATATGTATCTATGCATCTCTGTATACCTGATATTTTTGGGGAAAATGAAGTGTGTATAATATAGATGCATACCATAATATATTGGGTTTATGCACGATTTTGCCCCTTTTCACCTTATGTGAAGTGGGGGTGCATATTATATATAAGAATAAAAACAAAATAAATAAAAATGTGGTCCCTCTACTCACCCTCTCAGAGGCTGCTGGGACATCTGTGAAGTGGGCGGCATGCCTGCATTTGCCGCCCACATCTCCCTGTGAGGACCTGTGTTAATTAAAGATAATGGTAGTGCCCATTGAGGACATGAATGTCCTCGCAGAGCACTACTGTAGTTTCAGTGCGTAGTCTGCACTTTGAAACTACAGTAACGCTCTGCAAGGACCTTCAGGTAATCAAAGGCCACTACTATTATCTTTAGTGAACGCAGGTCCTCACAGGGCAGTGTGGGAAGCCGGTGGCAAATGGAAGCATGCTGTCTGCTTCTCAGATGTCCCAGCGGCCTCTGGAGGGGGTGAGTGGAGGGTGGGGGGACAAGGAGGTATATTTAGGTGGAGGGAAGGAGTTAGGGAAGAAGGAAAATATACTGTATATTTTCTGTGGGCAGAGGAAGGGAAAACAAGTGCGTGTATTATACATAGGCTCTCTTCTTTTCCCCTAAAATCTCAGGTATAATTTACAACTGCGTATTATACACAGGTGCATGTTTTACCTAAGATTTTATGTTAATTCCAGCCTGTCTCTCTCTTTCAGTCTATCTATATTTTTTATCTGTCTTTTTCTTTCTCCCCAATTCTTCTTCCCTACACGATGTTATGTTAATGATCCACTGGGAAACAGCTGGGAGATGTATCCGGTGCGTGGCATGTTTGAATTTGTCATCCGCTTCCATGGTTACGTCTTGCGACTTTTCATCTCCAAGATATGTCCTAATAAAGAAAGGGAATTCAAAAATGACAAACAATGGTCTTCAAAAGACTTGAAGGCCCTGTAGTGCTTATAGCTCCATCTGGAACAAAAGATAATTGCTCTCTTGTGTATATTCTCAACAGCACATTGCTTTGCAATATGTTGCCCAACCATTTGGCATTGAAAAGGTTAACAGAAAATTATAATGAACCCAGATTGGTCTAACTTGCTTTAGAGTCCATGTCTTGGCCAGCAGAGGCGACTCCTCTCCAGCGCAGGTCATTATACACTGAGTGCCTGGCTGCGGAGGAAGTTTGAATTATGTTGTAAGATTATGGTTTATATGCATAAAGAAACAGGAGCAATTCTGGGAAAAACCAACCACACCAAATGGGACAGAGAACATTTTTGTTGATTCAAACAACCTCTTAAAGGGATAGTAATGTTTCATAATAAAAGCAGCTCTAATTAATCATCATAGTATTTGGACTTTGAAGAGTGTTATTTCAATTCTGTCAGAGTTGTAGTTCAGGAGTAATTCAGTGACAAAGTATCCCCCTCCCGCCCCTTTTACTGATGTAACACTGCTCAGCCAGATCAGAAGGGAGGTGCCCAGGTAGACTGCAGAGAAGGACAATCTTCAATTAAGATAAGGGAAAAAGCTGAAAAACTTGTCAAGGGGGGGCAGGGCTTTCATTGTTCTCATGGGAAGAAGATTGTCCCCTTCTGTTATCTGTCTGGTTTATGGACTGCATTCCACATCTGAGAAGAGATAGCTTACAGTAGGTAAAAGAGGCGGGAGGGGAAGCTTTGCTTGTGAATATCTCATAAACCATAAAGGTTTGAGAGATAAGACTTATATCTTTCTTCATGTTTTTTTAATGCCTACAAAATAAAATAAAGTTAAAACGAAGTATTACTATCCCTTTAAGTCCTTGAATAACATTGCTTTGAAGACCAGTCTGGAATTCGAGATGAAAATCCAGTTTAAATCAATGGAAATGTGGGCATTTTTTTTTTTATTTCCTATGGTGCAGTTGGTTTACCGAATAGTTGTTCCTTATTTTTGTTGTGCATATGGCCATGTGTGGTATGGCAAGTTATTTCACCCTTTGAGTGCCAGAAAGGTATCAAATGCATTGCTCTGGCACTCAGAGGGTTGAATACCATGCACAGGATTTGTCATTTTGTTTCACAGTACAGTTTAAATGTACCTGTGTCCTGTGTTCTTTCTCTAGAGGACCTGTTCTGTCTGTATGATGCTGCTTCCAAACCCGTGTAGTTTTGCCTGCCATCAAAGGATACATCAGCACAAATCCCCATACACTTGTCCAGAATGTGGTGCTATTTGCAGATCTGTCCATTTTCAAACTCACGTCACTAAGAACTGTCTGCACTACACCCGACGGATTGGTTTCCGGTAAGTATTGTCAATAGCAGCGGTAAACAACTTCCCACCTTCTTCTCTAACCAGGCAACTTCCAACATGGAAATCCTGAGATATTTTCATCTATTTGTGCTTGTGTCTCGGCTCCAAGTCTCCAGCTGATTGTTTTAAAGGGATAGTAAAACTTAAAATGTAAAAAAAATATGTTGTAGGGGTTATCTCCCTGAGTAAAACAAGAGTACTCCCACTGCTGAAAGGTGTTTCATTCAAAAGTTATTCATTTTCAAAGTTGAATTTTTTTAGGTGCAATATCACAGTGGCCTGAAATTGTATAGTGGCGCTGTTGCTACACTATCCTATGGAGATTCATGGTCCCAGGACCAGAGCTGTCCATAGGATGGTGTAACAACAGCGCCACTGTACAATTTCAGGCCACTGTGATATTGCACCTAAAAAATTCAACTTTGAAAATGAATAACTTTTGAATGAAATACATTTCAGCAGTGGGAGTACTCTTGTTTTACTCAGGGGGATAAACCCTACAACATATTTTTTTTTACATTTAAGTATTACTATCCCTTTAAGCTCCAAGATACACACAGGGCCTTATATTAAAATAAATAAATGGGTGGATTTGTGGAATTTCTGCCCAAGCTTGTGGTAATGGCAGACACAATGGATACAGGAAGTTCTAGTAAACAGTGTAGTACCCACTTAAGAGCTGGGAAATCATATCATTTTTGTTTTCTTGGTTATATTGTGGCAAAAGGTGAACTTGATGGACTTTTTTTTTTTTTTCCAGCCTAATTTACTATGTGGATCACTCCTACTCCTCGCAACAAACAATGTCATTCACCCTTTGAGTGCCAGAGAGGAAGCCATCGCTGTGCAAAGCAATACATTGGATACCTTTCGGGCACTCAAAGGGTTAAATAGACTTAAATTAATCATTAGGAACCCTAGCTGTTGTGGGATTGAAACCGCTAGCTGTGGGCTAAAACAAGGATTGAATACTAAAACATTAACCCCTTAACAACCAATGACGTTCCAGGACTGTCATCAGTGACGGTCCTGGTACATCATGGATTTTGTCATCAAAGCGGTCCTACATGGTGCACTGTCATCCCCTCCCCCCACCCCACCCCACACACACACAGAAAAAGTGTGTTGGTCCTCCACTGCACACTACCCTCAGACCACAAGGTCCTTAAGGGGTTAAATAGAAACCTCATACTGCTATTTGAAAGACACCTACCTAGCTAAGTCCTTAGGGTATATTTCCCCTTTAATTAGATTGAAATGGAAGTGCCAGGTGGTTTTTATTTGCCATCAAAACCTATTTTTCTATGTAATTCTAGAGCAGACCACTTACACCATAAGGGACAAGTAAAACGTCTCTGATTTAAATGGGGCATGTAACCCCCTGAACCCTAGAGGTGTCTCCAGCACATTTCAATGTGTTGGAGACCTGTAGCATCCAAATGGTTAAAGAGCCAATCTATGGGGATTTGGGAAATTTGAATTTAACCCTCGTGGTGCAGTGGTATTGTACCATACTTTCTTTTGCTCATAGAACCCAATTGAATTTCTCACTCACTTCATAGTAAATAAAAGAATTTATGTCCAGTATCACAACTTGGTAAATCCCGGCCCTTGTGTTGGAATGTTACTGTGATGTTGTACTGCAAAAAGGAGCAAATCCGTCAAGTTATAATCATAAATGGTGACTTTAAGTTGTGCTGATCCTGAGATCTTTGAAATATTAACCCTTAAAGCTTCCCATGATATAGATTTTATGCACTATGTACCTGCTTGCTACAGTCAGTCCTTTAACATGGTACAATGTAGAGATGTCACTGCCTAAACACACACAAGACAAACAAGACATCTCTGCCTGCCTTTCTGGTACAAATGGCACCATTTACAGACTAATTCAGGTAAATCATATAGTAGGTAACAGAGAACTCTCTCACCCTGAGAATTTGGCCCTTCACCCTGAGATTTGGGTCAAAACCTTGAGTCTCAAGGTCAAACCTGGTATGGTTATGCTAATTATTATTATTTAGTTATTGAGCTGTAATATATTCCACAACGGAGCACAATGTGGTAGAGAAGAGCATAATACAACATACAGAAGCAGAATGAAGCAAATGGTAGTGAGGTGCCTCCTTGCAAGAGTTCACAGTCTAGATCACAGGGATGGGCAATGAGAGGACCTTCAGCTGCTGCAGGACTACAACTCTCATCATTGGATGGTGAGGCTGATGGGATTTGTAGTCTGGCAACTGCTGGAGGGCCTCATGTTGGCCAACCCTCATTGAGAGGGTTCAGCTTTTGCCAAATTATATCCTGGAAAAGACAACGTTACACCACCTTGACTCACTGATGGCAGTTTGACATCCTATTTAAAATATTGGCAAACAGTGTAATCCACCCCTGTGTGCCCACCTCTGCAAGAAATGGATTTAATCACCTCTTAAAGGGGAACTCTCACCTCTATAGAAGTTCTCCTCATCTTAATGTTCCCTTTGAGTTAAGCTGTAATCAGTTTTTTTTCTTTAATTTAATTTAATGCAGGATATCCCGAGATTTAACATGTTAAAAATGAGCCGGTGACGTTAGTTCAGGACAGGCTGCGGTACCACTCGGTCCCACAGCCTGTCAGTCTTGGTCTATTCCCCTCCCCTAGTAGTGCCCGGTGCCTACCTCCTCTGAAGACGGACAATTTCTCAATGTGAACTGGAGCGATCTCTTGCCAATGAGAGAGCTCTAGCTCACATGGGGAAATCCTCCATCAGAGCAGGAGATGAAAATGAGGCACTCCTGTGGAGGGGAAGAGACGAAGATTGACAGGCTGTGGGACAGAGCTGTACCGCAGCCTGACCTGAACTGATGTCACGACATCAGGAAATCCTGTATAAAATGGAAAAAAAAAAAAACAGATTACAGATTAACTCAAAAGGAACATTATGATGAGGAGAACTTTTATAGAGATGAGAGTTCCCATTAAAATGTATCTATTGAATCTACCATCATCACATCAGTAGGTGGTGAATTGTACAACATAACAGTCGTTACACAAAATAGCACCTAAATAGCACATGCTACTCAAAATGTAATTACCATTTTGTTAGTGATATTTAGTGCCTGGGTACTATAAAATGTCATTCCTACATTTCAATCTGTATGCGTTTCGTAATGTTATCTTATGTATCAAATATCATACAGACCATAAGAAAATTAGAACCAAATTCTAGTTTTGTATTTTAACCTATAAATGTTTCTAATTCCTTTGGTGATAGAGATGTTTCCAGTGCTTTTCCTTGCAATTCTTCCAGGAGGCCTCTAGCATCCATGGGCTTAAATTTAATTAGGCATTTGCCTGTTCGGCTCAATGAAAAATATTTTCCTGACTGCACAATTTACTCACACCAGACACACACAATGTGTATTTCCAATGTGAAGAACTGGTTTAAAGGGGAATAAATAACTCCTAATAATAACTCCCACTTATGTTATTATGACCAGGAAAACTAATGGCCCCCCTGAATTTTGCCTTGTGCCCCTAGTTCAAGAAATAACTTCAGTCAGTCCTGGATGTCATGTCCATGGGGGCGGACATGACAGTTGCTGGCAATTTTTTACAGACTGAATCAGTCAGAGTGTTTGAGCTTACTTAACCCTTACAGACCAGATGCATGTGCAATGCATTGCAAAGGAGTGCACTGAACACCCTTCTGGTCATTAACCCCTTAAAAACCCATGATGTGGCTGGATCATCTCAATGGTCCTTCTTGTTAAGCACCGGTGATGGTCCTGGCAAGTCATGGAATTCTGGCATGGCACTGTAGCTGCAAGGCACTCTGCCATCTCAGAATTCAGATCACAAAATCAAAACAAAAAGCTCTCTGGCCCTTAACAGCCACCCACGCGACAGATAGGACAGTGTGGGCAGAGTTTGTAGTGTGGTCCTGATAGCAACTGTCATGTCCGCCTCCATGGACATGACCTCCATCACTGATTGAAGATGTTATCTCTTGAACCAAGAAGCAAGCAAAACATTCATAAGAAACATTAGGATTTTCTGGCCATAGTCAGATAAGTGGGGGTTGGTTATTAGGAGAAAAGAAAATAGAGTGCTTCATTCGCACCTATTACTAATTAATCGTACATCTTTAAAACCAGGTTGTTTATATCGTAGAAAAAAATAGGAACATAAAATAAAGGCATACATTTTTTTGGTCTAAAAGGATATATTCTCTATAAATGAGTATCACAAATTTCACTGGAAACCGATTAAAACAAGTCCACTTCACATTTCCTCTTCCACCATCCTATCAAAGGGCCTGCAGCTTGTTCTCTATTTCAACGTGGTCAGTATCGTTTGGTCCAGAAACATACAAGAAAACAAAAACAGAACATTGGAACCCAAATCAAAGTGCAATAGAAACCGTTTTAGATGTGTGGTATATTTTATCCAAAATCCCTTTTGCAGGATATTCAGATTTTTCTGAGTCTGCCTCTAAGAGAAAATGCTTTGACTGTGTCTGACTCCCAGTGCAGGTTCACACGTCAGCTCCTTCTCCACCTTTCTCTGATCTTACCTCCTTCATTCCACCATTGAAACGTTGTCTTGTTTAGACAGAACAATATCTTACGGAGTGGGAGA
Source organism: Rhinophrynus dorsalis (assembly GCA_037306005.1). Lineage (NCBI taxonomy): Eukaryota > Metazoa > Chordata > Amphibia > Anura > Rhinophrynidae > Rhinophrynus > Rhinophrynus dorsalis. Next base: position 657,577,870 of record CM074718.1, on the reverse strand, counting down.
GACAACTGGGGAAATAACACTATGTGTATAGAGCTATAACGACTAAAGGTAGACTTGAAGATTGTATATGAATTACATTTATTAAGATAATTAAAGAACAAATAAATAGCCGCCTCAAATTGATTCAGAATAACTAATTGCCCAATCTGTTTTGCAATATTACATCGCTTCTTCACGGGCATTAATACGGCTTTCTTGGTTATTACGAGGTAGTACTTCCACTTAAATATTTTTTGTCTTTTTCTTTCAGGTGTATACACTGCAATGTGGTATATTCAGAAATAGCTGCGTTAAAGTGCCATATTCAGGGGTCCCACTGTGAAGTCTTCTACAAATGTCCAATTTGTCCCATGGCTTTCAAATCTGCTCCTAGCACACATTCCCACGCCTATACCCAGCACCCCGGAGTGAAGATCGGAGAACCCAAGTGAGTAATACATTACAGCTTATTCAATACATTTTGTGGAAAAGGGACTGGACTGCAATGGGTTATTATTTTTAAATACTCTGGACCGAAGAGTTGTTGCTTTGCAATGTATTACACACCTCTCTGGTCCTCAAGGGGTTAAAGGAATTAGTGTCTATGGGGTGCTTTTGTCAGAGACTAACTCTCCCTATAGACAGCCATAGCAACAGTGGCACCATAAAAGGGAAAGCCCATTAAAAACTATGCATCCAGTCTATCACCCCCAAAAATAATAAGAGGCCTCACGTATCAGTAATTGACAGTTTCCAGTAGATTTCACTTATCACTTTTAACTGTCTGAGTGCCAGAGAGGTACCCAACGGCCTCTTTGGCACTCAAAGGGTTAATGTTCCATCCTGCTTATTTGTACCATGGATGCCTAGGTTTTAATGTGCGTCAGTAAATATAATTCTACCTCTGACCCTGGGTTTGTACTCTGCTAATAGCCTTTCAGCTCTCACACTCTGCTAATTATATCTAATCCTTAGACTTTGCTACTTATAGAACAATTCTCACGATCCACTACTTCTAAATGAAATGTCACACTCTGCTACTTCTCCTTTATCTCCCACACACCACCAGTTACCCTCTCTGTTTTTGTGCCAACTCTCACAACTTTTAGTACCCAGTACGTTGCTATATTGAAGTGACTTGCAATCTCAGAGCCTAACTTTCTCTACAGTAGAGTAACTGTTGCAGTTTGTGTGTGCTGAAAATATCCACATCTTTAATTTGTCATTTATTTTGATGTGAGCAGGAGGGAGGATATGCTGATAAGTCACGTCCTGTATATGGAACTAGTTATAAATGTCCTCTCTCCTGACGTCCATCCATTATCAGTAATGTTCCTCAGCTCACACTGCCTGCTCTTATATTAGACAAGAGATAATTTGCACTTATGGCATTTACTTGGGACTTGGCTATTTCTGTTTTAAAACATTGCTGCAAAAGCCACCAGAAATAACAGTTGCGTAGAATTGATATCACATTGACCTCTCGTCTCTATCGCTTTGTTCAATCGCTTTGCTCTTTAAGCCTAAGATTCCTGCAGACAAATGAGCACTACCAGCTTACTCATTCATCTTTAATTGTTTTTCTCCTTATGAAAAATTCAGAACTGTTAAGAAAGGCTACACAAGACAGGAAAATAAAACAAGCGGACTTTAAATGAGGAAAGCATAATGTTTGCTTTCTAAAGTTCAGTTACAGTGTTCTGCTTTTAACGGCAACAATCACTTTAAAAAGCTCCGTAAAATGTTCTGGTCACTGTAGCTGTTACACTAAGATGAATTGGAGAAAGTTCTGGTGCAAAGTAATTGCACTACAGGGGACAAATAAAAGTTCCCCAAATTCCAGTTGATTTAAATGGTGCTTTTAACCCGTTGAATGCCGTAGAGGTCTAAAACGCATTGCTTTGCAATGTGTTGCATATCTCTGTAGCAATCAAGGGCTTAAAATCTCCATTTAAGTAAATGAGAATGTATATTTGTTGACTGTGGTTTAGTTGGTTTGCGCCAGAATTGCTTAGTACATCAGTTTCACTGACTGTGATGGTCTGTGATGCACAAGTGTTATGTACCGCTAAGTCCAGGCAGCCTGGGAATTGCTAGATGTGCACTTAAAATGGTTTGATAGCCACCCACTACATCATTCACCATTCCACAGCTGTAATCATACACAACAGAAATGAAATGGCTTAATCCACATACGTATGTAACGCGTTTCGTGCTAAGAAGTGCTTAAAGGGATAGTAATACTTCGTTTTAACTTTATTTTATTTTGTAGGCATTAAAAAAACATGAAGAATGATATAAGTCTTATTTCTCAAACCTTTATGGTTTAAGAGATATTCACAAGCAAAGTTTCCCCCTCCCGCCCCTTTTACTGATGTAACATTTCTCAGCCAGGGCAGAAGGGAGCTGCCCAGGTAGACTGCAGAGAGGGACAATCTTCAATTAAGATAACGGAAAAACCTGAAAAGCTTGTCAAGGGGGGCAGGGATTTCATTGTTTTCATAGGAATAAGAGTGTCCCCTTCTGTTATCTGTCCAGTCTATGGACTGCATTCCACATCTGAAAAGAGATTGTTTACAGTAGGTAAAAGGGGCGGGAGGGGGAAACTTTGCTTGTGAATATCTCATAAACCATAAAGGTTTGAGTGATAAGACTTATATCATTCTTCATGTTTTTTTAATGCCTACAAAATAAAATAAAGTTAAAACGAAGTATTACTATCCCTTTAATCTATGAAACCTGTTGCATACGTTTCATGTGGCCACCGGAGTGCTTATGTGTTCCACTCCCTTCTTTGAAATGCCTGTTATCTTTTAATATTGGAATAAAGATCCTTGTCTTAACCAGCCCCGGGTATGTGGATTAAGTTTTTTCATTTCTATTGTGTATGACTACAGCTGTGGAATGGTGATTGCTCCGTGTTCTCTTTGTCTGACTAGTTTCCCGTTCACAGTGTTGGAGCGCTGTTCCGCAGAGCACCCCTTAACTGCTGGCAAATCGCTATCTTCTTCTCACAGCCATGTCTGTTTCAGTTTTACATTAGCGTAAAGCACTTATTCCATTTGTTTGCATTTGTTCACCCACTACATCATGAGTGTCTGAAAGTGGATCTAACACTTTATTATGACTTAGTGATTTTGAAAGAGATTTCAGAATCATCTATATTTATTAGCCATTCATTATTTAAAACTGTAGTGTAGGAGATATTTAGCTGTAGTTACTTGTCTGTTTACTTGTCAGCAATCACTCAAGACATTAAGTGTTAGTCCCTTCTTGAACTGTTATGACTTTTGAATTACTCATCTCCCAGCTCTGGGGGCACCTTTGTTTTACTCAGCGGCAATAGCTATACATCAGGATTGGCATTTGTGGGACCTGCAGCTGTTGGACTACAACTCCCGTCAATTCCCAATGGCTGGTTGGGTGTGATGGCAATTGTCAGCAGCTAGAGAGAGAGAGAGAGATAAATAATGTGTACAATATCATTTTCTATTCCTTTTAAAATTGGTCTCTCTTTTTTCAGAGTTATCTTCAAATGTTCCATGTGTGACACAGTATTCACATTGCAGCCCTTGCTGTACCGCCATTTTGACCAGCACTTGGAGCACCAGAAAGTATCTGTATTCAAGTGTCCGGACTGCTCGCTCCTGTATGCACAGAAACAGCTAATGATGGACCACATCAAGGTAGGAGGAGCCTGCACCAACTTGCACCTGCTTAATCTGCTTCTGTTTAATCCTTTGAGTGTCAGAGGGGCACTCATAGAGTTAAGTATCTCAAGCGTGCAGGCTATAAGGATCTCCCACTTGAGCACAGGTTAACTAGTCATCTAGTAGATCCACTAATTACACACCTCAGCTCATGCAGTAAAATCCTTAAATCCTGCTTTCTTAGAGCTGCTTGAAGACCATGTTCAAGAAGTCCACAGTTGATTACAGCACCAGTAACGTGCAGAGCCAGATTTCCCAATAACAAGGGCAAACAAAATAATACAATAAGTATGCAGTAACAGTGCAGTAGAATATATAATTTGTGTTATATAATTCTGTATTAAAAACCAGTTGCAGTTACCAAAGCAATGGTCCAAGAGTGGCCGACCTAGAGTCTTCATCCACCTGTTGCTGGCCTACAGTTCCCATCATTCTCTTACAACCAAAAACTGGCTGAGGACAATGGGAATTGTAGTTCAACAACAGCTGGATGGCTTGTGGTTTCCCAGCCCTGGTATAGTCATGTGCACAGCAGCATCAGATATTTCTTACTATTGGGGACCAAAGCTTTGTCCTTTTCTGACCTGATGGGGGTGCCAGAGTGCAAGAGAGAGGTTTTCAGGCAAATGGACCCCCTCACACTCTGATATCGTCACTAGGCTCCATGGACTGATCAAAATCCTAAAACTGTTTTAGAGTGATAAAACACATTTGGATTATTTTGTGCAACCTTAAATTTGAACTGTTATCTACACAGCTTTTAGTCAAATGTATTTATTTAAAGGGGATGTATCATAGGTTTTGTTAGTAAAGTATTATTAGGGAACCTGATTTTTTTTTTTTATGTAACTCCTTTTGCATGTACTCTGACTAGACTAGACAGCTCACAGCAAGGGACACTCTTCCTACTGTGAACATAAGGAAAACCCTTGAAGGAGGAGGACATGTTTTTTCTTATGCTAACAGAAGATTGTCCCCTGGTGCGATCTATCCAGACGGTCTTGCTGTGCAGTTTTACATAGGCAAAAGGGGTGGGAGGGGGACACTTTACGATTCAATAACTCTGGAACTATACATCTTGGAGAATGATAACTCTCTACATGGCCCAAAAACTATAAAGAATAATAGGAGCTGCATTTATCTAGAAACATTGCTATCCCTTTAAATAAATAAATAACTCCGTGCCTCTTAGGACAAAAAGTAAACTACTCGTGTTTAATTAATAGGCGTTACTGTTTTTAAAGTAATAGGTACACTTTATATCTGTCAGTTGCACTTCAGAAATGCCTATTGGAAGTAAAATGATCCGTCCAAAAGAAACTGAGCTGTCCAGTAGTGAGGGGTCCATGGCCAATGTACTCAAAGGGGTTGCAGTCCATCTTTACTGATATACTAAAGCTGTAAGGTTAACTGAAAAATCAGAGTATAATTTATGAAATACAGGGGCTTATGTAGGCAAAGTGGAACAGTTTTGCTGCAAACCAGCTGCACCATAGGAGAGAAATGACAATGTGTTGGAAACCTCTCTAGTAGTGTTGAGCGAGCGTGCTCGGCCGATGCTCGGATCGGCTCGAGCATCGCTCTGCTCGGCACATGGCGGTACTCGTCGAGTACCGCCATGTGCTCGCCCGCCATGTTCGGGTGGCGGGGATCTGTGCCGGAAGAGGCACAGATCTGAAGACGCTCCGCTGGACCACCAGGGACTGGAGGTACGGGGGCATTGCGGAGATGAAGGGGGCATTGCGGAGATGAAGGGGGACATTGTGGAAGAGGGGCATAGCGGAGATGAAGGGGGACATTGTGGAAGAGGGGCATAGACTCTATGCCCCTCTTCCACAATGTCCCCCTTCATCTCCGCTATGCCCCTCTTCCACAATGTCCCCCTTCATCTCCTCTATGCCCCTCTTCCACAATGTCCCCCTTCATCTCCGCTATGCCCCTCTTCCACAAGGGGGCCATTGTGGAAGAGGGGCATAGCGGAGATGAAGGGGGACATTGCGGAGATGAAGGGGGCATTCGGAGATGAAGGGGGCATAGCGGAGATGAAGGGGGGCATTGACCAGGCACCCTCCCCTCATCAGAGCAGGGGGTGCCTGGTGTAATGCTCGTGTCGCCCCATTCATTTCAATGGGGCTCGGGTGCTCGGCCGAGCACTCGAGCCTCAGGGGGTGCTCGGTCAGAGCACCCGAGCACCCGAGCATCGGGGTGCTCGCTCAACACTATTCTCTAGCATTCAAGTGAGGAGATGCACTAAAGGGTAATAAAGCAGAGATAAGTGCTCCAGTGATATCACTTCTCCAACTCCTGTGTTAGTCTATGGGACCTATGCAGTACAATCTCTCCCACTTGAATAATCTTAGTGCATAGGCTCCATAGAATAACATAGGAACTGGAGAAGTGATATCACTGGAGAAGTAATTTCCACTTTATCACCTCTTTATCACTGCTTAGTGCATAACCCCCAACTTCTCCACTAATATCACTTTTCCAATTCCAGTGTTATTCTATGGACTGCATGCACTAAGACTTCTCAAGTGGGAGAGATCTTAGCACATTTGCTCCACACAATAACATATGAACTGCAGAAGTTATCTCCTCTTTATCACATCTTAGTGCATGTCCTCGGAGTTATTAACACTGTTTAAATTAATGAGACTTTTTATTTGTTCCCTGTAGTCCACTTTTTTTACTCCTAAATGGACCCAGTCTCTGCTGCACATGACTGAATCGTTCAAGCAGTCTCTACTGCACATGACTGCATAGTTCAGGCAGTCTCTACTGCACATGACTGCATAGTTCAGGCAGTCTCTACCGCACATGACTGCATAGTTTAGGCAGTCTCTACTGCACATGACTGCATAGTTCAGGCAGTCTCTACCGCACATGACTGCATAGTTCAGGCAGTCTCTACTGCACATGACTGCATAGTTCAGGCAGTCTCTACCGCACATGACTGCATAGTTCAGGCAGTCTCTACCGCGCATGACTGCATAGTTCAGGCAGTCTCTGCTGAGCACGACTGCATAGTTCAGGCAGTCTCTACTGCGCACGACTGCATAGTTCAGGCAGTCTCTACTGCGCACGACTGCATAGTTCAGGCAGTCTCTACTGCGCACGACTGCATAGTTCAGGCAGTCTCTACTGCACATGACTGCATAGTTCAGGCAGTCTCTACTGCACATGACTGCATAGTTCAGGCAGTCTCTACTGCACATGACTGCATAGTTCAGGCAGTCTCTACTGCACATGACTGCATAGTTCAGGCAGTCTCTACCGCACATGACTGCATAGTTCAGGCAGTCTCTACCGCGCAGGACTGCATAGTTCAGGCAGTCTCTACTGCGCACGACTGCATAGTTCAGGCAGTCTCTACTGCGCACGACTGCATAGTTCAGGCAGTCTCTACTGCGCACGACTGCATAGTTCAGGCAGTCTCTACCGCACATGACTGCATAGTTTAGGCAGTCTCTACCGCACATGACTGCATAGTTCAGGCAGTCTCTACCGCACATGACTGCATAGTTCAGGCAGTCTCTACCGCACATGACTGCATAGTTCAGGCAGTCTCTACTGCACATGACTGCATAGTTCAGGCAGTCTCTACTGCACATGACTGCATAGTTCAGGCAGTCTCTACTGCACATGACTGCATAGTTCAGGCAGTCTCTACTGCACATGACTGCATAGTTCAGGCAGTCTCTACCGCACATGACTGCATAGTTCAGGCAGTCTCTACCGCGCACGACTGCATAGTTCAGGCAGTCTCTACTGCGCACGACTGCATAGTTCAGGCAGTCTCTACTGCGCACGACTGCATAGTTCAGGCAGTCTCTACTGCGCACGACTGCATAGTTCAGGCAGTCTCTACTGCGCACGACTGCATAGTTCAGGCAGTCTCTACTGCGCACGACTGCATAGTTCAGGCAGTCTCTACCGCGCACGACTGCATAGTTCAGGCAGTCTCTACCGCACACGACTGCATAGTTCAGGCAGTCTCTACCGCGCATGACTGCATAGTTCAGGCAGTCTCTACTGCACATGACTGCATAGTTCAGGCAGTCTCTACTGCACATGACTGCATAGTTCAGGCAGTCTCTACTGCACATGACTGCATAGTTTAGGCAGTCTCTACTGCACATGACTGCATAGTTTAGGCAGTCTCTACTGCACATGACTGCATAGTTCAGGCAGTCTCTACTGCACATGACTGCATAGTTCAGGCAGTCTCTACTGCACATGACTGCATAGTTCAGGCAGTCTCTACTGCACATGACTGCATAGTTCAGGCAGTCTCTACTGCACATGACTGCATAGTTCAGGCAATCTCTACTGCACATGACTGCATAGGTCAGGCAGTCTCTACCGCGCATGACTGCATAGTTCAGGCAGTCTCTACTGCGCACGACTGCATCATTCAGGCAGTTTCTACTGCACATGTGTGGTTACGCACACAGGGAGCGACGCATTGTAGCACTTTGTTATTTAGATATACAGTATATATATTCTTATTGATAATTCTAATTGTTCCTCATATCTTTCTTACAGTCAATGCACGGGACGTTGAAGAGTGTTGAAGGTCCTCCAAAGCTGGGTATAAATTTACCTTTGAGTACTAAACCCACCACCCAGAACTCAACTAGTCCCAGCAAGGAAGAACCAAAGCCGGTCAACGGGACAGAAAACATGGAAAAAAACTCTGTTCTTTCTGATAAGAAGACTGGTCAGTTGGTCAAGAAATCATCCAATCCAGGGTGGACCTGTTTTGATTGTGATCAGCTCTTTAATCAGAGGGATGTGTACATAGCACATATGAAGAAAGAACACGGAAAGGTAACAAACATTTTAACCCTTTAAGAACCAGAGAGGTGTGCAAAGCATCGTGGAACAATGTGTTGTACAACCCTCTGGTCTTTGAAGGATTATTTTACAGAAAAAAAGCACAATGCAAGTCCTTCAGAGTTTGGGTCAGATGTGTATAGCCTTTGTTTTCTTAATTTCTCTAAAGTGGATCTCTTGCTCTAAACCAAAAAACTAAAGAAAAGGGAGTGAATCTTCTGGGATGTACATTTTCTAGTAATAGTTACACAGTTTCATTGATGATGACAGTGAACAAAGACATAAAATTCACTTTTTGCCATTTCTAATTTGTTGATCGAGAGGAAGGGAAATTTCTAAATATTCTTGGTTTATGTTAAACCGCATCTGAAGGGTTAAATTCTTCGATTGACAGAGATGGACAGAGAGTCATGAAGATGAGTAGATTTTCTTTATTTCAGCAAAGGATGACAGGATCATACAGGAAGCTTTGATCTTAACAGCATTTGATGATATGAATGAAGTTTACACAACATGATGTCATTGTTGTGTATTGGTCCTAATCTACAATGCCCAATGACTGAAAATATATACCTTTAAAAGTATCTAAACATGGTCAATAGTACCTCACAAAAATACAACATCATGTCATTAGTTTGCATATGTTCAAACATGGATATTCTACACTGTGGAGACACATTACATCATGAATATGTAATTAGCTACAATATAATAAAGAACCATGTGTTATGCTTATATATACATCAGAGGCGTCACTAGGGTTGGTGTCACTCGGTGCGGTAACTCATGGTGTCACCCCCGTGGATCTCCTCCCGTACCATGCCATACAGAATCCTTAGTAATGTTTTTTGTACTAATGTTACTTGTAAATCATAATTCCCTTATATAACTGAATGCAATAGTAGTAACATAAACAACGAGCAAAATTAAAATGACACCATTTAAATTACAATAAATATGCACAGCTCAAATGTATTTACGTTTACATTGTTTAACATTGTCCACCTCCACACACTACACTGTCCACACACTTTGTCCACACTCTACATTTTGTTCACCTCCACACACTGTCCACCTCCACACACTGTACACCTCCACATTGTGCTCCATTGTCCATCAGCTCCACACCGGCCCCTCATTGTCCACCTCCATATTGCCATTGGTCCCCATTGTCCACCACCTCCACAATGTCCAGCCCCACTCTGGCCCCCACTGTCCAACTCCACATTAGCACCCACTATCCAAATAATTTGTTTTTTTAAAACCATAACCCTGACTTTGAACCAATTGTCATAAACTGAGCCTGTTTGTTTTTGTTTGTAAAAAGGGAAAAACAAATTTGGCCAGGGTTGGGCAAACATAAGAATCTCACTTCTGCTAGAGCTAGTGCACAAATGAGATTCTTATGATTGCCTAACAATGGCCAAGAGTTTATTTTTCTTTTTACAAACAAAAAAAAAAAGTTTTACATGATAATTTTGTCAAAAATGGTTCAAAGTCAGGGACAGGGTTTTAAAATATGCATTATACATGTCTTTAAAACGTGACTTTGAACCAGTTGTTATAAAATGATCCTTTTAAGTCTAGTGTGGCTTTTATTATTATTATTATTAATATTATTTATTGTCTCTATTTAGCTTTTAGTTCTTCTAAACATCTTTGAGATATTACCAATACCTCTTCCATGGTCCAGTAGAGTAATGCAGGCTAGGCAGCCACTCAGGGTCTCCTCTCACTCTCAGGCACAAGCACTTCTGCGGGAGCACTGCAAGCACTAGCAGGATCTGAAATTGACCTGTCCAAGAATGGAGGGGTTTCTGTCAGACTACCACCCGATGCGCTGATATACATCATCAGTCACATGTGCCGGCACGCCGAACGTCCACCTTTGAGGTTGTTAACCTCAATCTACCCCTAGTATCTCTGGTCCTTAAGGGGTTAAAGGTTTAAAGAATATCATAGGGTAAAAGCCGTACAACACAATCCTGTATTTCTCTTTCACAAACTGAAATCCTTTCCCAAACACCATAATCTTTACTCTAATGTCTCCTCTTTAAGTCAGTCCTTCACTGGACTCCTATGATGCTGGGACATCCAATCACCTCCCTTTAGGAACTAGTGGCCTGATATATAAAGACAAGAGGCAAGCCAGCTGCACTACAGGAGAAAAATGAAAATTCCCTTTGATTTAATGGCACTTTAAAGCCCATGAATGGGTGTCTAATGCATTGTGGAGCAGTAAGTAGACCTCCCTAGAATTCAAGAGGGTAAGAGTCCCATTTCAATCAAAGGTAATGTGTGGAATTTTTATTTGTACCCTACAGTGCAGTTAATAAAACATACAGATGAATGAGTATCTCTGTAGGTGATAATGCCAATTCTTATTGAACTAACATTCAGGTTTCAGAAAGAGCTTTCGAGAGTAACAACCTCCCTTTATCAAGCTTGTCCTGGAAATGGAATGCTTGGTCAATAAAAAAGGTATCAAATATGGAGATACTCATGCAGTTTCCCCATAAAAAACATGTAGACTTTGTGGACCACATCAGGACCCCCACCCGATGTCCCCCCAGGTTTTGATCTCTCAGACGATTTGGCTGGGAGGTCAGTATAGGTGATGCAGGGGATCAACATGGCTCCTCTGCTTCTGTCTGAAGCAAAATTCCTGGTATGAGTGGGAGGGATCAGGGAAAACCTTCCATGTCATGTCACCTGTGATGAGGATGGCTTCCCCCAATCCAGCCCACTCCTACCCGGTAGTTGCTTCTATTCAGGCTGGGAGATTAGTAGCTGGAGGGACATCAGGAGGGGTCCTCATGCCCCATATGAGGTGGGAATTTAAACCACTGAGTTCCAAAGACGTATCCGATGCATTTCATGCCTGGCACTCAAAGGGTTAAAATGCATTAAAAAGATGTATGTCACAGGGGTGTCCAACCCATTGCTTTTCAATACATTGGTGATATCTTTGGAACATACATACATATACCCTTCCCACCAGCCCTCTAATCTACTGTCCACTTCCCCTCACATGCACTATCTGACCACCCTTCATGGCTCCATTATAGATAACCTCATACACTGTCAGAGCCTCAGGTCTGGTTTTACTGCCTGCTGGAAGTCACAGATCCTCAAATACACTGTCTGACACCCTCCAGCTTGGTTCCATTGCACTTCCTGACACCCTCCAGCTTGGTTCCATTGCACTGCCTGACACCCTCCAGCTTGGTTCCATTGCACTTCCTGACACCCTCCAGCTTGGTTCCACTGCACTGCCTGACACCCTCCAGCTTGGTTCCACTGCCCACTATTAATCACAGACCCCTGCATACACACTGTGATCCCCACCAGTCTTATTCCATTGGTAGTCATAGATTCACACATATACTGCCTGTTACCCCAGTAGCCATGCTACTGGCACCCACTAAAGTATGTAAACCCATACCAATGGGGTACCAATTTTCTCAGGCTGGCATTAAGTACTGAATACACTACTTTCCAAAATGGAATGCCTTATTGTCCTTTTTCCTTGTATTTGTAATGGTTATGACCATTTTAGTGCAGGCAGGTTATTTCACAAAAGAAAAATGACAGGTTTTATGCTTCTGGCACACCCTTTGGTATGTCAACCCATGCCAAGGGGGGGTACATTTTTCTCGGGCTGGAAGAATGTACTGTATACAGCAAGAAATTCCGTGGCTTTCAAAGATTTTAATATTTTTTGAAGTAGTGTAAATGTAAAAAAATAAAAATTAAAAAATTCCCTATAACTCCACCATATGGAAATAATTGTGCACACAAGGCTAAGGATAGAAAGGTAGAAAAATACTCCATTGCGATGCAGGTGAATGTCTTTTTTCCAAAATGGTATGCCTTGCCTAATTTCCATCATATCTCTAATAGCTAGGACTATTTTAGTGCAGGCAGCCTATTAAAAAAAGAAAATCGGTAGGTGTAGTTTTGTGCTTCCTGCACCATGTACAATATGTCAATCTATACCAATGGGATACCATTTTTGTTGCTAATGAATGCAGTAAAAATTGCATAGTTTTCAAAGATTTTAGTATATTTGATAGGGTGGAATTGTAAAAATAATGCCTTTTTTCCTTTAACTCCACATTCTGGAAACATTTGCTCATACAAGGTTAGGGGTAGAAAGGCAAGTGACACCTTATTTGATATAGCGGGTTATCTTGTTTCCAAAATGGTATGCTTTGTCTACCTTTTATTCGTTTCTCTAGTTGATGCAACCATTTTAGTACAGTCTTGTAGTGATGTAGTTTTGTGCATCTGGTACACCCTATGTTATGTCAACTCATATCAATGGCATGTCATTTTTCTCCTAAAAGCAATAGCTAATGGGTACAGTAAGATATCCCATCGTTTTCAAAGATTGGGAAAAATGCTTATTTTTCTTTTAGCTCCACCTTCTTGAAACATTTGTACACATCAAACTAGGGGTAGAAAGGCAAGTGACTCCTCCTTTGATGCAGTGATGTATCTACTTTCGGGAAATATATGCTTTTACATAGTTATTGAGCTGGTTGGAATGTGCATTTTAGTTAATTAAGTTGAAAACACTTTTGCTTTCCTGTTAATTAAGGGTCTATATATTTGCTATTTTTGTACTTGGAGGATTCAGGGATTTAAAAAAAAAGAATTGACATTTTCACTAACACTATAACCGCTTTTGATATATAGTTTATGATGATGACAAAATAAGTACATTTTTACTTTTTTTGTAATTATGACATTATAGCTATTTCTTGTGGGGTATCATGAAAAAGCTGAATTAGTTCTGAAAAGAGCAATGTAAAGTTTTCCATATACAACTAGAAAGTTTCCTGTAGATAGCAAAAATGCTGAAAATGTGCCTTGCTTTCAGGGTACAGAAAATTCCCCAAAGCTGTGGCACTCAAAGGGTCGCACGCCCATCTGGGACTCGGTGTTAACTCCTTGAATGGAAATTTTGGGGATTTTTTTTTCTATCGGTGTGGATGAGTTGTTTAAGGCTTGCATTACATTTAGTTTTATGTAAGTAACCCCCAGAGCCAAAAACACAAATTCAAGAGAGGAGCACAACTGGGGCAAACCAACTGCATGATGGGGAACATACAAACATTCCCCAAATTCCCTCTTTAGGGACCAGAGGTTTGTGCAACACTTCGCAAAAAAATGCGTTGCACGCTCCTCTGGTCCGTAAAGGATTGAACGGAGTCTTGCGAAGGGCCTTATGCATAAAGTACATAGTGCCAGAGGGGTACCCGACACATTGGATATTCCTCTGGCACTCAAAAGGAATTGCACACTCCAAAAGACCAACCTAACTAAAAGATGGTCCATGTGTCACTGACTACCATTAGCATGGTCCAGTGGCTATAGGGTTAATACCCAGTCACATGGCTGATCCTAGGCTGTCATGTGAGGAGTAGGGAGAAGCAGGCTCCACTTCCAGCGGTATCATTGACTCTACGTGAGCTGAAACGGACAGCTTAAACCCCTGTAGAACTAGTGTGATTGTACAGAGCCGGACTCCCGTGGGATCGTAGCTCTGTGGTGTTTGAGACATCAGTCATAGGTCACACTGAGCCAATCACTGATCAGTTCCTGACAAGGAGCCAGCTTCTCCCTACCTACTTCTTGTTTGACAGCGTGTGATCAGCCGTGTGACTAATTATTAACCCCTGAGCTACTGCTGCATGCTAGTTGTATTCACCGATTCCTATTGATACAGATGGGGCTTTTAACCCTTCAAATGCTAGAAAGATCTGAGCATTGCAGCTCCTTTTAACTCAGTGGAGATTTTCATTTGCCTGCTGTGATGCAGATGGTTTGTTCCGGAACCTCACCTCTTTACTTACTGTAAGTAAGAGTCAGGACACTGGGACAGGCTTCCAAAAACCAGGACTGTCCAGGGAAAACAGGAATTTGCGGAAGCCCAAGTCATTGACAATGACCAAGACAGGGATATTTGATTAGATGTCTCTTGGTAGTGATTGAGTTAATGCCTCTAACAGGAATAACATTGAATAAATCTTAAAGGTATAGTAATGTCTATATTAAAGTTTACCTCCAAGTCTTCTATATTGTTTTTATAACATGCAGTGCTATGTTTAATTACTTGTTTGTAGTTCATGAGATATTCAAGCTGAAAAGATCCACCTCCTGCCCCTTCTGGCCGCATCCAATCAGATTTGCAGTCTGGTCATGGGGCGGATGCAGAGAGGGACAATCTTCACTCAGTAAGTATAAGGAAAACCCTGCGTCCCTTGAAGAAGGAGGGCAAGATTTTCCTTTTGCTTACTGAAGATTGTCCCTCACTGTGTTCCGTCCGGACCAGACTGAGAGGCAGCGTTGCATGTTATAAAAACCATATAGACGACTGAGTTAAACTTTAATATAGACATTACTGTCCCTTTAAAGTCTTTATAAATGTTACCCTGTGAGTGTAGAACCATCACGCTGCCGATAACAGCTGCTTTACCAAAGTGCCTCTGAATGATTTATGAAGTACACATTCACAGTCTAAGTGGAGTAAGACTGCGGTGAGGGAGGGGACGTCCCAGTGCATCATTTAGAAGTCTTTATCCAGGCCTTTCAATTTCGTGTTCTGTGAACAAACTTCAATGACAGCTAAAGATTGCACTTGCACTGAAAATAGGAAAAAGTAGAATTTCTTGGTTACGATTAAACAAGGGGAAGAAAGCCGAGATGCTTGTTTGGAATTGACAGCAAGCATTAGTGCGTTGCATACCCCACTTGTCCTTAAAGGGTCAACCGTTTCAATGCCGGAGGGGTACGGAACGCATTGCAAAAGCAGTACGTTCCGTACCCCTCCGGCACTCAGAGGGTTAAATAATAGGCTGTCAAAGAGAAAGCAGTAAACGAATTTTAGGCAGAAGTAGAAATAAGAAGAAAAATCTAGACCAATCAAAAGAGAAAATGCCAAACTGAGAGTCCTGTGCCCAAAAGAAAAATGGAAGAATTCTGCGCTGCGGGGAACAAATGAAAGTGCCAGTTTATTTAACTGGGACCTGTAACCCACTGAATTCTACAGAGGTGTCTAATGCATTGTATCTCAGTGTGCAAGAGACCTGTCTAGTATTCACGTGGTTAACCCTTTGAGTGCCAGAGGGTTGTTCAACTCTTATCAAGGGGAGGAGTTAAAGGGATAGTAACACTTAATATGTAAAAAATATGTATTGTAGGATTTATCCCCCTGAGTAAAACAAGGGTACTCCCACTGCTGAGAGTTGTTTAATTCAAAGGTTATTACAGCTCAAACTTTAATTGTTTTGGTGCAGTATCTCAGTGGTCTGAAATTGTACAGTGGCGCTGTTGCTACACCATCCTATGGACAGCTCTGTTCAATTGATCATAAATCTCCATGAGATGGTGTAGCAACAGCGCCACTGTACAATTTCTTTCTTTTTTTTTTTTTTTCTTCATATATTATCTAGTATAAAAGCCCGTGTACAAGGGCTTTGCGTACCCCTCTTGCACTCAAAGGGTTAAAAGGCTGTTACCTCACTGATCTACGAGATGCAGTCATGCACCAGCTCACTCACGCGATGCAGTCATGAGCAGTAGAGACTGGCCAAATGCTCACAGTCTCTACTGCGCATGACTGCATTGTGACAAACATTCTAGCATATTATTATATAAGATAAGTTTATTAGAATTTTAAACAATACATATATAATAATACCTAGTATTTATATAGCGACTTTCTCCCAGTGGGACTCAAACCACTTTCAGCACATGTTCTTGGAATTAACCAAATGGGCATATGAAATAATAGATGTTATTATTACCCAATCAATAGTATTCATTTATCAACCTCGGAAGGATGAAGGGAAGAGTTGACCCTGCCATGATTCGAACCAGCAACCTTGCGGTTTGAATAAGCTCTGTAGTCAGGGTATTTACCACTGAGCTATGTCACCATATGACAGATATTATGACAAATTATATATAGAAATCCACATACAGCAAAATATTGTATCAAATTGGGATATAAACTAAATAACAATCATCGTGTTCCTGAAAAACCTTCTCTAATTTACTAAACAGTCTAGTCAAATATATTCCAAAAATCAAAGCTGAAGAATGTTTATGGCCCAGCTTTTAGAAATGAAATAATTTATTTTGAGAATCAATTTATATGTGACAAATTGAAAGTATAACCCCAGAAAAAAAAAATAATATTAAAGACACAGTTAGGGAAAGACAAAGGGAAAGAAGACGAGGATAAACAGGGAAGAGGATAAAATTTTTTTTATAATTATTGCGATCACCTAATGGAACTATAGAGCCAAGCTAAACCTTATATGTCATAAACCAGAATTTAAATATTTTGAATGAGAATAAATCCGGTCAACATCCACTGGACTCACTCTTTTTCCAACGAGTTTGAGAATAATGAGAGATTGTTATTATCAAGGGATAAATATATTTGGGAATTCATTTGGGATAACTGAGAAGAAGCAAATTTCCCCCACCAAGACCAAATGAAACCATGGTACAATTCAGGCCATTGAGATATTGCACCTAAAAGAATCAAGTTTGAGCTTCAATAACTTTTGAATAAAACACATCTCGGCAGAGGGAGTTTCCTTGTTTTACTCAGGAGGATAAACATTACAATGTGTATGTTTTTACGTATTAAGTGCTACTATACCTTTTTAAGAGGTTATAAGCATGTAAACTAAAATAAAGCATAGGGTGGCTCATGTACCCTTCTAGTATTCTAGTACCCTTCAAGCGGTGATGTGGTGATGACTTCTCCAGTGATATCACATCTCCAGTTCTTATGTTAGTCTATGGAACCAATGCACTAAGTTCTCTAAAGTTGGAGAAATCTTAGTGCATTGGCTCCATACAATAACCTAGGACTGGGAGAGTTTATTGCACTGGAGGAATTACCTCCACTTAAAGGGATAGTAATACTTTGTTTTAACTTTATTTTATTTTGTAGGCATTAAAAAAACATGAAGAATGATATAAGTCTTATCTCTCAAACCTTTATGGTTTGAGAGATATTCACAAGCAAAGTTTCCCCCTCTCGCCCCTTTTACCTAGTGTAAGCCATCTCTTCTCAGATGTGGAATGCAGTCCATAGACTGGACAGATAACAGAAGGAGACACTCTTATTCCTATGAAAACAATGTAATCCCTGCCCCCCTTGACAAGCTTTTCAGGTTTTTCCCTTATCTTAATTGAAGATTGTCCCTCTATGCAATCTACCTGGGCACCTCTCTTCTTCTCAGGCTGAACAGTGTGACATCAGTAAAAGGGGCGGGAGGGGGATACTTTGTCATTGAATTACTCTGGAACTACAACTCTGACAGAATTGAAATAACACTCTCCATAGTCCAAATACTATGATGATTAATTAGAGCTGCTTTTATTATGAAACATTACTATCCCTTTAATCACCTCTTTATCACACTTTAGTGCATATCCCCCAAGGTATTACAGTCCTATTTAAATTAATGTGAATATTTATGTGTTCCCTTTGATGTAGTTGCTTTGCTCGGTTCCTACTTAGTGTAAGTGTATGTCTATGAAGAAGCTGACAGGTAATTGACCAGTCACAACTCTGTTTGCATTCAGAATGTCGAGATACAGCTGAGGCACGGGTATTATCATATCCTCCACCTCCTTCACTCCATGTCGTACTCCATCTCTCCTCAAACAGTGCCATTTAACCCCTTAAGGACCAGAGGGGGTGCAACACATTGCTTCACAATCTGTTACACTCAACATCTGCATTCAAAGGGCTAAGAGGTTAATAATAAAAAAAAAAATATATATATATATATATATATATATATATATATATATATATATATAAAAGCTTAGCGCATATTTTTTAACACCGTAGCATCAGTCCTTTAAAATGCCCTGTATTTATGCTTTATGGATGCATGTGAGTAAAGATGCAGGGAGTTCTTGCTCCCCACATCTTACGTTTTCTGACACTGATCTGTATTTCGGGTTCCTCCCACCCTTTCCGCCAACCATGTGCTTGTTTCGGTCATTGGCCTGACCCTTTTTTATATTGAGTAGAGTGTAACAATGCAGTAGTTGGATGAAGGGCAGGTCAGTGTCAGTGGATGCAGGGAGACTAATGACTCACTGCATCTTTACTCCGATACATTTAAACTGAAATAATGTAGTTGTGTTTTTTATGGAACTGGCACTATTGGTAATTAATTGCAGTGGATCTGAAAGTCAACCCACTCACTCCACCTCTGGTCAGTTTCACTCTCCAGCTATCCTCAGTGTCCACCACACACTCCCTCCAATCCATGTCACACTGTGTTCCCAGCTCCACTCAGTCACTTCCTTCTAACAGAATTAACCACATGCTCACAAAACTACAATAATGTGTCTAAAATATATAAATATTAGCATGTTGCCTAGTCAGAAATCAGCAGTTTTGAAGAGTTAAGGTGCTCTGAAAACCATTAACCTTTTTGAGTTCCACAGAGGTATCCAACACATTTCAGTGCAAGGCGATGGGTACCTCTCTGGCACTCAAAAGGTTAATAGGGCTTTCACAAGACATACAGGGCTCCATGCACTAAAGGAAATGGGTGCACGCCTGCACTGTAGGGAACAAATAGAGATTTACCAAATGGACATTGATTTACATGGGGCTTTTAACCCCGTGAGTGCTAGAGATGTCCAGCATATGACTTCGATATAAAATGTTCTCCCTGTAGACCAGGATGGGGGTTTTCACGGATAGGGGAGAGGTATAGGGAGCTAGGTTGTGGGAACTATTCCTTGAATGCTAGATGTGTAATCAGTAGCACAAAATTATATGTAATTTACTGCCATTTTTTATTTCAGACGATAGCCTATGAGATAATTTGTTTTGTTTATTAGTCTGTTTATGCAAATGAGCTAATGCTAGGCAGCAGGAAGTGGCAGATGGGAAGGAGAGCAGTGTGGAATGTTAGTACCTGACAGACATGCCAGCCACTACTGTATAATTTGCATAAACTAAGAAAGATAAATATTTTAAACTATTGTTTTAAATTAAAACATGGCTAAATGTAGGTAACTTTAACCCATTGAATGCCAGAGGGGTAATGGGTTGCGTACCCCTCTGGCACCCAGAAGGTTAACTCATATTCCTATCTGCATCTCTTAGCTATTGATGGATTGTAAATCTTAGATTGCAATAGTGTATCTGTTTCATGCGCTATGTAATGCTTTATGGTATTTATTTCTCTTAAAGCAAATGAAGAAGCACCCATGTCGGCAATGTGAGAAGTCTTTCAGTTCATCTCACAGTCTGTGTCGGCACAACCGGATCAAACACAAGGGCATCAGGAAAGTGTACACCTGCCCGTGAGTACTGCCTACTTACTTGTAACATTACAGTGAAGAGTGGTATGAATCTAGAGGTGATGGTGAGCAAGAATTATTCAACAGATGCTGTTTTGAGAAGGGCCATTGCAAGTCACTAATGGGCCCTGATCACAGTATAAAATAGCTTATATCTTAAACGCTATAGCAGGGCTGGACTAAAACTCCCATTATCCTCTGTCAGCCATTGGAGAACGATGAGATTTGTAGTCTAGTAGCAGCTGATGTGCGTCACATTGCCCACCACTGTGCTGAAGAGATTTCTAACTAAAGGGGGTGAGTGTACTGAGGCTTATAGCACAGGGACATCCAAGTTATTTATATTGTTTGCTGCATACTCCAAAATCCATAGCGCCACATTAATAGAGCTTGTTAGCTATTCGGAAATATGTATTTTTTCACAGTAATACAAATGCAGTTAAAAAAGGAGACGGTTAATAAACTGTATTTGGACAATAGTGCACAGTTATGGGTCTGGTGCTCCTTGATGATCATACCTAGGAACTCTTCGATCTGGCCTGGAGTCTCTGTTTTTTCCAGTTAATTACCGGGTCTCTGTAGACAGAGGCCGATTCTCCCATGGAGGTGAATTTCCTCTTAAACTCTGCCCACTTTTCTTCCTTCCCACCCTGTTCTACCCACTTCTCACCCACTGTATGACACTGGGATGGTAAGCCCCACCCACCAGATTAGGCCCCACACCCTTAGACACAAATCTCCTTGGTTGGCAACACATTAGCCCAGTCCGGGGTCTCAAAAGGAGGAAGTTCCCAGGTATGTCCATGATCCATTTTGTTCATGTCAATGAGAATATTGGCATTTAGATGCCCATACTGGCCTTCTACTTCATGTTTGCTAGCTAATTGTGTAAAAAAATATTTTTGTGAAAATCCCTGACCCTGGGGTCAGGCAGACCGCATTTGACTCACGACTTCATGTTGTACACCCATGTTATGTTGTATCTTCAAATGATCTTGAGTTTACATTGTTAATCATCTTTGAATATGTTCACGAGCGGGGTTCTCTCTCCACTTGATTCTGTTTGTGCATGTCACATTGTTCGTATATTCCCTTCTTTTTGTAAAACACCACTGAATATGTTGGAGTTTGTAAATAAAAGATAATAATAATGTTGTATGTTCGACCTACAATAACTAAACAAAATATTGAGGCCTATAAGATAGGAGACAAGTAAAAGTTCACATTGATTCAAATGGAGCCAGGGCCGAATTTATATCTCCATCTTCCCTATTTAGTGCCCTCTGCTCTGTCCATGGCCGTACCACCAGTCAACACCTGTCTCCTCCTCCAGTCCCATCCATTGTTTCCTGGCATAGAAAATATTGTGTTTTGTGCCCCAGATCCATGGCCAGATTTAAATCCCAGGCATCCCTAGGCAAGTCACTCTAGGTGCCCTTACCTTCACCCATTGCCACACCTCCATTCCTCACATGATCCCACCCCCAGTCTCATCCACTGGCACAGAAAATACCCTTGGCCTATAATAAGCAAGTTTAACGTTAAAAACTTTAACCCCTTTGTTGCTAGAGAAATTTCCAACACATTGATCCACACTGATATTGCTCTGACCAGACCCACAACTCAGAATGTGGGTGTGACCAACACCGCTGAGGTGCCACCCCTCAAAAATTGGAGCTCTAGGCAGTTGCCAACTCAGCCTATTGAGAAATGTGGCCCTGCCTGGCTCACCAGGAAGAGGGAGATTCAGAAGGAAACTGTTAACTTAATCCATTTGTTGAAACAGCCATTGTTGTGGAGCATGTTGAAATGTATTCTAATAGTAATAAGACACAAGGCTAAATTAAAGGTACTTTTAGAAATGTTATGATGAATAAGAGTACTTTGGGGCATGTTTACTACAGTGCTGTATCCCAGGGTCTGCAGTGTCATATGAATAATAAGGCAAAATGGGAGGCTACCCAGGTCCTACTGAAGGAAGGGCCACTCACAGTCAGTGAGAAACTCCTATCAGTCATAAATGGGAGGGAAAGCTTCTGGATATCTGTCTTCCCAATATTATGGGGCACAGTTCTATCTGCTCAATCTGTGAAGCCATGTAGGAAAACCCAGCATTGTGGAAGATGGGAGTGAAAACTGTATTTGTCAAGCAACTCTAGGTGAAAGTGCTTATAACTCATCTGAAAAAAGGCCTAAACAATGTATATTTTTTATAATGTGTTAATATCCCTTTAAAGAGAATGAATACTTCGTAGGAAGAGCCCCGTACCTTACTAAGATCTGAAAATTGTGATGGCCCTTATGAAGTTTGCACTTGTGCCTTTGATCAAGATATCTACCATAAGTCCTGGAGGTCATGTCCATGGAGATGGACATGACTGTTTCCTGCCGTATTTTTAAAATGAAGCAGGCAGAGTACAGAAGCCTAATTAACCATTCAAGGACCGGAGGCAGGGGTAAGACACTGCAAATCAATATATTGCACACCTCTCAGGAATACCAGGGAACTCTATGCTCTTCCCCGGAGACTCCGGTTTTTGCTGTTGATTACCGAGGCTGATTCTCTGGATGTGGGGAGTTTCTAATGACACTGCCCACTTCCCACAGGAGTCCCCTCCCCAAGTATGCTCTCGGGTCTTTAAAGTGTTAAGATTGCCATGTAGCGTGGGTAGAGTTTGTGTCCTGTGGCCTTGCCAGCAACTGTCATGTCTGCCCCCATGGACATGGCCTTAAAGACTGATTGAGGATACAATATCTCTTGATCAAGGACACAAGGGGAAATTCATAGGGACCATTTTTGGGCCATAGTAAGGTTAGGGGTGGGTAATTAATACTATTTGGAGGTGTTACTTCTCCTCCTTTAGAGTTTGTTGTACCATTTGTATATTGGTAAGTTATTACAAATATGTTTCCCCAACACAGGCACTGCCCTGACTCAAAACGGGCCTTTACCAAGAGGATGATGTTAGAAAAGCATATTCAACTCATACATGCTATCAATGAAAAAGAGCTTAAAGAAACAACTGAGACCACTAAAGCAGAGCCTCCCGTTGCCAAAGAAGATACAAAGGTAAATTTTGGATTTAGCCCTTTAAAGAGAGCTGGGTCTTTAATGCAATTATTTTATACTACTTTATCCTATAAAGTGACAATAAACTTTTTGACTTTACACGTCAGTAACTGGTCTCTCTAGGCACTGTGAGGAAGGGGTCCACATCTGGATTTCTCTGTTACCCTTAGGGTGAACAATTCTAAGGTTAATTTGAATATACTAAGTTCTGATCAGAAATGATCCATTTCATGCTAGTAGCTGTAAAATGACTGTTTTCTGCGGCCTAAAATCTAATCTTAGGTACGCTCTGAGGAGGCAGCCATTTCTGCAGTTTTCAGGGTTCTTACTGACTCTCTAGGATTATCTGTAAATGAGCTGAGATAAAAGCAGTGGGGATGAATTACAATCAATTAACTGACATTAGTTCTTATCTCAGTACGAAAAACATTAACCCTTTGAATGCCAGAGAGGTACGCAATGCTTTCTGAACAGGAAACCTGTTAAAAAGCAAGTTTAGGATTATATTTTATGGAAGTAACATGAGTCCTCTTTACATATGATCACTTTAAATATGATGTAATTAAAGGGATAGTAATACTTAAGTATTACTAATCCCTATAGTAAAGCCCTACTTAAAAAAAATGTATTACCCCCAGTGTCATCTCTCAAACCTTTATGATTTGAGAGATGAACGCTTCTAAAGTTGCCCTTTCCCTCCCCCTTCCCCGTAGTCAGCATTCTAGCTGACTGAAAGGAAGAGAGTCGTACGACTTTCAGGTGGCTCTCCAGCACAGCCCGATCGCGTTAATAAAAAAGAAAACTTTCACTGAAATGGTCTTCTACGTGTGCTTGGCTTGCAAGCACACGTAGAAGACCATTTTAGTGAAAGTTTTTTTTTAGTTAATGTGATCGCGTCTCTGCTGCAGAGCCGCCTGGTGATCTCTGACCGGATTTCCCTGAGTCAGCTAGAATGCTGACTACGGGGAAGGGGGAGGGAGAGGGCAACTTTAGAAGCGTTCATCTCTCAAACCATAAAGGTTTGAGAGATGACACTGGGGGCAATACGCTTTTTTTAAGTAGTACTTTACTATAGGGATCAATAATACTTAAGTATTACTATCCCTTTAAAGCTATCAACTATTTCATTTTTTGTGTTAGCGTCCATTGAAGAGCAGTGTCAAATGTCACATTTCTGGCTATATGTTAGGGGGACAACCCTTGAGGACCACAGTGGGGGAAGGGGATACAATGCTTTGCTCACCCCTCTAATCCTCAAGGGATTAAACAAGGTTTCACCAGTATATTTAGTGCACCTATTCAACTATTTTTTTTTCCCAGGTAGAATAAGATTATTTTGATACTATATGTAAATATGTATTGTACATTTTATAAAATGAACCCCAAAACATAAAATTCCTTGATTCTGCAGCTGATTGTATGCAATTAGTAAAAAAACATAAATTACAATAGTTCTCCAATTTATGGAAACACCCTATGTAGACTGTCCATGTATTTTGTCAATTATAGGTTTAAAGCAGAACTTTCATGCCATTAATATTGAGCCCCAAAATATAAGTACAATATGTATAGACTTACTTGTAATTTCAAGTATAAGTGCAGCATTAGCAAGAAATAGACCTTTCTAGGCAGACAGGCACCGGCAAGGATCTTGCAGTAGGCAATCTATGCCCCTTCCGGTGCCTTAAGGCACAATGGCATTCAACTCACAAATGAAGGGGATGGTCCACGCAGACTCAGAGATGCCGACGCTGCAAGATGTTTTCCGCTGCCTAGAAAGGTCTATTTCTCGCTAATGCCGCAATTATACTCGAAAATACAAGTAAGTCTACACATATCGCTATTGTTTTTATATTTTGGGGCTCAACATTAATGGCTTGAAAGTTCTGCTTTAAGTACAAATTGTACATTACATTTTTTAGGAGACAATAATGTTCTTTTTATTTATTTATTTTAAACATAGATTTTTATTGAAGATTTTCTCCATAATGGCATGAACAAAGTATCAATATATTTAAAAAAAAAAAAAAAAAAAAAAAAGAATCCACATGTTTCAGTAGCCAAATATTGACAGATGTGAGGCAAAAGAAAATGTCACATATAACAGAGTATAAGAACTATAGTAATTTTAATTCATTTATTTAAACACATTTTATGCTTCATTTTTAGGATGAGTGCTGGCTGTCAGTAACTTTTCTTAGTGATTTTACTGCTGAGAACCAATTCCTTCAGTTCCCAGCAGTAAAAAAAAAGTGAAACAGGCTGTCTGACAGACCTGGTTTTGACCTGTATGAACATTAGAGCACACTCACCGGTGATCATACACCCTATTTTCTTCCTCATTGCAATCCTACAGTCCACAGTGAGTTCAATTAAAAAATAAAGTGCAGGGATCCAGTTAGCTTGGATATCTGCACACAAGGGTCTCCTGTGCACAAAACAGGGAGTGCTGTAACTGCTTATAACACTCTGCACGTGTTTAGAAGTCAAGCACCATTCATAAACTGAACTTTGAGGGGGCCATTTATAAACCGTAGTAGTGTCAAGGCGTTAAAGGGATAGTAATACTTCATTTTAACTTTATTTTATTTTGTAGGCATTAAAAAAACATGAAGAATGATATAAGTCTTATCTCTCAAACCTTTATGGTTTATGAGATATTCACAAGCAAAGTTTCCCCCTCCCGCCCCTTTTACCTACTGTAAACAATCGCTTCTCAGATGTGGAATGCAGTCCATAGACTGGACAGATAACAGCAGGGGACAATCTTCTTCCTATGAGAACAATGAAATCCCTGCCCCCCTTGACAAGTTTTTCAGGTTTTTCCCTTATCTTAATTGAAGATTGTCCCTCTCTGCAGTCTACCTGGGCACCTCCCTTCTGCTCAGGCTGAGCAGTGTTACATCAGTAAAAGGGGCGGGAGGGAGACACTTTGTCATTGAATTACTCTTGAACTACAACTCTGACAGAATTGAAATAACACTCTCCAAAGTCCAAATACTATGATGATTAATTAGAGCTGTTTTTATTATGAAACATTACTATCCCTTTAAATGAAATAAAACATTTTCACCACAGTACACTGTTTTATACAACATTCATAGGCAAATAAATAAAAAATAACCTTTATTTATTCCATGATCGTGTCTCTTTAAGACCCTCAGCTTCATGTCCCTAAACTGGAAACAAGTAAGTTCAGACAAATAAAATGCAGACTACACAAACAACTGGAACTCTGTATCAGTAAGGAAATATTGTTAACTGTTTTAAAATCTGTTTTGTGTTTTCCAGTTGCCAACCCCAAAGCGTAAATTGGAAGAACCAGTTATGGAGTTTAGACCCCCGAGGGGAGCCATTACTCAGCCACTCAAGAAGTTAAAAATTAATGTCTTCAAAGTCCACAAGTGTGCAGTGTGCGGGTTTACAACAGAAAATCTTCTCCAGTTTCATGAACACATACCCCAGCACAGGTCTGATGTCTCCTCTTACCAGTGCAGGGAGTGTGGCCTCTGCTATACCTCCCACGTATCCCTGTCCAGGCATCTTTTTATTGTTCATAAGCTAAAAGAGCCACAGCCTTCCCCGAAGCAGAATGGTTCAGCAGAGGAGAATCAGCAGGAAAACAAGCCAAGTGCAGATAACCAGGCAGTGGAAACGATCACGACTGAGAGAACGTGCACAGTGTGCGCAAAGGCATTTGAAACGGAAGCTGCCTTAAACACGCACATGAGAACTCATGGCATGGCGTTCATTAAGTCAAAAAGAATGAGTTCCACTGAGAAATGACTCCTAAACAGAGGAGCCAACACCTAAATTGAGGTGTAAAAATAAACTTTTTAGGTGCAATTCTGGAAGCTAAGTAGGTGCAAGTGTGGTGCAAACCAATTGCACCATGTGTGAAAAGTAAAAGTTTCTTTGTTGTAAATTGGGGTTTTGATCCATTGAATACTAGAAAGGGTCTCCGAAGCAATCATAAGTGATGCACTGGAGACATCTCTAGCTTTCACAGTGTTAACCCTTTGAGTGCCAGATAACTCTCTGGCACTCAAAGGTTTTCAAAGTCTCAATTAAACACCTAAAAATTGACTGTAGTTATATACACTTCATTACCGTGTATTTTTGCTAGCATATGTGCAAATTCTCTACTTGTTTTGAGCATTAACCTTTTGAATGCCACTGGCGTTACACATGCTCTGATGGAGCAGACATTCCTGCCTACTCCTGTACTCCATTGGTTGTCCAGGATTGTCTTTGAATGGGCTGAGAAAAGATAAAAGCCCTACTAAATAGAAGAGCTGTAGGCACTATTTACAGTCAGCTGTCATTAGCTCATCTCTCAATGCAAACAGCACAAATAACATTAAATAATGGCTTTCTAAACAGGACAATTTACAAGTGATTTAAATGCGAGTTTAAGTTGTAACATATGCTACATAGTAAACGAAGTTGATAAAAGACACAAGTCCATCGAGTTCAACCCTTAACTTATTATAATCCCCCCAAAAAACAGAATTCTATGAGCCTCTCACTACAAAATGAATATTAGTATATTTACCAAAACCTTCTGGTAACCTACTAATACACAATATAACCCTGTGTGTTACTTTTTTCTAGAACTGCATTTCTCTTAAATGTGTCCATTGTATCTGCCATTATCACATCCCTGTGAAAGAATTCTATAATTGAACAGACCTTAATGTAACCTCTCTCTGTAGAAGTCGAAACCTTCTTTCTCCTAATTGTAAGAGGTAGCCCATATTTATTTGATCCGGGCTTGGAATGAAAAGCTCACTGGAGAGATCCTTGTTTTGACCTCTCATACAATGTAACAAGGTCCCGTCTTAGACGTCTTTTCTTTAGAGTAAATAAAACAAGTTTGTCTAGACGTTCTTTATACACAAAGTCCTCCATTCCCATAATTAATTTAGTTGCTCTTCGCTGTACACTCTCGAATTCTAGAATATTCTTTTTAGAATTAGTGCCCCAAACTCCACTGTATATTCGACATGAGGTCTTACTAACATATTGTGTTAAAATGATGTTATCCACTCTTGATTCAATACCCATTTTTATGCAAGACAGGACTTGGTTTGCATTTGCTATTGTCATTTTTACATATGGCAGCTATAAGTATGTGGACCTTTTTCATTTTTTTTTGTCAGTGTTCTTTTAAATTATTGGTACAGTTGGCACACTCCAGAATCGCACCTATTTAGCTTCCAGAATTGCACTTTCTCTGTTTCTTGGAAAGACTCATTTTACCTGTCCTTATTGAGTGACAACACATCAATGACTGAAAAGAACTTTGTGGCAATATATAGTTATTTCTCTCACCTGCCTCATTAGGATACATTGTCCAAGTATTAGCTCCCTTGGATGATGGAAGCGTCTCTCTGGCATACAAGGAGTTAAAATGGTATTTGACGTGAAATACAAAACAAATGTAAATAATAATTTTGATACTGTTTGTTGTAACAATGTACATAAAAATGTTGTTTTTATATGTAAAATATCCGTAAACAACAACATACATTGCACGCCTGCCAATCTGTTTTCATTGGTAGAAACAAATATTGGCAGTTTCAAGGTGATAATAATTCTTATTTTCTCCTTTTTTTTTTTTTTTTTTTTTTTTTTCATCCCACTTAAGAATAAGAAAGTATTAAGGATGAATTGGGGTATATGTATATAAAATATCGAACACGTAGGTCGTTGTTAATCTGTTGTGAAGAGATTCAATTCTGGAACAAACCAATTGCACCATATGGGGGAAATGAAATGTCCCATTGATTTTAAATAGGGCGTTTAACCTCTTGTACTAGAGAGGTCTCTCACTATGCTTTGAAGACCTCTCTAGCATTCAAAGGGTTAAAGGCCCTGTTTAGATCAAGGGGAATTTGAAGAATGTTATCCCCCCCCTCCACAACTGTTCAGTTGGTTTGTACCAGAACTGCGCCTCTTTAGCTTAACCCATTGAGTGCCAGAGGGGTACGTACCCCTCTGGCACTCAAACGGTTAATGAATAAGGACCATGCTGCTCTGGGTGCTCGGTAATCACGATTGCCTAAAATCCTCAAGACAAAGCAATCTGCGAACAACACTGTCCTTGTGTCTCTGAATTAAAGAAGCAATAAAGTTTCATTATGAAATATAGATAACATGCTCCCACTGGAGATGGTTCATTTAAAAGTTATTTCAGCTCAAACTGTCTGTATTTTCTAAATCAATCCTCTAGTGTTCAGACACCATTTTGAGCCTTATGGAAGTCTTCACAGAAAGTGATAACAAGATCTACACCTTGCTGTGACAGTTTCAGCGATTATGACTTTTGAATTAAGCACCTTCCCGCAGTA
Organism: Rhinophrynus dorsalis; assembly: GCA_037306005.1. Taxonomy (NCBI): domain Eukaryota; kingdom Metazoa; phylum Chordata; class Amphibia; order Anura; family Rhinophrynidae; genus Rhinophrynus; species Rhinophrynus dorsalis. The sequence continues at coordinate 657,548,561 of CM074718.1, read as the reverse complement.
GTATTTTCCTTGTTTTATTCAGCAGAAAGTCCTGCACAATATATATTCATAATTAAATATTACTGCTCTTTAAAAAAAAAAAAAAAAGAAAAACAGAAATAAGGGATTTCTTTCATGTCCTTTGGCTTAGGCCGTCCATGTACATTTTAATAAAGCACTACATTCAGTATTCAGGCTATTAAGGGAGCTACTAATACAGGTGTCGACCTCCTGTGACTCATCATCAATTGCTGGACTGTAGCTCCCATCATCCTCAGCTTGAATGATGTGAGATACAATCCAACAAAATCTGGAGAGTCACATGTTGCCCTAACCTATCCTAATAGCTATTACTTCTGGTCTTGTAAGCGTCACTGGCATCAGAAGTGTTAAAATCTTTTCTATTTATTATATAATAGGATGATCTGCTTCTTTATGATGTTTAACATTTTTACAGTCGGTTAAATTTAATTGTACCATTTTATTCTGGAGTAAATTAACATTTCTTCATGTGTTAACCCCTTATGTACGAGGGGTATGCACTAGCACATTGCAAACCATTCTGGGCCTAAAGGAAAATAATATATCACCTGGAAACATTTTACATATCCTAATTTTCCCATAAAACACTAGTGCAGTGTGCCACAGCATGTAACTCCACCAGGCAGTCAGGCCACTGAGTGTGATAGCTGCGTTATGAGGAAAAGTCAATTTTTGTCTGCCCATTAGTATCACTGATGCATTTGTGTTTATACACTGAGCACCATCCTGCTCCTGTTGTGTCTTAATCAGTTTTTGTCATACAGTACCCCCTCCAGTGGATTGATTCTGAAAAACAAAAATGAATAAACTCAGTCGACCTTATGCACAAAATAAAAGGAGCAATTCAGAAACTAACTAAATGCACTATAGGGAAGAAATCAAAATTCTCATTAATTTTAAACTGGCTTTTTAACTTGTTTAATGCTAGATGTCCCTCCAAAGCACTGCAAAGCAATACTCCAATATTCCAATCAAGGAAATGTGTTGGAAATGTTTATTTCTCCCCTATGGTGCACTTGGTTTGCTCAGCTTCTGTGCAGAAGACCTTGTGTATATCCACAACCACATCAGTGAGGCAAAGAGGCGGAGCCACAAATAGTATTTCTACTAGTGCTTGGTTGGTGCCCTGACTACCTAGGAAAGGTATGTGTTGCGTACCCCTCTGGCACTCAAAGGGTTAAACTGTGAGTGCCAGAGAGCCATTCAATGCAATGTGTTGGATACTTATCTGGCATTCAGGGTTAACCCTCTGAGTGCCAGAGGGGGAAGCAACCCAATGCGCTGCGTACCCCTCTGGCATTCAAAAGGTTAACTGGAGACGTCTCCAATGTATTGTGGAGTAAAGGAGACTTCTTTAGTATCCAAGGGGTTAATAAAAGGGAACTGATAGCTCTCAATGGTTTGTGAAACCTGATTTGGGTTTCCATGTGTTGGGGACTACATATCCCAACATCGCCGAACCACATGTTGCCAGGTTGGGGATGATAGTGTTGTAGTCTACAACAGCTGTGATGCACTTGGAAGAAAAATATGTAAAAAATCCTGCAGCCGTGTACCTTGTTTCCTCAGTAAAAAATATTGCTACCTGAAAAAAGTTGGACGATTAATACAGAGTGGATCCATTGAAGCTCTTTCAAACCCTTCTCACTAATTTAGGGGTAGAATATGCACCCAAAAAGGAAAACTATAGGAGGTGTTTGCAATCTGAAATATGCAATCTGAATGTGAATTTGAATGTGAAAACAAATATAATAAGACCATTGCTAATGCTGTTTTTACATGTGGAAAAAAAACAAACATTTGAAATCTGTTTAACCAGGTCAAACGACAGAAAAAAATGTAACCCTTTAAGTGCCAAAGAGGTATCCAGTGCATGTGTTGGCTACCTCTCTGGAACTCAAAGGGTTAAAGGTACAGTGTTATATAACATAGAGGAAGGAAAAAATAATTCTAATAAAATATATAGTAGAGTTTATCCCACTGCTGAGAGATGATTTATTCAAAAGTTACTACACCAGATACTTTTTTTGATTGCATTACTTACATGACCTACAGTTTCATGGTGGCGCTGTTGCTATGGCAGTTTATTTCAAACTATTGCCAGTGACAATAGCCCTTCATCCAGTGTTGTACACAGCAACAGCCGCACTGTAAATTCTCAGGCCATGCATGTGCGCTGCACCCAGGAAAAGTAAGTCTGACCTGCAGTACCTTTTGAGTAAAGCATCTCCCAGCAGAGTGAGTATCCTTGTTTAACGCTGCAGCATCAACCCTGCAATGTATATTTTTTCTATTTTACACTATCCCCTAAAAAAATAATTGAACACTCCTAATACATATTCTACTACCAACAGTATAATAATCCCCTTTTCAAAATTAACCCATTAAGGACCAGAGGTGTTTGCAATGCATTGCTTCCTGGATATGTTTTTTTTTTTTTTTTTACTGCACAAGGGGCCAAACACTTCCAGCAAAAAATTAAATGCTGTTTAGGGAACAACTGCAAAAATGCTACTTGCTCTTAAATGGAAGAAAATATTGTCATTTTCACAACTACATATAAATATATAATATAATTACACACACACTTTAATCTGGGTAGAACATTATTATGATCATTATAAATCAGTTCTTCATGGATTGGTTCCAAAATATAATATTTAATTAGTACTGAATGTAATTGCCATGGAGGTGGATAGGATTCTGTGCTTCCAGAATTCACGACCCCAGACTTCTTCCACTGAAGTTCTGCTTTGCACTGGAGAAGGCCCGGACTGGCCATTGGGCATATCGGGCATTTGCCCGGTGGGCCGGTCGGGGCGTTTAAAAAAAATTAATCATTAAACGAGTTTGGGCCATCTTTCACTTTCTGAAAGACGGCCACCTCGTTACAAGTTTCCTGGTCGGCGGGCAATCAACGTGCGGCGCACCGCACGTGATTATAAGCTCTGCCCACGAAAATGGGCTGCTCAGCCTTAAATGCTCGGTCCTATTTTTTTGTCCCAGCCCAGGCCTGCACTGGAGTTTGGACTCTTGGAAATGTGGCAGCAAAGAATCATGTCTCCTATTAATATGATAACCAGAACTAAATAAAAGTTTATTTGGGGGAACCAATCTAAGCAGAATTGATTCATAATGAGCAGTAGGATTTTTTTTACCAAATTAGTATAAGTGGAGGCTTATTATAGGAGGTGTTATTGGTCTTTTAACCCCTTTAAATGGTAGAGACCTTTCCAACACGTTGCTTCACAATGAGATGTCTCTATCAGTTATTGACTAGTTGGCGATGGTGAGATTTGGAGTCTCCAATAACCAGCCCTTCCAAGACTGACTAACATAACTGTGGGTTGAGGTATATGATATTGCATACAGTGTTTTTCAGTAGGTAATAATTTCCTTTGAACGTCACACTTACTGCAGTGTTTTATACAGCAGAGAACAACCTTCTGACCGACAAGTTTGGGGTTCAAAGGAAAATGAACCCAACCTCCCCCCAGGTTTCTTAACCCTTTGAGTGCTTTGCAATATGTTGTGTACACCTCTGGCACTCAGAAGGGTTAATAGAAAACCTTTCGAATATCATAAGTTCTTTACATATATTAGTGAAATTTACAATATTCTTCTTCATTTAAGAGCAATTTGTATTTTAGATTTACTGTTCCTTTAAGACGGTGCCCTTCATTCACAGCAAGGCCCGTTATCATTTGCACAGTTCGTTGTGAAGTTAGCGCTTCTATAACTTGTATAGTGTGTAATATTAGGATTCAGAAAAGGTACAGTATTGTTCCTTTCAGATAAATATATTTCTCTGTGAGAGTTCTAGGATCCGTTTTTCATTTTATATCTCTAGTGTACCTCCAAATATGTTTTGTATGTTTTTTTTTTTTTAAATATATATATTTTGTGTAAATATTGAAAGTGCATGATACATTTACGTGGTTGTCCAGTTACCGAAGTCTTGCTGCTGTCAGATTGTTACTATATATTCTTTGTGTCTTTGAAACTGTATTAAACACATTTCATATGTAAATAAAAGTGGAACATTTCACTCAGAAGAGGTGTTTTGTGGCATTATTTAACCCTTGAGGACCAGAGCAGTGAGCAAGTCATTGCACACCCCCCTCTTTTCCTCAAGGCTTTAAATGAATGGTAATGTTTTATTTAAAATTTTTGTTTTAATAGTATATATTATTTACTTGTTAGATAAGGGTGTACTGTTGCTTTAAATCTGTTTATTTACCTAGCCAGCTAATTTAGTTTTTTTTTTTTTCTTTCTTCCATTTTCAGTCATATAGAGTGCCCTCTACCTGCAGTCAGTAGAAAAAGTCTACAACTGAGATTAAAGGGAAAATGTCTTGTCATAAAATCTTTTTATATATTTTGTTACCTGGCCTAAGCAAATGTACAGATCTTTATTTTCATTTTCAACATCTTCATGTTGTCATCACTCACGGACATAAACTCACACACACACACACACACACACACACACACACACACACACACACACACACACACACACACACACACACACACACACACACACATTATGTTTATGCTCTCTGGTCAATGCTGTACTCTAAAATTGCTGCTGATAACACTCTTCGTGGACGTTAATACATCAGGCTTTAACACACAAGCTTGCATTACAGGCTTGAGCCAACATGGCTTCCACCTGTCAGAATGGATACAAGGTTGTATGGGAAGAGGCATTAGCAGTAGAAAGAGTGGATTTCAGTGCCACTTTAACAACCACTAGCAAGATGGCCTCACCTTAGATCATTGTGTACAGTTCTGGAAAACATATCTCCAGAAGGACATTAACCCCTTAAGGACCATTGCCGTGCCAGGACCGTCACGGCGGTCCGGCACTTAAGGACCAATGACGGTCCTGGCACGGCATGGAGTTCGCGGCTCCGGCGTGGCTGCACGCCGCTCCGGAAGCCCTGAACCGGAAGCGATAATTAAAAAAAAAAATGCCCCGTGGTCCGCAAGTGCCGGCCGCACGTGATCTCAATGGTCCTTAAGGGGTTAAAAAAAAAAAAAAAAAACTACATATACACTAAGGACCACATCACAGAACTAGCGAAATACCTTGTCATTTGTAGTACACAGTACAGTGTCGTTGGGATCAGTATTATTTTCAGAGTGTCGGTTGTGATCAGAAATATTTTGTTTGTCCTGACTGAAACTATCGTATGTAATGAAAAAAATGTTTTACCTAACAACAAAAAATGTCTCACATTCAGAACTTCACATTCCCTCCACTTTTTTCTTAACGTACAAATTTTGTCTTTTGCAAGACATTTTTTTGTCGTAAGTTAAGTCAAATTTTCTTTTCCTCTATACGAGACTGGAGAATAGTTTAGCCCTGCCCCTTTGTCAGTCAGTTCTGGAATTGTGTCGTACACATTACTAATTTTTTTCATATACGCTATATAAAATGTCGTTCATGCATACATATTTTTGTCTTTCTTACCACATTTTTTGTCGTTATCCCTTTGAACATATGGCCCTAAATAGGAAACTACTCAATTCCTTCTTTACCGTTTGAGTCCTACAGTGGTATGCAACGCATTGCATACCCCTCTGGCACTCAGATTAATAGAAAGATGTAGGAATACTGGTAGAAAATCCTATATAATAATTCGTTAAAATGCATGTAACGCCGCGTCATGCGCAGTAGACACTGCTGCTCGTGCTGCAGTCATGCACAGTAGAGACTGCCAGCATCGCGGCTGATACAGATATCCGCCACGGCGTGGGCAGTCTCTATTGCGCATGACTGCCCTGCGACCGGGTGGCAGTGGCACTGTGGCCCGTGTAACGGGCTCTTCAACTAGTAGATAATAAAATTATTTGTTTGGTCAAAGATGAAGGATATATGTAAGATTCTAGAAGCAGCTTAAAGACAATGGACTTCCCACTTAATCACCCCAAAGAAAAATCTAAAAAATAAATAGTCCAAGTGCTCGTGGGATTTAAAAAAAATATATATTTATTAAGTAAATGTAAAGAGAAAACTATTATCAATGGGAACGGAGGGCAAGTCTATATGAATAGTTACGGTCTAGGCATGCAAATATGCACTGGCATTTCTACTAGTCCTCCCAAAAAATGACAACTAGCAACACACGTTGGATTGCACAATATGCTTCCAGAAGCGCAACACAAAATGCAGGGCCCCCCTGCAAACTCTAATTAAGGGCCCCAAGCCCTGCCCCAAATTATGCCCCACCCCCAAAACAATTCTACACCAAATTTAAAACAAACAAACAAACAAAAAAAAAAGTAGTAAGAATGCTCCAGATTTTTAGTACTTGTATAACAAATATATACAGGGTTAAATTAATCAAACCACAAACATATAAAGTATACAGCATGGATGCCATGATAGATTGTAGGGATTGAAGTGCAATTTTTTTAACCCCTTAAGGACCGACCACGCATGCAGCGGTCACTTAAGGACCACGGAGTATTTTTTTTTTTTTAATCTGATTCCGGACTCCCTGAACGGCGTGCAGCCACACGGGGAGCCCAGAATTCCATGACGTACATGTACGTCTTTGGTCCATTAGGGACCTCAACCTCATGACGTACATGGGTCGTTAAGGGGTAAAAAAAAATGTTAATTACTATTCCTTATCCCTTTGATAATGAAAATCTCTCCCATGATTCACTTGCCAAATGGAGCTTTAAGCTGTGAATGCTGGCCTCTGCTCATACATGATTCATGAAGATTCAGGCTCAGGAATTCTGTGGGGTGTTACAGAGATCTTATCGCCTGCATCATTCAGTAATCAGAGCCCAATTAAGGCTCCCTATGGCCCTAGCAGAGGACCAGTTTTGGCCCTCTCACACACATGCACACTAGAGTCGAATATTATCCCATTATGTGAGAACAACCACAAATTGCAAAATTTATACAGGCATCTATTAGTTTTAAGATATTTTGCAGCTTGTAGACTGAGGAACTAATGGCCTAATTAATGATCATATTCTCGAGAAAGGAAGGGAGGCAAAAAAGGAAGGGAAAAGAGAGACAGAGAAACTGGTAGAGTGCACATACAGGAAAGCACGTTAGTATATGCCACCAGAATCCATATTTCTACCAACTGTTTGGTGACCAGTGGTTTTTATGTACCATTCAACTAAAACTAAGCCTTTATTCATTTGATTTAAAAGGAATGGTCCCAATAATTCTTGGTCTTTACAGTAACTTTCTATAAAAAAAATCTTGATGTTGAAATGTCCAGGCATACCTTCTGATGTGCAGTTGAATGAGTATGGCGATAAACCATATAACCCAACTAGCAGTGTGGGATGGCATTGCCCATTTTTTTATTTTTATTTAATTTATGTAAAGTATAAGATATCCAATGCATTATATGTATGTGTGCGCCAGTGAAAGGGCAATGAAATGGTTAACCCTTTAAGTGAAACATAGAAACATAGAAGATTGACGGCAGAAAAAGACCACCTGGTCCATCTAGTCTGCCCTTTAGTATTCCTTTATTGTTATCTTAGGATAGATACATGTTTATCCCAGGCATGTTTAAACTGTGTTACTGTGGATTTATCAACCACCTCTGCTGGAAGTTTGTTCCAAGTTTCTACTACTCTTTCAGTGAAATAATATTTTCTAATGTTTTTCTTGATTTTTCCTCCAACTAGCCTCAGATTGTGCCCCCTTGTTCTTGTAAAGTGAGTGATGCAATGCATTGGAAAGCTGTTTGCCACTGAAATGATTATCCCTTTCAGCAGCAAAGAGCTATTAAAGTGTTAGTAATGTCTGAAAAAAATTTTTTTTTGCATTTAGAAGAGCTTAAAAAGCTGATCTAAATGCAAAAAACATATCTCTCAAACCGCTATGGTTTAAGAGATACGGGCGTTTAAATTTTGATTTCTCCTGCTGACAGCTGTAAAGCTGTCAGCAGGAGATCCGTGTCGGTGGACACGGAGGCGCTTGAGAAGTGCCGGGATCTCGTTACTTACACGGAATCCCTTCATTGTAATGGTCTAAAACGTGTGCCTAGTGTTCATATATGAGAGGTCAATACAAGGATCTCTGCGGTGAGCTATTTATTCCAAGGCCTGATCAGGTGACCAGGGGACACCCCTTGAGATTAGAGGAAAGGAGGTTTAAACTTCAGCAGAGGAAGGGTTTTTTTACGGTAAGGTCTGTCAAATTGTGGAATTCATTGCCCAGGGAGGTAGTTATGGCAGATACAATGGATACATTTAAGAGAAGATTAGATACATTTCTTTCAAAAGGGAACATACAGAGTTATACTGTTTATCAGTAGGCTGATCAGGAAGGTCTGATAAAGACATTTAATTGGTAGCAGGAAAGCTATAAAATTCTCAGTTACTGAGGTATGAGGCGAAGGTTGAACTTGATGGACTTGTGTCTTTTTTCAACCTAATTTACTATGTTACTATACAACAGTCAGGTGTATCTGTATAATTACTGTGTGTAACAGAAGGACTTACCTAGGTAGGAGTCCATCATACAGCATAGTTACATAGTAATTTAGGTTGAAAAAAGACTTGCGTCCATCCAGTTCAACCCTTTTCCTATTCCTGTTTACCATTGCTGACCCAAAAGAAGGCATCTGACTCCAAATGGCAATCAGATTTCTCCCTGGATCAACAAGCCCTAACTAAATATTAATCCCAATACTAACGTGCATAGCCCTCTATATTATGCTCTTTTAAATAAGTATCCAGGCCCCTTTTAAAGGCATCTAATGTAATTGATAGCACCACCTCCTTCGGAAGTGCATTCCATACCTTTATTGTCCTTACTGTAAAGAAACCCTTCCGCTGTTGTAGATTAAATCTCCTTTCCTCAAGTCTAAGCGGGTGGCCCCTTGTCCTGTGTACTGTTCTGTTAACGAACAGGTCTTTTGAAAGCCCTTTATATGGGCCTTGAACATATTCAGTCAGGTGTATCTATATAATCACTGTAACAGAAGGACTTACATAGGTCATAGTCCATCATACAGGAGTCAGACGTATTTATATAATTATTGTGTGTAACAGAAGGACTTACCTAGGTAGGAGTCCATCATACAGGAGTCAGGTGTATCTTTATAATTACTGTGTGTAACAGAAGCACTTACCTAGTAGGAGTCCATCATACAGCAGTCAGGTGTATCTGTATAATTACTGTCTGTAACAGAAGCACTTACCTAGTAGGAGTCCATCATACATCAGTCAGGTGTATCTATACAATTACTGTGTGTAACAGGATCACTTTCCTAGGTAGGAGTCCATCATGCAGAAGTCAGGTGTATCTGTATAATTACTGTGTGTAACAGAAGCACTTACCTAGTTATGAGTCCATCATACAGCAGTCAGGTGTATCTATATAATTACTGTGTGTAACAGAAGCACTTACCTAGGTAGGAGTCCATCATACAGCAGTCAGGTATATCTATATAATTACGGTGTGTAACAGAAGTACTTACCTAGGTAGAAGTCCATCACACAGCAGTCAGGTGTATCTATGTAATTACTGTGTGTAACAGAAGCACTTACCTAGGTAGGAGTACATCATACAGCAGTCAGGCGTATCTATATAATTACTGTGTGTAACAGAAGTACTTACCTAGGTAGAAGTCCATCACAGCAGTCAGGTGTATCTATATAATTACTGTGTATAAAAGAAGCACTTACCTAGATAGGAACCCATCATACAACAGTCAGGTATATCTATATAATTACGGTGTGTAACAGAGTGACTTACCTAAGTGGATAGCCATCATGCGCACTCACACTAATTATTTAGAAATACCTGACTGCTATATGATGGATACCTACCTAGGCACAGCCTTCTGATTTACACAGTAATTATATAGTGATACCTTTAATTTTTGGACTACATATAAATAACACAACTGCCTCAAGTACAATGGGTTAGAAAAAATGGCAAGAGTTGAACATAAAATGGCTTTATTCTTAATTCTTTCCAAAAAGTTACATTTTGTGAGGAAAACCCACTTCTCACTACAGCGTTATTGCCACTTCTGCGAGCTGCAGGCATGTTGTTTAATTTTGCCATGGGCTCTAGCCCCAGATGTTTTTGGAACCTAGCAACACCCCTGCTGTAGGTTCCTCTTTTTGCAGTCTCTGGAACCTTTTCAAATTGGTCTAAAGTTATACATGGGGTTCCGCAGGGTTCAGTCCTGGGCCCATTGCTTTTTAATTTGTTTATTAATGATCTAGAAGTGGGAATTGAAAGTAGTGCCTCAATCTTTGCTGATGACACCAACCTGTGTAAGGAAATACATACAGAGCTGGATGTTTTTCCTCTGCAAAAGGATTTAGAGAAACTGAGTGAATGGGCAGAAAAGTGTCAAATAACATTTAATGTAGATAAGTGTAAGGTTATGCACTTGGGCTGTAGAAACAAACATGCTACATATACTCCAAATGGGAAAAAACTTGGGGAATCCTCATTAGAGAAAGATTTAGGAGTACTGATAGACAATAGACTTCACACCAGTGTGCAGAGTCACTCAGCTGCTGCAAGAGCCAGTAGGGTACTAGCCTGCATAAAAAGAGGTGTAGATGCGAGGGATGCTAATATTATCATACCTCTGTATAAATCCTTGGTTAGGCCTCATCTAGAATATGGAGTACAATTTTGCGCGCCAGTTCTTAAAAAAGATATTGTTAAATTGGAAAAGATGCAGAGACGTGCAAAAAACTGATAAAGGGATTGGAGGATCTGAGTTATAAAGAGAGACTAGCCATTACATTGTTTACATTAGAGAATTGAGAAGTCTAAGGGGTGATGTTATTACCATTTACAAATACATTCAAGGTCAATACAAAGAACTATCCAATTAATGATTTACCCAAAGAGCTGAGCTAAGAATAAGAGGTCATCCATTAAGACTAGAGGAAAGGCCCTTTTGACTAAAACAAAGGGATTCTTTACAGTAAGGGCGGTAAAGCTATGGAATTCTTTGCCTTGGGATGTACTTGCAGATAATGCAACTGCTTTCACAAAAGCAATGGATGCCTATCTAGCACAGAAAAATACTGAAAATTATGACAAATGGCTTCAATACAGATTGGTTGTTGATCCGGGGAACTGACTGCCACTTGGAGTCAGGAAGGAATGTTTTACCCACTTGGGGTTTAATTGGAAATAGCTTCAAGAGGGCTTTTTTTTTTGCCTTCCTCTGGATCAACAGGGGTGTTTTTGGCATAGGCTGGACTTGATGGATACATGACTTTTTTCAGCCTCATCAACTATGTTACTATGCCAACATCATATTCTAATGATAAATATCTCTACCCCTCCACTTTCAGACCTAATTATTAGTGCATATGACGAAGTGCGTTTAATTCTCCAAGATTAAGTATTCTCATCATCAAAACAAATCTAAAGCATCAAACTTTAGTGCACCTCCTCCCAAGGAATATAATGAGAGAAAAGGGAAGAATGGGGAGCTGCTGAATGAAGGACATTAAAGGGATAGTAATGTTTCATAATAAAAGCAGCTCTAATTAATCATCATAGTATTTGGACTTTGGAGAGTGTTATTTCAATTCTGTCAGAGTTGTAGTTCAAGAGTAATTGAATGACAAAGTATCCCCTTCCTGCCCCTTTTACTGATGTAACACTGTTCAGCCAGATCAGAAGGGAGGTGCCCAGGTAGACTGCAGAGAGGGACAATCTTCAATTAAGATAAGTGAAAAACCTGAAAAACTTGTCTAGGGGGGCAGGGCCTTCATTGTTCCCTTCTGTTATCTGTCTGGTCTATGGACTGCATTCCACATCTGAGAAGAGATGGCTTACACTAGGTAAAAGGGGCAGGAGGGGGAAACTTTGCTTGTGAATATCTCTCAAACCATAAAGGATTGAGAGATAAGACATATCGTTCTTCATGTTTTTTTAATGCCTACAAAATAAAATAAAGTTAAAAACGAAGTATTACTATCCCTTTAAAACTCTCTGAGTGCCAGAAAGGTATCCAATTCAAAGGGTTATAGATGAGAAGAAGGACTCTGTAGGTGATGTGGTGTTCAACTAAACGCCATGTCAGACATCTAAGAAGAACATGGGCAGATTCAGTTTTGAAGAGGAGTGTGGTGATTGTTGCACCTGAGTTTGGGATAAGTTGCATGGAGAAGGGGAGATGGGAAGAGGGGAGGCCTGTTAGAAATAGGTTGCAGTAATCCAAGCAGGAAAGAATGATGACATGCGCAATAATTTTAGTTGCTGTTTGGGAAAGAAATAGGGGGATTTTAGCAATATTATGAAGGAAGAAGAGACTAGTCAAGGAGTTAAGGTTGACATCAGCAAAGCTGAGAGTACATCGAGAGCCACAAGCCATAAATTGACATTTTAATTTAAAAACATCCAGTGCATATAAACTATAATTTAGATACACAGATTTATTACAGAAAACAGATTGAAAACTAATAATTTGACAGATTATTTTTAATCAGTAATCGATCTTAAGAAATCTGTGAAAATGTCATACTCTTTTTATCTAAACTGTTGTTCCGCTTGAATACAATTGTGTCCCAGACTTTTTTACAGACTGAAGGTAGAGGGCGTTCATCACCGAAAGTGGAAGCAAGAGAAGAACTTAAATGGCTAATTCAAGGAATGTATGGAAAATTAAAGTAAAACCAGTAGGTTATTTAATTTATACTGCTAAAATAATGCAAGTTACAGTAAGTGTTTAGCATTTCATTAAAAAAAACACTGGATTCTAAAGAGGTCTTCGACACATTGCATGCAGGAGGTTAATGTGTCAGGTATTGTGGCACTGTTTTGTTGTGGGTCTTTTAACTGCGTCACCAGAAAGGTTCAGGTGGATTAAATTATATGGAAAACAGGAAACAAGAGAAGCATCTTATTTAGAGAAAAGCTGGTGTACAAATTGATTTTTATGGCTTGTCATTTTTTTAAGCTTTACAGCTGCCTTGGAAATGTAGGTAGTGCGTATGCAAGGTCTACAATAGATCATCTTATTAGCCTAATACTTGGACAGTTGTCTATAAAGGATACACCTGGTCATCAGGATTCATTCAAACGTTTTTTGGGAAACTGCATGATGGGCTCAGCTGTACTGCTTCTGCTTTTGATGCATTTCATAACCATCTCTGCATTATCAGCAAATGTCTCTTTAAAATGTTTAAAAGACACAATGGATTACCTCTCAGATCTGAATTCCAGGGAAGCCAAAGCCTATGCCATCCTCAGTAAGTGTATTTTATATAATGTTTGAAATCATCTGTTATGTTCGTATTGTTTTTAATTTAGAACGTTGTTTTTTAAACTATATTCTGTGGATCCCGAGGGTTCTGTTAAGGAGTGTAAATGGTTTCACAGTAGGGATGGGCAAAAAGTCAGATTGTTTTTCTTGTGGGAATATTTGTGGAGAACTAATATTTGCTGCTTTTTCTATGACAATTTCCACATATCGTAACCCCTTCCCCCCCAAATATACTCCTTTCTGTTAACCGCAATAATTTCCAGCAAGAACTTTTCCAGTTCCTGCTGGGTTGGTTTAGGGGGTGGACTCAGTATGTGAGGTCCTGGCTTTCAGTGCAGTGGGACAAGGCTGGGATTCAGTATTTGTGGTTCTATGGCTACCATGGAACAAGGGTGGTGGTGTTTAGTGTTGTGGTTTTGTGGCTACCAGTGCAGTGGGACAAGGCCTAGGGTCAGTATGTTTAATCCCATGGCTACCAGTGCAATGGAAAAAGGCTGGAGGTCAGTATGTGTGGTGCTATGGCTACCAGTGCAGTGGGACAAGGTTGTAGGTCAGTATGTGTAGTCCTATGGATTCCAGTGCAGTACAAGGCTGGAGGTCAGTATGTATAGTCCTATGGCTACCATGGGACAAGACTGAGGAGGTTAGTGTTTGTGGTTCTGTGACAAGGCTGAGGGGGACAGTATGTGTTGTTCTCTATCTTCCATGGGACAAGGCTGGGAGACACAGAAGTGGTGGGCAATGTGATGCCTTGGAGCTTCTGACAGATTCCAATGAGAGTTGTATTCTGCCACCAGAAGGAGGGCCTCACACTGCCCATCCCAGCAGCTATCAGGCAGCAGGATAATGCTGGGGGGTCAGTAAATGTGGACCTATTGCTACCATGGGAAAAGGCTGGGGGTCAGTATGAGTGGGTTTATGCAATGTCGTGGATGCCCTTCTTGCACTCAAAGGGTAAAGGCTTCTATTTCATCTATGAGGTTAATTCTGTAAATATTTTATAATTGTTTTACACCTGAATTTTTCCACTGTTTTCTTAATACATTTGTCCTTGGGTCTTTCAGGCATAACCCATCAGACCAGCTGGGTCTTTTCTTTGTGGGTGTCAAACTACTTTCCTAAACAAACAAAAATATATATAGGTACTAATAAGATCATCTTGCCAACACTGCATAAGTAGGACTTTCTGTACACGTACATATACTTAAGTTGTGTATGTATACAGATTTTCCTAATGGACCTTAGTATTTTCTCACTGACAAACAGACATGTACAAACCATTGATAAATATGGAAATGACAACATGCATTGCAATACTAGTATAGTTCAAAGTTTAGCCGTTTTGTTAAGAACACTAACACTTCCTACTAATAACCCTAAATTGAAATGGGCAGAAAATCCCAGTTACCACTATGCATCAATTCTCTTGGGTTAGTTCATATAATTATTACTGCATGTCATGTCCTCTGTGGCCTGACATAATTCTTTGTTGCCAGACTCCCCAGGACACCAAAGTCCAACCTCTGGAGTATTCTTAGGAAGCAAGGCTTCAATTGGAGGAGTTTTGGGTCCTTCAGTCCTTTTAAAATGAAGACAGTACAAATTAAAGATTTAAATTGCCCAGATCAACTGTGAGAGGGGGTATTATTAGGTGGTATTAGTGCTCCTTTTAAGTTTCTTACAAAGAGACAAATGTGTTCATGTGAGTGCTGGATCAGGATGCTATGGCAACTGTCCTATTGACAGTTCAGCTCCTTCACTGAAGAAGGAACTGACATCAAGGAAAGTTACCCCAACGTACTTTCTGTGTAATGAAGGGAACCTGAGGGTGTAAGACTCATTATTTGTGTTTATTATTATTTCCACTTTACTGTAATTACTCCAGAAAACCTGACGGCTGAAATTAACCAGCTGGCCCATGTAGTCTTCCATTTTCAATATTTAAAATAATTAAACTCATATAATCTTTAGAATAGACATATATCTCTGTTTGTACCAAGCATTCTTAAATAATGGTATAGTAACACTTAATATGAGTAAAACATGAGTACTCCACTCCGAGAGATGTTTTTTTATTGCATCACAGGTTTTCTGGGCGCAGTACTTCCCTGGCCTGAAAGTTTAAGGTGGCGCTGTTGCTACAGCCTATATCTGTAGCCTATGTAATTAATTAATCCTCACATGCCCTGCAGGGGTGGGAATATTTTACCTATAGGGAGGGCTGTGGATCCACAGTCCTTCTGCACAGGTACCCACTCATTGCAGACCTACAGAGTTTCTTTATACCAGGTAAGTCCTCCATTTATACATTTTAATCAGTTATTCTATATATCTTCTGTTTTTAATTGCACACACTGGGACCCTAGAGCATTACGGACATATTTACAGGGTCCCTTTCTAACATGTTTACTATAACATCCCATCAGGAAATGTTTAATTTTAATTTATAGGTGTATTAGAGTAGGACTTGCCATATAGTGAGCTACCTTGATGGGGTGGCAAGCATAATACGGTTTGGCCAAATTGTGAAACTAAATATTGCAGATGATCTGTACAGGACATACATTCACACCTTGTATAGAGGAGCGCAGGCTTTTTTTCTATTGTTTTTCTGTTTGTGTCTGCACTCTGGGTCTTGGCCTAATATCTAGGAGACTGGAGAACAATCACGTTCCTTGCTGCTATATATTGAAATGTGTCTTATAGGGACAGTAATACTTATTATGTAAATAAATATATATTATAGTGTTTATCCCCCTGAGTAAAAAAAGGGTACTCTCACTGCTGAAAAGTGTTTTATTTAAAAGTTATTACAGCTCAAAGTTTAAATTTTTAGGTTCAATATCACAGTGGCCTGAAATTGTACAGTGGCGCTGTTGTTACACCATCCTATGGATAGCTCTGGTCCGTAGACCATAAATCTCCATAGGATGGTGGAGCAACAGCGCAAATGTACAGTTTCAGGCCTCTGTGATATTGCACCTAAAAAATTCAACTTTGGGCTGTAATAACTTTTGAATAAAACACCTCTCAGCAGTGGGAGTACCCTTTTTTTACTCAGGGGGATAACCCCTACAACATATTTTGTTTACATTTTAAGTATTACTGTCCCTATAAGGCACCTTTCAATATATTGGCAGAAATAAAGGCAGAAATTATACAGTTACAACAGAAGCAATGAATGCCTGTGAATGACGTACAATAGACTATAGGATACCTATATATGTACAGTATGTATCTATTATAGGATTGTATTAAGAGACTGGTATAGTAAAAGTGATACTTTTTTGACTGAGTAGCTATTTAGTTAGCCAAAAAAGGTATCACTTTTAGTCTACCAGTCTCCTGCTTTTTCTATGGCTAACACAGTACCACCTGTTACCTATAGGACTTTATTAGGGATAAACTCATAGGTGAGCAATTCTGAAGCAAACCAGCTGCAACTTTACTATCCCTTTAAAAGAGACTTTTATCCCATTAAAAGTCCCCATTTAAACCAACTGGACTTTGTACTTGTATCCCTGTGATACAGTTGGTTTACTCCAAACTTTAAAAGAGGAAAGAGATCATGGGGGATGACCAGGAAAGGGAGGGATTAAGAGGCAAGAGGGTCTGACAGGAAGAACATGGGGTGAATGAGGCATGGTGAGACACACTGAGAGGTGGAATAGGAGAGAAATAAGGAAAGTAGAGAAAGACAAGGGGAAGGATTTAAGTGACATGGAGATATAGAGACTGAGAGGAAGAAAGAGTCTCTGGGTTAAATATCACAAAATAACACAAAGGACTGGGAAGAGAAAATGCAAGAATAGGAAAATTAGACTGTCAAACTGGTGATGAAAACTCCATCATGCACTGCTCCTCATCACGAGGATCCTCAAATACAGTAGTGAGCAGAGGTCAGTGTCACATAAAAAATGATAACTTATCTAAATTGGAAAGCCAAAACCTGAAGCAGGCATTTAAGTGTGGGGAAGCTGAGCCATCATTCGGGGTCACTATGTCTGTTCCTTAATTCAACCTTGAGTTTCAGTGGTTAGGGTGGAGCTGTGTCTTCTCCTGATAGAAGCCTGGGACATCTCCCAAGATGTGAGAGACGAACTGTGAGAAGCAGGGCACATGTCCACAACATTGAGAGGTGAAGCATTGCACTGTTTGCGGGCCCCAATATGCATAATACTTCTCACTTTCAGGGGGCCCCCAAGTCTGGCAGTTCCCCACTGCACAGAAGCCCTCTACTATACCTCTGACCCTGAGCCTACAAATGAAAAGACAGGTGAGAGTTCAACTTATTTGCTACAAGCAGTACCTCTGGTTACCAGTAAGCACATACTAGTTGCAATGGTAACCTGACACCCGGGGTTTGTTCCAGCAGCAAATGGTCTCAGGCAACAGCCCGATGTCAGTGCACGGGCCCCTCCATTGCAACAGGCCCCTTCTCAGTGGTGGGTCCTTAGTCCATGACTGAATGCCCGATAGGTCAGTCTGCCCCTTCTTCATACACACTTGACAGCCAATGAGAGAGGAGAATCCTGGCAAAACTCTCCTCTCTCATTGGCTGCATTGACATTGAAACATCTTCTTGTAAAGGTAGTGGATGGACGGCACAGCATATTTTTTAGGTAATGCTGTCTGTACTGCCTTTCAACTGTTTCCTGGCTTAATTTGTGTGTTCAGCGGGCTAAGATGAATAAGTGGCCAAGATAGGTGGCGCTGGCACTGATATATATATATATATATATATATATATATATCATTAAACTTTAACAATAATCTCAATAAAAATTACAGACTATACAAATACATTTAACAAAACATTATTATATTCCCTAATGGACTAATCTAAAGTAAACTAAATCTATTTCTATACAAATACACTTAACAGAATTATTTATTATATTCTCTAATGGACTAATCTAACGTAAACGAAATCTATTCCTTAAAATATATGAATGGCACATATCCATATCTCTCTGCAATGTCTTTATCCAGCTGCCTCTGGTCAAAGAAAGACACCCTTTCATTGTCACACTGACAAGATTCCTCCCTCAGCTGTTGCACTTTTCTCTTCATCCTCTGTCTTTCCTCCCTCTTCTCTGGTGGAATAGGAATGGAGACGTCATTCACTTGAGGCATTGGACAGATGGGTACATTGTAAAGGTTTGTTCTATGAGGAACTCTGACTTTTGGACTGTGAGTGGGAAGGTTTTACCTGCTGTTCCTTGAAATGATGTTGCTGTTGTGTTAGTGGGATTGGAGCAGGTCTGCTACATGTGGCATCACTTTGAAGCTGAATGTCTCTCTGATGAGATATTACCAGAGCAATGGGGACATGATTTTCACCCAGTGGGTGGTATAGTAAGGCTGATTATAGTATTTTTGTTTCAGCCTACTATTGGAGACCACTTCTTGAGTAGGTTTGTAGGATCCTTTTTCCCCCTGATTCCTGGTGCTTTCTTCAACACTAATAGTTTACTTGCCTCTACTATGCCTCTGACCCTGATCCTACAAATGAAGAGACAGGTGAGAGTTCAACTTCTCTGTAACCAGACCAATTAGAGTCATGGAAATAAGATGTGGGCTGCATCGCTACAAGCAGTACCTCTGGTTACCAGTAAGCATGTACTCGTTGCCACGGAAACCTGACACCCGGGGTTTGTTCCAGCAGCAAATGGTCTGAGACAACAGTCCGATGTCAGTGTGCGGGCCCCTCCATTGCAACACGCCCCTTCTCAGTGGCGGGCCCTAGGTCCATGACAGAATGCCCAATGGGTCAGTCTGCCCCTGTTTCATACTCACTCGACAGCCAACGAGAGAGGAGAATCCTGGCAAAACTCTCCTCTCTCATTGGCTGCATTGACATTAAAGGGATAGTAATACTTAAGTATTACTAATCCCTATAGCAAAGTACTACTTAAAAAAAAACATATTGCCCTCAGTGTCATCTCTCAAACCTTTATGGTTTGAGAGACGATCACTTCTAAAGTTGCCCTCTCCCTCCCCCTTCCCTGTAGTCAGCATGTTAGCTGACTGAAGGGAAGACAGTCATACGACTTTCAGGTGGCTCTCCAGCACAGCCGGATCGCGTTCCTAAAAAAGAAAACTTTAACTGAAATGGTGTTCTATGTGTGCTCGGTTTGCAAGCACATGTAGAAGACCGTTTTAGTGAAAGTTTTTTTTCTTAATTAACGCGATCGTGGCTCTGCTGCAGAGCCGCCTGATGATCTATGACTGGATTTCCCTTCAGTCAGCTAGAATGCTGACTACGGGGAAGGGGGAGGGAGAGGGCAACATTAGAAGCGATCATCTCTCAACCCATAAAGGTTTGAGACATGACACTGGGGGCAATACATTTATTTTTAATAGGACTTTAATATAGGGATTAGTAATAATTAAGTATTACTATCCCTTTAAAACATCATCTTGTAAAGGTAGTGGACGGACGACACAGCATATTTTTAGGTAATTCCGTCCATACTGCCTTTCAACTGTTTCCTGGTTTAAGTTATGTGTTCAGCGGGCTAAGATAAATAAGTGGCCAAGATAGGTGGCGCCGGCCCTGATATATATATATATATATATCATTAAGCTTTAATAATAATCTCAATAAAATTTACAGACTATACAAATACATTTAACAGAACTATTTATTATATTTACTAATGGACTAATGTAAAGTTACCTAAATCTATTTCTTAAAATATTTGAATGGCACATATCCATATCTCTCTGCTATGTCTATATCCAGCTGCCTCTGGTCAAAGAAAGACAGCCTTTCATTGTCACACTGACAAGATTCCTCCCTCAGCCGTTGCACTTTTCTCTTCATTCTCTGACTTCCCACCCTCTTCTCTGGTGGAATAGGAATGGAGACGTCATTCACTTGAGGCATTGGACAGATGGATACATTGTAAAGGCTTGTTCTATGAGGAACAGTGCATAGATGACATTGACTTTTGGACTATGAGGGGGAAGGTTTTACCTGCTGTTCCTTGAAATGATTTTGCTGTTGTGTAAGTGGGACTGGAGCAGGTCTGCTACATGTGGCATCACTTTGAAGCTGAATGTCTCTCTGAGGAGATATTACCAGAAGAATGGGGACATGCTTTTCACCCAGTGGGTGGTATAGTAAGTCTGATTCCAGTATTTTTTGTTTCAGCCTACTATTGGAGACCACTTCCTGAGGAGGTCTGTAGGATCCTCCCTTTTTTCCCCTGATGCCTGGTGCTTTATTCACCACTAATAGTTTACTTGCAGACTGCTTAACACCCTCTGTTGTTATAGATTTTGGGGCTTTCTCTGTGTCCAAAACCTGCTCTTCTCCCAAGCAAGGAATGCTAACCAGGTTCATTTTTTTCTTACATGGCTCCTCAGTGCTTCTTACAAGCAGTTTGTGTGTTTTTAGGTTGCTCCTTGACATTCTTTAATTCAATGTTGGTGTTAGCGTCTTCTGGAGACTTTGAATCTGATGGTTTTATAGGGCTCTTGGTCATGTCAGTTATCAGGTTCATTGGTGATTTAGATAAGGATGTCACAGGTGACCAACATTTTCTGTCATGAACAAGTGGAGCTGGGCTTTGTGACGTAATGTTAGATTGAGGAGGCTGCTGTGCTTTAAGATTGCTGCTCACATTTGATTGGGGTGCTGGCACACATGTTGATGGTCTTTGATTTATCTGCTGAATGGGACAGCTTTGTACTGCTGGCTATGGCATATTATGGCTATGTACATTCATCATCTGAGATTGGGTGTGCATGTAATGATCTGCATTGCCGATCACAGGTGTATAAAAGCCTAGAAAAACTGTATTGTAGGTCCAAGGCAGACGTTACATTTCTACAACAGGATTCAGTGTAGCAAAAAACTCACAGGAGTGGTATAAAGGTGATACCTTTTAATGGCTAACTGAGGACATAAAAAGTGCAAGCTTTCGGGACACTAAAGTTCCTTCTTCAGGCATGGGTTAACAAACAAAGCTAGAATAACACTGCATTTATATTTACAGAGCATGACATACATTTGAAACAAAATATATGAGTACACAGTGGGGGCCAATTAACTTAGTAAACATACAGTCTGCAAAGATATGAATTGATATGCACAGGGTTAGATCAAAGTCCTGGGAACAAGGAAATGTTCATTAACACAGAGGTGTGAAGAGCCTGTTAGTCTGTGACTTTAACAGATCTGTCTCTATACAATCAAATACCAAATGTTCTATCTATTATAATGAGAAATGAAGCCCATCAAAAGGTTTAGTCCTGTTTTTAATGTGTCAAATAGATCCATTCATTTAAATTCCCAGATTTTTCTTTTTCTTTGTGTTCTAAAGTTTCCTTTGCGTATGGTGACTTTCATATATTGTAGACTGTGATTTGGACCACAAAATTACTGACCAACTGGTGTGTCAACCTTTTTTCTGATGAAGGTTCATTCTTTTCCTCAGTAAGTTGAAACACAATCATTAACTGAAACAGAAACAGCTGTGTAGGAGGAATAAAACTGGGAGAGAATCAGTCAGACTCAGCTAACAAGGTGAGGTTGCGGAAGTGTAATGGCAAAAGTCATACACCATTGCAAGACTAAGCACAGCAGCAAGACACAAGGTAGTCAATGTATCAAAAACTATATTTGCTTCCTGTATTTCTACGGCTAACACGGTACCAACTCTCATCCGCATGTCTAGTATTGAAAGCATTCTTATTTTACAGCATTTTTTCACACCTGCCTAAAACTTTTGCACATTACTGTGTATATATAAATGAACATAATGAGATGAGCTGGCAGATTTGTGCATTTACAGCTTAAGAACTGTTACCAGACAAACAGATTTGAGATTCCCTTATCTTCTCCCCTTATTCCAAACCTGCCTGATACTGCTCATAGGATAGTATTCTGTGCCTCAGATCTGACAGTCCTGCATAGAGACGAGATGATCTGCCCCTTTAGCTCACATTTGGTCCCATTGGCATTCCTTTGAAAAGCCGACTCTATATAGCTCTGTGGAGGTTATGGACAGTACAGCCAGGTAGTGTATGTTCAGGATTAGGGATGAGCAAGATTTGGACTGCAAATTGAGTAACACGGTACTAAACAATTCCTTTTATGGACAAATTGGTTTACATTAACCCTCTGTGTGCCAGCTTTGCAAGTCATTGGATTAACCTCTCACACTCAAATGAGTAATGACCCAGACAAGACCCAATTTTTAATGAGATCAAGGATGTGCAAATCTGATCTCAATGTGTTAAAGACCTCATTACCTCACTAGCATTAAAGGGGTTAAAATCTCCATTTAAATCATTGTGAATTTGTGTTTTTTTTTTGTCCCCTCTGGTACAATTTGTTTACTCCAGTTTATCTTATCCTATATAATAATTAGCTAAAATGTGCATAACGATGCAGTCATGCGCAGTAGACACTGCTGAGCGTGCTGCAGTCATGTGCAGTAGAGACTGCCCATGCCACGGCTGGGAGCGTCCAGCTCTGTATCAGCTGCGGCGCGGGCAGTCTCTACTTCACATGACTGCCCCGCGACCAGCTGGCAGTGGCACTGTGGCCCGTGTAACAGGCTCTTCAACTGGTTATTAAATAAAAAACATGTTGTGGGGCAGCAGGGGCAGTAAACTGTAGGACCTCCAGCTGTTGGGCATTACAATTCCCCTCATTCCCAGTTGCTGGTTGGAGGTCATGAAAATGTTAGCCCCTAACAGCCCAATGGCTAACAATGAAATGTTCCTGTTGTAGAGATTTCCCACTGAGAAAACAAGGGTACTCTCACTGCTATGTAAATCTCACTTCAAAAGTGATTGCACTTCAAACTGTTGCAAAGTAGCGTAGCTGTTAATATCACATTCTATATAGAACTGTAGCCTGAGGTTCCCCTCTCCCCAGTTGAATGCAATAGAATAACTGTCTGGATATGAGGGCTGGATTCTATTATAGGTCACTTCTTTTATCTCCAGGTTTCCCCATAGACTTCAACAGGAATTTTTTTTGATAAAACAGGAGGTAACATTTATCTCCTGCAATAGAATCTAGCCCCAGGTGGTGCTGTTGCCAACAGTATGATATAAGAAAATGTTATATGTTTTAGCAGCAATAACTTTGGAACAAAGCGTTTCCCAGCAGTGGGAGTGCCTTTGATTTACTCAGCAGGAAATATGTTTGTTTTCTATAACAGAAGCTTACTTCTTCTTTAAACCAAGAAGGCATTTTATTAACTCCATATTGGTGCAGTTAATTTGCCCTACAATTGCTCAAATTTTGATTTAAAATTGTCCCAAATGTGTTAATGATAAAAGAATGGAAATGCGTAAAATAGCTAAAATATACATTGCAGGGATTAACCTGCTGAGTAAAATAAGGGCAATCCCACTGCTAAGAAATATTATTCAAAGTTATTGCCCCGCAAACTTTTCCTGGGTACAGTACTGCCATGTCCTGAGAATTTATGGTGGCACTGTTGCTTCAACAGTCTATGGACATCTTTTGTCAGTGACAATAAACCTCTATAGGCTGCTATAGGTTGTGGAGGTACTGCACTCTTAAATGCAAGAAAGAGCTGCATTCACTTTTTAACCCTTTAAAGACCGGCCGATCATCACAGCAACGCGACTTAAGGACCACGGAGCATATTTTTTTTCTTTTTCTGGTTCCGGACTCCCCGAATGGTGTGCAGCCGCGGGGGGAGCCGGGAAGTCCATGACAGTCATAGTACATCATGGGTCGTTCGGTCAGATTGACCCTTGACATACTATGACCGTCAAGGGTCGTTAAGGGGGTTAATAAAACATCTGTTATCGTTCGAGGTACACCTGTTTTACGCAACAAGATAAACCCTGCAACACATATTTTATCTGTAATATACAATGCTACCAATGTAACCTTTTAAGGGATAACCCTTTGCGTGCCAGAGGGTTATGCAAAGCAATGCGTTGCATACCCCTCTGGCACTCAAAGGGTTAATACAAGTGCAGGATCTCAGGTGAAAAGATAAAGATGAAACAGATCAACAACATGTGCATGCAGCAGCTCAGATTAGCTCGAGTGTAACTCTCCATTTTGTTTTACATTACAGTGTACGATGCTATAGGGAAGGAAGGAAGTGGGATTGTCAATGGGAACTTTGACCGGCTTGGATCATACAGTGAATGTCTGTCAGCTCAAGCCGACACTGGGAACTTCCGAGGAGAATACTGCAAACTGCAAGTAGAACAGGTATTGAGGTTCTAAGGGTATAATTGCTTCATATGGAGAAAATATATATTATACTGTTTATCCTGCTGAGTAAGAATGGGCAAAAAGTCCCATTTTTTTATCCCGCTGTAAATTGTTCAAAAGTTTTTGCTATTCCCCGCGGAAACTTCTCGTGAAACATTTTCTGGAAAATTTCCTCAGTATCATTTTTTCAGGTGGAAATTTCCTGCGACATAGAATTTTCGCCACCCTATACTATTGATTTTTGGAGTTGGGAATTTCCCACCTCAGAGAAAAACACTCCTTAATTTCCCGCCAGCTTCTACTACAAAAGCCAAGAATTTCCCAGACATCAGTGAGGGTTTTGTTAGTCGTGAGAGAGGAATTTCTGAAGTGTGTGAAGCGTGTGACTTAATGTTAGGTTAGGGAGGCTCAGTCACGTGATATTTAGTGTTAGGGCAGTGAGGAACATTCAAATTGTGTAAATTAATATCTGGGCAGTGAGGGAGTGTCATTCAAATTGCTTGTTAGTGTTAGGGTAGTGAGGGTTGTTCAAATTTTGTGAGTTAGTGTTAGGGCAGTAAGGGTCAGTGAAGTGTGTAGTATGAGTAACTTGTGTTTTTTTTTCGTTATTTTTTCATAATTATTTTTTATAATAATTCTTTATCATACTTATTTTTCTTTATTGTAATGTTTTGTGTTTATAATAAGCGACATGCTCAATGCCTAGCAGAAAAACTTGAAGGGGACAGGGAGGCATTGGAGAATCATCCTCACTGGGGGGGGGGGGCATAGGCCATGCCTACCTTGAGGTAATATCAGTATTGCTAAGATGGAAGGAGAGGCACGTGTCAGCAGCAATGGCATTGCTAATGCCATCAGCAATAGCACATCAGACGAGCCTCAGTCAGCTTCACCAACAATGGTTGTGACAACAGGTGCACCACCCTTGTCACCAATCAACTTAGATAGTGACAGTGAATCCTCAGAGTCTTTTAGTGCGCTCCAAAGTTTTCTTCACCAGACAAGCATGGAGTAGAACAATGAGGGAATACAATGGAGTGGCGATGAGGAAGACAGGCTACAATTGGATGAAGGTGTAGTAGTTGAGGGAGATCCTCTTTTGACTGGGCAGCAGGAGGAAATAATAGAGGGTCCTGGGAGTGGGCAGGAAGAAGAGGTGCAGGTTCCTGTGAGAGGTCAGGTTCTGGCTGTGAGTAGGCAAAAAAAGGGGCATGATCATGTGAATGATCAGGAGGAAGAGGGGCAGGTTCTGGCTGTGATTGGGCCTGAAGAGGGACAGGCTCCTGTGAATGGGCCTGAAGATGTGGTGGAACTGGGGATAGCAGTTGAGGAGAAGAATCAGAGAGGCAGATCTCAGTGTTCATCATGTGCTGGGTCAGACTCAGGTTCTGAAGTAAGTGTTTCAGGTGCAGCATCATCTCCTTCAGAACTTGCTCTGAAGTCCTGGATGTGGGACTATTTCTCCCTGGGGTATGGATCAGTGCAGAAAACTGCAAATGCTTTATGTGCCCTATGTGATCACACACAAACAGGGTAAAGCAGGGATCCCACCTTGAAACATCTGGATTGATTAAGCATATGCAGCATAGAATTGTCTGTGAAAAGAATAAAAATCCCACTCCCATTCCACTGCTGCTGCTGCTGACCCTGCTATTACTTCTAATACCCCTCTTCAAAAATGTGGACACGAAAACCTCCACTAAGAGGACCAAAATGGCTTCAGAAACCCCCATTAGCCATCAGCAATCCCCCATCAGTCTTTGCAGCCCCCACCACCAGTAGCTCCTCCCCGCCCAACTTCCACACCAGTCCAAAGTCTTCCCACGCAGTCTCAAATCCCTCCACCAATGCAATAACCCCCTTCAGACAGCAATTCTGTGCAGGTGTGAATATGACAACTTGTGTCCATACATTGAACCCTATGTGGCACAATGACTACACATGGTAATGAGGTGGAGACAAACAAGATGCAGGGCATAAAAAAGCATCTAAGAACCATACATCCTGCAGAATATGAGCACCTTCTAGCTGGGAGGGTGAATTATTTTGTGTAAGTTATTATATAAACAAAATATAATTATATATTGAATGACATAATATAAGCAATTCATTTGCTGAATGTAGAAAAAGACACCATTAATGGAAATAAAAATTATGAAGAACCAAATAAAAACATTTTTTACAGATGGCACAAATACAACTCCCTAATCTGCAAATATCTGCAAATAATGCATATATTGATACATTGATAAGTGAATATCAACTGTAATAATAAAAAATACACTAGTTGATCATAATAATAAACATAGTGAAATAGCAACATATTTGATGAGGCTGTAAAAAAGACATGTGTCCATCAAGTTCAGTCCATGCCATATCACCCCTGTTGAGCCAAACAAAGGAAAAAACATTTAACACAATCTCCACTTATGCCCCAAATAGCCCAAAAAGTCCTTTCCTGATTCCAAATGTCAGTTGGATGTTTCTCTGTGGATCAACATCCTATTTAACCTTCCATTATTACTGTAGTGTTCACAAATATTCATCTGTGGTCTTAGCAGTGGTCCCAACACTGGTATTTGGTAGCAACCCTCATCTTCCTCAGTGCTGCTACTTTGAGGACTGGTGTTTTTACCCTCAGTTGGTTAAACTGCTACACCTTTCTCCATCATGCCATAAACACTAGAATGTGACTCCTTGTTGTCTTCAGTGTTCTGAGATGGTTTATTAATATTACTGGTGGTGGTGGTGGTGGAACTTGTTATGGGAATTTGACAAACATCCTTCTCAGGTGGGGAAGGATGATCATCATCATTTACACCACACACTGCATGAACCATGGCTGAAGTCAGTTTTTGGACTACCACTCTACTAATAAGTCCCTGCATTGCTACTACTCCTTTCACCCTGCCACTGTCACTAGCCCTGTCTTATACTGTTATTTACTCAGCTACCAAGAGTATATAGAAATAATAGCTTGTACTTCAATGAAAAGATCTGGGGCTTGATTCTATTGCAGGTGTTAATTTTATCTCTGCTTTTATCTCCAGGTTTCCACATAGACTTCAATAGGAACATTTTTGTTAAAATGGATGTTAAAAATTATCACCTGCAATAGAATCCAACCCCTGGTCTTTAATGGGTTAACCTCTTAAGGACGGCCGATCGCGCATGTGGCCGTCACTTAAGGACCATGGACCTTTTTTTTTTTCTTTTTTTTTTTGCTGCATCTGCTTCCGGGCTCCCCAAATGGTGTGTAGCCATGCGGGGAGCCCGGAATTCCATGGGTCGTTAATGGGTTAAGTACATGTACATTTTAAAATGGATGCCTGTAGCTAGACACTGCTAAAAGCTACCAAACATTAAAGATCTGCAAACAGGGTAGTGTATATAATAGTTCAAATTGTCAAGAAGTGAGTAAAAGAGCCAGTACTTCCTGAAAGTTCAAATTGACAGCATGGCGCTGCAGCTTCTGTCACATTGTATGCATAATTTTTGTACTTGTATTTAAGAGAGAAGTTTTCATATTTATCTGTATAACATGCCTGAGGAAGAGACCTAACAAGTCTTGAAAGCTTGCATTTTAAATCTGTTTAGTTAGCCAATAAAGGTATCAACTTTACAAAAAAAAAAAAAATAATTTTTGTTAGAGAATCATTTCTCTCATAAAATGCAACAGAGTATCTGAAATCTGACCACTAGAGGGCACTGTCACAATGCTTTGGAGATATCTCTAACATTCAGAGGGTTAAAAGTCCCAGTTAAATAATTGGACATTTTAATTTGCCCCCTGTGGTACACATGGATTTCTACAGAATTGCTATTCTTTAGTTTCCCAAATATGGCACAAAGTTTGTTGCCGCAACAATTAGCATGTGTCATCATTTTGTAGACCCTAAGGTAAGATATTATTGCTATCATACTTTTACTCTATGCCAATTATAAAAATTGCTATAAGATATTGTACTGTGCAATGTTCTGATTTTTATTTTTTACTTAAAGGATGGAACTAAATTCATTATTGCCATATGTGTTCCAAATTCATGTAGCAGCCAAGAGATTGCATTACTAGCAAAAATGGGTAAGAATTTCTACTTTTTTAATCAAAAATTGACTTGAACTTTTATATATAAGTGGCCACAAATGACAACTAATGTACTGATCATCTTCTAAAGCAGTTACAATTCCCATCATTCCCTGACAGACAATTACAGGCCGGGGATTATGGGAATTGTAGTGCTGAACAGCTTGACCTATTTTACAACAGTGATTCTCAAACTTTTTACTTTTTGTTTCCAATGACACCTCTCTATAATCCTAATCCACTTTTGTTTTATCTATATCTATATAACTGAAAGAAGGGGACACCCTTGGGACTTGTACAAAAAATAATCTTTCTTCAATTACATGGAATTGAAGAAAGATTATTTTTCTACAAGACCCACGGGTGCTGCCCCCTTCTTTCAAAGATTTGTTCACACCATTGGAAATGTGCACCTGGGTATTATCATTTTTAAGAGTGTGTGCTTTCACCAATCCGTCCTACATTAGATATATCCTAAATAATAATAATAATTCGCTAAATGTGTGTTTGTCAGAAGCCGTCATGCACAGTAGAGACGGCGGAGCAAGCTGCAGTCATGCTCATTACAGACTGTCCACAATGAGGCTGATAAAGGAGCTGGGGTCCGAATTCAGACCATAGTCCTCTCTGCGCACATTTGGTCCGTATCAGCCGCGGCACAGGCAGTCTCTACTGTGCATGGCAGCAACGCGGCCGTTGCTGGGTGGCACTGTGGCCCGTGTACATGGGCTCTTCAACTAGTATAAATATAGATATATACATCTCTCTCTCTCTCTCTCTCTCTCTCTCTCTCTCTCTCTCTCTCTCTCTATATATATATATATATATATATATATATATACATACATATAAATACAGAGAGAGGGAGATGGGGAACAAATAAAAATCCCCCAATTTATAATTGATTTAAATGGTGCTTTTAACACCCTGGAGAGATTCACTATGCTGTGATAAAGAGGTGATAATGTGGAGATGACATCTACAGTGATATCACTTCTCCAGTTCCTATGTTATTCTATGGAGCCAATGTACTAAGATTTCTTCAACTATGGAGACCTTAGTGCACTGGCTCCATAGGATAACATAGGAACTGGAGAATTGATATCACTGGAGAAGTTATCTCCACTTTATCACCTCTGTATCACTGCTTAGTGAATCTCCCCCAATGAATGCTAAAGAGGTTGTCAAAGTATTTAAGGGGTTAAAAGCACCATTTAAATCAATAAAAAAATTGGGGAATTTTTACTTGCTCCCTATGGTGCTGTTAGAGTGGCTTTGGACTGGGCCACTTTATTGGTGCATTAGTGCTGAAAAAGATGGTTTACAATACTGATCTTCATTTATTTAGTTATATAGAAAACGTTTTATCAGGAAGAATACATGGAGATTTCTCTAAGTTTCAAGTATGTTCTGTAGAGTTTTCTAGTAAGAAGTTACATATTTACACAAATAGAGAAACAATTTATAGACACATACAGATTTAAAAATTATATACAGTTACATGTTGTGTTTAAAGCAAATAAGCAGTTATTTTTAGGGATTTTAGAGTGGGAGAAGGTCTGATTTTTTCGTGAAGGATATTCCAGGCTTTCAGAGGTCTGAAGGAGAAGGCAGATCAGCCGTCTTCTGTGTTGTAGTGTGGAATACTCATTGGGTTGTTAGCAGAGAGGTGGTGGTTATAGTTCAGGTAGAGAGCTGGACTGAGCATACCGCTATTGAGTATTAGCCACTTCAGTTCTTTAAAGGGTGGTTTGCACTTAAAGGGGATATATCACCCCTATACAAGTTAGTTTTAAAGGGATAGTAATACTTTGGTATAAAATGTCTAAAATTGTAGATATTAACAATATAAGTAGAATAAGCTACTTCCCATTTCTCAGAACTGTATAGTTTTGTGTTCGTAGCTTTTAAAGTTCCCCCCTCCCTCCACTATGTCAGCGCTGTAGCTGACAGAGGCAGATCCTGTCCCAGGAACGGTGGAGACTCTTCAGCAGAGCCGAAATTGCGGGATTTATGAAGAAATACTTCATTGGAAAGGTTTACAAAGTGTGCCTGGAGTTCTTTAGACAAAGACACTGGTGACGGTCCTGCACGTCATCAGTCATTAAGGGGTTAAACAAATCACAGTGATGAGCAGTGTAATTACATCAGAGGACAAAGCGGCATAATGAATTATACAGTTGAGTTTACCCAGATGGATTTGAGGTGAAGAAGCATACACTACATCCCACTAAGACTGGTATTAACATCTGTTGAACATTAAAGGGATAGTAATACTTCGTTTTAACTTTATTTTATTTTGTAGGCATTAAAAAAACATGAAGAACGATATAAGTCTTATCTCTCAAACCTTTATGGTTTAAGAGATATTCACAAGCAAAATTTCCCCTCCCGCCCCTTTTACCTAGTGTAAGCCATCTCTTCTCAGATGTGGATCAGGTTGTATGACCAGACAGATAACAGAAGGGGACAATCTTCTTTGTATTAAAACAATGAAATCCCATCCCCCACTTGACAAGTTTTTCAGCTTTTTCCCTTATCTTAATTGAAGATTGTCCCTCTCTGCAGTCTACCTGGGCACCTCCCTTCTGCTCTGTCTGAACGGGGGGGGGGGGGTACTTTGCTTGTGAATATCTCTTAAACCATAAAGGTTTGAGAGATAAGACTTATATCATTCTTCATGGTTTTTTTAATGCCTACAAAATAAAATAAAGTTAAAACGAAGTATTACTATCCCTTTAAGTTTTTTTACCAGGGGACTTAGACAAGATTTGTTTCTAAATAGAGCACCTATTTTAGAATAAAGTGTGGATGTTACTTTATCAACATGGAGCCCAAAAGTGAGGTTGGGGACAAACCACCTACCAAGATATTTTTAGGAGTTGACCAGGGCCAAGTTATGATTAGACTTTGTTACAATGGTTAAATGGGTATTGCAGAGTTTGTACCAAATAACATTGTAACCGTTTTGTCAGAATTTAAGAACAGTTGTTTTTTATTTATCCATCTTTCAGCTTCAAAGATATCATCCTGTAATATTGCCTCAAGTTGTGATATGTTTGGATTTTTAGTGTAAATTGGAGGGCCATCTGCATACATGATCTTAGGGTATATGATTCCTTTAGCTGTGGGAACTTCTGGAGGATATGGGCTGGAAGCCCATGATTTAGTATATATGCCTTTAAAGGAACAGTAATACATAAAAGTGAAATGGTTTCTGTGAGGGTTTAACCATCATGTATTCCAAGCTTGCATCTGTAAAATGATTTATTTAAAGGGATGGTAATACCTATAATAAAGTGCAGCCCTGCGTCTTCTTTATTCTGTTTGTAGCATGTAGACGTATATTTCAATAATAACAGGCTTATAGTTCAGCAGCAATTGAATCTGAAAGGAATCCCCCTCCCACCCCTTTCCCTGCATCATGCTGCCTCTCATGCTTTCCGTACCCCTCTGACACGCAAGGGGTTAATGAGACTTATGTACTAAAAAGAACTGGAGCAATTCTAGAGCATATTAAGTGCACCACAGAGGACACAAAAGGACACAAAAAGTCCCACTGATGTGAATGAGTCTTTTAACCCCATTAACACTAAAGAAGTATCCAATGTCATAGTTTGTTATTTGTTCCCTATCATGGAGTTGGCTTGCTCCATCTGTGCGCGCGCGCGCACACACACACACACACACACACACACACACACAATACGTGACATGAGCATGTCCTGTAGTAATGCAGAGTTTGAGCAGGGAGTAAGATTGTCCCAGTTCAGACACTGTATTAGAAGTCTGTAATCACAAAGGGTAGGAGAGAGCCTTCCCCTGACCGTGTAGGTATTATACCCCTATAAGTACCGAACTTTCAACTATAAGAATACATTTGCTATAGTCAGGGAAACATGTCCTTTTGATCAAATAAAAAGTTACGTGTTCGTTGTTCCCTTAAAGAGCAACTATCATGGAGATAATGCCTTATCAGCATGTCTATTTCCATGGAAACAGACATGCCGATGAAGCTGGGGGCTGTATTTTGAGTCACAGTGGACAAACTGAAGAAAAGAGATGAGCGACTAAAAAGAGACCCCTGGTGTCCCACAAGAACATACTTACCTGCAAGGCTGAAGTCTCTCAGTTCAGTCTCTATTCAGGCTGTGTTGAAGGTTTTCCATGCCCAACACTTGACAGCTATAGAGGTTGGGCATACAACTGAAAAATGTATGGCTATGAGTCACATACTTTCAATTTGCTTTCTAGTCTCGTCTGATCGGAATTGTTTTGGATATGTGAAGTGTAGCCTGGGCTTGTTATGAAGTCTGCATCCGTAAGATCAGACTTAGTAAAACGTAACCTTTTAAGCACCAGCGGAGTGCATAACGCATTGTGAAGCAATGTTTAGCACATCCCTCTGGTTCTAAAAGGGTTAATAACCAACCATTTGAAAAAAGAAAATACTGAAAATATACGTTATAAGGATTTTCGTGGT
Source organism: Rhinophrynus dorsalis (assembly GCA_037306005.1). Lineage (NCBI taxonomy): Eukaryota > Metazoa > Chordata > Amphibia > Anura > Rhinophrynidae > Rhinophrynus > Rhinophrynus dorsalis. The sequence continues at coordinate 657,515,505 of CM074718.1, read as the reverse complement.
GAATAAAACAAGGGTAATCTCACAGCTCTGAGATTTGTCATTCAAATGTTCAACTAAAACGTAGCAACAGAGCCAACCAGTGTCCAAAAGGTACATTTTTACTTACCATTTTAGATCGTGGGAAGGTTTAAGTTGTAGAATATGGCTGTCCATTGTAAGTGGAAGGGACAGCGCCACCTGGTGTCCACAATAGAAAATGGCAGTTTAATGTAAAACAACAGAACATGTTTGAACTGTTTTACCCTTGTTTTTCACAGCAGGAAAATCTGATTGCGTATGCATTTCATAAAAATATGTATTGCTCCTTTAAACACTTCCATACTTTATCACTATTCACTAGATCAATAAATAATTTTTTCACTCTATCCCCACAGATGTTTTTGAATTTAATGGTGCTTCATTTCTGGACCCTTTGCCCAAGCTTTTGACCTACAATGAAACATCTGTAACTGTGACTGATGCCGTGTGCTCTAAAGGTCTTTTTTCTATTGATGTATTTGCTGTTTTATGTCTGTAAGTATGAGTTAACATGCGCGGCTCTTATTCTCCTTAAAGGGGAGCTACACACTGGGAGTAAGTGGATCTTAAATTGTTGAAAAGATTGACTTACCTAGTTATATGTCCTTTATAGAGCAGCCAGGTATAGCTATATATGTATTGCTTACATGTGTCATTGGTGGAGGAGGAGGAGGATGGGAGTTGTAGGCTGGCAGACCTCACATTGCCCAACCCTGCCCAAGGGAGCCTCAGTATGGGTAAGGGGTATACCAGACATGGGTACTTTGCTTTCATTGCCTAGAAAGTCCGGCTTCACCTCAGTGACAAAGCCCAAGAAGGCCATAATGTATGTGTGGGGTTTGCTGGTATTGGCAGGCAGAGTGAAGCTGCCCATATGGGTGGAGGCAGCTCATTATGATAATGGGCATTTCTTCTTTGTAACGGCAGTAGAGGACTAAATAGTGATATTACTGAGCGATAACAAGCTGAAGAACAAGAAAATATCATACTTTTGTTTTACTCTAGTTGAATATTCAGTTTTGTGTTTCTGTAGATCAGTTTCTCAGTGTTAGTCGTCAGGACACACAGGGTTGGATTTACATCTCAGGAGCCTGTAGGCACAGAAATCTGAAGCGCCCCCCCCATTGGCCATCTCCACTGGACACCTCCACAATGCTTCTAACCTCCACATTGCCCCCCATCAGCTCCATATTGCCCCCATCAGCTCCAACTTACCCTCACATTGCCCCATCATCTCCACATTGCCAGTTTGCCATCATCTCCATATTGCCCCCCCATCAGCTCCAACTTGCCCCCATCATATCCATATTGCCCTCACATTGCCCCATCATTTCCATATTGCCTCTCCAGTGTTCGTTTCCTACCTCTTCCCTGGTGGTCCAGCGGCAGGAGAGGTCTGTCTGTGCCTTCTTTGGCACAGACCTGTAGCTGCTGGAGCTCCTGCGCAGTCTTCTCTTCAGTAATGCAAAGCGCTGGGAGATGATGTCATCTCCCAGCGCTCTGCATTACTAAAGAGCCGATGAGGGAGCGCAACAGCTACAGGTCTGTGCCAAAGAAGGCACAGACCTCACCGGGTGGTAGGGGGTTAGTGCGGGAGGCGAGACTACTTTTTTTTGTTTTTAAAGGGTCCCAATGACAGGCGCCCCTCTGTGGGGTGCGCCTGTAGGCAGATGCCTACTTTGCCTTATAGTAAATCCGGCCCTGAGGACACACAGGGACGTGTGTTCAAAAAAAAAAGTGAAGGGGCTCTGGTGAAAACCATTTGCACCATAGAGGAGAGCTAAAAAGTCCCAAATTCCCAATTATTTAAATGGGGGTTTTAACCAATTGAATGCTAGAGAGGTCTCCAACGCTTTGTCTTGGGGAAATTTTAGCTCTCCCCTGTAGTGCAAATAGTATGCCCCAGAACTCCTCCACTATCTTTTTAACATATGGCCATAAATACAAATTGTTTATGCTTTTTATTACTATTATTTTGTACAACTTAACGTCCCTGCCAGCAAGCGCTGTGAATTTCTGCTTCCAGAGAGCTTTCTGTCCGGGACTGTGAAAGCAGGGAGTATAAAAAAATATAACACTATATCTGCATTAGCAAACCCTTCCCCATATGGAGCACCCAGTGATGCAGGAATAGTGTTCCATTGTGTCATTGCCCTTGCTTTCACAGTGCCTGAAAGAAGCTCTCTGAAAACAGATATTCATGGAGCTCACTATTAAGGACATAAAAGTTTAAGAAAAATAAGTGTAGATAAGAAAAAAAAGGATACATAATTTAACTTTACATACAGTATTTGTAAAATAAAATGTTGACTGTCACTTTAAAGCAGAACTATCAAGCACACATAAGTTATCCCCAATTAATTGTTAGTATCTTGTTAATCATGGAAATAGTGTATTAAACTTTCTTGAGTTCCGGCATGATCTGCAATCATAACTCCTACTAAACTTACATCAAAAGGACAGCGCATACATCTTGGTGAGGAGAGATCTGTGTGTCTGTGCTGTGTGTTCCTGTCTCGTCACTGATAGGTTATTTACCAAAGGAGGCGTTACATTGTACCATACAGTACAGGAGGGGATGGACAGCACAGATCTCTCTTTGCCATGATGTCTGCAATGTCCTATTGATGTAAGTTTCATAAAAAGTTATGATTGCAACTCAATCGGCACTTAAGAAATTTTAATATGCTATTTCCATGATTAACAGGATCCTAACAATTAACTGAGGATAACTTATGTGTGCATTATAGATCCACTTTAAGATAATCTAATAGAAACGACTGACGTGCCAGACCAATTCTTCAGTGATGCAGTCAATTTCTGGCAGGTGCTTCTGCGGATTGCTGATCATCTTGGCTATCATTGGATCCATTTACTCTGGGATTCTACAGCTGAGAGCCACTTCATCATTCGCACGTTGTAAGAACAGAACTTCAAGCAGAGAGCGAAGAACTGCAGAGCAGGACAAAACTGCAATCAAATCACATTCACCTCTAGAGGAGAACGACAGCAGCGAGAAGAGAAAGAGTAATACTAATGATACAGTGCTGCACCGGAAAAATAAAAATTCCCATTTATTTGATTGGGGCTTTTAACCCCTTAGAGTCCGGTGACGTACCCGGACCGTCACGCTGGTCCGGCACTTAAGGTCCTGGTACGTCACGTACTATTACTCACCACGCTCCTGCAGGAGCGCGGTGAGTAATACCGGGGACTGAATTTGATTGCTCCAAGACCGGAGCGATCTCTTTCAGTCCCTCAGTTCGGCGTGCCGCACCACGTGATCAGTCACGTGGGGCGGCACGCCAAAATTCTCTATCTGGTCCTTAAAGGACCACTCACCCTGCGACCGCTGGTCGTTAAGGGGTTAACACAGTGAACATCTATAACACAAAGCATTCAAGATTAGAAATGGATACTCACACCTCCACACCTAGTATTAAAGCCCACACTTATGGGGTGCCATTTGTAAACCATATATTTTGTCCACAAAATTTCAGCAGTTGTGTCAGAAAAGTAATGTTGCCCACTGAATGTTGTTATATAAAGTATTATAAATTATTGTTAACAAAATTCAGTGGGCAACATATAGGGTTTACAAAGAGCACCCCATCCACACTGTCTGCTTTAACCCCTTACCGCCCAAGGACGTACATGTACGTCCCGAGCAGATGTCCCAGGTGGACAGAGAATGTACATGTTAGTCCCGGAAGTCGTTTAAAAAACTGAAAAAAAATGTTCGGCGGGTTAATTTAACCCCTTAACAACATGTGCCGTACTATGACCGTCACGTACTTTTTACTTACAGCGCTCTACCAGGTGCGCTGTAAGTAAAAATAGGGCCTGAAATTGACCGCTCCAAGATCGGAGCGATCTCTATCAGGCCCCATAGTGACTCGCCGATACACAAAACAGGTCAAGTGTACCGGCGCGTCCACGTGGTTCAATGCGGTCCTTATGGGAGGGAAACGTCCCAGGACCGCCGGTCATTAAGGGGTTAATGCCTGTCTGACAGCCAGAAGCGTTGTCTTCAGGGTCGGATTTCCCAGTAGCAGTAGAGCCTAGTGCTCCAAATTTTGTGAGGTGCTTCAGCTCTGCTTGCCACACCCACATTATGAATTATGGGTGTGGCCAGAACAATCTCAATTATTTAACACCTTGGATGCATTGAAAATCTTGAGCTGGGGATCTCTGTCTAGGAACCAAGGGGTTAAAGCTTTTTTTTTTCTTGTAGCTAATTTTAAGAAACTAAAAAAATCTAGCAAACTTGATGACTGAGCAATAGGTAACCAAACTTAAGGAATATTACATTAATTGTGTCAATTAACTCTTTGAGTGCCAGGGGTGTCCAATGCATTGCAAATCAATATATTGGACACCTCTCTGGCACTCAAAAGGGTTTAAATGTAATAAAGGGCAGTCACTAACATATTACAGGAAAATGAGGTCGTGTTCATAATCTTCAGAAATCTCTGAATAAATCAGTTCATTAACCCTTTGAGTGCCAGAGAGGTAAGCAAAACATTGCTCTGCAATGCGTTGCGTACCTCTCTGGCACCCAAAGGGTTAAAGCACATTACGGTATATGGCAGAGGGTTTTAACACAGGTCTCAAACACATTGCTTATCAATCCATCTGAGACCTCGCTAGCATTCAAGCGGTTAATGAGATGACTATAATACAATTTTTCTATTTACTGTCCCAATATTTTTTATTAGCAAATCAAACATATATTTTGGTTTAAATAAAGATGGACTCCACCAGCAAACTACAGGTCTAAAAGAAGAATTTTAAAGGGAAAGTATCAAGTAATATGGAATATATATATTGCAAGTTTTCTGTTGCTGAGTAAAACAAGGGTATGCCTATTGCTAAGAGATGGTTTATTCAAAAGTTATTGCAGCTCAAATAGCATTTTTGGGGAGCAGTATTTCAGTTGCCTGATATTTTACAGTGGAGCTGTCAGGGCCGGATTCACATCTCAGTGGCCTCTCAGCAACCTCTCCAAGGTGCCAGTAGTTCCTCCCTTGGCCACACCCCACTTCTCATATAACCCCACCTCCTGTCCATCCATTGATCTCTGGCACCAAAAACATCCTTAGCCTATAACAAATAAGCATAGAGAATAAGCCAGTGTTTCTCAACGTTAGTCCTCTGGGCATACCAACAGTGCAGGTTTTAGGTTGTACCTGCTTAATCACAGGTGAGCAATTAGTGGCTCAGTCATTGTGATTGATTCACCTATGATTAATTAGGGAAATCTTGAAAACATGACCTGTTGGTGTGCCCCAAGGACTGGAGATGAGAATCACTGGAATAAGCTTTTAACCCCTTAAGGACCAGCGGTCCCGGGGTTTGTGGTCCTTTAAGGACCAGATAGGGAATTTCGGCGTGCTGCCTCACATGACTGATCACGTGGGGCGGCATGCGGAACGAGGGACTGAAAGAGATTGCTCTGGTCTTGGAGCGATCATCTTCAGTCCCCTGTATTACTCACAGCGCTCCTGCAGGAGCGCAGTGAGTAAAATTATGTGACGTACCAGGACCGTCACTGGTCCTTAAGTGCCGGACCAAAGTGACGGTCCGGGTACGTCACCAGACGCGAAGGGGTTAACCATGGGTGTCTAGAGGGGGGAGGCCACTTGTCTCCTCCATATAAACATAAGAGCTGGGCAGGATTGGGCTTTGCACCCCCTGCCGGAAGAAATTTCTGTGAACGCCCCTTGTTTGCTAGAGAAATCTCCAGCACATTGCTCTGCAATGAATGGAGATCTCTCTAGCATCCATCCGTGCAGTTAAATAGTAGTCGGTGAAGGGTTAGTTAAACTGGTGCAGGGAAATTGAGACTTCACTGACCATACCCACAATTCAGAATGTGGTTGTGGCCAGCATGGCTGAGGCTCCCCTCAAAACTTGTCGCTCTAGACAGTTGTCTGCTCTGTCAAATGGGAATTACTGGTTGCTATTGCTACAACAGTCTACGGAGAGTTAGTGGGGGTAAATATACTATGGCAATGGCACACTAAATTAGGAGGTAGAATCAAGTTCTAGTCTCTGCACCCGAACTTCAATTTTATTAACTAGCTACGCACAAAATCCTCCCCTTTATTCAACTTGCACTAAGGGGAGAGCAAAGGGAATTTATATGGGAATTTTGGGTTCATTCCCTCATTTCCATGTTGTTTATCAAAGAATAGAAGAAATTATGTGATTTAACATAATTTCCATGTGTATGCTATGGAGCAGGCATACAGGATTTACTGGCATTAAAGATCTAAAAATGGCAGAGACAGTCCACTGGTATGTATTACATCCCTCATACACAATGCACAGGAGCTTAAACCTGTCTTTAATCCTCCCTCAGAAGTGCATATTTTCATCAATCCTCAAATAAAAACAAAAGTGAATATATTTAAAGGGATAATAATGGTTAATTTTAACTTGATTTAATATTGTAGGCATTACAAAAAGGTTAACATCGATGTAAGTCTTATCTCTCAAACCTTTATGGTCTACAAAGTTTACTTGCAAACCAGGCACACTTTGTAGACCGTTGCAATGAAGTATTTATTTCTAAATAGAGCGATTCCGGCTCTGCTGAAGAGCCTCTGTCTGGTCAAATGACCGGAATCTTCAGCTGTCAGCTAGATGGCAGACTTGAGTGAAGCAGCCAGGAAAAGGTAACTTTAGCAAGTTATATCTCTCAAACCTTTATGGACTTACATCGATGTTAACCTTTTTTAATGCCTACAATATTAAAGCCACTTAAAATTAACCGTTACTATACCTTTAACCTTCAGAATGTCTGAACCACTAATTGAGTCACCTGTGTTCATGTGAGGAGATCCTGAAAACCAGCAACTGCAGGGATGAAGTCGGTTTCAGTGCCCCTGGATCTAGTGCAGTGATTGTCATTTTCAGTTCTTGGGACACACCAGCAGATCATGTTTTGAGGCAATGCGTAATTAAACACAGGTAGTACAGTCAAAATGACTGAGAAACTTGTTACCCACTTGTGGACAAGAAGGGATATATTGAAAATGTGACCTGGGATATCCTGAATCACTGATCTAGTGTAAGCCGTTGGTCTAGTCACTGCGGTTAGAAGCTAGTGTGATTGGAGTTGCCTGGGGAATTCAGACATTTGTCCCATTGTCACCGACAATAACAGTCCACAGACAAAATTACACTGACAAAATGGGAATTTGAGCTGCAATAACTTTTAAATAAATCAGCTCTTGGCAGCTGGACTAGCCATCTTTTACTCAGCAGGATAAACTCTGCAATGTTTTTCCATTTCACCCCATACATTTCCTTTAGTAATAAAGACTGTATCAGCTTGGTAAAGGACACTTTTCAAGAATACTTGATGGATGATAAAACAGTAGAAGATATAATAGTAATGTAACCCATGCTTCTGTTTTATCTCATTGCCTTAACACTTTGAGTGCCAGAGGGGTATGCAACGCATTGCAAAGCAATGTGTTGTGTACCCCTCTGGCACTCAAAGGGTTAAAATGCCCTAATAAAACAGATTTTTATTTCATACCTATTTTAAGGTTGTTGGGATCACCTTATGAAGTCATTTTCCCTACAAGAAAATATTCCCGCCCTATTGGACATTCAATCAAACCAACGAGAATATCCTACTTTGGATGGTATCCGAGTCCTGAGTCTGTTGTGGATCATTTCGGGGCACACCAGTCAACTAGCATCTGCTTTCAATATAGGTATGCATTCTGCTCACTGAAAAAGAAGAAAGACAGCAGAGGGCGGCCTTGTACAGGACCTATGTGACTCAAAAAATGCTCCTGCTATATGACCTTGCTACATTTATCAATGGCCACTAGTAGAAGTGATATACCGGCTTGTGAGGACGCTCTCCAATGCATTGTATATCAATGCAACGGAGACCTTTGTATCATTCCAGGGGTTAAACTCTCAATTCAATCAATAGGAATTATTATTTGTCCTGTAGAGTGTAGCTACTTTGCTGTTTAACTGGTCTACTTTGCTTATATATATATATATCCTTATAATATAAAAGGCCAGATGTATGTTTGTCCGAGGCAGTCATGCGCATTAGATACTGCCCAAACGTAGATGTTTGTCTGATGCAGTCATTCGTGGTAGACACTGCCCGAACGTACAGAATGCTGAGAGTTGTAGTTCTGCGGTTTTACGCACAGGCTTTTACACCAGTATATATACTAGTTGAACAGCCCGTTACACGGGCCACAGTGCCACTGCCACCCGGTCATGGGGCAGTCACGCTCCTTCGGAACGGCCAGCTCTGTATCAGCCACGGCGCGGGCAGTCTCTACTGCGCATGACTGCAACACACGCAGCAGTGTCTACTGCGCATGTCTCGGCGTTACACACGATTTAGCGAATTATTATATAGGATATGTAACATCCAGCATTAGTACAGATTTCCAGCAAAATACTGTGTAGCAGATCAGTTTATAGGAAAACCATATATATATATATATATATAGTAATAAATAACTATTAAACTGTTCAACAGAAGCACTTACCTATATAAGTTCTTCATACTGCATACTCCAACAATCTCACTGAGAAATCGTATAGTAAAAAAGCTTCACCGCACCCATTTTTCTTTAGAATCATGTAAGCATAATCAAATAGTGAAATGCAACCATCTAGCTCTAGAGAACAAAATAGCTCCATTGCAAAAATGTACATAGATAGACTTCTTTATGAAGGATATATAAATAGGTATGCCTATCCATTAAAGGGACATTATCACCAAAATTAAAAGGGTTTCATTTCCATTTAAGCATTATGTTATTCTGTGCAACTTAAAGAAAAAAATCTTTTGCTTTTTTTTATAATCTTTGGTGCGAAAAGTTTTAAAATTTGTCATAAAAATTGTGTAAAGTGGCTAAATGGTTACAGTTTGGCTATATTTGTTAAATCATCACTAAACATACTTTTAGATTAGAACCCTACATTTCCAGTTCACAGAATCTCTTATTTCCTATTTCATAATTTACCTCAATCATGCAATAAATTGTCATTATCACTTATTAAACACTTGTATAAACATATAGCAGTTAACCCTTTGGGTGTCAGAGGGATATGCAACGCATTGCTGGCACTCAAAGGGTTAAAAGGTCATAATCTTCATACATTTAGAGAAGAAAACCAAGTTGCTTTTGGTTATGCACCTAAGAAATAAATATGAAAAATTGTGCCCATGAATATTTAAAATATGAATCCAATTTATTTTCAAATGATAATGAGCATACCTGGGAACTCACTGGATCTGCCCCAGAGGCTCCATTTTTAAGACTGAATTACCTGACTTCTGGGCACAAAAGCTGATTCTCCTGATTGGTGAGTTCAGCTATAACCCCACCCACTGTCCAGTCAGTTCAGCCCACTCCCGTCCCATTCTACATAGTAACATAATTTATAAGACTGAAAAAAGATGTGTCCATCAAGTTCAGCCCCTGCCATAGCACCCTTGTTGATCCAGGGGTGAAAAAAATTTTAAGCCATTTCTGATTGGGTAAAAAAATTTCTTTCTGCCTCCAAGTGGCAGTCAGAGGTTTCCCTGGATCAACATCCATTCTGCTTTAAAAGGTATCCATTAGTTTTTTGAAAGCACAATATCCTGTAGCAAAGAATTCCATAACTTTACTGACCTTACTATAAAAAAGCCATGCCTTTGTTTTAGTTTAAAAAGCCTTTCCTCTTGTCTTAATGGATGACCTCTTTTTTTTTGCTGCACTCTTTCAGTAATTAGTTCCACTTTCAAACCCATTTTATGGCAAACTCCTGCTTTCACCCCCTCATGCCTACCTGATGAAGCCCCACCCACAATATGATGCAAAATGTATAATTTTGACACTCCCATCCTCAGCTCTAGAATGTTTCTCTTGGGACTTGGGGCAAGAAGGTTCCCAGGAATGATAATGAAGTGAATATATGAATAAGATTTCTCATTAATTTTGGTGCTGGAAAAAATTAACTAGTTCTGCGCCTGCCTAATGCATATTTACTAAGCTACCTAAGCCACAAATTATTCCTTTATCATCACATGTGCCAAAAAGAGGGCAGTCTATGGCTTCATTGCACAGCCTTCTGGTCCTTAAGGAGTTAAAACTTGGACTGCAACAGTCATGACCGGATTTAGCTTACCTTAGCTCCACCAATGGCCACACTCCATTCCGCACATGGTCCCGCCCCCAACCCCATCCACTGTTTCCTGGCACAGAAAATTGCCAAAAACAAGCAAAAACAGAAATAGCTTTAACCTGCTGGAGATCACTCTAGCATGCAAGGGGTTAAATAATAGCCCAGAAAGGTGATTATAAACTGGTGCAGGGACATTGAGATTTCTCTGGCCACACCCACAATTCAGAATGTGGGTGTGGCCAGCACACCTGAGGCACCGCTCCTCAAAATTGGGAGTTCCCTACTGGGAAATCCGGTCCTGACAGCGATCATACTCTGTAGTGCGTATGATGAGGAGCAGCCACTATAGTTGGAGTACTGTTACAGTCACTCCAATTTCCCTATGAACAAATTAAAAAAGCCTATTTACATGGGTATGGTTTCCCTCTAAACGCAAACAGCATGGTTTTTAACTAGCAGACTGATGCACGGGATGGTGGATATTTTGCTTTGTACAGTAGCTCCAATTAATTTTCATAGTATTTGGGCCATGGAGAGGGTTATTTCAATATTGTCAGAATTGTAGTTCAAGAGTAACTGAATGTAAGTATCTCTCCTCCCGCCCCTTTTACCTAGTGTAAGACTCCTCCCCTCAGATGTGAAATCTGGTCTGAGGTGAGCAGTGTTACATCAGTAAAAGGGGCGGGAGGGGGATACTTTATAATTCAATTACTCTTGAACTACAACTCTGACAGTATGGAAATAACATCTCCATGGTCCAAATACTATGAAGATTAATTGGAGCTGCTTTTATTGTGAAACACTGCTATCCCTTTAAACTGAATTTTATTACATGAGATGCATTTATCACTGATTTTTTTCTCCAATTTGTTCCCCATAGCCAACAACAGGAATTGGAATGAAAATCTCCAGTGATAAATGTATCAGCATAGTTTAAATAGATCTAAGTCAGACGTAGTCCCATATGCACATAGTAAAAGTGGAACAATTGCTGTGTAAACCAACTGCACGCAGCTGACAGATATGATCTTCCACTGAGTTCAGTTTTACTTTTAACCCATGAAACGCTAGAGCGGTCTCTAACCCTTTTGCGGTTCATTGGAGACCTCTCTAGCATTCAAAGGGTTAAAAGTCTTAGTAAAATTGGTGGGAATTTGGGGAATTTTTATTTCTCCCACATGGTGCTATTGGTATGTTCCAGGATCAATGCTCTATGGCCATTGGCTTCTAAAAATTTGAGGGAAACCGACTGGCTCCAAAGAAGCATCTGGTTCCAGTAATCTACAAAAACCATACCTGTATGGGGCAACACAAATGTCATCAAAGTGGATCTGTGACTTTAAGATGTTTGGTTACATTTAAAAGATAATTAAAGGGATAGTAATGTTTGTTATAAAATTAGTTCCCTGAGTCTTCTTTATATTAAAAGTAACACATTGTACTGTGTGTAGGCGCTTATTTGTTTGTAGTCCAAAAGTTATTAAGTGCAGAAAGATACCCCCCCCCCCCCCCTTCTGGCCACATCGCGCTGAATCTGCCCTCTAGTCCAGATGGATGCAGTGAGGGACAAACTTCAGTAAGAAAAGGGAAATCCTGCTCTCCTTTGTCAAGGGGGCCAAGGTTTTCCTTATACTGACTTACTGAAGTTTATCGTTCACTACATCCTTCCGGTCCTACGACTGGATTCCAGATTCAGTGGAGGAGGCCAGAAGGGGCGGTCGGGGATCTTTCTGCACTTAATAACTTCTGAACCACAAACAAGTAAGTGCCTACACATAGTGCAATGTGTTACATCCTATATAATAATTTGCTAAGGATGTTTGTCAGAAGCCATCATGCGCAGTAGAGACGGCTGCATGCGCTACAGTCATGCGCAGTAGAGAGGACCGCATGGTCCCAGGAAGGTACGCAGAGAGGACTACGGTCTGAATTCGGAGTGCCCGCTCCATATCAGCCGCGGTGCTTTCGGGCAGTCAGTACCGCGCATGAGTGCATCTCAGCCAGAGACAAGAGAGGATCCGGCCACCAGCCGAGGTTGCTGGGTGGCACTGTGGCCTGTGTACACGGGCTTTTCAACTAGTTTAATATAAAGAAGACTCTGCAAACTAATTTATAACAGACATTACTATCCCTTTAAAAACTGTCTGCATGTTGTACCATTTGCTTGTAAAATAAATACTTTTTGAGAAATTACCCTTTATGTTCTTCTGACACAGTGTGTGATACTTTATGTTAATTATATTGTGTGCGAGGCCAATACTGCTCCACAATGAATGAATCTAGGCCACACACTTGGAACATTTCTAGTAGCAAAGCGAGCTATGCAATTGGTCTCAAACATAACTAGTTATCATACTGCACAATGAATTAGCATAAAGTGTTACACTGTGCCACCAGAATAAAAAGGTTATTTTCTCAAAAACCTATTTATTTTAAAGAAAATGGCTATCACACCATATAGACAGATTTTAATTCAATTTGAAACTGTTTCACTTTAACATTGTATCATTATTAGTTACTAAACGTGATACATTCATGCGTAATCCTAATGTCTCGTTGCAGATAATTCATTAGAATGGAAAGCCAATGTGCTGGAAAAACCAGTATATTTCTACACACTGAGTGGGCCTGTGTATCTGGGTGTGGATTCTTTTTTCTTATTAAGGTAAATGGTTTATTTCATTTTTAACTATCTAAAGTCCAGAGGGGTATGCGATGCATTGATTCACAATACTTTGCACATACGGCTGATCCTTAAAGTATGTAGGACAGTTTGGAGGGATGTTTAGAAGTTGTTTAACCCTTTGTGTGCCAGAGGAGTATCCAACGCATTGCATGGATACCCCTCTGGCACATAGAGGGTTAAAGGGTCAGTAATGTCCGCTAATAATTTGATGGTATTTTGCAGATTTTTAAAAAATTAATTGTCTGGAGCAAGTCCCATCTCTCAAGCCTTTACAGTTTGAGAGATATAAAGTTTTAAAGTGCCCCCTCCCTCCCGTTTCCCTGATGTCAGCTGTAAAGCTGACAGAAGGAGATTTGTGTCGGCCGACTTGAGGCGGCTCTCCAGCAGAGCCGAAATACCGCAATCTGAAAAGAAATACATCATTGGAACAGGCTACAAAGTGTGCCTAAAACCAGGCACACTTTGTAGACTGTTCCAGTGAAGTATTTCTTTTTAGATTGCCGTGTTTCGGCTCTGTCGAAGAGCCGCCGGCTGGTCCCGGGACCGGGGTCTCCTTCTGTCTGACGTCAGTGCAAGGGGAAGGAGGGGGGATCTTTAAAATGTTATATCTCTCAAACTGTAAAGGTTTGAGAGATGGGACGTACTCCAGATAAATTAAATAAATAAATGATATTAAAATGAAATAAATTATAAACGGACATTACTAACCCTTTAATCTTTTGCATTCTAAGGATGTCTCCAACACATTGCAAAACAATGCATTGCAGATGTCACTGCCATGGAAAAACAACCCAGACTAGTTTAACGGACAGTGACGTGTTAGAACCGTCACAGTTTTTTTCCTTGAAGGACCCGTGAGGGTCCTGGCACGTCACGTATTTTATGCTTACAGCACTCCTGTGGGAGCACTCCAAGCACTAGTGGGGTCTGAAATTGACCTCTCCAAGACCAGAGACGTCTCTCTCAGACCCCCGTTCGGTGTGCTGGTACATATCATCAGTCATATGTGCCAGCGTGGCAACAATGATCAACGTGGTCCCTAAAGCTTGGTTACTTCCCTGAAACTTCTCGTCGTTAAGAGGTTAAATTTACTCATACGTTAGACTACTGTAACATTCAAAATTATTTGCAGCGAATCAAATAACATTCAATCGATATAACTCCACTGCTGCTGTGTAAGATAACTGTGCAGGTAGCCATATTTCTTATGTGCACAACATCTGACAGCAAAATAAATGATCGAGCTGCTAATCCCTGAGGTACATTTCCATTGTGCAATTTAGAGCTTGTGCATTAAACCAGGGACGCTCTAACTTGTCCTCAGGCCCCTATAACAGTGCATGGTTTCCTGGTCTCCTCAATTAAATACAAGTAAAGGTGGTTAACTCAGGTCCTTCAGAATGGCTGAACCACTGATTGTTTTACTTATGTTCATGTGAGGAGATCCACTGTTGGCAGAGCTGAGGTTTGAGCTCCCCTGCATTAGACCACCAGAAGATGTCACTGTTTGCTGCATTATCACTATACCTTTGAATTATATGGATGTGCCCTGGAGACTTCAGTTCTTAGAGTTAATTACTGGGTCTCCGGGGACAGTATTCTGGGTAACTCCACCTACTTCCTGTCCATTCTACCTCTTCCTCACCGTGTTCCATCCACTGCCTGCCCATTCTAATAGTAAACCCCTCCTTTCCTTCTCTCAATCATGATTAAGCCATGCCCAGTTTATTAAATGCCACCCACTTTATGACACAATTCACGTCATTTAGACATACCCATTCCCAGCCTATGAGCCGTCTCCAGGTGCTCCAAAGAAAAAAGTTCCCTGGTTATTTTGCAGAATGCCTGTGACTTAAAGGGATAGTAATATATCATAATAACAGCAGCTCTAATTAATCATCATAGTATTTGGGCCTTGGAGAGTGTTATTTCAATTATTTCAGAGTTGCAGTTCAAGAGTAATTGAATGATAAAGTATCCCCCTCCCACCCCTTTTACTGATGTAACACTGCTCAGCCAGAGCAGAAGGGAGGTGCCCAGGTAGACTGCAGAGAGGGACAATCTTCAATTAAGATAACAGAAAAATCTGAAAAACCTGTCAAGGGGGGCAGGGCTTTCATTGTTCTAACAGTAAGAAGATTGTTCCTTGCTGTGAACTGTCTTGTCTATGGACCAGATTCTACAGCTGAAGAGATCAGTGTTACACTAGGTAAAAGGGGCGGGAGGGGGAAACTTTATCATTCAATTACTCTTGAACTACAACTCTGACAGTATTGAAATCACACTCTCTATGGCTCAAATACTATGAAGATTAATTGGAGCTGCTGTTTTTGTGAAACATTACTATCCCTTTAAATTCAGGAGGTCTGGCATTTCACAAAGACAACTGCTTCCTCTGTTTGTCAGCATGTTCTGATTTTAGATACATTGTGCAGGAAAAATAAATGTGTTAGGGGGATAGTCAAATGTATTTTTGTTCCTAATTATAAAGGAGAAATAAAACCTCCTGATAATAACATCTAATTTTACTATGGCCAGAAAATCCTAATGGCCCTGATTAATTTGTCCTAGTGCATTTGTTCAAGTAATAACATCTTTAGTCAGTACTGTATGTCATATGTGCGGAGGCAGGCATGACAGTTCCTGGCATTATTTTCATATGGAAGCATACATCAGCCTACTTAACCCTTTCAGGAGAGAAGGGGTGTGCAATATATTGAGAAGTAATGCAGTGCACATGCATCGTGGGGTGAGATTACTATGCGTAGTGGGCAGAGTTTGTGTCATCTGTAATCTGTAATCTGTGTCATCTGTAATGTCTAAATCTATGGACAAGACAGGGCTGATTGAAGATAGTATCTCTTAACCCTTTGATGCCAGAGGGGTATGCAATGCATTGCGTACCCCTCTGGCACTCAAAGAGTTAAACTAAGCCACAAAGGCAAAATTCATGGGGCCATTAGAATGTTTTTTGGCCACAATAAGTTAAGTGGGAGAGATATTATTAAGAGATGTTACTTCTCCTTTAATGAAGATGCATTTTAATAGTTTTATCTCCTTTACAGTGATATAGTAATGTTTCACAAAAACAGCAGCTCCAATTAATCTTCATAGTATTTGAGCCATAGAGAGTGTTATTTCAGTACTGTCAGTCTTGTAGTTCAAGAGTAATTGAATGATAAAGTATCCCCCTCCCACCCTGTTTACCTAGTGTAACACTGCTCACCTCAGATATGGACTCTGGTTGCTTGACCAGACAGATCACAGCAAAGGACAATCTTCTTACTGTAAGAACAATGAATGAGAGCCAAAGGAATTTTTCCCTTTTCAGTATGTCTTTGTTCAGCCATATTTCCCTCTAATTCATTTAGTTCACCCAAACAAATTGCATACCAAATTGCATAAGTAGGACTTTCTTTTGACACCAGATTTAGATATATAACCAACCATTTCATTTGAAAATAACAAAAGAAAATGAAACAATATGGAAAAACCCAACTTTTATAGGTTTTCCTGTAATAATTTGTGCTCAATTGGTTCATTTTAATAGGGACTGGATAAAACATATAAGCGGTCTTTCATACCTCCCAAATATCCCTTTTTAATGGGGTGTACTGTCTCTCTAAGTTGAAAATCCCTCTGTCCCTCTTTCCCACCCTGGTATCCCTGTGTTTATGAGATCAGACATTGCTCCACATCAATAAAACTCAAATTAAAGTTTGTTTAAATTTCACTAAATATTTTGGCCTTGATTTAAATAATTTATTTAGTAACACAAAGTGATTGCAGTAGGTCATCAAGTGACCAAACCTGCACTAACCCTAAATTTGACCCAGCACCTAAAATGTCATGAAAAATGCCCCATTTTGGCCATTTCCTCTGTGAGGATGTATGTTCTCTGCTTCTCTCTTCCTTATGAACACAGTGAGGAAGAAGGAGAAAGACTGAGTGCAAATAGTTTGCATTGCCTTTGTCATGTGGCTCCAGCGACACGTGATCACAGTAGCAAGTGTGATAACATGTGCGGAGCCACTGAGGAAAGGCTGAAACCGACTGCTCTGGTCCTGGAGCAGTCAATTACAGCCTCCCTGAAGTGATCATGTGATCATGAAAGACTTATGCATTTTTTGTGCAAAAACAAGAAAAACAAGAAGGGGTGCCAGTAGCATTATACCCAACCAATATAGATATAATAGTAAAACTTATGATGAATAAACTCACATTCATAAACTGCTGACAATCAGGTATACACTTGTTATAAACTAAAGCAGATTACAGAGTACTATACCCGTCTCTGCTTGGGTGTGCATCGGATGTATTCCACTGTTCTTTATCTTCTTATTCCTCCTTTGAGATATAATCCATTTGAATATAATAAACATAGATATAAACATAATATAAAATAATAAATAATAATAAAAATAAAATATAAAAAATACAGTAGAGAAGCCGTTCCAGATTATACAAAAATGCAATTATAAAAGGCACTTAAAAGTACTCGTTTCGCAGTATTAATACTGCTATATCAACAACAAGTTGCCACATCCAAATTAAACAAACAGAACGGCTCCAAACATTCCACATTTAAACTTTCTCCCATCATCTCATTGGTTAAAACGAAAGTTCAGTTAAGGTTGCTTACCATGTCTACTCCCCCATTAACCCTATTCCCCACTCTACTTTCTAAATTAACTTCAGATTTCTATATAATAATAAAAATTCCGTATACAACAATCTCCTACATATCAGCAAACCAGCAGTTAGCATATTCACCTCATTAGAGGTTCAATGGACTACCTATCGTCGCGCAAATAAGTAAAAAAAATACAGTACCCACAATTCCATATTATTAAAGCCATATTGACCATAAAATAAATACAGGATAGCAAATAGCTACCGTGCCTCATCCAGGAGTATAGGTTAGGGTTGCACCCTCATTTTCAGATAACTCTTTCTCTGATCAATGGTATAGAGCTTTAGATGCATGTTCATTTAATTTAATGTATCTTTTGATCCAATTTAGGGAGAAGAAAATAAAAAAACAATTGCTAACTAAATGTAATGAGTAGAAAACGTATAAAAATGACCCTAATTTCTGTTAATCGGAGGAAGGAACAAAAAGAAATGTTGAGTCTTTTCAGAGAGAAATTGTTGAAAATAATAATAAGAAGAAGA
The DNA here is from genome assembly GCA_037306005.1 of Rhinophrynus dorsalis. NCBI lineage: Eukaryota > Metazoa > Chordata > Amphibia > Anura > Rhinophrynidae > Rhinophrynus > Rhinophrynus dorsalis. Next base: position 657,497,462 of record CM074718.1, on the reverse strand, counting down.
TGCAGGGATTATAAGAGTATTCAGATTCGGGTATGGAAAAAAATGCGTCCACAGGTCCCTAAACATCAGGGATATGTCAAGAGGGATACTGGTGGTCTCAAAAAAACAGGTCAGATGAGGAGGAATTCGTCACAACAAGTAAATAAGAAATTGGAATCTGTGAATTCTCATGGAGACCAAAAGGTATCCAGTCCACAATCTGTTCCTGTTGTTCAGGGGCCGAGAGTTGTACTGGATGACCCAGATGAGGGACCCTCAAATAAGGAGAATGTTCCCCTGAAAACTGGTTCTGCCCATATGGGAACTATTCCCAAGTCTTTTATGGGATCAGGTCTATACAAACAGCCAGAACGTCTGGAGATGCCTTGGTGGAGAGACCAAAACAGGTTTTTACCATTGAGAGAGGATGGAGGAGGGAAAAGAGGAAATATAGAGGCAAGAGAGGACGAGGACATAGTAAACGTAAACAAAAACACAAGAGTAGAATAACAGGTAATACAGATACTCATGGGATATACAGTATCAACTCTCTAGAGATGAAGAATCAATATTAAAGAAGGGGCTGTCCTTTTGTCCCTCCAATGAGCCATATATTTTTCAACTTTTTATTGATCTGAATGAATATGTCAGAAAGCTACCATTAAAGGGATAGTAATACTTCGTTTTATCCTTATTTTATTTTGTAGGCATTAAAAATCATGAAGAACGATATAAGTCTTATCTCTCAAACCTTTATGGTTTAAGAGATATTCACAAGCAAAGTTTCCCCCCCCGTTCAGCCAAAGCAGAAGGGAGGTGCCCAGGTAGACTGCAGAGAGGGACAATCTTCAATTAAGATAAGGGAAAAAGCTGAAAAACTTGTTAAGGGGGGCAGGGATTTCATTGTTCTCATAGGAAGAAGACTGTCCCCTTCTGTTATCTGTCTGGTCTATGCACTGCATTCCACATCTGAGAAAAGATGGCTTACACTAGGTAAAAGGGGCGGGAGGGGAAACTTTGCTTGTGAATATCTCTTAAACCATAAAGGTTTGAGAGATAAGACTTATATCATTCTTGATGTTTTTTTAATGCCTACAAAATAAAATTAAGTTAAAACCAAGTATTACTATCCCTTTAAAGAGGTATTTTGCAAATAAAAAATTAAAAACTCATGAAGGGTTTAATCCTATTTTAATTGAAAGTCCTAACAGTGATATATTAGGTAAAGATATTCTACCAGTTTATGATACCCATACTAATTGTATTTTGAATGGACCAATACCATCGGGCCTGAGACCTACATCCACTTTTAACCCTATATATTCCAAGGGGAATTATGTAGATTTATTTAGTTCTTTGGTTATGGATGACCTTAGGAAGATCCCAAATATGTATGGAGGATTTGATAATCTAACATCAGGAGTAAGGAAAGCTCTAAAGGATTTGAAAGCCAATCATTCCATCATTATAAAGTCAGCAAACCAGGGGGCTCAGTGGTAATCCAGGACTACATGGACTATATGGAGGAAGCAAATCGCATTTTGTCAGATGAAGAATTTTATGTTAAGTTGTGCAATGATCCAACAATAACGTATTAAAAAAGAGTTGATTGCATTAGTTGAGGGAGCCTATGCCAGAGGAATTGTGGATCACCAAGAAAAGGAATATATTATTGCATTTAGACCACGTATGGCAATTTATTACCATTTGCCTAACGTCCATAAATCTTTAGTTAAACCTCCAGGAAGACCCATCTTATCTGGCATAGACTCCCTCACATGCAATCTGTCCTCATATATTGATATAGACCTCCAAAAGCTAGTGTTAGGACTGGATTCCCATCTTAGAGACTCTTCTCATTTATTGGAATTAATCAAACACATTGTTTGGTCTACAGATTATACAATGATGTGTATGGACGTTACGTCCTTATATTCCAATATCCCCCATGAGGGGGGAATTCAAGCGGCCAGACATTTTCTAGAAGGGGATCTTCTTATGCCATCCGATCAAAGAGATTTTATTTTAGATGCTATTATGTTCACATTATCACGTAACTTCTTTGAATTTAACCAAAACATTTATAAACAGCTTAAAGGGAATGCGATGGGTACCAGGTTCGTGCCCAGCTATGCGAATTTGTTCATAGGCCTTCTTGAACAGCAAAGGGTCTATGAGTCAGCGTATATGTGCGTATATGTGCGTGGTATTTTATTGTCGGTTTATAGATGATATTTTGATGATATGGAGGGGGAATACTTCATTGATTGACCAGTTTATTAGCCATGTCAGTGAGTAAGATATCAATAGAATTTGTAGACCTAGAGTTGATAGGAAATCTGGGACAAAAGAAGGTGGATGTCAACAGTTACCTTCCCTACAACAGTTGCCACCACAAAAAGTGGTTAAAAAATGTCCCTTATGGACAATTTGTGAGAATTAAATGCAACTGTAGTAGGGAAGAAGACTTTGTTCAACAGTCTAAGATTTTGGCTAATCGCTTTTGTGAAAAACGTTATCCAAAGGAGTTGATTGTGGATTCCCAAAATAAGGCTAGTTTAATAGTAGGGAAAGGCAAAAAAATTACGGTGGTAAGAAGAAAGAGGGAAGGAAGAGGATTTCTCTGTCATCAAATATAGGTTAATGGTAACTTTGGGTAGGCGATCCACCACTTTAAGTAGGCAGGAATAATTCTAGAAGTGAATGCAGGGGTGGAGCCTACCTTCACCCCTTGGCTGCAGTTAGCTCCAGTAAGATTTGTTCCTTGGATGAATATACAGGCAAGAGAACAGTTCTGCTATAGTTTTAGCTATTTTTTTTATTTTTCTGTTAAATGTGGAATACCACCATTAGGCGGATTACCATCACTGACAATGCCCTTAGATGTGGCTAGCTCAGTATCCAGGTGTTTTGGTGGACCTTAAGCCCTGGGGGGAAAATCTTGGGTACAATTTTTTTCCTCAGGAGTTGCCCACTGAGGCTTCTTCTTGATACATGGTAATCTGAAGACAGAAAATCTGCAGGAAAGGTGAGCAACCCTTTGAGTGCTGAGGTCCACATGTCCCACGTTGCCCCTCCACATTGGGTTTATCTGTATGTCTATTGGGTGTTTTGGAGCAAGTTGCTGTGGTAACTTAACCCTTTGGTTGCTGGTTTAGCATCTTTTGCGGGGGCGGTTGTTGGCACTTTCCCTACTGTGTTCAGTGTTTATTGGGTCTAGTGACATGTTTTAGTAATGTTTGGTACAAAATTACTTCTTAGTTACAAATTTGCTAAATTTGTGTTCCACACTTTTAAGGCGCGCTTTTACAGCATAGACGCCATTGCGCCATTCACTTCTATGGGACTTTACAGATTGGGACATATCTCTTCAACTGCTCATCGTAGCGACTTCAGAGATGACTCATTTTGATTGTCTGCCCTTGCTCTATTATCCTGTCAATGTTTGATGTGTGTTGGGGGGCTCAGGGGGCTTCGGGCAATGTTAGGGTACTTTTTCTGGGAAAACTACATTGCCCATCAGTGCTTGCATCGTGTGCTCGTACCTGATTGGCTCCCGTCCAAGCAGGCATTTTGTGCTTTCCCTGAATAAGTATCCTACACAGGGCTTGGACTCTTCGCCTGCTAGATAAGTGTATTTTAGAGATTTCTGGGGTGAACTTTTAATTATACACACTGTATTTGGGTGATACCTTATACTTTGAACGTTTTGATACTGTGAGAATGTCTAATCCATTGGAGCTTGGGGCCAGGCCTAAGACTAAGGATGCTAGGATATGTGTGTCCCCCATTGCGGATTGCTCCTCATGTCAATCAGGGCTACCTAGAGAATTCTCAGGTCATTTATGCCCAGCATGTTCTACTGTCCCTGAGTCTCCCCCAGGGACCTCCAGCCATGCTTTAGAGCCAATTTGGGTGCAAGAGTTTAAGGCCGGTCTACATTACAACTCTTTCCATCCCAGTTACAGGGGGTCTTCCACTCCTGGCAGACCCCTACTTCTGTCAGATCTTCCCTACCGAAACCGCAGGGAGTACCTGACGTATCAGTTTCCTCTGAAGAGGAACTGTTGGTGGATTCTGACGATTCGGAATGTTTTTCAGTGGTCCCTCCTCAGTTCTCTGGGGACCCCTTTGAGGCTTATCCTGATCCCTCAGTTGAGGGCCTGATCAGGGCCATTTTAAACACCCTAAACATTCCCTTGGTTCAAGAGATTTATTTGGACCCCTCTGATATGTTTCAGGAGCCTAAGAGGCCCCATACTTGTTTTCCACTTAACCCCACTGTTGACCGGTTAGCATCTGATGAGTGGAAGTCTCCGGACAGAAAACCTTCTGTCTCCAAGAAATTTGCCAAGCTTTACCCCTTTTTTGATGCGGCGCTAGCTCAGTGGGTTCATCCCCCCAAGGTGGATGCCCCTGTTTCTAGGCATTCTAAGTCCACTGCTTTGCCAGTTGCTGATGCTTCCTCTCTTAAAGACTGGACTGACAAGAAACTTGAGGCTTCCCTCAAGACCATTTTTGCCACCGCTGGTACTTCCCTGCGCCCAGCATTTGCTGCGGCCTGGGTGAATAGGGCCATTGCAGTTTAGACTGAACAGTTCACAGTCAGGGAGCTCCTACTCCTGATATGTTGCGGCTACTTGCCAACATTTCTGAAGCCCAACACTATGTATCTGCTGCCTTGTTTGATGCCATCCATTTGGTGGCAAGGGTTTTCACCATGTCTGTGGTTGCTAGGCGAGCTCTTTGGCTCAAGATCTGGTCTGCAGATACTGCTTCTAAGAAAGCATTGTTCTCCTTGCCCTTTCAGGGCACTTCTCTGTTTGGGGCAGAACTTAAGGATCTGATTAGTGAGGCCACTGGGGGCAAGAGTACCCTCTTGCCTATGGTTTCCAGTAAGAAGATGCCTATCAAGCGGAATCAGCTTTTTCATTCTTTCCAGACTGAGACACGCCAGGCGGTTCCCTCAGCACCGCGTTCCTCCTACAAGCCCAAACAATGGAAGTCTAAGGCCTCCACCAAGCCCAAAGCTTCCAAACCTTCTTCAGCATGACTCGCCAAACCCAGGTCCCCATTCTGCTGTGGGTGGTCGTCTGCGCCACTACCACAGCGTATGGGAGGACTCACTGGTGGACCCATGGGTTTTGCAGGTGGTGGCGGAGGTGTACAGGATCCCTTTCACCTCTCTTCCTCCTTTCCGGTTTTCCCTTTTCACACTCCTCAGGGCATAGGGAAACGCCGTGTGTTCAACGGCGCCATCCAGGCCCTTCCGGATAAGGAGGTTCTGGAACTGGTTCCCGCTCAGGACAGGGGTTTGGGTTTTTACTCAAACCTGTTTGTAGTTTCCAAGAAGGACGGAGGCTGTCGTCCAATTTTGGACCTGAAGGATCTCAATTACTTTGTGGTCAAGACTCATTATCACCAGGAGTCCCTAAGGACTGTGATTGCTGCCCTGGGGAATTCCTTGCTTCTCTGGACCTTCAGGAAGCATATCTGCACATCACCATTCATCCAGAGAGCCAGCAGTACCTCTGAATTGCATGCGACCAAGGGTATTTTCAGTTTTCTGCTCTCCCCTTTGATCTGACTACAGCTCCTCAAGTCTTCAATCGTGTCCTTGGAGCCTTAGTGTCCGTCCTCCATCGGAATGGCATCAGAGTCACACCATATATGGATGACCTGCTTCTGAAAGCCCCTTCTCTGGAACTCCTTCATCAGCAGGCTCAGGACTGCATTTATGGACTCACCCATCACTGGTGGATCCTCAGCATGGAAAAGTCTTCCTGGGCCTTCTCTTCGACACTCAGTAGAGCATGGTGTTTCTCACAGATGAGGTGGCTCACTAGAGCACCCACAGGGTTTCCGCTGTTCTGGCTCAGGATCTAGTTCCAGCCAAGAAGTTGTCCTTTCTAATGGGGAAGTTAGTTTCCACCATAGAAGCAGTCCCGTTTGCCATGGCTCACACCAGGGACTCCAGAGGTTTGTGATCCAGGTGTGCAGGGGTCAGTCGGACCTCCTGAAGATGTCAGTGTCCCTCCTTTTCATGTGGAGCTGAGTCTGTCATGGTGGCTCAACCTTTCCAATATGCTGAAGGGCAAGCCCTTCTTGGTGTCCTTCTGGACCACTGTGGCGACGGATGCCAGCCTATCCAGCTGGGGAGCGGTTTTGGGTCACCTGAATGCTCAGGAACGGTGGTCTCCGGAGTGATCTCTCCTTCTGGCTATATTTCGTGCCCTTCACCACTGGAAGCACCAACTGGAGGACTGCTCGGTCCGGGTCCAGTCTGACAACGCCATGGCAGTGGCTTACATCAACAAGCAAGGTGGAACAAGAAGTCTTGCAGCTTGGTTAGAGGTCATGGCTATTTTGTCCTGGGCAGAAGAACATGTTCCTGCCATATCCACAGTTCACATTCCTGTCGTAGACAACGTCCTGGCAGACTTCCTCAGATGACACACAATGGACAGCGGAGAGTGGGAACAGCATCCAGAGGTGTTAAACCTCATTGTTCAGAGGTGGGGTCTTCCATGCATCGACCTGATGGCGACAAGACACAACCAGAAGATTCCGATGTTCTGCTCTCACTGGAGGGATCCTCTAGCTCTAGCAGTGGATGCCATGTCCATTCCTTGGTTATTGTTTATGGCCTACATCTTTCCTCCCATCCCCATGTCCAGTCATTCTGATTGCTCCATACTGGCCTCGGCAGGCTTGGTTTCCAGAGCATCTGGATCTATCAGTGGCGGAGTCATTCTGGCTCCCTTGCCGTACGGATATTCTTCTACAGAGTTACCTGTGGAAGGAGGATGTCCATCGTCTAGCTTTGACGTCTTGTAAATTGAGTCCTCAATACTGAGGAAGAAGGGTTTTTCTTCTGGTGCATGCAAACCTTTTTCCTCTAAGGCCTACCATCGAGTCTGGTCGACTTTTCTCTCTTGGTGTGCTGATAGGGACATATCTCAGGATTTCGATCTTCCTACGGTCCTGGCCTTTTTGCAGGAAGGTATGGATAAGGGCCTCAGTTTGAGTTCGCTTAAGGTTCAGACATCAACACTCTCTGTTTTCTTTCAGAGGCGCATTGCTATTCTTCCTGATGTCAAGGTTTTCTTCCAGGGCTTTGCTCATACTCGTCCTCTTTTTCAGACTCCCGCTCCTCAGTGGGATCTTAACTTGGTTTTGGGAGTCCTTCAGCACCCTCCCTTTGAGTCCTTGGCTACTATTCCTCTACGCCTGCTGACGTGGAAAATGGCCTTTCTCCTGGCGATTGTGTCCATTTGCCGTGTCGCGGAGTTGCATGCTCTGTCTTTCAGACCACCCTTTTTGGTGTTTCACAAAGACAAGGTGGTGCTTCGCACTTCTCAGGAGTTTCTTCCAAAGGTGGTTTCTGAGTTCCACATTAATAAGGATATTGTGGTGCCTTCCTTCTGCCCTGACCCTACCTCTGACAAAGAGAGGGATGTCCACTTGTTAGATGTGGTGTGTTGTTTCATGTTTTATATACATCGCACTGAGTCCATTCGACAGTCTGATTCTCTGGTCATCATTTCTGAGGGTCCCAGGGCAGGGAGCCCTGCATCCAAAGTGACCATTGGGTCTTGGATTAAGTCCACTATTCGTAAGGCTTACAAACTAAGGAAGAAGCCTTTTCCCTTTTGGGTCATGGCTCATTCTACTAGATCTGTTGGGGCTTCTTGGGCTTACAAGGATCAGGCCTCAGCTGATTAGTTATGCAGGGCTGCCACTTGGTCGTCTGTGCACACCTTTTTGAAGCTGTACCATGTTGATTTGCTGGCAGCGGCTGATGTTAGCTTTGGGAGAAAGATCCTAGAAGCAGTCTTGCCTGTCTAGGATCTCCTTCAGTGCTCCCTCACTTTTGAGCCCTGTTGGCTCTAGTTCAGTGTGCTGTGTAACAGTTCCTGGGGTGTTGTCACGCCTATTCAGTGTCCGTTGACACGTCATTGTTATTGTTGGAGTATCTCTGATCTGATGGTTCATATACGGTCTGGTAACTTTGGGGGCCCTGCGCCTGGTCCTTGCCTTACTTCCGGCCTCTGGGAAACTCAGTGGTTGGACATTCCAAAGTTACCAGTAACCTATATTGGACGACAGAGAAAAGAGGATTTTAGTCTTACCTGTTAAATCTTTTTCGCTTAGTCCATATAGGTTACTGGTCTCTCGCCTTGTCAAGGGACCATGCTTGGCTCTCCTGTGGCTGAACGTGGGGGTCCTTTCGGGTTCATGCTCACAGGTGTCTTCTTTCCCTTCTACTATCTAGTCAATAGTGTCTCAAATCTTACTGGAGCTGACTGGCTAGCTGCAGCCAAGGAGGAAAGGTAGGCTTCCCCCCTGCATTCACATCTAGAATTGTTCCTGCCTACTGAAAGGGGCGGATCACCTACCCGAAAGTTACCAGTAACCTATATGGAATAAGAGAAAAGGATTTAACAGGTAAAACTAAAATCCTCTTTTTCCCTTGTTTATAACTAAGTATAATAATAAAACTGAACATCTAAATAGGATTATGCATAAACATTGGGGAATTCTAATGAAGGACCCACTATTAGTAGATACCATCAACAAAAGACCTAAAATATTTTATAGACGAGCACCTCCAATAAGGAATATGGTAGCACCTTCTAAAATTTCACATCATAATAAATCTAAAACATTGGTGCAACAAACTGTTTGCAGAAGGGAGTATTGTAGTGTATAGATGCGGTGCCAGAAGCTGTCTCACCTGACAGTCTATTAACCATGGGAAAAAGGTTTTCAGATCCTCAGTTATGTGTGAGGAATTCTCCATAAAAAGTCATATGGACTGCACAGTTCGTTTTGTTGTCTATTTGCTGTCCTGTGGTTGCGGCCTGCAATATGTGGACCGCACCACACAAAATTTAAGGACATGTATTGGACTGCATAGAAGGAACATTTCCAATGGGTTTATCCCCAATGATGTATCCAGACATTTTTTGGAGCAGCATGGTGGAAGCCCTGAGGGAATGAATGTTACTCCTCTCGAGCATATAGGTCCATCTGTTAGATATGATAGACATAGCCAATTGGTGATGAGGGAATCATACTGGATATATAGACAAGATACCTTGTATCCCAAAGGACTGAATGAAACTGTGGACACATTCTGGTAATGGTTTTCTTATATGGATGTGCTATCTGTCAGTTTTAGTAGTATTGGCATATTGACATATGGATGGTCACATGTATATGTTTGGCTTTTACCCTGCATCACCTTTGTTTTTCCTTGAAGTAAGCCTACGTCGCAGGAGTAGTTAGCTACAGGGCTATTGTGTAGATACATGTGGTCTGTATGTGGCCCTGAAACTTGAGTGGTGGGCTCTTCGGGAGGACGTGGGGGGACCTAGGGTTAGTCAGATGTGTATGTGTGTTCAGCAACGCCCTCTTGAATTAATATTTTACTTTGAATTTGAGGTTTCAAATGGGTTACCATTCGAGGGTTAAAGGTGGTCTTGTAGATATGTGTTATGTCTATGTGTCAGCGTACATCCAATATGGTATATATTGTTTATTTATTATTATTCATATATATATACAGACTTATATCTATCTCCTATGCTTTACCCAGGATTATGATGATCCGCATGGACTTTATGTGCCGACCCGATGTTACAGTTTTATAGCTCCGGGTTTAGGCAGTATTTGAGTGGTCGGACTAGAGATTTATGCCAGTGTGGATATGCGTACCTGGGTGAGGTATGGGACGTATGTGGATATATACGTTTGTGCTTGGTCTGGGATTATGATTGCCCGTACAGGCTTTATTTGCTGGTTTGTGACTCGTGTATAATTCCGGATTTACGGGGAATTCGATTGATTGTGGTGGAACTGATGCCAGGGTTATACTTCCAGATGAGGCACGGTAGCTATTTGCTATCCTGTATTTATTTTATGGCCAATAAAGAGGTAAACAAAGCATTTGCATTGTAACCCTCTGCCATTCAAAGTACTGTAACGGTATAAGCACACCAAGGCTAATGCACAAAGAAGAACTGGAGTAAACCAACTTCTCAGTGGGGTACAAATAAAAATGCCCAAAATACCCCTTGTGGATTTTAACCCCTTGAATTCTAGACAGTCCTTCAATGCATCGTTCCGCAATTATTTGGAGACCTCTTCAGTATTTAAGGGTCTTAAAGTGGATCTTTCACCTTAATTCAAGTTTGCATATTTGAAAACTGCATTAAAAACTGCCTCTGTGTCATGTTAACCAAAAGTCCACCAGATGTCTAGTTCAGGAGATATTCTTGGCAAAGTGAAAGTGAACACTTCCTGGTACTGCACAGAGCTGCTTTCTCATATAAATAGTAATTAAAACCTTCATTATCATGTGACACATCACTGAAAGGCTTCATTAGCATATGAAACATCATTGATTGCTTAATTAGCATATGCAAACATTATTGATGCTGCACAGTGCCACAATTAGCATACAATAGCAAATGAAAGAAGTGTGAATATCTCCTGTACTGTACAACTGCTGGTGTTTTGGCTAACATGACATATAGGCAGTTTTTAATGTAGTTTTCAAATATGCAAACTTGAATTAAGGCGATAGTTCCAATTTAAAGCTCTATTTAAAGGGATAGTAATGTTTCATAATTAAAGCATCTCTGATTAATCATCATAGTATTTGGACTTTGGAGAGTGTTATTTCAGTTCTGTCAGAGTTGTAGTTCCAGAGTAATTCAATGACAAAGTATCCCCCTCCCGCCCCTTTTACTGATGTAACACTGCTCAGCCAGAGCAGAAGGGAAGTGCCCAGGTAGACTGCAGAGAGGGACAATCTTCAATTAAGATAAGGGAAAAACCTGAAAAGCTTGTCAAGGGGGACAGGGCTTTCATTGTTCTCATAGGAAGAAGATTGTCCCCTGCTGTTATCTGACTGGTCTATGGACTGGATTCCACATCTGAGAAGAGACGGCTTACACTAGGTAAAAGGGGCGGGAGGGGAAACTTTGCTTGTGACTATCTCTCAAACCATAAAGGTTTGAGAGATAAGACTTATATCATTCTTCATGTTTTTTAATGCCTACAAAATAAAATAAAGTTAAAACGAAGTATTACTATACCTTTAAATAAATGGGATAGTTATTCCTCCCCTGTGGTACAGCTGGTTTCTCCCAGAATTGAGTCAGTTCTTTGTATCCCATCAGTCTCACTGAGATAACTGCAGACATCGCCTTCACCATTACATACAATAGAGCTTCTTATCGATACATACTGGGGCATACATATAAGGCGAAAGTGGAAAAATCCTTGGGAAAATCAACTGCATCACAGGGTGCAAGTAAGGTCAATGGTAATTTGTATTTGTCCCTTAAGGTGCTGTTGGTATGCTCCAGAGATGCACCACTTGTGTATACATGTTTCATACAGTACAATAGTTTTTATCATCATCCTATATAATAATTCACTAGGATGTTTGTCAGAAGCCGTCATGTGCAGTACAGGCTGCCCAAACGTGCCCTGACTGATACGGAGTGGGGCGCTCCGTATCCAGACCTGAGTCCTCTCTGCGCACCTTCCTGGGCCAAGGTCCCAGGAAGGTGTGCAGAGAGGACTACGGTCCGAATTCGGGGCACCCCACTCCGTATCAGCCGCGATGCGTTCGGGGACTCTGTACCGAGCATGATCGCAGCACAGGCAGTGAGCAGAGAGGCTTCGGGCAGCAGCTGAGGCTGCTGGGTGGCACTGTGGCCTGTGTACATGGACTTTTAAATTAGTTCACTATATATTTTGTTTGATACTTAGGCCTTATTAGATATGACTGCATGACAACCTCATTTCTGTAGAGAAATGTGTTGGACACCTCGCTAGCATCCAGGGCTGGATTTACACCCCAGGTTTCCCTAAGCAAGGCACTCTAGACACCATTAGGACCACCCATGGCCACACCCCCATTCCTCACATGACCCCTCCACCAGACCCATGTTCTGTTTCCTGGCAGAGAAAATACATACCTCCCAACATTTCAAACTGCCAAAGAGGGACACTTGTGTTTGAGGGGGTGTTACTGGGGGCGGGGCAATAACGAGAATTTTTAGGTTATTTCATTACCCATTGACACCTCCTTGTGTAACCTAATAAATTACTTATCATAAGACCAAAGTATTTTATTTACACAGACTAATTTATAAACACATATACTGACATAAACAAACATTAATGTGAGTTTCATAACTGTACAGCAATGTGATACATTTATATGAGACAGATAGTGAGATAGTGAGATAGACAGATAGTGAGATAGAGAGATTGTGAGATAGACAGATAAACAGATAGTGAGATAGACAGATTGTGAGATAGTGAGATAGATAGTGAGACAGAGAGATAGTGAGATAGATAGATAGTGAGATAGAAAGATAGTGAGATAGATAGTGAGATAGACAGATAGTGAGATAGACAGATAATGATATAGACATATAGTGTGACAGACAGAAAGACAGATGGAGACTGAGATAGACATAGTGAGACAGTGAGAAAGATAGAGAGATAGTGAGATAGGCAGATAGTGAGACAGATAGACAGATAGTGAGATAGTGAAATAGACAGATAGTGAGACAGTGAGACAGATACACAGACAGTGAGATAGCGAGATAGACAGATAGTGAGATTGAAAGATAGAGAGATAGTCAGATAGACAGATAGTGAGATAGACAGGCAGATAGTGAGATAGACAAAGAGATAGTGAGATAGATAGACAGATAGTGAGATAAACAGATAGAGAGACAGTGAGATATACAGATAGACAGATAGTGAGATTGACAGATAGTGAAATAGACAGATAGACATATAGTGATATAGACAGATAGTGAGATAGACAGATAGTGAGATAGACAGTTAGTGAGATAGACAGATAGTGAGATAGTCAGATAGTGAGATAGACAGATAGTGAGATAGAGAGATAGTGAGATAGACAGACAGTGAGATAGTGAGACAGAGACATAGTGAGATAGTGAGATAGACAGATAGTGAGATAGTCAGAGAGTGAGATAGACAGATAGTGAGATAGAGAGATAGTGAGATAGACAGACAGTGAGATAGTGAGACAGAGACATAGTGAGATAGTGAGATAGACAGATAGTGAGATAGAGATAGTGAGATAGAGAGGTTGTGAGATAGACAGATAGTGAGATAGATTGTGAGATAGTGAGATAGACAGATAATGAGATAGACAGATAGTCAGATAGATAGATAGTGAGATAGTGTGATATACAGATAGACAGACAGTTAGTGAGATAGACAGACAGTGTGATAGATAGACAGTGTGATAGATAGACAGTGAGATAGACAGACAGTGAGATAGACAGACAGTGAGATAGACAGATAGTGAGATAAACAGGTAGTAAGAGACTGAGATAGATGGATAGTCAGATAGTGAGATAGACAGATTGTGAGATAGTGAGATAGACAGATAGTGAGATAGATAGATAGATAGTGAGATAGAGAGATAGTGAGATAGAGAGATAGAGAGATTGTGAGATAGAGAGATAGTGAGATTGTGAGATAGAGAGATAGTAAGATAGAGAGATAAACATATAGAGAGATAGTGAGATAGACAGATAGTGAAACAGATAGACAGACAGTGAGATAAATAGACAGACAGTGAGACAGAGATATAGACAGATAGTGAGATAGACAGATAGTGAGATAGACAGACAGTGAGAGAGACAGATAGTGAGATAGACAGATAGACAGATAGTGAGATAGACAGACAGTAAGATAGACAGACAGTGAGAGAGACAGATAGTGAGATAGTGAGATAGACAGATAGTGAGATAGACAGACAGTAAGATAGACAGACAGTAAGATAGACAGACAGTGAGATAGACAGATAGTGAGATAGAAATATAGTGAGACAGAAAGATAGTGAGATAGACATATAGTGAGATAGTGAGACAGTGAGATAGACAGACAGTGAGATAGTGAGATAGACAGACAGTGTGATAGACAGATAGACAGACAGTGAGATAGACAGACAGTGAGATAGAGAGACACACAGATAGTGAGATAGACAGATAATGAGATAGACAGATAGTGAGATAGACAGATAGTGAGACAGATAAATAGTGAGATAGATAGACAGACAGTGAGATAGACAGATAGTGAGATAGACAGATAGTGAGATTGACAGATAGTGAGATTGACAAATAGTGAGATAGAAATATAGTGAGATAGAAAGATAGTGAGATAGACAGTGAGATAGACAGATAGTAAGATTGACAGATAGTGAGATAGAAATATAGTGAGATAGAAAGATAGTGAGATAGACAGATAGTGAGATAGACAGGTAGTGAGATTGACAGATAGTGAGATAGACAGATAGTGAGACAGTGAGACAGATAGATAGACAGTGAGATAGTGAGATAGGCAGATAGTGAGATTGACAGATAGTGAGATAGACTGATTGTGAGATAGACAGATAGTGAGATAGAAAGATAGTGAGTTAGATAGACAGATAGTGAGATAAACAGACAAATAGTTAGATAGACAGATAGATAGTGAGATAGACAGATAGTGAGACAGATAAATAGTGAGATAGATAGACAGACAGTGAGATAGAGAGATAGTGAGATAGACAGACAGTAAGATAGACATATAGTGAGATAGAAATATAGTGAGATAGAAAGATAGTGAGATAGACAGTGAGATAGACAGATAGTAAGATTGACAGATAGTGAGATAGAAATATAGTGAGATAGAAAGATAGTGAGATAGACAGATAGTGAGATAGACAGATAGATAGTGAGATAGAAAGATAGTGAGTTAGATAGACAGATAGTGAGATAGACAGATAGTGAGATAGACAGATAGTGAGATAGAGAGAAAGACAGTGAGATAGTGAGATTGACAGATAGTGAGATTGACAGATAGTGAGATAGACAGATAGTGAAACAGTGAGACAGATAGATAGACAGTGAGATAGTAAGATAGGCAGATAATGAGATTGACAGATAGTGAGATAGACTGATTGTGAGATAGACAGATAGTGAGATAGAAAGATAGTGAGTTAGATAGACAGATAGTGAGATAAACAGACAGATAGACAGATAGATAGTGAGATAGACAGATATTGAGACAGATAGACAGACAGTGAGATAGTGAGATTGACAGATAGTGAGAGAGACAGATAGTGAGATAAACAGATAGTGAGATAGACAGATAGTGAGACAGACAGATAGACAGACAGTGAGATAGACAGACAGTGAGATAGAAAGATAGACAGATAGTGAGATAGACAGATAGGCAGATAGTGAGATAGACAGATAGTGAGATAGACAGATAGACAGACTCTGAGATAGACATAGTCTGAGACAGACAGACATTGAGATAGACATAATGAGACAGTGAGATAAACGGATAGTGAGATAGTGAGAAAGTGAGATAGTGAGATAGAGACATAGTGAGATAGTGAGATAGATAGTGAGAAAGATAGATAGTGACATAGAAAGATAGTAATAGAAACAGATAGTGAGATAGGCAGATATACAGAAAATGAGATAGACATATAGTGTGACAGACAGAAAGACAGATAGAGACTGAGATAGATAGTGAGACAGTGAGACAGATAGACAGATAGTGAGATAGGGAGATAGTGAGACAGATCGACAGACAGTGAGATAGTGAAATAGACAGATAGTGAGATTGAAAGATAGAGAGATAGTGAGACAGTGAGATAGTGAGATAGACAGATAGTGAGATTGAAAGATAGAGATAAAGTCAGATAGACAGATAGTGAGATAGACAGTTAGTGAGATAGAAAGATAGTGAGATAGACAGTTAGTGAGATAGAGAGATAGTGAGATAGACAGATAGTGAGATAGTGAGACAAAGACATAGTGAGATAGTGAGATAGACAGATAGTGAGATAGAGAGATTGTGAGATAGACAGATAAACAGATAGTGAGATAGATTGTCAGATAGTGAGATAGACAGATATTCAGATAAAGAGATAGTGAGATAGTGTGATATACAGATAGAGAGACAGTTAGTGAGATAGACAGATAAAGAGATACAGAGATAGTGAGATAGACAGATAGTGAGATAGACAGATTGTGAGATAGTGAGACAGACAGATAGTGAGATAGACAGACAGTGAGATAGACGGATAGTGAGACAGTGAGATAGATAGATAGATAGTGAGATAGAGAGATAGTGAGATAGACAGACAGTAAGATAGACATATAGTGAGATAGACAAATAGTGTGATAGACAGACAGTGTAACAGATAGACAGTGAGATAGACAGACAGTGAGATAATGAGATAAACAGATAGTGAGATAGACAGATAGTGAGACAGATAAATAGTGAGATAGATAGACAGACAGTGAGATAGACAGACAGTGAGATTGACAGATAGTGAGATTGACAAATAGTGAGATAGAAATATAGTGAGATAGAAAGATAGTGAGATAGAAAGATAGTGAGATAGACAGTGAGATAGACAGATAGTAAGATTGACAGATAGTGAGATAGAAATATAGTGAGATAGAAAGATAGTGAGATAGACAGATAGTGAGATAGACAGATAGATAGTGAGATAGAAAGATAGTGAGACAGATAGTGAGATAGACAGATAGTGAGATAGAGAGAAAGACAGTGAGATAGTGAGATTGACAGATAGTGAGATTGACAGATAGTGAGATAGACAGATAGTGAAACAGTGAGACAGATAGATAGACAGTGAGATAGTGAGATAGGCAGATAATGAGATTGACAGATAGTGAGATAGACTGATTGTGAGATAGACAGATAGTGAGATAGAAAGATAGTGAGTTAGATAGACAGATAGTGAGATAAACAGACAAATAGTTAGATAGACAGATAGATAGTGAGATAGACAGATATTGAGACAGATAGACAGACAGTGAGATAGTGAGATTGACAGATAGTGAGAGAGACAGATAGTGAGAGAGACAGATAGTGAGATAAACAGATAGTGAGATAGACAGATAGTGAGACAGACAGATAGACAGACAGTGAGATAGACAGACAGTGAGATAGAAAGATAGACAGATAGTGAGATAGACAGATAGGCAGATAGTGAGATAGACAGATAGTGAGATAGACAGATAGACAGACTGTGAGATAGACATAGTCTGAGACAGACAGACATTGAGATAGATATAATGAGACAGTGAGATAAACGGATAGTGAGATAGTGAGAAAGTGAGATAGTGAGAAAGAGACGTAGTGAGATAGATAGTAATATAGACAGATAGTGAGATAGGCAGATATAAAGATAATGAGATAGACATATAGTGTGACAGACAGAAAGACAGATAGAGACTGAGATAGATAGTGAGACAGTGAGACAGATAGACAGATAGTGAGATAGGGAGATAGTGAGACAGATCGACAGACAGTGAGATAGTGAAATAGACAGATAGTGAGACAGATAGACAGACAGTGAGATAGTGAGATAGACAGATAGTGAGATTGAAAGATAGAGAGATAGTGAGACAGTGAGATAGACAGATAGTGAGATAGTGAGATAGAGAGATAGTGAGATAGACAGACAGTAAGATAGACATATAGTGAGATAGACAGATAGTGTGATAGACAGACAGTGTAACAGATAGACAGTGAGATAGACAGACAGTGAGATAGTGAGATAGACAGATAGTGAGATAGACAGGGAGTGAGGGATTGAGATAGATGGATAGTCAGACAGTGAGATAGACAGATTGTGACATAGTGAGATAGACAGATAGTGAGATAGACAGATAGTGAGATAGAGAGATAGTGAGATTGTGAGATAGAGAGATAGGGAGATAGAGAGATAAACATATAGAGAGATAGTGAGATAGACAGATAGTGAAACAGATAGACAGACAGTGAGATAAATAGACAGACAGTGAGACAGAGATATAGACAGATAGTGAGATAGACAGACAGTGAGATAGACAGATAGTGAGATAGTGAGATAGACAGATAGTGAGATAGACAGACAGTAAGATAGACAGACAGTGAGATAGACAGATAGTGAGATAGAAATATAGTGAGACAGAAAGATAGTGAGATAGACATATAGTGAGATAGTGAGACAGTGAGATAGACAGACAGTGAGATAGTGAGATAGACAGACAGTGTGATAGACAGCTAGACAGACAGTGAGATAGACAAACAGTGAGATAGAGAGACACACAGATAGTGAGACAGACAGATAATGAGATAGAAAGATAGTGAGATAGACAGATAGTGAGACAGATAAATAGTGAGATAGATAGACAGACAGTGAGATAGACAGATAGTGAGATAGACAGATAGTGAGATAGACAGATAGTGAGATTGACAGATAGTGAGATTGACAAATAGTGAGATAGAAATATAGTGAGATAGAAAGATAGTGAGATAGAAAGATAGTGAGATAGACAGTGAGATAGACAGATAGTAAGATTGACAGATAGTGAGATAGAAATATAGTGAGAGAGAAAGATAGTGAGATAGACAGATAGTGAGATAGACAGATAGTGAGATAGACAGATAGATAGTGAGATAGAAAGATAGTGAGATAGACAGATAGTGAGATTGACAGATAGTGATATTGACTAATAGTGAGATAGAAATATAGTGAGATAGAAAGATAGTGAGATAGACAGTGAGATAGACAGATAGTAAGATTGACAGATAGTGAGATAGAAATATAGTGAGATAGAAAGATAGTGAGATAGACAGATAGTGAGATAGACAGATAGTGAGATAGACAGATAGATAGTGAGATAGAAAGATAGTGAGATAGACAGATAGTGAGATAGACAGATAGTGAGATAGAGAGAAAGACAGTGAGATAGTGAGATTGATAGATAGTGAGATTGACAGATAGTGAGATAGACAGATAGTGAAACAGTGAGACAGATAGATAGACAGTGAGACAGTGAGATAGGCAGATAATGAGATTGACAGATAGTGAGATAGACTGATTGTGAGATAGACAGATAGTGAGATAGAAAGATAGTGAGTTAGATAGACAGATAGTGAGATAAACAGACAAATAGATAGACAGATAGATAGTGAGATAGACAGATATTGAGACAGATAGACAGACAGTGAGATAGTGAGATTGACAGATAGTGAGAGAGACAGATAGTGAGAGAGACAGATAGTGAGATAAACAGATAGTGAGATAGACAGATAGTGAGACAGACAGATAGACAGACAGTGAGATAGATAGACAGTGAGATAGAAAGATAGACAGATAGTGAGATAGACAGATAGTGAGATAGACAGATAGACAGACTGTGAGATAGACACAGTCTGAGACAGACAGACATTGAGATAGACATAATGAGACAGTGAGATAAACAGATAGTGAGATAGTGAGAAAGTGAGATAGTGAGATAGAGACATAGTGAGATAGTGAGATAGATAGTGAGATAGATAGATAGTGACATAGAAAGATAGTGATATAGACAGATAGTGAGATAGGCAGATATACAGATAATGAGGTAGACATATAGTGTGACAGACAGAAAGACAGATAGAGACTGAGATAGATAGTGAGACAGATCGACAGATAGACAGATAGTGAGATAGGGAGATAGTGAGACAGATCGACAGACAGTGAGATAGTGAAATAGACAGATAGTGAGACAGATAGACAGACAGTGAGATAGTGAGATAGACAGATAGTGAGATTGAAAGATAGAGAGATAGTGAGACAGTGACATAGTGAGATAGACAGATAGTGAGATTGAAAGATAGAGAGATAGTCAGATAGACAGATAGTGAGATAGACAGTTAGTGAGATAGAGAGATAGTGAGATAGTCAGATAGTGAGATAGACAGTTAGTGAGATAGAGAGATAGTGAGATAGACAGATAGTGAGATAGTGAGACAAAGACATAGTGAGATAGTGAGATAGACAGATAGTAAGATAGAGAGATTGTGAGATAAACAGATAGTGAGATAGACAGGTAGTGAGATAGACAGATAGATAGTGAGATAGAAAGATAGTGAGATTGACAGATAGTGAGATTGACAGATAGTGAGACAGTGAGACAGATAGATAGACAGTGAGATAGTGAGATAGGCAGATAGTGAGATTGACAGATAGTGAGATAGACTGATTGTGAGATAGACAGATAGTGAGATAGAAAGATAGTGAGTTAGATAGACAGATAGTGAGATAAACAGACAAATAGTTAGATAGACAGATAGATAGTGAGATAGACAGATAGTGAGACAGATAAATAGTGAGATAGATAGACAGACAGTGAGATAGAGAGATAGTGAGATAGACAGACAGTAAGATAGACATATAGTGAGATAGATAGAAAGATAGTGAGATAGACAGTGAGATAGACAGATAGTAAGATTGACAGATAGTGAGATAGAAATATAGTGAGATAGAAAGATAGTGAGATAGACAGATAGATAGTGAGATAGAAAGATAGTGAGATAGACAGTGAGATAGACAGATAGTGAGATAGACAGATAGTGAGATAGAGAGAAAGACAGTGAGATAGTGAGATTGACAGATAGTGAGATTGACAGATAGTGAAACAGTGAGACAGATAGGTAGACAGTGAGATAGTAAGATAGGCAGATAATGAGATTGACAGATAGTGAGATAGACTGATTGTGAGATAGACAGATAGTGAGATAGAAAGATAGTGAGTTAGATAGACAGATAGTGAGATAAACAGACATATAGTTAGTTAGATAGACAGATAGATAGTGAGATAGACAGATATTGAACCAGATTGACAGACAGTGAGATAGTGAGATTGACAGATAGTGAGAGAGACAAATAGTGAGAGAGACAGATAGTGAGATAAACAGATAGTGAGATAGACAGATAGTGAGACAGACAGATAGACAGACAGTGAGATAGACAGACAGTGAGATAGAAAGATAGACAGATAGTGAGATAGACAGATAGGCAGATAGTGAGATAGACAGATAGTGAGATAGACAGATAGACAGACTGTGAGATAGACATAGTCTGAGACAGACAGACATTGAGATAGACATAATGAGACAGTGAGATAAACGGATAGTGAGATAGTGAGAAAGTGAGATAGTGAGATAGAGACATAGTGAGATGGTGAGACAGATAGTCAGATAGATAGATAGTGACATAGAAAGATAATGATATAGACAGATAGTGAGATAGGCAGATATACAGATAATGAGATAGACATATAGTGTGACAGACAGAAAGACAGATAGAGACTGAGATAGATAGTGAGACAGATCAACAGATAGACAGATAGTGAGATAGTGAGACAGATCGACAGACAGTGAGATAGTGAAATAGACAGATAGTGAGACAGATAGACAGACAGTGAGATAGTGAGATAGACAGATAGTGAGATTGAAAGATAGAGAGATAGTGAGACAGTGAGATAGTGAGATAGACAGATAGTGAGATAGACAGTTAGTGAGATAGAGAGATAGTGAGATAGTCAGATAGTGAGATAGACAGTTAGTGAGATAGAGAGATAGTGAGATAGACAGATAGTGAGATAGTGAGACAAAGACATAGTGAGATAGTGAGATAGACAGATAGTGAGATAGAGAGATTGTGAGATAGACATATAAACAGATAGTGAGATAGATTGTCAGATAGTGAGATAGACAGATATTCAGATAAAGAGATGTGAGATAGTGTGATATACAGATAGAGAGACAGTTAGTGAGATAGACAGATAAAGAGATACAGAGATAGTGAGATAGACAGATAGTGAGATAGACAGATTGTGAGATAGTGAGACAGACAGATAGTGAGATAGACAGACAGTGAGATAGACGGATAGTGAGACAGTGAGATAGATAGATAGATAGTGAGATAGAGAGATAGTGAGATAGACAGACAGTAAGATAGACATATAGTGACATAGACAGATAGTGTGATAGACAGACAGTGTAACAGATAGACAGTGAGATAGACAGACAGTGAGATAGTGAGATAGACAGATAGTGAGATAGACAGGGAGTGAGAGATTGAGATAGATGGATAGTCATTCAGTGAGATAGACAGATTGTGACATAGTGAGATAGACAGATAGTGAGATAGACAGATAGTGAGATAGATAGATAGTGAGATAGTGAGAAAGAGAGATTGTGAGATAGTGAGATAGTGAGATTGTGAGATAGAGAGATAGTGAGATAGAGAGATAAACATATAGAGAGATAGTGAGATAGACAGATAGTGAAACAGATAGACAGACAGTGAGATAAATAGACAGACAGTGAGATAGAGATATAGACAGATAGTGAGATAGACAGACAGTGAGATAGACAGATAGTGAGATAGACAGATAGTGAGATAGACAGACAGTAAGATAGACAGACAGTAAGATAGACAGACAGTGAGATAGACAGATAGTGAGATAGAAATATAGTGAGACAGAAAGATAGTGAGATAGACATATAGTGAGATAGTGAGACAGTGAGATAGACAGACAGTGAGATAGTGAGATAGACAGACAGTGTGATAGACAGCTAGACAGACAGTGAGATAGACAGACAGTGAGATAGAGAGACACACAGATAGTGAGACAGACAGATAATGAGATAGAAAGATAGTGAGATAGACAGATAGTGAGACAGATAAATAGTGAGATAGATAGACAGACAGTGAGATAGACAGATAGTGAGATAGACAGATAATGAGATTGACAGATAGTGAGATTGACAAATAGTGAGATAGAAATATAGTGAGATAGAAAGATAGTGAGATAGAAAGATAGTGAGATAGACAGTGAGATAGACAGATAGTAAGATTGACAGATAGTGAGATAGAAATATAGTGAGATAGAAAGATAGTGAGATAGACAGATAGTGAGATAGACAGATAGTGAGATAGACAGATAGATAGTGAGATAGAAAGATAGTGAGATAGACAGATAGTGAGATAGACAGATAGTGATATTGACAGATAGTGATATTGACTAATAGTGAGATAGAAATATAGTGAGATAGAAAGATAGTGAGATAGAAAGTGAGATAGACAGATAGTAAGATTGACAGTGAGATAGAAATATAGTGAGATAGAAAGATAGTGAGATAGACAGATAGTGAGATAGACAGATAGTGAGATAGACAGATAGATAGTGAGATAGAAAGATAGTGAGATAGACAGATAGTGAGATAGACAGATAGTGAGATAGAGAGAAAGACAGTGAGATAGTGAGATTGACAGATAGTGAGATTGACAAATAGTGAGATAGAAATATAGTGAGATAGAAAGATAGTGAGATAGACAGACAAATAGTTAATAGACAGATAGTTAGTGAGATAGACAGATATTGAGACAGATAGACAGACAGTGAGATAGTGAGATCGACAGATAGTGAGAGAGACAGATAGTGAGAGAGACAGATAGTGAGATAAACAGATAGTGAGATAGACAGATAGTGAGACAGACAGATAGACAGACAGTGAGATAGACAGACAGTGAGATAGAAAGATAGACAGATAGTGAGATAGACAGATAGTGAGATAGACAGATAGACAGACTGTGAGATAGACATAGTCTGAGACAGACAGACATTGAGATAGACATAATGAGACAGTGAGATAAACGGATAGTGAGATAGTGAGAAAGTGAGATAGTGAGATAGATAGTGAGATAGATAGATAGTGACATAGAAAGATAGTGATATAGACAGATAGTGAGATAGGCAGATATACAGATAATGAGATAGACATATAGTGTGACAGACAGAAAGACAGATAGAGACTGAGATAGATAGTGAGACAGATCGACAGATAGACAGATAGTGAGATTGGGAGATAGTGAGACAGATCGACAGACAGTGAGATAGTGAAATAGACAGATAGTGAGACAGATAGACAGACAGTGAGATAGTGAGATAGACAGATAGTGAGAATGAAAGATAGAGAGATAGTGAGACAGTGACATAGTGAGATAGACAGATAGTGAGATTGAAAGATAGAGAGATAGTCAGATAGACAGATAGTGAGATAGACAGTTAGTGAGATAGAGAGATAGTGAGATAGAGAGATAGTGAGATAGACAGATAGTGAGATAGACAGATAATGAGATTGACAGATAGTGAGATTGACAAATAGTGAGATAGAAATATAGTGAGATAGAAAGATAGTGAGATAGAAAGATAGTGAGATAGACAGTGAGATAGACAGATAGTAAGATTGACAGATAGTGAGATAGAAATATAGTGAGATAGACAGATAGTGAGATAGACAGATAGTGAGATAGACAGATAGATAGTGAGATAGAAAGATAGTGAGATAGACAGATAGTGAGATAGACAGATAGTGATATTGACAGATAGTGATATTGACTAATAGTGAGATAGAAATATAGTGAGATAGAAAGATAGTGAGATAGAAAGTGAGATAGACAGATAGTAAGATTGACAGACAGTGAGATAGAAATATAGTGAGATAGAAAGATAGTGAGATAGACAGATAGTGAGATAGACAGATAGTGAGATAGACAGATAGATAGTGAGATAGAAAGATAGTGAGATAGACAGATAGTGAGATAGACAGATAGTGAGATAGAGAGAAAGACAGTGAGATAGTGAGATTGACAGATAGTGAGATTGACAAATAGTGAGATAGAAATATAGTGAGATAGAAAGATAGTGAGATAGACAGACAAATAGTTAATAGACAGATAGTTAGTGAGATAGACAGATATTGAGACAGATAGACAGACAGTGAGATAGTGAGATCGACAGATAGTGAGAGAGACAGATAGTGAGAGAGACAGATAGTGAGATAAACAGATAGTGAGATAGACAGATAGTGAGACAGACAGATAGACAGACAGTGAGATAGACAGATAGTGAGATAGACAGATAGTGAGATAGACAGATAGACAGACTGTGAGATAGACATAGTCTGAGACAGACAGACATTGAGATAGACATAATGAGACAGTGAGATAAACGGATAGTGAGATAGTGAGAAAGTGAGATAGTGAGATAGATAGTGAGATAGATAGATAGTGACATAGAAAGATAGTGATATAGACAGATAGTGAGATAGGCAGATATACAGATAATGAGATAGACATATAGTGTGACAGACAGAAAGACAGATAGAGACTGAGATAGATAGTGAGACAGATCGACAGATAGACAGATAGTGAGATTGGGAGATAGTGAGACAGATCGACAGACAGTGAGATAGTGAAATAGACAGATAGTGAGACAGATAGACAGACAGTGACATAGTGAGATAGACAGATAGTGAGATTGAAAGATAGAGAGATAGTCAGATAGACAGATAGTGAGATAGACAGTTAGTGAGATAGAGAGATAGTGAGATAGAGAGATAGTGAGATAGACAGATAGTGAGATAGACAGACAGTGAGATAGTGAGACAGAGACATAGTGAGATAGTGAGATAGACAGATAGTGAGATAGAGAGATAGTGAGATAGAGAGGTTGTGAGATAGACAGATAGTGAGATAGATTGTGAGATAGTGAGATAGACAGATAATGAGATAGACAAATAGTCAGATAGATAGCTAGTGAGATAGTGTGATATACAGATAGACAGGACAGTTAGTGAGATAGACAGACAGTGTGGACAGACAGACAGTGAGATAGGACAGACAGTGAGATAGTGAGATAGACAGATAGGGAGATAGATAGATAGATAGATAGATAGATAGATAGATAGTGAGATAGATAGTGAGATAGAGAGATAGTGAGATAGAGAGATTGTGAGATAGTGAGATTGTGAGATAGAGAGATAGTGAGATAGAGAGATAGTGAGATAGAGAGATAAACATATAGAGAGATAGTGAGATAGACAGATAGTGAAACAGATAGACAGACAGTGAGATAAATAGACAGACAGTGAGACAGAGATATAGACAGATAGTGAGATAGACAGACAGTGAGATAGACAGATAGTGAGATAGACAGATAGTGAGATAGTGAGATAGACAGATAGTGAGATAGACAGACAGTAAGATAGACAGACAGTGAGATAGACAGATAGTGAGATAAAAATATAGTGAGACAGAAAGATAGTGAGATAGACATATAGTGAGATAGAGAGATAGTGAGATAGTGAGATAGACATATAGTGAGATAGAGAGATAGTGAGACAGTGAGATAGACAGACAGTGAGATAGTGAGATAGACAGACAGTGTGATAGACAGACAGTGAGATAGAGAGACACACAGATAGTGAGATAGACAGATAATGAGATAGACAGATAGTGAGATAGATAGTGAGACAGATAAATAGTGAGATAGATAGACAGACAGTGAGATAGACAGATAGTGAGATTGACAGATAGTGAGATTGACAAATAGTGAGATAGAAATATAGTGAGATAGAAATATAGTGAGATAGAAAGATAGTGAGATAGACAGTGAGATAGACAGATAGTGAGATAGACAGTGAGATAGACAGATAGTGAGATAGACAGATAGTGAAATTGACAAATAGTGAGATATAAATATAGTGAGATAGAAAGATAGTGAGATAGACAGTGAGATAGACAGATAGTAAGATTGACAGATAGTGAGATAGAAAGATAGTGAGATAGACAGATAGTGAGATAGACAGGTAGTGAGATAGACAGATAGATAGTGAGATAGAAAGATAGTGAGATAGACAGATAGTGAGATTGACAGATAGTGAGATAGACAGATAGTGAGACAGTGAGACAGATAGATAGACAGTGAGATAGTGAGATAGGCAGATAGTGAGATTGACAGATAGTGAGATAGACTGATTGTGAGATAGACAGATAGTGAGATAGAAAGATAGTGAGTTAGATAGACAGATAGTGAGATAAACAGACAAATAGTTAGATAGACAGATAGATAGTGAGATAGACAGATAGTGAGACAGATAAATAGTGAGATAGATAGACAGACAGTGAGATAGACAGACAGTGAGATAGACAGATAGTGAGATAGAAATATAGTGAGACAGAAAGATAGTGAGATAGACATATAGTGAGATAGTGAGACAGTGAGATAGACAGACAGTGAGATAGTGAGATAGACAGACAGTGTGATAGACAGCTAGACAGACAGTGAGATAGACAGACAGTGAGATAGAGAGACACACAGATAGTGAGACAGACAGATAATGAGATAGAAAGATAGTGAGATAGACAGATAGTGAGACAGATAAATAGTGAGATAGATAGACAGACAGTGAGATAGACAGATAGTGAGATAGACAGATAATGAGATTGACAGATAGTGAGATTGACAAATAGTGAGATAGAAATATAGTGAGATAGAAAGATAGTGAGATAGAAAGATAGTGAGATAGACAGTGAGATAGACAGATAGTAAGATTGACAGATAGTGAGATAGAAATATAGTGAGATAGAAAGATAGTGAGATAGACAGATAGTGAGATAGACAGATAGTGAGATAGACAGATAGATAGTGAGATAGAAAGATAGTGAGATAGACAGATAGAGAGATAGACAGATAGTGATATTGACAGATAGTGATATTGACTAATAGTGAGATAGAAATATAGTGAGATAGAAAGATAGTGAGATAGAAAGTGAGATAGACAGATAGTAAGATTGACAGTGAGATAGAAATATAGTGAGATAGAAAGATAGTGAGATAGACAGATAGTGAGATAGACAGATAGTGAGATAGACAGATAGATAGTGAGATAGAAAGATAGTGAGATAGACAGATAGTGAGATAGAGAGAAAGACAGTGAGATAGTGAGATTGACAGATAGTGAGATTGACAAATAGTGAGATAGAAATATAGTGAGATAGAAAGATAGTGAGATAGACAGACAAATAGTTAATAGACAGATAGTTAGTGAGATAGACAGATATTGAGACAGATAGACAGACAGTGAGATAGTGAGATCGACAGATAGTGAGAGAGACAGATAGTGAGAGAGACAGATAGTGAGATAAACAGATAGTGAGATAGACAGATAGTGAGACAGACAGATAGACAGACAGTGAGATAGACAGACAGTGAGATAGAAAGATAGACAGATAGTGAGATAGACAGATAGTGAGATAGACAGATAGACAGACTGTGAGATAGACATAGTCTGAGACAGACAGACATTGAGATAGACATAATGAGACAGTGAGATAAACGGATAGTGAGATAGTGAGAAAGTGAGATAGTGAGATAGATAGTGAGATAGATAGATAGTGACATAGAAAGATAGTGATATAGACAGATAGTGAGATAGGCAGATATACAGATAATGAGATAGACATATAGTGTGACAGACAGAAAGACAGATAGAGACTGAGATAGATAGTGAGACAGATCGACAGATAGACAGATAGTGAGATTGGGAGATAGTGAGACAGATCGACAGACAGTGAGATAGTGAAATAGACAGATAGTGAGACAGATAGACAGACAGTGAGATAGTGAGATAGACAGATAGTGAGAATGAAAGATAGAGAGATAGTGAGACAGTGACATAGTGAGATAGACAGATAGTGAGATTGAAAGATAGAGAGATAGTCAGATAGACAGATAGTGAGATAGACAGTTAGTGAGATAGAGAGATAGTGAGATAGAGAGATAGTGAGATAGACAGATAGTGAGATAGACAGACAGTGAGATAGTGAGACAGAGACATAGTGAGATAGTGAGATAGACAGATAGTGAGATAGAGAGATAGTGAGATAGAGAGGTTGTGAGATAGACAGATAGTGAGATAGATTGTGAGATAGTGAGATAGACAGATAATGAGATAGACAAATAGTCAGATAGATAGCTAGTGAGATAGTGTGATATACAGATAGACAGACAGTTAGTGAGATAGACAGACAGTGTGACAGACAGACAGTGAGATAGACAGACAGTGAGATAGTGAGATAGACAGATAGGGAGATAGATAGATAGATAGATAGATAGATAGATAGATAGTGAGATAGATAGTGAGATAGAGAGATAGTGAGATAGAGAGATTGTGAGATAGTGAGATTGTGAGATAGAGAGATAGTGAGATAGAGAGATAGTGAGATAGAGAGATAAACATATAGAGAGATAGTGAGATAGACAGATAGTGAAACAGATAGACAGACAGTGAGATAAATAGACAGACAGTGAGACAGAGATATAGACAGATAGTGAGATAGACAGACAGTGAGATAGACAGATAGTGAGATAGACAGATAGTGAGATAGTGAGATAGACAGATAGTGAGATAGACAGACAGTAAGATAGACAGACAGTGAGATAGACAGATAGTGAGATAAAAATATAGTGAGACAGAAAGATAGTGAGATAGACATATAGTGAGATAGAGAGATAGTGAGATAGTGAGATAGACATATAGTGAGATAGAGAGATAGTGAGACAGTGAGATAGACAGACAGTGAGATAGTGAGATAGACAGACAGTGTGATAGACAGACAGTGAGATAGAGAGACACACAGATAGTGAGATAGACAGATAATGAGATAGACAGATAGTGAGATAGATAGATAGTGAGACAGATAAATAGTGAGATAGATAGACAGACAGTGAGATAGACAGATAGTGAGATTGACAGATAGTGAGATTGACAAATAGTGAGATAGAAATATAGTGAGATAGAAATATAGTGAGATAGAAAGATAGTGAGATAGACAGTGAGATAGACAGATAGTGAGATAGACAGTGAGATAGACAGATAGTGAGATAGACAGATAGTGAGATTGACAAATAGTGAGATAGAAATATAGTGAGATAGAAAGATAGTGAGATAGACAGTGAGATAGACAGATAGTAAGATTGACAGATAGTGAGATAGAAAGATAGTGAGATAGACAGATAGTGAGATAGACAGGTAGTGAGATAGACAGATAGATAGTGAGATAGAAAGATAGTGAGATAGACAGATAGTGAGATTGACAGATAGTGAGATAGACAGATAGTGAGACAGTGAGACAGATAGATAGACAGTGAGATAGTGAGATAGGCAGATAGTGAGATTGACAGATAGTGAGATAGACTGATTGTGAGATAGACAGATAGTGAGATAGAAAGATAGTGAGTTAGATAGACAGATAGTGAGATAAACAGACAAATAGTTAGATAGACAGATAGATAGTGAGATAGACAGATAGTGAGACAGATAAATAGTGAGATAGATAGACAGACAGTGAGATAGAGAGATAGTGAGATAGACAGACAGTAAGATAGACATATAGTGAGATAGAAATATAGTGAGATAGAAATATAGTGAGATAGAAAGATAGTGAGATAGACAGTGAGATAGACAGATAGTGAGATAGACAGATAGTAAGATTGACAGATAGTGAGATAGAAATATAGTGAGATAGAAAGATAGTGAGATAGACAGATAGATAGTGAGATAGAAAGATAGTGAGATAGACAGATAGTGAGATAGACAGATAGTGAGATAGAGAGAAAGACAGTGAGATAGTGAGATTGACAGATAGTGAGATTGACAGATAGTGAGATAGACAGATAGTGAAACAGTGAGACAGATAGGTAGACAGTGAGATAGTAAGATAGGCAGATAATGAGATTGACAGATAGTGAGATAGACTGATTGTGAGATAGACAGATAGTGAGATAGAAAGATAGTGAGTTAGATAGACAGATAATGAGATAAACAGACATATAGTTAGATAGACAGATAGATAGTAAGATAGACAGATATTGAACCAGATTGACAGACAGTGAGATAGTGAGATTGACAGATAGTGAGAGAGACAGATAGTGAGAGAGACAGATAGTGAGATAAACAGATAGTGAGATAGACAGATAGTGAGACAGACAGATAGACAGACAGTGAGATAGACAGACAGTGAGATAGAAAGATAGACAGATAGTGATATAGACAGATAGGCAGATAGTGAGATAGACAGATAGTGAGATAGACAGATAGACAGACTGTGAGATAGACATAGTCTGAGACAGACAGACATTGAGATAGACATAATGAGACAGTGAGATAAACGGATAGTGAGATAGTGAGAAAGTGAGATAGTGAGATAGAGACATAGTGAGATAGTGAGATAGATAGTGAGATAGATAGATAGTGACATAGAAAGATAATGATATAGACAGATAGTCAGATAGGCAGATATACAGATAATGAGATAGACATATAGTGTGACAGACAGAAAGACAGATAGAGACTGAGATAGATAGTGAGACAGATCGACAGATAGACAGATAGTGAGATAGGGAGATAGTGAGACAGATCGACAGACAGTGAGATAGTGAAATAGACAGATAGTGAGACAGATAGACAGACAGTGAGATAGTGAGATAGACAGATAGTAGATTGAAAGATAGAGAGATAGTGAGACAGTGAGATAGTGAGATAGACAGATAGTGAGATTGAAAGATAGAGAGATAGTCAGATAGACAGATAGTGAGATAGACAGTTAGTGAGATAGAGAGATAGTGAGATAGACAGTTAGTGAGATAGAGAGATAGTGAGATAGACAGATAGTGAGATAGTGAGACAAAGACATAGTGAGATAGTGAGATAGACAGATAGTGAGATAGAGAGATTGTGAGATAGACAGATAAACAGATAGTGAGATAGATTGTCAGATAGTGAGATAGACAGATATTCAGATAAAGAGATAGTGAGATAGTGTGATATACAGATAGAGAGACAGTTAGTGAGATAGACAGATAAAGAGATACAGAGATAGTGAGATAGACAGATAGTGAGATAGACAGATTGTGAGATAGTGAGACAGACAGATAGTGAGATAGACAGACAGTGAGATAGACGGATAGTGAAACAGTGAGATAGATAGATAGATAGATAGTGAAATAGAGAGATAGTGAGATAGGCAGACAGTAAGATAGACATATAGTGAGATAGACAAATAGTGTGATAGACAGACAGTGTAACAGATAGACAGTGAGATAGACAGACAGTGAGATAATGAGATAGACAGATAGTGAGATAGACAGATAGTGAGACAGATAAATAGTGAGATAGATAGACAGACAGTGAGATAGACAGACAGTGAGATTGACAGATAGTGAGACTGACAAATAGTGAGATAGAAAGATAGTGAGATAGAAAGATAGTGAGATAGAAAGATAGTGAGATAGACAGTGAGATAGACAGATAGTAAGATTGACAGATAGTGAGATAGAAATATAGTGAGATAGACAGATAGTGAGATAGACAGATAGATAGTGAGATAGACAGATAGTGAGATAGACAGATAGATAGTGAGATAGAAAGATAGTGAGATAGACAGATAGTGAGATAGACAGATAGTGAGATAGAGAGAAAGACAGTGAGATAGTGAGATTGACAGATAGTGAGATAGAGAGATAGTGAGATAGACAGACAGTAAGATAGACATATAGTGAGATAGACAGATAGTGTGATAGACAGACAGTGTAACAGATAGACAGTGAGATAGACAGACAGTGAGATAGACAGATAGTGAGATAGACAGGGAGTGAGAGATTGAGATAGATGGATAGTCAGACAGTGAGATAGACAGATTGTGACATAGTGAGATAGACAGATAGTGAGATAGACAGATAGTGAGATAGATAGATAGATAGATAGATAGATAGATAGATAGATAGATAGATAGTGAGATAGTGAGATAGAGAGATTGTGAGATAGAGAGATAGTGAGATTGTGAGATAGAGAGATAGTGAGATAGATAGATAAACATATTGAGAGATAGTGAGACAGACAGATAGTGAAACAGATAGACAGACAGTGAGATAAATAGACAGACAGTGAGACAGAGATATTGACAGATAAGATAGACAGATAATGAGATAGACAGACAGTGAGATAGACAGATAGTGAGATAGTGAGATAGACAGTTAGTGAGATAGACAGACAATAAGATAGACAGACAGTGAGATAGACAGATAGTGAGATAGAAATATAGTGAGACAGAAAGATAGTGAGATAGACATATAGTGAGATAGTGAGACAGTGAGATAGACAGACAGTGAGATAGTGAGATAGACAGATAGTGAGATAGACAGGGAGTGAGAGATTGAGATAGATGGATAGTCAGACAGTGAGATAGACAGATTGTGACATAGTGAGATAGACAGATAGTGAGATAGACAGATAGTGAGATAGATAGATAGTGAGATAGAGAGATTGTGAGATAGAGAGATAGTGAGATTGTGAGATAGAGAAATAGTGAGACAGAGAGATAAACATATAGAGAGATAGTGAGATAGACAGATAGTGAAACAGATAGACAGACAGTGAGATAAATAGACAGACAGTGAGACAGAGATATAGACAGATAGTGAGATAGACAGACAGTAAGATAGACAGACAGTGAGATAGACAGATAGTGAGATAGAAATATAGTGAGACAGAAAGATAGTGAGATAGACATATAGTGAGATAGTGAGACAGTGAGATAGACAGACAGTGAGATAGTGAGATAGACAGATAGTGAGATAGACAGGGAGTGAGAGATTGAGATAGATGGATAGTCAGACAGTGAGATAGACAGATTGTGACATAGTGAGATAGACAGATAGTGAGATAGACAGATAGTGAGATAGATAGATAGTGAGATAGTGAGATAGAGAGATAGTGAGATAGTGAGATAGACAGATAGTGAAACAGATAGACAGACAGTGAGATTAATAGACAGACAGTGAGACAGAGATATAGACAGATAGTGAGATAGACAGATAGTGAGATAGACAGACAGTGAGATAGACAGATAGTGAGATAGTGAGATAGACAGATAGTGAGATAGACAGACAGTAAGATAGACAGACAGTGAGATAGACAGATAGTGAGATAGAAATATAGTGAGACAGAAAGATAGTGAGATAGAGAGATAGTGAGATAGTGAGACAGTGAGATAGACAGACAGTGAGATAGTGAGATAGACAGACAGTGTGATAGACAGATAGACAGACAGTGAGATAGACAGACAGTGAGATAGAGAGACACACAGATAGTGAGATAGACAGATAATGAGATAGACAGATAGTGAGATAGACAGATAGTGAGACAGATAAATAGTGAGATAGAT
The DNA here is from genome assembly GCA_037306005.1 of Rhinophrynus dorsalis. NCBI lineage: Eukaryota > Metazoa > Chordata > Amphibia > Anura > Rhinophrynidae > Rhinophrynus > Rhinophrynus dorsalis. Next base: position 657,463,504 of record CM074718.1, on the reverse strand, counting down.
AGACAGACAGTGAGATAGACAGATAGTGAGATAGACAGATAGTGAGATTGACAAATAGTGAGATAGAAATATAGTGAGATAGAAATATAGTGAGATAGAAAGATAGTGAGATAGACAGTGAGATAGACAGATAGTAAGATTGACAGATAGTGAGATAGAAATATAGTGAGATAGAAAGATAGTGAGATAGACAGATAGAGAGATTGTGAGATAGACAGATAAACAGATAGTGAGATAGATTGTCAGATAGTGAGATAGACAGATATTCAGATAAAGAGATAGTGAGATAGTGTGATATACAGATAGAGAGACAGTTAGTGAGATAGACAGATAAAGAGATACAGAGATAGTGAGATAGACAGATAGTGAGATAGACAGATTGTGAGATAGTGAGACAGACAGATAGTGAGATAGACAGACAGTGAGATAGACGGATAGTGAGACAGTGAAATAGATAGATAGATAGTGAGATAGAGAGATAGTGAGATAGACAGACAGTAAGATAGACATATAGTGAGATAGACAGATAGTGTGATAGACAGACAGTGTAACAGATAGACAGTGAGATAGACAGACAGTGAGATAGTGAGATAGACAGATAGTGAGATAGACAGGGAGTGAGAGATTGAGATAGATGGATAGTCAGACAGTGAGATAGACAGATTGTGACATAGTGAGATAGACAGATAGTGAGATAGACAGATAGTGAGATAGATAGATAGATAGATAGATGGATAGATAGATAGATAGATAGATAGATAGATAGATAGATAGATAGATAGATAGTGAGATAGAGAGATTGTGAGATAGAGAGATAGTGAGATTGTGAGATAGAGAGATAGTGAGATAGATAAATAAACATATTGAGAGATAGTGAGACAGACAGATAGTGAAACAGATAGACAGACAGTGAGATAAATAGACAGACAGTGAGACAGATATATTGACAGATAAGATAGACAGATAATGAGATAGACAGACAGTGAGATAGACAGATAGTGAGATAGTGAGATAGACAGACAATAAGATAGACAGACAGTGAGATAGACAGATAGTGAGATAGAAATATAGTGAGACAGAAAGATAGTGAGATAGACATATAGTGAGATAGTGAGACAGTGAGATAGACAGACAGTGAGATAGTGAGATAGACAGATAGTGAGATAGACAGGGAGTGAGAGATTGAGATAGATGGATAGTCAGACAGTGAGATAGACAGATTGTGACATAGTGAGATAGACAGATAGTGAGATAGACAGATAGTGAGATAGATAGATAGATAGTGAGATAGTGAGATAGAGAGATAGAGAGATTGTGAGATAGAGAGATAGTGAGATAGTGAGATAGACAGATAGTGAAACAGATAGACAGACAGTGAGATTAATAGACAGACAGTGAGACAGAGATATAGACAGATAGTGAGATAGACAGATAGTGAGATAGACAGACAGTGAGATAGACAGATAGTGAGATAGTGAGATAGACAGATAGTGAGAGAGACAGACAGTAAGATAGACAGACAGTGAGATAGACAGATAGTGAAATAGAAATATAGTGAGACAGAAAGATAGTGAGATAGAGAGATAGTGAGATAGTGAGACAGTGAGATAGACAGACAGTGAGATAGTGAGATAGACAGACAGTGTGATAGACAGATAGACAGACAGTGAGATAGACAGACAGTGAGATAGAGAGACACACAGATAGTGAGATAGACAGATAATGAGATAGACAGATAGTGAGATAGACAGATAGTGAGACAGATAAATAGTGAGATAGATAGACAGACAGTGAGATAGACAGATAGTGAGATAGACAGATAGTGAGATTGACAAATAGTGAGATAGAAATATAGTGAGATAGAAATATAGTGAGATAGAAAGATAGTGAGATAGACAGTGAGATAGACAGATAGTAAGATTGACAGATAGTGAGATAGAAATATAGTGAGATAGAAAGATAGTGAGATAGACAGATAGAGAGATTGTGAGATAGACAGATAAACAGATAGTGAGATAGATTGTCAGATAGTGAGATAGACAGATATTCAGATAAAGAGATAGTGAGATAGTGTGATATACAGATAGAGAGACAGTTAGTGAGATAGACAGATAAAGAGATACAGAGATAGTGAGATAGACAGATAGTGAGATAGACAGATTGTGAGATAGTGAGACAGACAGATAGTGAGATAGACAGACAGTGAGATAGACGGATAGTGAGACAGTGAAATAGATAGATAGATAGTGAGATAGAGAGATAGTGAGATAGACAGACAGTAAGATAGACATATAGTGAGATAGACAGATAGTGTGATAGACAAACAGTGTAACAGATAGACAGTGAGATAGACAGACAGTGAGATAGTGAGATAGACAGATAGTGAGATAGACAGGGAGTGAGAGATTGAGATAGATGGATAGTCAGACAGTGAGATAGACAGATTGTGACATAGTGAGATAGACAGATAGTGAGATAGACAGATAGTGAGATAGATAGATAGATAGATAGATAGATAGATAGATAGATAGAGAGATTGTGAGATAGAGAGATAGTGAGATAGATAGATAAACATATTGAGAGATAGTGAGACAGACAGATAGTGAAACAGATAGACAGACAGTGAGATAAATAGACAGACAGTGAGACAGAGATATTGACAGATAAGATAGACAGATAATGAGATAGACAGACAGTGAGATAGACAGATAGTGAGATAGTGAGATAGACAGTTAGTGACATAGACAGACAATAAGATAGACAGACAGTGAGATAGACAGATAGTGAGATAGAAATATAGTGAGACAGAAAGATAGTGAGATAGACATATAGTGAGATAGTGAGACAGTGAGATAGACAGACAGTGAGATAGTGAGATAGACAGATAGTGAGATAGACAGGGAGTGAGAGATTGAGATAGATGGATAGTCAGACAGTGAGATAGACAGATTGTGACATAGTGAGATAGACAGATAGTGAGATAGACAGATAGTGAGATAGATAGATAGTGAGATAGAGAGATTGTGAGATAGAGAGATAGTGAGATTGTGAGATAGAGAGATAGTGAGACAGAGAGATAAACATATAGAGAGATAGTGAGATAGACAGAAAGTGAAACAGATAGACAGACAGTGAGATAAATAGACAGACAGTGAGACAGAGATATAGACAGATAGTGAGATAGACAGACAGTAAGATAGACAGACAGTGAGATAGACAGATAGTGAGATAGAAATATAGTGAGACAGAAAGATAGTGAGATAGACATATAGTGAGATAGTGAGACAGTGAGATAGACAGACAGTGAGATAGACAGACAGTGTGATAGACAGATAGACAGACAGTGAGATAGACAGACAGTGAGATAGAGAGACACACAGATAGTGAGATAGAAAGATAATGAGATAGACAGATAGTGAGATAGACAGATATTGAGACAGATAAATAGTGAGATAGATAGACACTCAGTGAGATAGACAGATAGTGAGATAGACAGATAGTGAGATTGACAAATAGTGAGATAGAAATATAGTGAGATAGAAATATAGTGAGATAGAAAGATAGTGAGATAGACAGTGAGATAGACAGATAGTAAGATTGACAGATAGTGAGATAGAAATATAGTGAGATAGAAAGATAGTGAGATAGACAGATAGAGAGATTATGAGATAGACAGATAAACAGATAGTGAGATAGATTGTCAGATAGTGAGATAGACAGATATTCAGATAAAGAGATAGTGAGATAGTGTGATATACAGATAGAGAGACAGTTAGTGAGATAGACAGATAAAGAGATACAGAGATAGTGAGATAGACAGATAGTGAGATAGACAGATTGTGAGATAGACAGACAGTGAGATAGACGGATAGTGAGACAGTGAAATAGATAGATAGATAGTGAGATAGAGAGATAGTGAGATAGACAGACAGTAAGATAGACATATAGTGAGATAGACAGATAGTGTGATAGACAGACAGTGTAACAGATAGACAGTGAGATAGACAGACAGTGAGATAGTGAGATAGACAGATAGTGAGATAGACAGGGAGTGAGAGATTGAGATAGATGGATAGTCAGACAGTGAGATAGACAGATTGTGACATAGTGAGATAGACAGATAGTGAGATAGACAGATAGTGAGATAGATAGATAGGTAGATAGATAGATAGATAGATAGATAGATAGTGAGATAGAGAGATTGTGAGATAGAGAGATAGTGAGATTGTGATATAGAGAGATAGTGAGATAGATAGATAAACATATTGAGAGATAGTGAGACAGACAGATAGTGAAACAGATAGACAGACAGTGAGATAAATAGACAGACAGTGAGACAGAGATATTGACAGATAAGATAGACAGATAATGAGATAGACAGACAGTGAGATAGACAGATAGTGAGATAGAAATATAGTGAGACAGAAAGATAGTGAGATAGACATATAGTGAGATAGTGAGACAGTGAGATAGACAGACAGTGAGATAGTGAGATAGACAGATAGTGAGATAGACAGGGAGTGAGAGATTGAGATAGATGGATAGTCAGACAGTGAGATAGACAGATTGTGACATAGTGAGATAGACAGATAGTGAGATAGACAGATAGTGAGATAGATAGATAGTGAGATAGAGAGATTGTGAGATAGAGAGATAGTGAGATTGTGAGATAGAGAGATAGTGAGACAGAGAGATAAACATATAGAGAGATAGTGAGATAGACAGATAGTGAAACAGATAGACAGACAGTGAGATAAATAGACAGACAGTGAGACAGAGATATAGACAGATAGTGAGATAGACAGACAGTAAGATAGACAGACAGTGAGATAGACAGATAGTGAGATAGAAATATAGTGAGACAGAAAGATAGTGAGATAGACATATAGTGAGATAGTGAGACAGTGAGATAGACAGACAGTGAGATAGTGAGATAGACAGATAGTGAGATAGACAGGGAGTGAGAGATTGAGATAGATGGATAGTCAGACAGTGAGATAGACAGATTGTGACATAGTGAGATAGACAGATAGTGAGATAGACAGATAGTGAGATAGATAGATAGTGAGATAGAGAGATTGTGAGATAGAGAGATAGTGAGATAGTGAGATAAACAGATAGTGAAACAGATAGACAGACAGTGAGATTAATAGACAGACAGTGAGACAGAGATATAGACAGATAGTGAGATAGACAGATAGTGAGATAGACAGACAGTGAGATAGACAGATAGTGAGATAGTGAGATAGACAGATAGTGAGATAGACAGACAGTAAGATAGACAGACAGTGAGATAGACAGATAGTGAAATAGAAATATAGTGAGACAGAAAGATAGTGAGATAGAGAGATAGTGAGACAGTGAGATAGACAGACAGTGAGATAGTGAGATAGACAGACAGTGTGATAGACAGATAGACAGACAGTGAGATAGACAGACAGTGAGATAGAGAGACACACAGATAGTGAGATAGACAGATAATGAGATAGACAGATAGTGAGATAGACAGATAGTGAGACAGATAAATAGTGAGATAGATAGACAGACAGTGAGATAGACAGATAGTGAGATAGACAGATAGTGAGATTGACAAATAGTGAGATAGAAATATAGTGAGATAGAAATATAGTGAGATAGAAAGATAGTGAGATAGACAGTGAGATAGACAGATAGTAAGATTGACAGATAGTGAGATAGAAATATAGTGAGATAGAAAGATAGTGAGATAGACAGAGAGATTGTGAGATAGACAGATAAACAGATAGTGAGATAGATTGTCAGATAGTGAGATAGACAGATATTCAGATAAAGAGATAGTGAGATAGTGTGATATACAGATAGAGAGACAGTTAGTGAGATAGACAGATAAAGAGATACAGAGATAGTGAGATAGACAGATAGTGAGATAGACAGATTGTGAGATAGTGAGACAGACAGATAGTGAGATAGACAGACAGTGAGATAGACGGATAGTGAGACAGTGAAATAGATAGATAGATAGTGAGATAGAGAGATAGTGAGATAGACAGACAGTAAGATAGACATATAGTGAGATAGACAGATAGTGTGATAGACAGACAGTGTAACAGATAGACAGTGAGATAGACAGACAGTGAGATAGTGAGATAGACAGATAGTGAGATAGACAGGGAGTGAGAGATTGAGATAGATGGATAGTCAGACAGTGAGATAGACAGATCGTGACATAGTGAGATAGACAGATAGTGAGATAGACAGATAGTGAGATAGATAGATAGATAGATAGATAGATAGATAGATAGATAGATAGTGAGATAGAGAGATTGTGAGATAGAGAGATAGTGAGATTGTGAGATAGAGAGATAGTGAGATAGATAGATAAACATATTGAGAGATAGTGAGACAGACAGATAGTGAAACAGATAGACAGACAGTGAGATAAATAGACAGACAGTGAGACAGAGATATTGACAGATAAGATAGACAGATAATGAGATAGACAGACAGTGAGATAGACAGATAGTGAGATAGTGAGATAGACAGTTAGTGAGATAGACAGACAATAAGATAGACAGACAGTGAGATAGACATATAGTGAGATAGAAATATAGTGAGACAGAAAGATAGTGAGATAGACATATAGTGAGATAGTGAGACAGTGAGATAGACAGACAGTGAGATAGTGAGATAGACAGATAGTGAGATAGACAGGGAGTGAGAGATTGAGATAGATGGATAGTCAGACAGTGAGATAGACAGATTGTGACATAGTGAGATAGACAGATAGTGAGATAGACAGATAGTGAGATAGATAGATAGTGAGATAGAGAGATTGTGAGATAGAGAGATAGTGAGATTGTGAGATAGAGAGATAGTGAGACAGAGAGATAAACATATAGAGAGATAGTGAGATAGACAGATAGTGAAACAGATAGACAGACAGTGAGATAAATAGACAGACAGTGAGACAGAGATATAGACAGATAGTGAGATAGACAGACAGTAAGATAGACAGACAGTGAGATAGACAGATAGTGAGATAGAAATATAGTGAGACAGAAAGATAGTGAGATAGACATATAGTGAGATAGTGAGACAGTGAGATAGACAGACAGTGAGATAGTGAGATAGACAGATAGTGAGATAGACAGGGAGTGAGAGATTGAGATAGATGGATAGTCAGACAGTGAGATAGACAGATTGTGACATAGTGAGATAGACAGATAGTGAGATAGACAGATAGTGAGATAGATAGATAGTGAGATAGAGAGATTGTGAGATAGAGAGATAGTGAGATAGTGAGATAGACAGATAGTGAAACAGATAGACAGACAGTGAGATTAATAGACAGACAGTGAGACAGAGATATAGACAGATAGTGAGATAGACAGATAGTGAGATAGACAGACAGTGAGATAGACAGATAGTGAGATAGTGAGATAGACAGATAGTGAGATAGACAGACAGTAAGATAGACAGACAGTGAGATAGACAGATAGTGAAATAGAAATATAGTGAGACAGAAAGATAGTGAGATAGAGAGATAGTGAGATAGTGAGACAGTGAGATAGACAGACAGTGAGATAGTGAGATAGACAGACAGTGTGATAGACAGATAGACAGACAGTGAGATAGACAGACAGTGAGATAGAGAGACACACAGATAGTGAGATAGACAGATAATGAGATAGACAGATAGTGAGATAGACAGATAGTGAGACAGATAAATAGTGAGATAGATAGACAGACAGTGAGATAGACAGATAGTGAGATAGACAGATAGTGAGATTGACAAATAGTGAGATAGAAATATAGTGAGATAGAAATATAGTGAGATAGAAAGATAGTGAGATAGACAGTGAGATAGACAGATAGTAAGATTGACAGATAGTGAGATAGAAATATAGTGAGATAGAAAGATAGTGAGATAGACAGATAGAGAGATTGTGAGATAGACAGATAAACAGATAGTGAGATAGATTGTCAGATAGTGAGATAGACAGATATTCAGATAAAGAGATAGTGAGATAGTGTGATATACAGATAGAGAGACAGTTAGTGAGATAGACAGATAAAGAGATACAGAGATAGTGAGATAGACAGATAGTGAGATAGACAGATTGTGAGATAGTGAGACAGACAGATAGTGAGATAGACAGACAGTGAGATAGACGGATAGTGAGACAGTGAAATAGATAGATAGATAGTGAGATAGAGAGATAGTGAGATAGACAGACAGTAAGATAGACATATAGTGAGATAGACAGATAGTGTGATAGACAGACAGTGTAACAGATAGACAGTGAGATAGACAGACAGTGAGATAGTGAGATAGACAGATAGTGAGATAGACAGGGAGTGAGAGATTGAGATAGATGGATAGTCAGACAGTGAGATAGACAGATTGTGACATAGTGAGATAGACAGATAGTGAGATAGACAGATAGTGAGATAGATAGATAGATAGATAGATAGATGGATAGATAGATAGATAGATAGATAGATAGATAGATAGATAGATAGATAGATAGTGAGATAGAGAGATTGTGAGATAGAGAGATAGTGAGATTGTGAGATAGAGAGATAGTGAGATAGATAAATAAACATATTGAGAGATAGTGAGACAGACAGATAGTGAAACAGATAGACAGACAGTGAGATAAATAGACAGACAGTGAGACAGATATATTGACAGATAAGATAGACAGATAATGAGATAGACAGACAGTGAGATAGACAGATAGTGAGATAGTGAGATAGACAGACAATAAGATAGACAGACAGTGAGATAGACAGATAGTGAGATAGAAATATAGTGAGACAGAAAGATAGTGAGATAGACATATAGTGAGATAGTGAGACAGTGAGATAGACAGACAGTGAGATAGTGAGATAGACAGATAGTGAGATAGACAGGGAGTGAGAGATTGAGATAGATGGATAGTCAGACAGTGAGATAGACAGATTGTGACATAGTGAGATAGACAGATAGTGAGATAGACAGATAGTGAGATAGATAGATAGTGAGATAGTGAGATAGAGAGATAGAGAGATTGTGAGATAGAGAGATAGTGAGATAGTGAGATAGACAGATAGTGAAACAGATAGACAGACAGTGAGATTAATAGACAGACAGTGAGACAGAGATATAGACAGATAGTGAGATAGACAGATAGTGAGATAGACAGACAGTGAGATAGACAGATAGTGAGATAGTGAGATAGACAGATAGTGAGATAGACAGACAGTAAGATAGACAGACAGTGAGATAGACAGATAGTGAAATAGAAATATAGTGAGACAGAAAGATAGTGAGATAGAGAGATAGTGAGATAGTGAGACAGTGAGATAGACAGACAGTGAGATAGTGAGATAGACAGACAGTGTGATAGACAGATAGACAGACAGTGAGATAGACAGACAGTGAGATAGAGAGACACACAGATAGTGAGATAGACAGATAATGAGATAGACAGATAGTGAGATAGACAGATAGTGAGACAGATAAATAGTGAGATAGATAGACAGACAGTGAGATAGACAGATAGTGAGATAGACAGATAGTGAGATTGACAAATAGTGAGATAGAAATATAGTGAGATAGAAAGATAGTGAGATAGAAAGATAGTGAGATAGACAGTGAGATAGACAGATAGTAAGATTGACAGATAGTGAGATAGAAATATAGTGAGATAGAAAGATAGTGAGATAGACAGATAGAGAGATTGTGAGATAGACAGATAAACAGATAGTGAGATAGATTGTCAGATAGTGAGATAGACAGATATTCAGATAAAGAGATAGTGAGATAGTGTGATATACAGATAGAGAGACAGTTAGTGAGATAGACAGATAAAGAGATACAGAGATAGTGAGATAGACAGATAGTGAGATAGACAGATTGTGAGATAGTGAGACAGACAGATAGTGAGATAGACAGACAGTGAGATAGACGGATAGTGAGACAGTGAAATAGATAGATAGATAGTGAGATAGAGAGATAGTGAGATAGACAGACAGTAAGATAGACATATAGTGAGATAGACAGATAGTGTGATAGACAGACAGTGTAACAGATAGACAGTGAGATAGACAGACAGTGAGATAGTGAGATAGACAGATAGTGAGATAGACAGGGAGTGAGAGATTGAGATAGATGGATAGTCAGACAGTGAGATAGACAGATTGTGACATAGTGAGATAGACAGATAGTGAGATAGACAGATAGTGAGATAGATAGATAGATAGATAGATAGATAGATAGATAGATAGATAGTGAGATAGAGAGATTGTGAGATAGAGAGATAGTGAGATAGATAGATAAACATATTGAGAGATAGTGAGACAGACAGATAGTGAAACAGATAGACAGACAGTGAGATAAATAGACAGACAGTGAGACAGAGATATTGACAGATAAGATAGACAGATAATGAGATAGACAGACAGTGAGATAGACAGATAGTGAGATAGTGAGATAGACAGTTAGTGACATAGACAGACAATAAGATAGACAGACAGTGAGATAGACAGATAGTGAGATAGAAATATAGTGAGACAGAAAGATAGTGAGATAGACATATAGTGAGATAGTGAGACAGTGAGATAGACAGACAGTGAGATAGTGAGATAGACAGATAGTGAGATAGACAGGGAGTGAGAGATTGAGATAGATGGATAGTCAGACAGTGAGATAGACAGATTGTGACATAGTGAGATAGACAGATAGTGAGATAGACAGATAGTGAGATAGATAGATAGTGAGATAGAGAGATTGTGAGATAGAGAGATAGTGAGATTGTGAGATAGAGAGATAGTGAGACAGAGAGATAAACATATAGAGAGATAGTGAGATAGACAGAAAGTGAAACAGATAGACAGACAGTGAGATAAATAGACAGACAGTGAGACAGAGATATAGACAGATAGTGAGATAGACAGACAGTAAGATAGACAGACAGTGAGATAGACAGATAGTGAGATAGAAATATAGTGAGACAGAAAGATAGTGAGATAGACATATAGTGAGATAGTGAGACAGTGAGATAGACAGACAGTGAGATAGACAGACAGTGTGATAGACAGATAGACAGACAGTGAGATAGACAGACAGTGAGATAGAGAGACACACAGATAGTGAGATAGAAAGATAATGAGATAGACAGATAGTGAGATAGACAGATAGTGAGACAGATAAATAGTGAGATAGATAGACACACAGTGAGATAGACAGATAGTGAGATAGACAGATAGTGAGATTGACAAATAGTGAGATAGAAATATAGTGAGATAGAAAGATAGTGAGATAGACAGTGAGATAGACAGATAGTAAGATTGAGAGATAGTGAGATAGAAATATAGTGAGATAGAAAGATAGTGAGATAGACAGATAGAGAGATTATGAGATAGACAGATAAACAGATAGTGAGATAGATTGTCAGATAGTGAGATAGACAGATATTCAGATAAAGAGATAGTGAGATAGTGTGATATACAGATAGAGAGACAGTTAGTGAGATAGACAGATAAAGAGATACAGAGATAGTGAGATAGACAGATAGTGAGATAGACAGATTGTGAGATAGACAGACAGTGAGATAGACGGATAGTGAGACAGTGAAATAGATAGATAGATAGTGAGATAGAGAGATAGTGAGATAGACAGACAGTAAGATAGACATATAGTGAGATAGACAGATAGTGTGATAGACAGACAGTGTAACAGATAGACAGTGAGATAGACAGACAGTGAGATAGTGAGATAGACAGATAGTGAGATAGACAGGGAGTGAGAGATTGAGATAGATGGATAGTCAGACAGTGAGATAGACAGATTGTGACATAGTGAGATAGACAGATAGTGAGATAGACAGATAGTGAGATAGATAGATAGATAGATAGATAGATAGATAGATAGATAGATAGATAGTGAGATAGAGAGATTGTGAGATAGAGAGATAGTGAGATTGTGATATATAGAGATAGTGAGATAGATAGATAAACATATTGAGAGATAGTGAGACAGACAGATAGTGAAACAGATAGACAGACAGTGAGATAAATAGACAGACAGTGAGACAGAGATATTGACAGATAAGATAGACAGATAATGAGATAGACAGACAGTGAGATAGACAGATAGTGAGATAGTGAGATAGACAGTTAGTGAGATAGACAGACAATAAGATAGACAGACAGTGAGATAGACATATAGTGAGATAGAAATATAGTGAGACAGAAAGATAGTGAGATAGACATATAGTGAGATAGTGAGACAGTGAGATAGACAGACAGTGAGATAGTGAGATAGACAGATAGTGAGATAGACAGGGAGTGAGAGATTGAGATAGATGGATAGTCAGACAGTGAGATAGACAGATTGTGACATAGTGAGATAGACAGATAGTGAGATAGACAGATAGTGAGATAGATAGATAGTGAGATAGAGAGATTGTGAGATAGAGAGATAGTGAGATTGTGAGATAGAGAGATAGTGAGACAGAGAGATAAACATATAGAGAGATAGTGAGATAGACAGATAGTGAAACAGATAGACAGACAGTGAGATAAATAGACAGACAGTGAGACAGAGATATAGACAGATAGTGAGATAGACAGACAGTAAGATAGACAGACAGTGAGATAGACAGATAGTGAGATAGAAATATAGTGAGACAGAAAGATAGTGAGATAGACATATAGTGAGATAGTGAGACAGTGAGATAGACAGACAGTGAGATAGTGAGATAGACAGATAGTGAGATAGACAGGGAGTGAGAGATTGAGATAGATGGATAGTCAGACAGTGAGATAGACAGATTGTGACATAGTGAGATAGACAGATAGTGAGATAGACAGATAGTGAGATAGATAGATAGTGAGATAGAGAGATAGAGAGATTGTGAGATAGAGAGATAGTGAGATAGTGAGATAGACAGATAGTGAAACAGATAGACAGACAGTGAGATTAATAGACAGACAGTGAGATAGAGATATAGACAGATAGTGAGATAGACAGATAGTGAGATAGACAGACAGTGAGATAGACAGATAGTGAGATAGTGAGATAGACAGACAGTAAGATAGACAGACAGTGAGATAGACAGATAGTGAAATAGAAATATAGTGAGACAGAAAGATAGTGAGATAGACATATAGTGAGATAGTGAGACAGTGAGATAGACAGACAGTGAGATAGTGAGATAGACAGATAGTGAGATAGACAGGGAGTGAGAGATTGAGATAGATGGATAGTCAGACAGTGAGATAGACAGATTGTGACATAGTGAGATAGACAGATAGTGAGATAGACAGATAGTGAGATAGATAGATAGTGAGATAGAGAGATAGAGAGATTGTGAGATAGAGAGATAGTGAGATAGTGAGATAGACAGATAGTGAAACAGATAGACAGACAGTGAGATTAATAGACAGACAGTGAGATAGAGATATAGACAGATAGTGAGATAGACAGATAGTGAGATAGACAGACAGTGAGATAGACAGATAGTGAGATAGTGAGATAGACAGACAGTAAGATAGACAGACAGTGAGATAGACAGATAGTGAAATAGAAATATAGTGAGACAGAAAGATAGTGAGATAGACATATAGTGAGATAGTGAGACAGTGAGATAGACAGACAGTGAGATAGTGAGATAGACAGATAGTGAGATAGACAGGGAGTGAGAGATTGAGATAGATGGATAGTCAGACAGTGAGATAGACAGATTGTGACATAGTGAGATAGACAGATAGTGAGATAGACAGATAGTGAGATAGATAGATAGTGAGATAGTGAGATAGAGAGATAGAGAGATTGTGAGATAGAGAGATAGTGAGATAGTGAGATAGACAGATAGTGAAACAGATAGACAGACAGTGAGATTAATAGACAGACAGTGAGACAGAGATATAGACAGATAGTGAGATAGACAGATAGTGAGATAGACAGACAGTGAGATAGACAGATAGTGAGATAGTGAGATAGACAGATAGTGAGATAGACAGACAGTAAGATAGACAGACAGTGAGATAGACAGATAGTGAAATAGAAATATAGTGAGACAGAAAGATAGTGAGATAGAGAGATAGTGAGATAGTGAGACAGTGAGATAGACAGACAGTGAGATAGTGAGATAGACAGACAGTGTGATAGACAGATAGACAGACAGTGAGATAGACAGACAGTGAGATAGAGAGACACACAGATAGTGAGATAGACAGATAATGAGATAGACAGATAGTGAGATAGACAGATAGTGAGACAGATAAATAGTGAGATAGATAGACAGACAGTGAGATAGACAGATAGTGAGATAGACAGATAGTGAGATTGACAAATAGTGAGATAGAAATATAGTGAGATAGAAAGATAGTGAGATAGAAAGATAGTGAGATAGACAGTGAGATAGACAGATAGTAAGATTGACAGATAGTGAGATAGAAATATAGTGAGATAGAAAGATAGTGAGATAGACAGATAGAGAGATTGTGAGATAGACAGATAAACAGATAGTGAGATAGATTGTCAGATAGTGAGATAGACAGATATTCAGATAAAGAGATAGTGAGATAGTGTGATATACAGATAGAGAGACAGTTAGTGAGATAGACAGATAAAGAGATACAGAGATAGTGAGATAGACAGATAGTGAGATAGACAGATTGTGAGATAGTGAGACAGACAGATAGTGAGATAGACAGACAGTGAGATAGACGGATAGTGAGACAGTGAAATAGATAGATAGATAGTGAGATAGAGAGATAGTGAGATAGACAGACAGTAAGATAGACATATAGTGAGATAGACAGATAGTGTGATAGACAGACAGTGTAACAGATAGACAGTGAGATAGACAGACAGTGAGATAGTGAGATAGACAGATAGTGAGATAGACAGGGAGTGAGAGATTGAGATAGATGGATAGTCAGACAGTGAGATAGACAGATTGTGACATAGTGAGATAGACAGATAGTGAGATAGACAGATAGTGAGATAGATAGATAGATAGATAGATAGATAGATAGATAGATAGTGAGATAGAGAGATTGTGAGATAGAGAGATAGTGAGATAGATAGATAAACATATTGAGAGATAGTGAGACAGACAGATAGTGAAACAGATAGACAGACAGTGAGATAAATAGACAGACAGTGAGACAGAGATATTGACAGATAAGATAGACAGATAATGAGATAGACAGACAGTGAGATAGACAGATAGTGAGATAGTGAGATAGACAGTTAGTGACATAGACAGACAATAAGATAGACAGACAGTGAGATAGACAGATAGTGAGATAGAAATATAGTGAGACAGAAAGATAGTGAGATAGACATATAGTGAGATAGTGAGACAGTGAGATAGACAGACAGTGAGATAGTGAGATAGACAGATAGTGAGATAGACAGGGAGTGAGAGATTGAGATAGATGGATAGTCAGACAGTGAGATAGACAGATTGTGACATAGTGAGATAGACAGATAGTGAGATAGACAGATAGTGAGATAGATAGATAGTGAGATAGAGAGATTGTGAGATAGAGAGATAGTGAGATTGTGAGATAGAGAGATAGTGAGACAGAGAGATAAACATATAGAGAGATAGTGAGATAGACAGAAAGTGAAACAGATAGACAGACAGTGAGATAAATAGACAGACAGTGAGACAGAGATATAGACAGATAGTGAGATAGACAGACAGTAAGATAGACAGACAGTGAGATAGACAGATAGTGAGATAGAAATATAGTGAGACAGAAAGATAGTGAGATAGACATATAGTGAGATAGTGAGACAGTGAGATAGACAGACAGTGAGATAGACAGACAGTGTGATAGACAGATAGACAGACAGTGAGATAGACAGACAGTGAGATAGAGAGACACACAGATAGTGAGATAGAAAGATAATGAGATAGACAGATAGTGAGATAGACAGATAGTGAGACAGATAAATAGTGAGATAGATAGACACACAGTGAGATAGACAGATAGTGAGATAGACAGATAGTGAGATTGACAAATAGTGAGATAGAAATATAGTGAGATAGAAAGATAGTGAGATAGACAGTGAGATAGACAGATAGTAAGATTGACAGATAGTGAGATAGAAATATAGTGAGATAGAAAGATAGTGAGATAGACAGATAGAGAGATTATGAGATAGACAGATAAACAGATAGTGAGATAGATTGTCAGATAGTGAGATAGACAGATATTCAGATAAAGAGATAGTGAGATAGTGTGATATACAGATAGAGAGACAGTTAGTGAGATAGACAGATAAAGAGATACAGAGATAGTGAGATAGACAGATAGTGAGATAGACAGATTGTGAGATAGACAGACAGTGAGATAGACGGATAGTGAGACAGTGAAATAGATAGATAGATAGTGAGATAGAGAGATAGTGAGATAGACAGACAGTAAGATAGACATATAGTGAGATAGACAGATAGTGTGATAGACAGACAGTGTAACAGATAGACAGTGAGATAGACAGACAGTGAGATAGTGAGATAGACAGATAGTGAGATAGACAGGGAGTGAGAGATTGAGATAGATGGATAGTCAGACAGTGAGATAGACAGATTGTGACATAGTGAGATAGACAGATAGTGAGATAGACAGATAGTGAGATAGATAGATAGATAGATAGATAGATAGATAGATAGATAGATAGATAGTGAGATAGAGAGATTGTGAGATAGAGAGATAGTGAGATTGTGATATAGAGAGATAGTGAGATAGATAGATAAACATATTGAGAGATAGTGAGACAGACAGATAGTGAAACAGATAGACAGACAGTGAGATAAATAGACAGACAGTGAGACAGAGATATTGACAGATAAGATAGACAGATAATGAGATAGACAGACAGTGAGATAGACAGATAGTGAGATAGACAGTTAGTGAGATAGACAGACAATAAGATAGACAGACAGTGAGATAGACATATAGTGAGATAGAAATATAGTGAGACAGAAAGATAGTGAGATAGACATATAGTGAGATAGTGAGACAGTGAGATAGACAGACAGTGAGATAGTGAGATAGACAGATAGTGAGATAGACAGGGAGTGAGAGATTGAGATAGATGGATAGTCAGACAGTGAGATAGACAGATTGTGACATAGTGAGATAGACAGATAGTGAGATAGACAGATAGTGAGATAGATAGATAGTGAGATAGAGAGATTGTGAGATAGAGAGATAGTGAGATTGTGAGATAGAGAGATAGTGAGACAGAGAGATAAACATATAGAGAGATAGTGAGATAGACAGATAGTGAAACAGATAGACAGACAGTGAGATAAATAGACAGACAGTGAGACAGAGATATAGACAGATAGTGAGATAGACAGACAGTAAGATAGACAGACAGTGAGATAGACAGATAGTGAGATAGAAATATAGTGAGACAGAAAGATAGTGAGATAGACATATAGTGAGATAGTGAGACAGTGAGATAGACAGACAGTGAGATAGTGAGATAGACAGATAGTGAGATAGACAGGGAGTGAGAGATTGAGATAGATGGATAGTCAGACAGTGAGATAGACAGATTGTGACATAGTGAGATAGACAGATAGTGAGATAGACAGATAGTGAGATAGATAGATAGTGAGATAGAGAGATAGAGAGATTGTGAGATAGAGAGATAGTGAGATAGTGAGATAGACAGATAGTGAAACAGATAGACAGACAGTGAGATTAATAGACAGACAGTGAGATAGAGATATAGACAGATAGTGAGATAGACAGATAGTGAGATAGACAGACAGTGAGATAGACAGATAGTGAGATAGTGAGATAGACAGACAGTAAGATAGACAGACAGTGAGATAGACAGATAGTGAAATAGAAATATAGTGAGACAGAAAGATAGTGAGATAGAGAGATAGTGAGATAGTGAGACAGTGAGATAGACAGACAGTGAGATAGTGAGATAGACAGACAGTGTGATAGACAGATAGACAGACAGTGAGATAGACAGACAGTGAGATAGAGAGACACACAGATAGTGAGATAGACAGATAATGAGATAGACAGATAGTGAGATAGACAGATAGTGAGACAGATAAATAGTGAGATAGATAGACAGACAGTGAGATAGACAGATAGTGAGATAGACAGATAGTGAGATTGACAAATAGTGAGATAGAAATATAGTGAGATAGAAATATAGTGAGATAGAAAGATAGTGAGATAGACAGTGAGATAGACAGATAGTAAGATTGACAGATAGTGAGATAGAAATATAGTGAGATAGAAAGATAGTGAGATAGACAGAGAGATTGTGAGATAGACAGATAAACAGATAGTGAGATAGATTGTCAGATAGTGAGATAGACAGATATTCAGATAAAGAGATAGTGAGATAGTGTGATATACAGATAGAGAGACAGTGAGATAGACAGATAAAGAGATACAGAGATAGTGAGATAGACAGATAGTGAGATAGACAGATTGTGAGATAGTGAGACAGACAGATAGTGAGATAGACAGACAGTGAGATAGACGGATAGTGAGACAGTGAAATAGATAGATAGATAGTGAGATAGAGAGATAGTGAGATAGACAGACAGTAAGATAGACATATAGTGAGATAGACAGATAGTGTGATAGACAGACAGTGTAACAGATAGACAGTGAGATAGACAGACAGTGAGATAGTGAGATAGACAGATAGTGAGATAGACAGGGAGTGAGAGATTGAGATAGATGGATAGTCAGACAGTGAGATAGACAGATCGTGACATAGTGAGATAGACAGATAGTGAGATAGACAGATAGTGAGATAGATAGATAGATAGATAGATAGATAGATAGATAGATAGATAGATAGTGAGATAGAGAGATTGTGAGATAGAGAGATAGTGAGATTGTGAGATAGAGAGATAGTGAGATAGATAGATAAACATATTGAGAGATAGTGAGACAGACAGATAGTGAAACAGATAGACAGACAGTGAGATAAATAGACAGACAGTGAGACAGAGATATTGACAGATAAGATAGACAGATAATGAGATAGACAGACAGTGAGATAGACAGATAGTGAGATAGTGAGATAGACAGTTAGTGAGATAGACAGACAATAAGATAGACAGACAGTGAGATAGACATATAGTGAGATAGAAATATAGTGAGACAGAAAGATAGTGAGATAGACATATAGTGAGATAGTGAGACAGTGAGATAGACAGACAGTGAGATAGTGAGATAGACAGATAGTGAGATAGACAGGGAGTGAGAGATTGAGATAGATGGATAGTCAGACAGTGAGATAGACAGATTGTGACATAGTGAGATAGACAGATAGTGAGATAGACAGATAGTGAGATAGATAGATAGTGAGATAGAGAGATTGTGAGATAGAGAGATAGTGAGATTGTGAGATAGAGAGATAGTGAGACAGAGAGATAAACATATAGAGAGATAGTGAGATAGACAGATAGTGAAACAGATAGACAGACAGTGAGATAAATAGACAGACAGTGAGACAGAGATATAGACAGATAGTGAGATAGACAGACAGTAAGATAGACAGACAGTGAGATAGACAGATAGTGAGATAGAAATATAGTGAGACAGAAAGATAGTGAGATAGACATATAGTGAGATAGTGAGACAGTGAGATAGACAGACAGTGAGATAGTGAGATAGACAGATAGTGAGATAGACAGGGAGTGAGAGATTGAGATAGATGGATAGTCAGACAGTGAGATAGACAGATTGTGACATAGTGAGATAGACAGATAGTGAGATAGACAGATAGTGAGATAGATAGATAGTGAGATAGAGAGATTGTGAGATAGAGAGATAGTGAGATAGTGAGATAGACAGATAGTGAAACAGATAGACAGACAGTGAGATTAATAGACAGACAGTGAGACAGAGATATAGACAGATAGTGAGATAGACAGATAGTGAGATAGACAGACAGTGAGATAGACAGATAGTGAGATAGTGAGATAGACAGATAGTGAGATAGACAGACAGTAAGATAGACAGACAGTGAGATGGACAGATAGTGAAATAGAAATATAGTGAGACAGAAAGATAGTGAGATAGAGAGATAGTGAGATAGTGAGACAGTGAGATAGACAGACAGTGAGATAGTGAGATAGACAGACAGTGTGATAGACAGATAGACAGACAGTGAGATAGACAGACAGTGAGATAGAGAGACACACAGATAGTGAGATAGACAGATAATGAGATAGACAGATAGTGAGATAGACAGATAGTGAGACTGATAAATAGTGAGATAGATAGACAGACAGTGAGATAGACAGATAGTGAGATAGACAGATAGTGAGATTGACAAATAGTGAGATAGAAATATAGTGAGATAGAAATATAGTGAGATAGAAAGATAGTGAGATAGACAGTGAGATAGACAGATAGTAAGATTGACAGATAGTGAGATAGAAATATAGTGAGATAGAAAGATAGTGAGATAGACAGATAGAGAGATTGTGAGATAGACAGATAAACAGATAGTGAGATAGATTGTCAGATAGTGAGATAGATTGTCAGATAGTGAGATAGACAGATATTCAGATAAAGAGATAGTGAGATAGTGTGATATACAGATAGAGAGACAGTTAGTGAGATAGACAGATAAAGAGATACAGAGATAGTGAGATAGACAGATTGTGAGATAGTGAGACAGACAGATAGTGAGATAGACAGACAGTGAGATAGACGGATAGTGAGACAGTGAAATAGATAGATAGATAGTGAGATAGAGAGATAGTGAGATAGACAGACAGTAAGATAGACATATAGTGAGATAGACAGATAGTGTGATAGACAGACAGTGTAACAGATAGACAGTGAGATAGACAGACAGTGAGATAGTGAGATAGACAGATAGTGAGATAGACAGGGAGTGAGAGATTGAGATAGATGGATAGTCAGACAGTGAGATAGACAGATTGTGACATAGTGAGATAGACAGATAGTGAGATAGACAGATAGTGAGATAGATAGATAGATAGATAGATAGATAGATAGATAGATAGATAGTGAGATAGAGAGATTGTGAGATAGAGAGATAGTGAGATTGTGAGATAGAGAGATAGTGAGATAGATAGATAAACATATTGAGAGATAGTGAGACAGACAGATAGTGAAACAGATAGACAGACAGTGAGATAAATAGACAGACAGTGAGACAGAGATATTGACAGATAAGATAGACAGATAATGAGATAGACAGACAGTGAGATAGACAGATAGTGAGATAGTGAGATAGACAGTTAGTGAGATAGACAGACAATAAGATAGACAGACAGTGAGATAGACAGATAGTGAGATAGAAATATAGTGAGACAGAAAGATAGTGAGATAGACATATAATGAGATAGTGAGACAGTGAGATAGACAGACAGTGAGATAGTGAGATAGACAGATAGTGAGATAGACAGGGAGTGAGAGATTGAGATAGATGGATAGTCAGACAGTGAGATAGACAGATTGTGACATAGTGAGATAGACAGATAGTGAGATAGACAGATAGTGAGATAGACAGATAGTGAGATAGATAGATAGTGAGATAGAGAGATTGTGAGATAGAGAGATAGTGAGATTGTGAGATAGAGAGATAGCGAGACAGAGAGATAAACATATAGAGAGATAGTGAGATAGACAGATAGTGAAACAGATAGACAGACAGTGAGATAAATAGACAGACAGTGAGACAGAGATATAGACAGATAGTGAGATAGACAGACAGTAAGATAGACAGACAGTGAGATAGACAGATAGTGAGATAGAAATATAGTGAGACAGAAAGATAGTGAGATAGACATATAGTGAGATAGTGAGACAGTGAGATAGACAGACAGTGAGATAGTGAGATAGACAGATAGTGAGATAGACAGGGAGTGAGAGATTGAGATAGATGGATAGTCAGACAGTGAGATAGACAGATTGTGACATAGTGAGATAGACAGATAGTGAGATAGACAGATAGTGAGATAGATAGATAGTGAGATAGTGAGATAGAGAGATAGAGAGATTGTGAGATAGAGAGATAGTGAGATAGTGAGATAGACAGATAGTGAAACAGATAGACAGACAGTGAGATTAATAGACAGACAGTGAGACAGAGATATAGACAGATAGTGAGATAGACAGACAGTGAGATAGACAGATAGTGAGATAGTGAGATAGACAGATAGTGAGATAGACAGACAGTAAGATAGACAGACAGTGAGATAGACAGATAGTGAGATAGAAATATAGTGAGACAGAAAGATAGTGAGATAGAGAGATAGTGAGATAGTGAGACAGTGAGATAGACAGACAGTGAGATAGTGAGATAGACAGACAGTGTGATAGACAGATAGACAGACAGTGAGATAGACAGACAGTGAGATAGAGAGACACACAGATAGTGAGATAGACAGATAATGAGATAGACAGATAGTGAGATAGACAGATAGTGAGACAGATAAATAGTGAGATAGATAGACAGACAGTGAGATAGACAGATAGTGAGATAGACAGATAGTGAGATTGACAAATAGTGAGATAGAAATATAGTGAGATAGAAATATAGTGAGATAGAAAGATAGTGAGATAGACAGTGAGATAGACAGATAGTAAGATTGACAGATAGTGAGATAGAAATATAGTGAGATAGAAAGATAGTGAGATAGACAGATAGTGAGATAGACAGATAGTGAGATATACAGATAGATAGTGAGACAGAAAGATAGTGAAATAGACAGATAGTGAGATAGACAGATAGTGAGATTGATAGATAGTGAGACTGACAAATAGTGAGATAGAAATATGGTGAGATAGAAAGATAGTGAGATAGACAGATAGTGAGATAGAAATATAGTGAGATAGAAAGATAGTGAGATAGACAGATAGTGAGATAGACAGATAGTGAGATAGACAGACAGATAGTGAGATAGACAGATAGTGAGATAGAGAGAAAGACAGTGAGATAGTGAGATTGACAGATAGTGAGATTGACAGATAGTGAGATAGACAGATAGTGAAACAGTGAGACAGATAGATAGACAGTGAGATAGTGAGATAGGCAGATAATGAGATTGACAGATAGTGAGATAGACTGATTGTGAGATAGACAGATAGTGAGATAGAAAGATAGTGAGTTAGATAGACAGATAGTGAGATAAACAGACAAATAGTTAGATAGACAGATAGATAGTGAGATAGACAGATATTGAGACAGATAGACAGACAGTGAGATAGTGAGATTGACAAATAGTGAGAGAGACAGATAGTGAGAGAGACAGATAGTGAGATAAACAGATAGTGAGATAGACTGATAGTGAGACAGACAGATTGACAGATAGTGAGATAGAAAGATAGTGAGATAGACAGATAGTGAGATAGACAGATAGATAGTGAGATAGAAAAATAGTGAAATAGACAGATAGTGAGATAGACAGATAGTGAGATTGACAGATAGTGAGACTGACAAATAGTGAGATAGAAATATAGTGAGATAGAAAGATAGTGAGATAGGCAGTGAGATAGACAGATAGTAAGATTGACAGATAGTGAGATAGAAATATAGTGAGATAGAAAGATAGTGAGATAGACAGATAGTGAGATAGACAGATAGTGAGACAGACAGATAGATAGTGAGATAGAAAGATAGTGAGATAGACAGATAGTGAGATAGACAGATAGTGAGATATAGAGAAAGACAGTGAGATAGTGAGATTGACAGATAGTGAGATTGACAGATAGTGAGATAGACAGATAGTGAAACAGTGAGACAGATAGATAGACAGTGAGATAGTGAGATAGGCAGATAATGAGATTGACAGATAGTGAGATAGACTGATTGTGAGATAGACAGATAGTGAGATAGAAAGATAGTGAGTTAGATAGACAGATAGTGAGATAAACAGACAAATAGTTAGATAGACAGATAGATAGTGAGATAGACAGATATTGAGACAGATAGACAGACAGTGAGATAGTGAGATTGACAGATAGTGAGAGAGACAGATAGTGAGAGAGACAGATAGTGAGATAAACAGATAGTGAGATAGACAGATAGTGAGACAGACAGATAGACAGACAGTGAGATAGACAGACAGTGAGATAGAAAGATAGACAGATAGTGAGATAAACAGATAGGCAGATAGTGAGATAGACAGATAGTGAGATAGACAGATAGACAGACTGTGAGATAGACATAGTCTGAGACAGACAGACATTGAGATAGACATAATGAGACAGTGAGATAAACGGATAGTGAGATAGTGAGAAAGTGAGATAGTGAGATAGAGACATAGTGAGATAGTGAGACAGATAGTGAGATAGAGAGATTGTGAGATAGACAGATAAACAGATAGTGAGATAGACTGTCAGATAGTGAGATAGACAGATATTCAGATAAAGAGATTGTGAGATAGTGTGATATACAGATAGAGAGACAGTTAGTGAGATAGACAGATAAAGAGATACAGAGATAGACAGATAGTGAGATAGACAGATTCTGAGATAGTGAGACAGACAGATAGTGAGATAGACAGACAGTGAGATAGACGGATAGTGAGACAGTGAGATAGATAGATAGATAGTGAGATAGAGAGATAGTGAGATAGACAGACAGTAAGATAGACATATAGTGAGATAGACAGATAGTGTGATAGACAGACAGTGTAACAGATAGACAGTGAGATAGACAGACAGTGAGATAGTGAGATAGACAGATAGTTAGATAGACAGGGAGTGAGAGATTGAGATAGATGGATAGTCAGACAGTGAGATAGACAGATTGTGACATAGTGAGATAGACAGATAGTGAGATAGACAGATAGTTAGATAGATAGATAGTGAGAAAGTGAGATAGAGAGATAGAGAGATTGTGAGATAGAGAGATAGTGAGATTGTGAGATAGAGAGATAGTGAGATAGAGAGATAAACATATAGAGAGATAGTGAGATAGACAGATAGTGAGATAGACAGACAGTGAGATAGACAGATAGTGAGATAGTGAGATAGACAGATAGTGAAATAGACAGACAGTAAGATAGACAGACAGTGAGATAGACAGATAGTGAGATAGAAATATAGTGAGACAGAAAGATAGTGAGATAGACATATAGTGAGATAGTGAGACAGTGAGATAGACGGACAGTGAGATAGACAGACAGTGTGATAGACAGATAGACAGACAGTGAGATAGACAGACAGTGAGATAGAGAGACACACAGATAGTGAGATAGAAAGATAATGAGATAGACAGATAGTGAGATAGACAGATAGTGAGACATATAAATAGTGAGATAGATAGACACACAGTGAGATAGACAGATAGTGAGATAGACAGATAGTGAGATTGACAAATAGTGAGATAGAAATATAGTGAGATAAAAAGATAGTGAGATAGACAGTGAGATAGACAGATAGTAAGATTGACAGATAGTGAGATAGAAATATAGTGAGATAGAAAGATAGTGAGATAGACAGATAGTGAGATAGACAGATAGTGAGATAGACAGATAGATAGTGAGATAGAAAGATAGTGAGATAGACAGATAGTGAGATAGACAGAGTCTGAGATAGTGAGACAGACAGATAGTGAGATAGACAGACAGTGAGATAGACGGATAGTGAGACAGTGAGATAGATAGATAGATAGTGAGATAGAGAGATAGTGAGATAGACAGACAGTAAGATAGACATATAGTGAGATAGACAGATAGTGTGATAGACAGACAGTGTAACAGATAGACAGTGAGATAGACAGATAGTGAGATAGAAATATAGTGAGACAGAAAGATAGTGAGATAGACATATAGTGAGATAGTGAGACAGCGAGATAGACAGACAGTGAGATAGTGAGATAGACAGACAGTGTGATAGACAGATAGACAGACAGTGAGATAGACAGACAGTGAGATAGAGAGACACACAGATAGTGAGATAGACAGATAATGAGATAGACAGATAGTGAGATAGACAGATAGTGAGACAGATAAATAGTGAGATAGATAGACAGACAGTGAGATAGACAGATAGTGAGATAGACAGATAGGGAGATTGACAGATAGTGAGATTGACAAATAGTGAGATAGAAATATAGTGAGATTGAAAGATAGTGAGATAGACAGTGAGATAGACAGATAGTAAGATTGACAGATAGTGAGATAGAAATATAGTGAGATAGAAAGATAGTGAGATAGACAGATAGTGAGATAGACAGATAGTGAGATAGACAGATAGATAGTGAGATAGAAAGATAGTGAGATAGACAGATAGTGAGATAGACAGATAGTGAGATTGACAGATAGTGAGATTGACAAATAGTGAGATAGAAATATAGTGAGATAGAAATATAGTGAGATAGAAAGATAGTGAGATAGACAGATAGTAAGATTGACAGATAGTGAGATAGAAATATAGTGAGATAGAAAGATAGTGAGATAGACATATAGTGAGATAGACAGATAGATAGTGATATAGAAAGATAGTGAGATAGACAGATAGAGAGAAAGACAGTGAGATAGTGAGATTGACAGATAGTGAGATTGACAGATAGTGAGATAGACAGATAGTGAAACAGTCAGACAGATAGATAGATAGTGAGATAGTGAGATAGGCAGATAATGTGATTGACAGATAGTGAGATAGACTGATTGTGAGATAGACAGATAGTGAGATAGAAAGATAGTGAGTTAGATAGACAGATAGTGAGATAAACAGACAAATAGTTAGATAGACAGATAGATAGTGAGATAGACAGATATTGAGACAGATAGACAGACAGTGAGATAGTGAGATTGACAGATAGTGAGAGAGACAGATAGTGAGAGAGACAGATAGTGAGATAAACAGATAGTGAGATAGACAGATAGTGAGACAGACAGATAGACAGACAGTGAGATAGACAGACAGTGAGATAGAAAGATAGACAAATAGTGAGATAGACAGATAGATAGTGAGATAGACAGATAGTGAGATAGACAGATAGTGAGATTGACAGATAGTGAGATTGACAAATAGTGAGATAGAAATATAGTGAGATAGAAATATAGTGAGTTAGAAAGATAGTGAGATAGACAGTGAGATAGACAGATAGTAAGACTGACCGATAGTGAGATAGAAATAGAGTGAGATAGAAAGATAGTGAGATAGACAGATAGTGAGATAGAGAGAAAGACAGTGAGATAGTGAGATTGACAGATAGTGAGATAGACAGATAGTGAAACAGTGAGACAGATAGATAGACAGTGAGATAGTGAGATAGGCAGATAATGAGATTGACAGATAGTGAGATAGACTGATTGTGAGATAGACAGATAGTGAGATAGAAAGATAGTGAGTTAGATAGACAGATAGTGAGATAAACAGACAAATAGTTAGATAGACAGATAGATAGTGAGATAGACAGATATTGAGACAGATAGACAGACAGTGAGATAGTGAGATTGACAGATAGTGAGAGAGACAGATAGTGAGATAAACAGATAGTGAGATAGACAGATAGTGAGACAGACAGATAGACAGACAGTGAGATAGAAAGATAGACAGATAGTGAGATAGACAGATAGGCAGATAGTGAGATAGACAGATAGTGAGATAGACAGAGAGTGAGATAGACAGATAGATAGTGATATAGAAAGATAGTGAGATAGACAGATAGAGAGAAAGACAGTGAGATAGTGAGATTGACAGATAGTGAGAGAGACAGATAGTGAGAGAGACAGATAGTGAGATAAACAGATAGTGAGATAGACAGATAGTGAGACAGACAGATAGACAGACAGTGAGATAGACAGACAGTGAGATAGAAAGATAGACAAATAGTGAGATAGATAGACAGATAGTGAGATAGACAGATAGTGAGATTGACAGATAGTGAGATTGACAAATAGTGAGATAGAAATATAGTGAGATAGAAATATAGTGAGTTAGAAAGATAGTGAGATAGACATTGAGATAGACAGATAGTAAGACTGACCGATAGTGAGATAGAAATAGAGTGAGATAGAAAGATAGTGAGATAGACAGATAGTGAGATAGACAGATAGATAGTGAAATAGAAAGATAGTGAGATAGACAGATAGTGAGATAGACAGATAGTGAGATAGAGAGAAAGACAGTGAGATAGTGAGATTGACAGATAGTGAGATAGACAGATAGTGAAACAGTGAGACAGATAGATAGACAGTGAGATAGTGAGATAGGCAGATAATGAGATTGACAGATAGTGAGATAGACTGATTGTGAGATAGACAGATAGTGAGATAGAAAGATAGTGAGTTAGATAGACAGATAGTGAGATAAACAGACAAATAGTTAGATAGACAGATAGATAGTGAGATAGACAGATATTGAGACAGATAGACAGACAGTGAGATAGTGAGATTGACAGATAGTGAGAGAGACAGATAGTGAGAGAGACAGATAGTGAGATAAACAGATAGTGAGATAGACAGATAGTGAGACAGACAGATAGACAGACAGTGAGATAGAAAGATAGACAGATAGTGAGATAGACAGATAGGCAGATAGTGAGATAGACAGATAGTGAGATAGACAGATAGACAGACTGTGAGATAGACATAGTCTGAGACAGACAGACATTGAGATAGACATAATGAGACACTGAGATAAACGGATAGTGAGATAGTGAGAAAGTGAGATAGTGAGATAGAGACATAGTGAGATAGTGAGATAGATAGTGAGATAGATAGATAGTGACATAGAAAGATAGTGATATAGACAGATAGTGAGATAGGCAGATATACAGAAAATGAGATAGACATATAGTGTGACAGACAGAAAGACAGATAGAGACTGAGATAGATAGTGAGACAGATCGACAGATAGACAGATAGTGAGATAGGGAGATAGTGAGACAGATCGACAGACAGTGAGATAGTGAAATAGACAGATAGTGAGACAGATAGACAGACAGTGAGATAGTGAGATAGACAGATAGTGAGATTGAAAGATAGAGAGATAGTGAGACAGTGAGATAGTGAGATAGACAGATAGTGAGATTTAAATATAGAGAGATAGTGAGATAGACAGATAGTGAGATAGACAGTTAGTGAGATAGAGAGATAGTGAGATAGGCAGATAGTGAGATAGACAGTTAGTGAGATAGAGAGATAGTGAGATAGACAGATAGTGAGATAGTGAGACAAAGACATAGTGAGATAGTGAGATAGACAGATAGTGAGATAGAGAGATTGTGAGATAGACAGATAAACAGATAGTGAGATAGATTGTCAGATAGTGAGATAGACAGATATTCAGATAAAGAGATAGTGAGATAGTGTGATATACAGATAGAGAGACAGTTAGTGAGATAGACAGATAAAGAGATACAGAGATAGTGAGATAGACAGATAGTGAGATAGACAGATTGTGAGATAGTGAGACAGACAGATAGTGAGATAGACAGACAGTGAGATAGACGGATAGTGAGACAGTGAGATAGATAGATAGATAGATAGATAGATAGATAGTGAGATAGAGAGATAGTGAGATAGACAGACAGTAAGATAGACATATAGTGAGATAGACAGATAGTGTGATAGACAGACAGTGTAACAGATAGACAGTGAGATAGACAGACAGTGAGATAGTGAGATAGACAGATAGTGAGATAGACAGGGAGTGAGAGATTGAGATAGATGGATAGTCAGACAGTGAGATAGACAGATTGTGACATAGTGAGATAGATAGATAGTGAGATAGAGAGATAGAGAGATAGATAGATAGATAGATAGATAGATAGATAGATAGATAGATAGATAGATAGATAGATAGTGAAATAAACATATAGAGAGATAGTGAGATAGACACATAGTTAGATAGTGAGATAGAGAGATAGTGAGATAGACAGGTAGTGAGATAGAGAGATTGTGAGATAGAAAGATTGTGAGATAGAGAGATAGCGAGATAGAGAGAGTGAGATAAACAGATAGAGAGATAGTGAGATAGAGAGATAGAGAGATTGTGAGATAGTGAGATAGATAGATAGATAGATAGATAGATAGATAGATAGATAGATAGATAAATAGATAGATAGATAGTGAAATAAACATATAGAGAGATAGTGAGATAGACACATAGTTAGATAGTGAGATAGAGAGATAGTGAGATAGACAGGTAGTGAGATAGAGAGATTGTGAGATAGAGAGATTGTGAGATAGAGAGATAGCGAGATAGAGAGAGTGAGATAAACAGATAGAGAGATAGTGAGATAGAGACATAGTTAGATAGTGAGATAGGGAGATAGTGAGATAGACAGGTAGTTAGATAGACAGATAGTGAGATAGACAGATAGAGAGATAGAGAGATTGTGAGATAGAGAGATAGTGAGATAGACATATTGTGAGATAGTGAGATAGACAGATAGTGAGATAGAGAGATAGTGAGATAGACAGATTGTGGGATGGTGAGATAGACAGATAGTGAGATATACAGATAGTGAGATAGACAGATAGTGAGATAGACAGATAGTGAGACAGATAGACAGTGAGATAGTGAGACAGACAGATAGTGAGCTTGGCAGATAGTGAGATAGATAGAGAGTGTGATAGTGAGATAAACAGATAGACAGATAGTGAGATAGACAGTGAGATAGTGAGATGAACAGATAGTGAGATAGACAGATAGATAGACAGAAAGTGAGAAGGACAGACAGTGAGATAGACAGATAGTGAGATAGATAGTGAGATAGACAGACAGTGAGATAGATAGACAGTGGATAGACAAATTGTGAGATAGTGCGATAGACTGATAGTGAGATAGACAGATAATGAGACAATGAGATAGATGGATAGTGAGACAATGAGATAGAGAGATAGTGAAATAGAGAGATAGTGACATAGACAGATACTGAGATAGACATATAGTGAGATAGAGAGATAGTGAGTAGACAGATAGTGAGAGAGACAGACTGTGAGATAGTGAGATAGACAGATAGTGAGATAGACAGATAGTGAGACAGTGAAATAGATGGATAGTGAGACAGTGAGATAGACAGATAGTGAGTTAGTCAGATAGTGAGACAGACAGACAGTGAGATAGAGACATAGTGAGATAGACAGATAGAGAGATAGTGAGATAGATTGTGAGATAGTGAGATAGACAGATAGTGAGATAGATAGACAGTGAAATAGAGAGATAGTGAGATAGAGAGATAGAGAGATAGTGAGATAGACAGATAGTGAGATAGAGAGATAGTCAGATAGAGACATAGTGAGATAGACAGATTGTGAGATAGTGAGATAGACAGATAGTGAGATAGACAGATATTGAGATAGTGAGAGACAGATAGTGAGAGACAGATAGTGAGATAGACAGTGAGATAGACAAATAGTGAGATAGTGAGATTGACAGATAGTGAGATAGATAGACAGATTGTGAGATTGATAGACAGATAGTGAGATAGACAGATAGTGAGATAGATAGACAGATAGTGAGATAGACAGATAGGGAGATAAACAGATAGTGAGAGACAGACAGTGAGATAAACAGATAGACAGATAGTGAGATAGACAGATAGTGAGATAGACAGATAGTCAGATAGACAGACAGTGAGGTAGACGGATAATGAGATATAGAGATAGTGAGATAGACAGATAGTGAGATAGACATTCAGATAGTGAGATAAACGGATAGTGAGATAGACAGTGAGATCGACAGATATTGAGATAGACAGATAGTGAGGTAGACATATTGTGAGATAGACAGACAGATAGAGACACAGACAGATAGTGAGACAGACAGACAGTGAGACAGACAGATAGTGAGATAGACAAACAGACAGATAGTGAGATAGACAGATAGTGAGATAGACAGGTAGTGAGATAGACATTCAGATAGTGAGATAAACGGATAGTGAGATAGACAGTGAGATAGACAGATAGTGAGATAGACAGATAGTGAGATAGACAGATAGTGAGATAGACATATTGTGAGATAGACAGACAGATAGAGACACAGACAGATATTGAGACAGACAGACAGTGAGACAGACATAGTGAGATAGACAAACAGACAGATAGTGAGATAGACAGGTAGTGAGATAGACAGGTAGTGAGATAGACAGGTAGACAGATGGTGAGATAGACAGATAGTGAGACAGACAGATAGTGAGATAGACAGATAGGCAGACAGTGAGACAGACAGACAGTGAGATAATCTGTGTTTGACAAACTAAAATTATCATTGTCCTTTTATCCTGTGTATTTGAGTTTTTTTTCTAAGCAGCAAAGGCATTTAGAAACAGAAGTTATATAATTAGACAGTTTGAAAGCTAAATGTAATAATGACCTTCCTGTGCTGTCTGACCTTCATGTGTCTGCACTGTGTGACACTGCTCAGAGTTGGGTATAATTTATGCACGTTAAATAAAAGCGCTGCAGTTTGGGGAAGTTTTGATGTTCTCCGTGTGTGTTTCATTTTATAATTAGGCAAAACATACATTTTAATCAGGCTAAAGCATATTTCCTTGTCATGGTATGTCACCATCCACCAAAGAGTTATTCCCTGATCACAGATGGTACGACAGGTTCACAAGGTTATACATTTCCCAGTATCTCCCCCCTGAGCAATGTCTGTTTTCTTCCTGTCTTCCTGCTTGGACTGAGACTCCCTTTGGTGGTGGCTGACTTTACTTTTACCTTTTCTTTTACATTACTGTACTTACATCCCAGGCATCCCCTGGCAATGCACCCTAACAACAATGACCACACATGCACTGCTCACATGATCCTACCCAAAGTCCCATATCCTATAACATGCAAGCTCCAAAAATTCTTTTAACCCCTTGGTTTTTAGAGAGATCCCTACTGCATTGCTTCTGTCAGTCCAGGTTACCAGCGGAATAAGCCGGAACTGACAGACAGCGTAGTGTGTGCGTCTGTGACTGTCTACAGAACAAGGCTGAGCTGGCAGTAAGTGTAATGTAGTTTTGTGACTGTCAATGGAAAAAGGCTGGGCTGCCAGACAGTGTAGTGTAGTTCTGTGACTATCAATGGAACAAGGCTGAGCTGGCAGTCCGTGTAATGTAGTTTTGTGACTGTCAATGGAACAAGGCTCGGCTGCCAGACAGTGTAGTGTAGTTCTGTGACTATCAATGGAACAAGGCAGGGCTGGCAGTAAGTGTAATGTAGTTTTGTGACTATCAATGGAGTAAGGCTGGGCTGCCAGACAGTGTAGTTTAGTTTTGTGACTATCAATGGAACAAGGCTCGGCTGCCTTGCAATGTAATGTAGTTCTGTGACTATCAATGGAACAAGGCTCGGCTTCCTTGCAATGTAGTGTAGTTCTGTGGCTACCGATGGAATAAGGCTGGGCTGCCAGACAGTGTAGTGTAGATTTGTGACTATCAATGGAACAAGGCTCGGCTGCCAGACAGTGTAATGTAGTTTTGTGACTATCAGTGGAACAAGGCTCGGCTGCCAGACAGTGTAAAGTAGTTTTGTGACTATCAATGGAACAAGGCTCGGCTGCCAGTGTAAAGTAGCTTTGTGACTATCAGTGGAACAAGGCTGGGTTGCCAGGCAGTGTATTGTAGTTCTGTGGCTACCAATGGAATAAGACTGGGCTGCCAGACAGTGTAGTGTAGTGTAGTTCTGTGACTGTCATTGGAACAAGGCTGGGCTGTCTTGCAATGTACACTAGCGATCAAAAGTTTTGGGACACCTCAATTTTTGCTACTTTTAGTTATTGCCATATAACTTGACAAAAACATTAGAAAAACGTGTCAACATTGGGTATTTCTAAAATCAAGACAAATAGTATAATCTATCTAGAAGTTTGTTTTTTTTCACCATTTGTAGATGTGTAAAAGATTTTAGCGCCAAAGTTTAAAAAAAGTGCCTTTATTACATTTGTTTCATCATATTTTTTTAAATTGTTTTACAGGAAATTTGATGAAAATAATGGTATCTAGAAAGCCCATCTTATGGCAAGAAAAACAGTATATCATATATGTGGTTCATTAAATGAGTAAGAGAAAGAAAATTACAGCTAAACACAAACACAGTATAAGTGTTAAAACAGCCATTGTCCTTTTGGACCGTTGTCCTTCTGGGCCATGGCTGTTTTAACACTTCTACTGTGTTTGTGTTTAGCTGTAATTTTCCTCTTACTCATTTAATGTACCCACATATATTATATACTGTTTTTCATGCCATAAGATGGGCTTTCTAAAGATACTAGCCTTGTGCAAATTGATTCTGAGAAATTCAGAATTAGTCGAAAATGGGGTCATTTAGAGACATTCGAATCACCCGACACGCAAGGATCCGACTCCTAGCAGCCCTGGTCCGAAAGTTTTTCTGAAAATTTCGACTACTTTCAGACCAGGACTATTCGGAGTCAGGTCTTTTTTGTACTACCTGCGCACGCTGGATTACTTTCCCTCCATATTTTTCCCTCCATGTCGCTAGTCCAATTACATTCTCCGTTTCATGCACTACTTTCCCTCTTTGTCTGTATTCCAATAAGCTTCTTTGTTTCATGATGGGGGTTGGACTAATGACACAGTCACCCAGGCAGACCGCTTGCAATTCCTCATTGCGTTGTTGGAGCTCAGAGAGAGAAGAAGAGATTAGAGAGTGTACAGTTGTTGTGTAGGCAGGCAGGTAGCATTAGGCTAGGCATAGGCAGGCAGCCAGCATTAGTGCCAGTTATTGCCTAAAATATTAGGGTTTCCTTTGAATAGTTTTCAGAGTGTCACGTCAGCCAGTCTGACAGTTGTATAGGCAGGCAGGGGGACTTTTAGCAGAACTGGTACAAATCACCAGACCAGAGGAAGAGTCCCTCCCTCCAGCTGATGGAGAATGTTGAGTAGGATGTGACAAGCATGGTGTAACGGTTTGTTTTGACACTCAGACCAGTAGGTAAAATAAAACAACGTTTATTGAATGAAAATAAGTACAAATGATCACCCTCTACAGGTGACAGCAGCAATTGCAAGTGAATACACAGTACACATAGATTCACTATAATGAATAGAAGGCACACTCAAAATGGTACAGATAATAGTGAACTGGTCCCTAAAGGGTAAATGAGAACAATCAGTCCGTCTCAGCTGTGGGGTTTGGCACGCCCGAATGGTGTAGTGATAAACTGATCAAATGTGCACAGCACAGAGTTCATGCAATGGAGGATAGTTGGTGTTCAGTGACCAGCATGAGTTTAGCAGAACAGTGACCCAAACATAGCCCCCGCGGGCGTTCCCAAAGAGACCACTGAGACTGCAAGTGCAAGAGTATGTAGCCCCCACGGGCGTAATCGGAGACTAGCCTGAAATGCAAAGCTGGCGTTTTAGCCCCCACGGGCTTATAACCGGAGACCAAAGTGAGCACAACATGAGCCAATAACCCCCACGGGTGCAGACATTCAGATCCTGCAAGAGCTTGGAGCCTAACCTTGCTACCACTCAGAACCAATAGCCGCAATGGATACCTCTGGTAATTAACGTGATACCGAGAGCCTAGGACGCCCAACCGGACCGACAGGACATGACTACTCTGCAGTTGTGAACCGGAGTCGCCGTCCAAGTTAGCGGCCAACTCAGAAGAAGTAGACTTATAAGGTAGAGGCTCTATGAATTGAATGGAGGTTCGGCAAGAGAGAAGCGGCACTGCAAGGGTTAAAGGGTACGTTTAAATCTCCCAGGCTCGGTATGGTAACTAAGCTCTGCAAGCGTATGGAGGCTCGGTACAAGGAGCACAGCTTATGCAAGTCAGCAAGGAACTCTGCACTAGGAGATGGGTTACACCGGAGTGTAATGGTCACACTGTATCAGCACAGCACAGCAGGAGTCAGAATGTCGCGGCGGCGACAACAGGCAAACGCAGGTCGCTGGAACAGGCCGTGGTCGATCACGAAGCAGGAAGTCAGCCAGCCGGGTCGTAGCATGTAGGAGTTTCTCAGACAAGCCGGGTCGTAGCACGTAGGAGGTTCTCAGACAATCCGGGTCGTAGCACGTAGGAGTTTCTCAGACAAGCCGGGTCGTAGCACGTAGGAGGTTCTCAGACAATCCGGGTCAAACACGATCAGGAACACTGGAGCGTAGTCAGGACAGGCCAAAGTCGGTACACAGGAATCCAGATACAGGAACACAGCAACAGCAAGACTGGCTCAGGAACACCACGAAAGGGCATCTGACAGATGTGAAAGTCAGGTATAAAAAGGTCACCAGGGGGCGGGCCAAACCAACTCAGCAAATGAAAGTATGCCACAGATGAGAGTGACAGGAGGATCACAGGCACTGTGATACATGGGTTGTCGATGTTCGACCATGTTCTAAATTGAATGACAGGCATGGGTTTTCCATGTTCGACCACATGCTAAATTGAATGTGACGGGCATTGGTTGTCGATGTTCGATCATGTGCAATTTGGATTGTGACCGGCATCCCATGCTGGAGTAGAGGTGACATGCACAGACTGGCAATGTATGACAATGTCTGGAAAGAATGATAGCAATGTGCACGGAGGCGCACTGCTATCGTTTAACCCATGTTAATTTTGGCCGAATAATTTGGAATGGATCAGAATTTTGTTCAAATCGAATAGGTCCGGTCCAAAATTAGAAAAAAAAATGTTGTCTGAATTCGAATTAAATCGAAAATTTTGCCCGTGCACAAGTCTAAAAGATACCATTATTTTCATCAAATTTCCTGTAAAACAATTTAAAAAATATGATGAATCAAATGTAACAATGCACTTTTTTAACTTTGGCGCTAAGATCTTTTACACATCTACAAATGCTAAAAAAAAAACCCTGCTAAATAGATTATAATATTTACCTTGATTTTAGAAATACCCAATGTTAACATGTTTTTCTAATATTTTTGTCAAGTTATATGGCAATAACTAAAAGTAGCAAAAATTGAGGTGTCCCAAAACTTTTGACCGCTAGGGTAGTGTAGTTTTGTGACTATCAATGGAACAAGGCTGGACTGCCAGGCAGTGTAGTGTAGTTCTGTGGCTAATAATGGAATAAAGCTGGGCTGGCACACTGTGAAGTGTGGCTCTATGGATTCCAATGGAACAAGGATGGGCTGGCAGACAGTGTACGTGTGGGTCTGTAGATACAAGTGGAACATGCCTGTACTAGAAAACAGTATAGTGTGTTCCTCTGGCTACCAGCTAAATCAGATTGGACTACCAGACAGTGTAGAGTTGTTCTGTGGCTACCAATGCAACAAGGCTGGGCTGGCAGACAGTGTAGTGCAGTTCTGTGGCTACCAACGGAACAAGGCTGGTCTGACAGACAGTGTAATGTGGGTCTGTGGCTACCAGCAAAACAAAGCTGGGCAGGCAAACAGTGTAGTTCTGTGGCTGCTAGTGGAACAAAACGGGACAGGCACATGGTGTAGTGTGGTTCTGTTGTTACCACTAGAGCAATGCCGGGCTGTGTAGTTTGCTACCTATAATGCCACATTTAAATTCATGGGAATTTATGGATTTTTTTGTCCCTTACTGTGCAGTTGGTTTGCTCCAGAACTATTCTACCTTCACTTAGTACATCATCCTCTCTGATTTAGTTACCCATCTTCACTTAGCTAAAGTAAGATTAATTTATTTAGAAAGTGTTTGACCAGGAAGAGTACATTGAGATTTTTATCATTTTCAAGTACTGTAAAATCTTGTGTATAATACGCACAATTTTGCCCCTCTTCACCTTATGTGAAGTGGGGGGTGCGTATTATACGAGAGACATTAATTTTATAAAAAAAAAAAATATCCAATTGCCACCGGTTTCCTCCCTCCCTCCCGGCTTACCCATCTCCTCTTCTGAAGTGCCTCCGTTTGCTTCAGCCTGACAGGGTGCCAGCGGGTGGCATGCTTGCATCCGCCACCCGCTTCCAGCATGGCCCTGTTAGGACCTCCAATGGGTAATGTCTTGCGAGGACTGCCGGGAGGGAGGAAACCGGTGGCAATGGGATTTTTTTTTCTCAGGCATGGGAAAACAAGGGTGCGTATTATACATAGGCACTCTTTTTTTCCCCGAAAATCTTGGGTATACTATGCACCTGCGTATTATACACAGGTGTGTATTACACCTGAGATTTTACGGTATGTCCCCTTTTAACCCCTTAACGACCAGCGGTCACGGGGTGAGTGGTCCTTTAAGGACCAGATAGAGAGTTTTGGCGTGCCGCCCCACGTGACTGATCACGTGGTGCGGCACACCGAACTGAGGGACTGAAAGAGATCTCTCCGGTCTTGGATTGATCAAATTCAGTCCCCGGTATTACTCACCGCGCTCCTGCAGGAGTGCGGTGAGTAAAAGTACGTGACGTACCAGAACCGTCACTGGTCCTTAAGTGCCGGACCAGCGTGACGGTCCGGGTACGTCACCAGACTCTAAGGGGTTAAAGGAACAATAACACCTAAATGGAAATTGCATGATATATACCATTAAATAACATATACTTACCACTAGATAACTAAAATAAAAATGTTATTTCTATGATGCATCTCTAAAATATAATACTATATTAAAGGGTTAACATAGCACTCTTGATATGTGTCTTGGAAATCATATTGTCATATTGTTTGCAAATGGGCTGAGATAAGATAACAAAAATAAAGTTTAGGGTTATATTTTTGGGATCTAACATAAAACAAGTAATATTTACAGAAGGCAACTGGAAAGACATCACAGTTAAAATTATATAACACAATTTCATCATTAGGTGCTAAAGTCCTTTAATATTCAAGTTGCAGTGCTCCCAGTCTTACAGGTCTCTAATTGGCCAGGTTAAATAGCATGGTTGCTTAATGTCTATTTTAAACAGGGAGATGAAATGAAAATAGATTGCTTCCTGCTGTTTATGGGGAGGAATGAGTATTTGCAATATGATAATATCTAACCGAAAATGCCAGCCAACTGTCAGTCTAATGGGGGTCACAGAGGCTGCAAGGGAATCAAATATAACAGCGTGATTACATTTTAAAAGAAAGACTTAATTGCAGATCTCTCAGGAATCTCTGGCAGAGACACACCGGAGGAATTAAAGATGACATTTTGATAAGTTGAATACAGTAGCTGCAAAAGGTAGCGAAGTCTTAAGAAATACTTATTAACCCCTTCAGTGCTATGGAGGTCTCCATCGCATTTCTGTGCAATGTGTAACAGACCACGCTAGCATTCAAGGAATTGATCCTTTGAGTGCCAGAGAGGTATGCAAGGCATTGCAATGCAATGCGTTGCATACCTCTCTGGCACTCAAAGAGTTAAACTCATTCAGCCATTTGCTAGTCTTATAAGTTCCATCTGGGCACCTATATAGCATCCCTGAAGTTGAAAGGAATTTCACCCTAAAATAAGTGGCTCTCAAGTTACACACACACAAGAAAGACCAGCAGTAATTCTCCCTCTACCACTCTGGGAGACATTGCACCAGTTTATAGATAGTTCATATAGGAAACACTGAGACCCTGAGATTTGGTCAAAACGCTGCAATGATCAAACGCTGAGAGTTCCCAGGAATCAGGACCGGATTTGCCATTAGGCAAAGTAGGCACCTGCCTACAGGTGCACGTCAACGAGGGGCGCCTGCCATTTGGATTTTTTTTTTTTTTAATTCTTTAAAAAAAAAAAAACTATCCGCTTCACTGGCTGCGCCGGTGGCACCCACTCACATTGCCCGCCCCCCCAGTCTTGTACCTGATGGAGCTCCCTCGTCGCCTCTTTAGGAATGCAGAGAGCTGGGAGATGACATCATCTCCCAGCGCTCTGCATTCCTGAACAGTTGACCGCGCGGGAGATCTGTCTGGCACAAGACTGTGCCAAAGGAGGCACAAACAGATGACAGATCTCCTACCAGGGAGGTAGGAAACAGACAATGGGAGGGGGGAGGCAATGTGGAGCTAATGGGTGGCAATGTGGAGCTAATGGGGGGCAAGTTGGAGCTGATGGAGGGCAATGTGGAGATGGTGGGGGCAAGTTGGAGCTGATGGGGTGGAGGGCAATGTGGAGCTGATGGGGGGCAGTGTGAGGGCAATGTGGAGCTGATGGGGGCAATATGGAGCTGATGGGGGCATTGTGGGGGCAATATGGAGCTGATGGGGGGCATTGTGAGGGCAATATGGAGCTGATGGGGGGCAATATGAGGGCAATGTGGAGATGATGGGGGGGCAACGTGGAGATTAGGAGCATTGTGGAGGTATCCAGTGCAGATGTCCCACAGGGGGTGGGGGGGCGCTACAAATTTCTGTGCCTACAGGCTCCTGAGATGTAAATCCAGCCCTGCCAGGAATGGATGTCCTTCAAACAGGACAGATGTCCGTTATACCAGCAGCCTGTACAAAAATGACTTCACCTTATAACTTGAAAAGAAAATATCTCAGCCAATATAGAATTATATTAAAAATAAAATTGGATACCAAAACAATGTAAGCTTTAAGAGGAAGACAAGTTTACTACAGGCTAGAGTTCTAGTGGAGATATTTGCCCTGCAAAATTGGGCACTTCCACGTTCTATGGTACCCTGTACCATCTCAGGACCTCCCAGCTGCCCCAGGGAGCGCGTTCACGCTCCCCTTCGAAGCTGGATTTCTGTGATGTAGCATTACAGCAAACTCCCTTTACAATGCTAATGAGGTTGCAACCTCAGTAGCATTGTAAACAGAGTTTGCTGTAATGCTACATCACAGAAATCCAGCTTCGAAGGTGAGCGTGAACACGCTCCCTGGGGCAGCTGGGAAGTCCTGAGACGTCATGGAGTCCTGCAGAATGCGTAAGTGCCTGATTTTGCAGGGCAAATATCTCCACTACCAGGCGACTTGAAGAACACACACACACAGTACTAATGTCGGGTTAAACATTAAAACGCATGGTAAAACTTTGGTTTTAGGTGATCGTTCAGCTTTAAGGAAAGACATGTCAAGACTTAATGATCACAGCGAGCCTGAGGGCATGTTGCGATCATTGCTGGGAGGCTGTATGGCTGCTTCAGTCAGTTTCAGCCTTTCCCCGGTGGCTCCGCACATGTGATCACTGCTATAGCAAATATAATAACAGTAAATACACATTGCCTTGTGACTGTTCTTTGCCTTTCTCCTCCTTACTGTGATCATCAGGAAGAGAGAAACAGAGAACAGAGCTTCTAACATGTCAAATGGCCAAAGAGGGGGGCACTTTGATTTAAACCGCTGGTGCAGGAGGTAGGACTAGGGTTAGGTAGTTTATGACCTATTGTCCCCTCTTTGAGTTGCTAAATAAATTATATAGAGCAAGAGTAAAGTAATTTTTTTTTACAAAGTAATGTATAAATAGATATACTGAAGTTTAAACAAAGATTAATGTAAGTTTTATTCCTGTGGAGCAATGTGATACACTTATATGCACATCACACAGTCTGATCTCCTAAACAGAGCGACACCAGTGTGGAGATTCACTAAGCTCTCATAAAGAGGCGATAAAGTGGAGATTACTTATTCAGTTCCTGTTATTCTATGGAGCCTATTCACTAAGATCTCCAAAAATGAAGAAATCTTACTGCATAGGCTCCATAGATTAAAGGGACAGTAATACTTAAAATGTAAAAAAAATATGTTGTAGGGTTTATCCCCCTGAGTAAAACAAGAGTACTCCCACTGCTGAAAGGTGTTTTAACTTTAACATAGGAATTGGAGAAGTGATAAACTGGAGAAGTCATCTCCACCGTATCACCTCTTTATCACCGCTTAGTGAATCTCCACACAGGTTGGGAAGTGGAACATAGGGTATTTCACCTCAGTCGGACAGTGCTACTCTAAAAAGGGACACTTGTGATGTATGATTGTTCATACCTTTTATCCAGTCCTGTTAAAAATGAACAAATTGAGCACGAATTATCACAGGCAAGCCTATAAAAATGTTGTGTTTTTCCAATGTTATCCATTTTTTTTATATTGTTGGACTGGTCTAACGGGGCAAAGGGAAATTTTCCAGTAGGCCGCATGTCCTGGGGATGATCTTGCTACCAGACACCACTTTCAGACGGGTGTTATGGGAGATAATGGGACATGTGTGGGTGTAACAGGTAGTCTAATAGGACACGAGTGGGTGTTAAAGGAAGAGTATTGCCATGTTTTCAGAAATATTAATCTTGTAGGCATTAAAAAATAAAACTAAATTCCCCCAGTCCCATCTCTCAAACCTTTATGGTTTGAGAGATATTCGGGACCAAAGTCCCCCTCCCCTTTCCCTGCTGTCAGCGCTCTAGCTGACTGCAAGGGAATCCGGTCCCGGGACCATCGGAGGCTCTTCAGAGCCGAGATCGCGTTATTGAAACAGTAAGCTGTAGGGCAAATAATTTGTGGAAGAACATGCGTGTTTCAGGGGTCAAAGCGTGGCGACTGTGAAATTCGGAGGTTTTAGGCTTGTATGAGAACTTGCAGAACTTAATGAAAGGTTGGAGTGACACAGGCTTACGCAGTGCCTAACTTTCTTTATCCCACTTACCTCCTCCACTGTTATGAAGAGTAATGTCGCGTGTAAAACATGTGAAAACGCCATGCTTTCATTGCACTACAACTCCCATAATCCTTAGACATCTTCAGTGTGCGTGATGAAAATGGCACGTTTAGGAAAGTTTGTCTTCATTACTCGCAGCAGTCATGATGAAGGCAATGAAGTGTGTTAAAAGTGCAGTTTTATTTGCGGCCACTGAAGACGTGTAAGGATTATGGGAGTTGTAGTGCAAAGAATAATGCCACCACATTGTGGCACACCAGGAGTAGTGCATCGTGCTACAGTGAATAGGTGTCTGTCCATCAGTCCCAGGCAGTTAGAACAAAATTTGGTGGCACAAGGAAGATCCCATGGAAGTGGCTGCTCTCTTGGCTGCTACTTTGATAAAGCGCTTTGGTTCCCTCCATTCTGAATCGCTGTGTGTGTGTGTGTGTGTGTGTCTGGTGTGTGTGTGTTTGGTGCTGTGTCAGTGGGGCATATGTGTGTGTGTCTGTGGTGTAGGAGCATGTGGCAGCCATTTTGTTTTTTTCATCAATTGTATAGTGGTGGGCAGGCTGGATAGTGGGGGCGGGCAACTCCTATGAAAATCACACCCCCATTGAATCACCCAATGGGAGCAGTAACTCCACCTTACTGCTGCTTCTGGGTGTGTGTGTCTCCTGAGGAGACATAAATTATGTAATGAGCCTTTCTCTTTTATATATATATAGATATTTGTATATAAAGATTTGATTTCTTTAGAGAGGACGCTATTAAATAATAAAGTAAATTTTCCCACTGGAGAAACAGAGGGGCACAGCAGAATTATCCACTAGTAGGTAACCTTGACTACTGCTTAAGTTATGTGGCTATGTGAGAGGCCTGTGTTAAGGATCCTCAATGAGTCACTATGACATCACCTGATAAGTACTTGGTCTTGGAGAGGGGTCACCCTGAGCCACATGAGTGTGGATGTTGCCTACATTGCAGATCAATTGCACCACATCTACCAACTAAAAAATGATCATTGAGATTAATGTGATTTTTATCTTTCCTGCATATGACCTCATTGATATTTTATAGATTTACTAAAAGTTTGTCTTAATAAATCTGCACCTTATTTGCAAATACTAATATACTTTCAGGGGTGTGTTTCCCATTAGGCAGAGAAGGCAACTGTCTAGAGCTCCATATGAGGAGATGGCACCTGAACTGTAGTAGACACACCCACATTATGTGTATGGGTGTGGCCAGAGCAATCTCAATATCTCCTCAACAAGTACCAGCTCCTGTTTTTTGGTGACTGGTTTATTTACTGTTATATAGCCTTATGCTTATTTTAAGCCCTTGAATTCTAGACAGTTTTCCAGTGCATTGTGTAGCAATTAAATAATGGTATTTCTAGCAACAGGGGGTTAAAAAAATCCACTTTTGGTCCTTAAAGGGAAACTCTAACCTGTTTGTTATGAAGACATTTTCTGTGCCCAGCAAGAGTGGGTGGGACTAGGGGCGGGGTCATGAGAGGAGTGATGGTCTGGTCATTTATTGGTGTGGCTAAGGAAGGGCACCTAAGTTGCCTTGTCTAGAAGTGCCTGAGATGTAAACTGGCCTAGTAGACCACAATAGTCTGTAAGATTATGACATGCTTTAAAGTATTGAAAATATTGATGTAATACTTTTGTCTTTAGTGGATTTCTAGGTACAAGGTCATTTTTGAATGCAATTGAAAATTTAGAAAATAAACTAACTCTGATTACTATGATGAAATATCTCTACAAAAGACTAAAAAGGTAAGTGTACCTCAAAAAATGGTTGTTGTTATTATTTTTTTGCAATATCAAGGGGGCATATATAAATGCAAAATCTATATTTTTAGGCACTGGGTGTTTAACCTTTTCCCGAACACTGGAGAGCTCTCTAGTTTACACTATGTCATCTGACATTCACCATGTCGTCAAGCATTACAATTGGGCCATATTTAATGTTTCTGGAGTAAACCAACTGCACCATAGGGGACAAATAAAAA
This sequence comes from Rhinophrynus dorsalis, assembly GCA_037306005.1. Taxonomy (NCBI): domain Eukaryota; kingdom Metazoa; phylum Chordata; class Amphibia; order Anura; family Rhinophrynidae; genus Rhinophrynus; species Rhinophrynus dorsalis. The sequence goes on along the minus strand of CM074718.1, from coordinate 657,419,052 downwards.
TTCCTATTAAATTCAATTGGGCTTTTAACCCTTTGAATGCTAGAGAGGTTTCCAATACATTGCAAAACAATGCATTGGAGACCTCTCTAGCATTCAAGGGTTAAAAAGCTCCATTCAAGTGCATGGCAATTGAGAAATTGTTATTTTGCCCCGATGGAGCAGTTGGTTTACTCTACAATGACATATAAGTATGGGCCCATTTCTGCCACTAGCAATGTGGTTGTGGTTTTGGATGGAGCAGGACATCTCTTTCTTTTTGACTCTATTTTTCTCTTGCTCTGACCATGTTTTAATGCTCAGGAAAGATGAAAAGGATCATACTCAATGAGCCAATTCACTGGAGAAGGAGCTGATATCAAGGAAAGGGGAGAAGTGGCATTTGAAAACTACAGCAGTCTGATCATTCACACTGCTATGTTGAAATATCAGTTTGCATTTAATGAAGTGTATACATTACTTCATCTTTAAAAGGGCAGTGCCTCCTAGCAGAATAAAAATAATTCTGAGCTGAGATTGGTGAGTGGCATTTCGGCATCTGATATGACCGGAGGAGGATACATATTTTAAATGTCTTCCCTTAACATAGTACTGCCCATTTAAAGGGATAGTAATGTTTCATAATAAAAGCAGCTTTAATTAATCATCATATTATTTGAACTTTGGAGAGTGTTATTTCAATTCTGTCAGAGTTGTAGTTCAAGAGTAATTCAATGACAAAGTGTCCCCCTCCCGCACCTTTTACTGATGTAACACTGCTCAGCCAGAGCAGAAGGGAAGTGCCCAGGTAGATTGCAGAGAGGGACAATCTTCAATTAAGATACAGGAAAAACCTGAAAAACTTGTCACGGGGGGAAGGGCTTTCATTATTCTCATAGGAAGAAGATTGTCCCTTGCTGTTATCTGTCTGCTCTATGGACTGCATTCCACATCTGAGAAGAGATGGCTTACACTTGGTAAAAGGGGCGGGAGAGGAAACTTTGCTTGTGAATATCTCTCAAACCAAAAAGGTTTGAGAGATAAGACTTATATCGTTCTTCATGGCCGCACTTCTGTTCATGTAGGTCTGATACCAAGCTATGATTTTAAATTATTAAAAACTTTATTAGCCTATTTTCATTATTCTATGGATACTAACAACTAATTGGAGCCGACTGACATAGTGCAAACCAGGCTTGTTACTTGCCATCGATGACTTGGAGAACACTACTACTACAGATGTTCTGTACTTATAGAAGAATATTATACCACCTTTTGAGGACCAGGGGTGCTCAATTCATTCAAGAAACTCCTGGTCTTTAAAACGTTACACAAACTTTTTGTATTGTTACAGTATATATATTGTTTCTTTCTCTAACCTAGCCTTTTGTCTTCTTTCTATTTTTCCTTCTCTTCGCCTTTCCTCATACAGTCTTCTCCTTTCTTTTCAGTGTGGCTCATTTTCAGCCCGGTCATACCAGGCCGCTTATTTGGTACATTTTGTTACCTGGTTATTACATGAAACTCATCAATAAACTATTACAGTGATAGCCTGTGTATTGCCCTGTTGGTCTCATGTACTATTGCATTGTAGTACTGGTCTCATGTAATTGTACATTTCAGTACTATTCTCCTTTATTACTCTGCTGGTGTCGATTAAAGGAACCTTAGCCTGCTAGTCTCATGTGATTGTGTAGTATGCTTCTGATCACATGCAATGTTCCTCTGGTCCCTGTTACTGTTGCCCTGTATACTATGCTGTTCTCATGTGATGGTATATTACCCTGCTGGACTCATGTAATAGTTTGCTATTGTCATGTACTTATAATCCTGCTGGTCTCATGTAACGGTGTACTGCCATTGTGATAGCATGAAATATTCTTCTCATATCGTGCAATGGTGTATTGCACTGCTGTTCTCATGTAATACTCTGCTATTTTCCCATAATGGGGTATTGCCCTGATGATGTCATGTAATACTCTATTGTTATCATGTAATGGTATGCTGTCCTACTGGCCTCATGTAATATTCTACTAGTCTCATGTAGAAAATTGCCCTTCTGTTCTCATGTAATACTCTGCTGGCTTAAGTAATTCTCTGTTGTTATGCAATGGTATATTGTCCTGCTGGTCTACAGAAATATTCTGCTGGTCTTCTGTCATGTTATATTGCACTGTTGGTCTCATGTAATACTCTGGGTTTTTTCATGTAATATTGTTTTGCCCTACTGGTTTTATGTAATACTCTGCTGTTTTCAAGCAATGATGCATTTTGTTGCTGGTCTCATGAAATATTCAGTTAGTCTCCTGTAATACTGAATTCCACTGCTGGCCTCATATAATACTGTGATGTTCTAATGCAATAGTGTGTTGTCTTACTGCTTTTGAATAATATCTGCTGTCATCAAGCAATGGTGCATTGTGGTGCTGGTCTCATGAGATATTCTGCTAGTCTCCTATAATATTGGCCTCATATACTATTCTGATGTTTTAATGCAATGGTGTATTGTTGTACTGGTCTCATTTAATACTTTGCAAGTCTCATGCAGTGGTGTGTTGCTCTGTTTGTTGCAGGTAATACTCTGCTGCAATAATGTGCTTCCCTGCTAGTATAACATAATAACATAACCTGTATATTTATTTACATGTCTGATATATTGCTGCATCCATCTTTCTCTAACCTGTCTTTCTCCTTGTGCCAACTATCCCCCCAAGGCAAAACTGGAAGGTAACACACATTGACAACCTATTATATAGTGGCATGGTACCTTTATTGTCAGAAATCTCCCATGCGTATCACACACATCGTTGTGTATCACTCATTACTTACTTTTCACAAACGTATCCATTCCCATACTCTTCTCTTTCCTTGTCACAATCTTCTCTTTCACCATGACAACATAAGACAAGTTTAACTTAAAATCTGCCTGAATTTTCTATTATCTCTATCGATAATTTTAGTTTTAACTCAGTGTGGCATTTTATGCTAATTCACTGCACAATATGTTAATTATGTCTGAGGCCAAACTTAGAAATTAAACTAGTGTGTGCTCTCTGGCTATATTCATTCATAACCGTGTTTGATAATACTGGCCCAGTACAGACACTAATTATTATACAGTGCCATATTGTTCCATCAATAAAAGTTATGTTCTCAAAAAAGATTTATGTTGTAAACAAATTGCTTGTAAAACATGGTAACAGTTTTTAATTCTCTTTAAAATTAACTAGACTTATCTAAGGTGACAGGTGCTCTTTAACCCTTTAGTGCCAAAGGGATATGCAATGCGTTGCTGCGCAATGTGTTGCATACCACTCTGGCACTCAAAGGGTTAACTTCCTTGCCTAGCTTCTTTATCCCATGGTTCTCCTTTCTTCTTGATTTCTTTACCTTCTTTCTCCTAAATTCTAATTTCTTTTTTTTTTTTTTTACATTAGGTATCAAATAGTAGAGCAGCATTTTGTTCTTATTAATTATTTAACATTGTTGTATTTCAGGATCCAACCTCTTCACCTCTCTTCCATCTGCATTTCTATTGGATTAATTGCATTAGTTAATTGGGGATCTTTTTGGGAACTTCCCAAACATCAGTGGGATAACTGCAGACGTGTTTGGTGGGCGAATCTTCTGTTGATTACAAACTTTGTGTCAGTTTCAGAATCTGTAAGTTCTCTGTTTATTTATATTCTTGTTTTCTTCATCTTAACCCCTTAATGACCGGCCGCTCAGGCAAACGGCGTTCACTAAAGGACCACGGAGCATTTTTTTTTAATTTGTTTCCGGTTCCGGATTCCCTGAACGGCGTGCAGCCGCGGGGGGAGCCCGGAATTCCATGACGGTCATAGTACATCATGGGTCGTTAACTCAGATCTACCCATGACGTACTATGACCGTCAAGGGTCGTTAAGGGGTTAAAGTCACACCGAGCATCCTGAATCATGATGCACACACATAGGACCATTTAGTACATTATGTATGTAAACTGCCTCTACTTAAGATTTTGTAACGCATACCACCGTTGTCTTTGCCAGTGGTTCTCATACTTTTCCTTTGGTCGGGTAACCCTCCTTTTTCAAAAGAAATTACAGTGAATCCTCTCTTTATCCATTAGTATGTTATCAAGCATTCAAGTGGATTTTATAGTATCAATACTGCATTCCCTTATAGGAATATGCATGTTGTACCTGTGATATTATAAGACTCATTGAGCAGTTTGACCTTTGTGTATGAACTTTCCAACTGTTGTGCACAATTATTTCTAGTTTTGTGCGTGATTTCTACAAACCATGCTCGCTACGTCCTAATGCTGGAAGAAGCAAATCCCGCAATCCATTGTTTTCATGCTGTTTAGGGTATTTAGACATATTGAGCATTTCCTCAGTAAACATTTATCCTGTCCCTGTCACTCAGCACTTCAACAACTGTGAGACTTTTGGTTGTTGCTTGCTGTCTGCCTCTGTACTTTGGATGTTCTTATTGTACAAGAACCTCTACTGCCTGACCTGACTCAGATTGCCTGATCTTGCCTTTACCTGCTGAATCAGTACACCCTTTCGGACTTGCCCAGTATCCTGTTTGTGACCACACAAACCTGTGGGCTCAAACCGTTAGGGGCTAGGGTTTGCTTCTCTCAGTTACATGTATCCTGACACTGGATCCCAACACCTGAAATAATATCACATGTATTATACATAATACTACATAATTAGGGTAAAATTGAATAACATCAGATAATTGCACCTGTTTCAGTCTTCCATATTTAAACTGATAGTCACAGGACCACTCCTAACCATATAAGATTCCAGCCTTGTTCCTCTGTTCACTGTTCACTGTTCCTCTGTTCACTGTTTAAGAACCACTGGTCTAGGTATCTTTATAGCTTGCCTAAAATTCACAGATATGTAACACACCAATTACAACAGAGCAGAAGTCAACTCTCCTGAACCACAGTTTGTTTGTCAGCTACAGTTAGGTCCTCCAACAATTTTCTAGGTGTTTTATGAAGTTTATTTAAGAGAAGGAAGTAGGGGATATAAAGGGCAGGGTAGGCTTTACTATAGGGGACAGTGGTGTCCATCACCAGTTCCTACCCTTTCCCATCTTCTTCATCCTCCCCATTAAAAAAAAACCTTCTCCTCTGGAGGGCCAGACATTTGAGAGCACATCTAAAGGTTCCCCAAGTTATAAAATTGTGTTTGTTTCATGTATGAATTAGCCAGTCAGAGCACAGCGCACTGCATATACAAACATGTGCAACCTGCTCTCAGTGGGGATATTATTAAATACTTATAAACAGACTATCTATGTTCCCTTCGTTCTTTTAATAGTGGATCTAGCATGCAAAAGAAAGTCGATTTGAAGTGGACTATAACAAAACAAACAAGATTAATTACCTTTTAGATGCTCCAGAGAATTTAGTCTTTAGCCAGAGATGGCTAAATCTATTGAATGTATGGGTTAACCCTCCAAGAGCCAGAGGGGTGCACAACCCATTGCTTCTAATGAGCTGCATAGCCCCCTGGCACCCAAGGGGACTAAAATAATGTTGTTTAGCTCATCCTGTGTGTAAAACGTCCTCAAACAGGACTATATGTAGGATGAATTCTCATAGATCCAGTACGAACAACAGAAGAGACACCCCAGTGGGTCAACATTTTTGCAAAACTGATCACAGCATTAAGTATCTAAAAGTGACTGTACTGATGGGAAATTTTAAGACAGAGGTCTGGGAGTATAAACTGAGAACCAAGTTTAATACTGACAACTGGCTTGAACCATGACAAGGGATTTATGTCATATTATCCCACAAAATAAACATATTTTGGGACCAATGGGTACCAGGGGGCTGCACAACTCTGGCATTGTGCACCCCTCTGGTGCTTGAAGGGTTAAACCACACATTCTATAGACATAACCATCTCTGGCTAAAGACTAAAATTCACTGGAGCATCAAAAAGGTAATTAATCTTTGTTTTTGTTTTTTTCTAGTCCACTTCAAAGAAACTTTACTAGAACCTAGTGAATTAATTATGATTCATACTAATAAGAATATACTCTGACAGTTGAGATTAAATGTCAAAATAAAGTGCATGATGTTTAACCCCTTAAGGACCGGCGCGTGCACGCGCGGCCGGCACTTGCGGACCACGGGGCTTTTTTTTTTTTTGTTAGGACTTCCGGAGCGGCGTGCAGCCACGACGGGAGCCCTGAACGCCATGCCGTGCCAGGAACGTCATTGGTCCTTAAGTGCCGGACAGCCGTGATGGTCCTGGCACGGCAATGGTCCTTAAGGGGTTAAAGTCATGTATTGTGCATTATTATTATTCCTGAAGAAGAGATCCAGTTGTCTTGAAAGCTTGCATCCTAGAGCAGCTCAGTTAGACTATAAAGGTATCATTTTTACTCTGTTAGTCTCTTACTTTTTCTATGGCTAACACTTTACCCTTTATCCTTGGCAGTGATTGAGTAAAATAGCCAGTACTGGGGAATAATATTCCCACCAGAATCAGGCTGTGCATGTCTGTGCATGCAGTCTGTTGTGCACTGATAGGCTAGTTCATGTGTGGGAATTAAAAACAGTTTGACTCTGCAATGAATCTCACTGATCCCTTCTGCACACTTTGAACAGCACTGAAGGCATACCAGGCCTAAGCATGCAGACATACTCAGGCAGAATTAGTAGAGAGCAAAGTCGACAGGGGGAGGTGGAAGTCATTGAAATTATGCACCACCTTCCTCATTCAAAATCCTAACAGTATTTAAGGCTAGGATGCTGAAAGCACTAATACGTAACTTTTATTTCATACTAAAATTAAAAAAACAAAGTGGTTATAGTATTCTCTTTGTAAATTAGGAGAGCAATAAAAAAGCCCCAAATAGGTGTTAAAGGGATAGTAAAACTTAAAATGTAAAAAAAAATATGTTGTAGGGTTTATCCCCCTGAGTAAAACAAGAATACCCCCACTGCTGAAAGGTGTTCCATTCAAAAGTTATTAATTTTCAAAGTTGAATTTTTTAGGTGCAATATCACAGTGGCCTGAAATTGTACAGTGGCGCTGTTGCTACACCATCCTATGGAGATTTGTGGTCCCGGGACCAGAGCTGTCTATAGGATCATGTAGCAACAGCGCCACTGTACAATTTCAGGCCACTGTGATATTGCACCTAAAAAATTCAACTTTGAAAATTAATAACTTTTGAATGAAACACCTTTCAGCAGTGGGAATACTCTTGTTTTACTCAGGAGGATAAACCCTACAACATATTTTTTTACATTTTAAGTATTACTATCCTTTTAAGTCAGGGTACATCTAATGGTGGAGAGGTCTGTAGTGAGTCAATGGATTTGATGGCTATATGAAGGTCAAAATACTATTATTATTATTCTTTATTTATATAGCGGCAACGAATTCCACAGCGCTGTACAATAGGGAATAGACATACAGAGGTATTAAATAGTACAGATCAGATGTGGAGAACAGAAGGATTAGAGGGCCCCCTGCTATATCCATAAGTATAACTGGTTAGATTGTTTGTGTGTAGCACCTAATGTATAGTATAGCTCAATTCACAAAGGGTCAATACAAATACAATGGACTAAATGAACTCCTAACTTTCCCTGGAGTAAATTGTGTCTTGTCCGTTTTTTGTATGTGTAGCAGGTAACTGAACAGCCCGTGGCAACAACTCTTTGCTATGCCATTTCCAATGTGCTCAAAGGAGTAGCAAAATTGTAGCTCTAAATTGCTTGGTAGCTTTGAAGCATTTAGTTACTGTAGCTAGCTGCAAGGATAGATTAAGGCAATCATCACATAACGGCAACTGTGTCCAGTAATGTAGAAGGACTGCTCAATAGATCAAGGGGCGAATCTTACAGTGATTAGCCCAACAATAAACGGACCTAAAAGACACAATTCAACAGAGATCGGAACAGTAAAATGGTTGTTCTCTCACGCTAAGCCTTGTGGCCATCTGCTGGAACATTCCACATTCTAATCCTGTATACTATTACCAAACAAATTGTTTAGTTTTTATCACCTAACAACCTTAAGCATTCTTTTTCTGTAGTTGCCATCACTACTATATTTCCTCCTTTGTCAGAATTCTTAATTGTGATGTCACCATTTGAGCTTAGTGATTGTAGAGCTTTTTGTTATTTGGGATTTAGGTTATTATTTTGTATAGAAATATGATGTACTGTCCTAGAAATGTGTTCCAAGTCCTTCACCACTAGTTCTGAGAACACTTGCAAATGTGGTGAGGTGTTAGGTGGAGGTGTGAATTTAGAATTTTTCTTATACTCAGTGAAGGGCCCAGTTGCCAAGTCAGTCCTTGATTCGTTCTTATCAAGGACTGACAGCAAGTTTTCCAAGTTGGTCTGATCTGCTTTTTACCTGACTCCGTTTTTTTGTTGCTGACTGAGAAACTTATGTAACAAAAGTTTTTGACTGAACAGACTGAACAGATTTTGACCCAATCAAAAATGTGAATGTTATTGGGCTATGGTGTCCCTTTTTTGTAGGAATGAGTCATCATTCAAATGTCCTGCTGGGACCAAATTCACCCTCAATCCACGTGGGACAATTTTGTTTGAAATATAACTTTGAATCGTTGTCACATCCCACCAAAGTCGAGTCTGAACACATATTTGTTTGGTTAATTCTTGGAAGCTAGGTTTGAGATCATCATTGACCTCAGCATTCTCTGTAGGTACTGGTGTATAGAAGAGGTTTGTAGCCTCCAGTTGCCATTTGCTAAAATCAAGCATGCCTGACAAAAAAAGCTGGTCATGTTCAATTACTTACCTTGTAAGAATTCCTAATGTCCCTCTCTTGGAAAAGGGTTAAACCTTGAGAAACTGAAGTACAATATATGCAAGTGAGAGAGGACACAATATTTGTCTTTTTTTAGGGATGGGCTTCTCAGGTCATAAAATCCAAATAGAATTATTAGAGAACAAAGTAGACAGAGGGAGGTGGAACTCATTGAATTTACGGGACACCCACCGTCCTCCATATCTGAAAAAATTACCCGTTCAAAATCCTAACAGTATTTAAGGCTAGGATGCCAAAAACACTAATACTTAACTTTATTTCATACTAAAATTAAAAAAAAACAAAGTGGTTATAGTATTTCTTTAAATAAAAAAGGAGAGCAATTAAAAAAATCCCCAGATAGGTGTTAAGTCAGGGCACATCTAATAGTGGAGAGGTCTGTAGTGAGTCAATGGATTTGTCGGTGTCACGGTTACCCAGAGAAGTACAGGAGTCAGTACAGTACAGATGCAATTTATTAACCAAATGATAATAAGAACAAATATACACAGGAACAAGCAGAGGGTTACCAGCCAGCAAGCACTAATATCAGGAAAAATAGGCTGCAATGCTAGACCACACTGCTGGAGACTAGGCCTTAGCCACTGGTAGTCTCAACAGGAACCAGGAGCAGGAACCGGAACTCAGGCTCTTGATCCGACGTAACAGTTGTAGGAAGGTCGCGTGCCAAGATCTCATCCTTCATAGTATCTCAGAGCCCTTGGAAAAACACGGCCATCAATGCTTCATTATTCCAGTCCACCTCAGCTGCCTGAGTACGGAACTCTATTCATGGAGAGGCTGAGTAATACGGTTGGCAATAGTATACAGGATTACAATGTGGAATGCTCCAGCAGATGGCCATGAGGCTTAGTCTGAGGGAACAACCATTTCCCTGTTGAATTGCGTCTTTTTGGTCTGTTTATTGGGCTAATCACTATAAGGTTCACTAACAGTGGATCTTACTTCAGCACGCTTAATTTAGCTTCCGTAAACAGAACCGCTGCTTGATCTATTGAGCAGTCCTTCTACATTACTGGACACAGTTGCCGTTATGTGATGATTGCCTTTATCTATCCTTGCAGCTAGCTACAGTAACTAAATGTTTCAAAGCTACCAAGCAATTTAGAGCTACAATTTTGCTACTCCTTTGAGCACATTGGAAATGGCAAAGCAAAGAGTTGTTGCCACGGCCTATTCAGTTACCTGCTACACATACAAAAAACGGACAAGACACAATTTACTCCAGGGAAAGACAGGAGTTAATTTAGTCCTTTGTATTTGTGTTGAAAACAAGAGAAATCTCAATGTATTCTTCCTGGTAAAACATTTTCTAAATAAATAAAATATGCAATACAGAATGTAATCATTCCTTGTAGGTACAAGTTAAGACTCTCCCATCCACTCATGTTGTACAAACTAAAGAAGCTCTTAATCTTGATAGGGGTTTGATGCTCGCTTAACAAAAGGTAGCTGGCATAGGAAGTACTAGGGGAGGAGACATTACAAAGGAGGAGCAGATAGATAAATGGGTTAAAGTTAGAAGCAGCAGGGAGGTGCAGAGAAATAAAAAGGACTCCTAAGTTTGCTCATCCTAACATATTTATGAATATATGAGTGATGATGTTTGGAGTATTGACATAGAATTGCCCTTGCCAGGAGAACAGCCCTTCTAGCACTAATGGGATCAGAGAAACAGACAGTCCTAGATAGGTGGTGGTGTTGTTAGAAGATTCCATAATTAGGAAGACAGATAAAGTAATCTGTCTCCAAGCTGGATACATCAGACTGTTCGGGTTTGACATGTAGTAGTGCAGTTGATAGAATGCTGGGATCGCCTGGGCATGACCCAGCTGTTGTAGTACATTAAAGTACCAATGACAAAGTCATTTGGAGATTGAATTCTGTTAAGAACAATTTCAGAGATTTAGGTCATAAGCTTATACAAAGAATCTCCTAGGTGTTAGTTTCCAAAATACTACCAGTGATACTCTCTAGACTACAAAGGCAACTTGAGATTAAGGAGTTCAATGCTTGGCTAAAGACTTGGCAGGAGTTTGGGGGTTTGGTTTCCTAGAGCACAGGACTACTTTTCCCTTGAATGTAATATTTATTGTAGAGATCGATTGCACTTAAGTAGAAGGGAAGAGACTGTGCTAGGGGTTAAGATGGTTAGAATGGTTGGAAGAGACTTTAAACTAGGAAAGGGGGTAGGAAGAAACAACACGATGAATCAATAGTGTAGAATAGTAAATTGATTTAGAGATAGGGCATGGGGTAAAGGGGGGGTGGCTAGTTCATCTATAGGGAGGTGTCTATGTTTCGGCCTGATAAAAAGCAAATAAATACTGTATTTCAAATAATGCAAATCTTCAAAGTTACAGTAGCATAAAATGTATGTCTGCAAAAGCTTATAGTCTGGCTGATAAGATGGGGGAATTAGAACTGGTTGCAATGAATGAGCAGTATGATCTCATAGTTTTTGTTTGGATGATACACATGACTGGGCAGTAGGTTAGGATTACAAATGAGGTGTGTGTGGTGAGGTATTCCTGTATGTCAAACAAGCCTTGAAACCTAGTAAAAGGGTATCTTCCAGCTTGTGAGACCTAAATAACTTCATATGTATGTATATTTACCCTTTAAATGACCTCTAAATTATTGGGTGCCCTGAAAAGTCTACACTATATGTTACGGGGCCTGTGCAAAAATGTGGAGAACCACTGGTATGGAGAATTCTTGTTGGTACGACACGTGAGAAATTTTATTCCAAACAAATAGCACCAGATATGTAAATGATTTATTGCCCTTAACAAAAATGGCCCTGTCATTTGCACTATGTTTTGTTCATAAGGGACTCTGCTAAATAAACCACTAAATTATCGTGATTTTAACTACATAAATCTGATGTACTTTTTCTTGTACCAGTATTGATCAAGACAAGAACATCTGAGAAATGGCCGACTGTTTGCTGACGTTTTGTAGGATGTCTGCTGGGCTAATCAATACATTGTTTTAAAGTTCACCATACATAATAAAATGTTTGTTATAGGAAAATAACCCTATGGAAAATGTTACTGACGTATGCTTACTGTTATTGTCGTACATTGCAGTGCAGTGGATGGGCCTGGTATCTGTCTAATGATTTCCAGTTTCATCTAACCATTCCTCTTCTAATCTTTCTGTATGTCAAGTAAGTGTTTATTGAGACACATGTAATTATCTTTGTTTGTGGTGCCTCATTGGGGGCAAATTGTTTTGAAGTCCCCAGTGAGAAACATTATTAAAAATATAGATCATTGAAAGCAGGAATTCACACAAAACTGTCATCTCTTATTTGGTACAATGTCTATAAATTGAGAAATTGATTCATTTCCACCACTGATAAAAAGGTATATAACGACAGCTAGCTGATGATGACTAATTTAAGAAACTTTGCCCACAATACTGGTAACTACATTTTAACCCATTAAGGACAATAGAGGTGATCAATGTATCAATGGGTTATATGAAACCTGTTACAAATTCAGATATGTTATATCAAAGGTATACAACAGGTATGGAACCTTTGGCACTCCAGACTACAACTTTCCTCATGCCCAACCAGCCATTGGGTTGATGGAGATGATGGAATCTCTAGGCATAAAAAGCTGGAGTGCCAACAGTAGCCTGCCCCTTCTTTATGTTTAACCCTTTGAGTGCCAGAGGGGTACGCAACGCATTGCTTTACAATGGTTGACATAAGTCTCATAGAATTTCAGAACACTCAAATACTTAAAGGGACAGTAATGTTCCATAAAAAATTATTCTTGTTTTGTAGATGTTTAAAAAAAAATTATTTGGCACCAAATCTATCTCTCAAACCTTTATGCCTTGAGAGATATTAGCCTCTAAAGTTCCTTCTTCCTGCTGTCAGCTATAAAGCAGGAGACTCGAGTCATGCGACTTGAGGAGACTCTTCAGCCGAGCTGAAATTGCGTTATTTAAAAAGAACTACTTCATGGGAATGGTCTACAAAGTGTGCTTTCAAACCAGGCACACTTTGTAGACCTTTCCAATGAAGTAATTCTTTTTAAATAACTCGATTTTGGCTCTGCTGCAGAGCCGCTGGCCTGGACCGGGATCTCCTGCTGTCAGCTAGATGCTGACGTCAGGAGAAGGGGAAGGAGGGGGGACTTTAGAAGCGAATAGGCCTCAAACCATAAAGGTTTGAGAGATAGGATTGGTGCCAAATAATTTATTTTTTAAACGTCTACAAAACAAGCATAATTTTTTATGGGACATTAGTGTCCCTTTAAAATATCTTGTTTCAATAAGTTTTAACCTGAGTTTGGAAGTTTAGGAATAGTACTAGCACCAACAAAAAAATGAATGCTTTACCCATTATAATTTCATACCATCACAAAAACTTTGTGATGGCTACAGATAAATCTACTGAACTGGTATCCACTTTTCACCCCTACAGCTGAGATATTTAGGTTTAAAATGATGACTTTGCGCATGTGCAGTCCATAGTTGTACACAGAAGTCATAAGTATCATGAACATGCGCAGATCTATCTTTTGTCTGATCAGTTCTTTATCGGTTTAAAGGGGATCTGTCACCCCAGTGCAAATGCGTGTTAAATGTTAGATTAGCTAGTGATGAGGTGGAATTCATGACTATATATTTTTTTTAATCCTAAATTGTCGAAAATTAATGTTTCTAGACTGCATTTCCGGATAGACTGCAGGTACAGCTCTATACCCGCAGTCTGTAATGCTACTTCCGCTCCCCTCCCTCTATCCAGCCTCCTCCAATGACGGAGGCTTCTGTCTATAGGCTGGAGCGATCTCATTGGCAGAGATTGATATCTAGCCAATGAGATCACTCCAGCCTACAGACAGACAGCCTGCATCATCGGAGGAGGCTGGATAGAGGGAGGGGAACAGAGGAAGAGTTGCAGACTGCGGGTACAGAGCTGTACCCGCAGTCTATCCGGAAGTGCAGTCTAGAAGTGTTCATTTTCGGCAATTTAGGATTTAAAAAAAAAAAATTATTCATGAAATCCACCTCATCGCTAGCTAATCTAACATTTAACACGCATTTGTACTGGGGTGATCCCCTTTAAGGCTTATTTAGATCGATCAGGCAAAATTGCTTCTTTTGAAAACCCCCCCCCCCCCCACAAAAGTTGTACTTTCTCCTCCCTTAGAAACCCCCACAGAAGTGCTGTTTCCTTGTAACAGTTTTCCAAGTGTGTGTACACTCTGTAAACCATGTCCATAAACATGCCCCTGTTTACGCTTACCATAGTAATTTCTATGGAAGGGAAAATATTTAATCACAGCCATTACAATTCCTGTGGGAAGAAAACTGAACTTTATATCCTTTCACAGTATTGAAGTTATTATTTGAAAACTGTACTGCTGAGGACCTCCATTTTACATTGGATGATTTGGTACAAAATTGCTCCAGTTACTTAGTATATTGACCTTAGTGTACCTATACAATCTATCAGCTGTATTAGCAAACAGGAGTAATTCTAGGACAGAAAGCAACTGCCTTATAGGGGAGTAGTAAAAACCCCTAATGGTAGAAATTGGGAGTTTAATGCCATATAGTTCCCCAACACAATGTGAAGCAATGGCTTGGAGACCTCTTTAGCATTCAGTGGGTTAAATCATTTAAATCAATGGGAATTTCAGGAGTTTTTTTGTCGCCTGCTGTACACTTGGTTTGCCAGTACATTACTTCACTTTTCATTTAAAAATACAGCCCGAAGTGCGACCAAACAGGAGTCCATTGTTCTCTGTGTGCCTTATTTGGAGTATGCAGTGTGGCTGAGTAGTAAACAATGGGTACCTGACCTGTAAATTTTGCATTTAACAAGGCATTTGTTTTTCATGACTTCCCCATTACCACCCAGTAGATGTATACCAGGAATCTGTCCAGGTACCACATCCTTATTTCACTCTTGACTTTAATTACCATCTCTACACGGATGACATACAAGTCTGCCTCTGTCCCCCTGTGCCCACTGCCATCTTAAACTTAACATTTCTGTATTTCCTCCTAGATCATGCCCCCCCTCGACCCCTTTCTCCATCACAGAAATGTTACCATCCACTAGATAGCCAAAGCTCACTTCTTTGGTGTTATGCTTGATTCTACACTGACATTCACCAACCATATCCAAGCTGTCACCAAAACCTGCCCCTCTTTTCTTTACAGTGTTGCCCCTTCTTTTGAATGTCAACTGCCAAAACTCTCACTCAGTCCTTCATTCCCTCAGACTAGATTACTTTCTGGTGTTCTTTACCTTTCATCTTTCTCCACTTCAGCCTATTCTTTATTCAACTACTAAAGTAACTGTCCTTGCTCCCAGATACACTGCCTCTCATCTCTTGCTGGCTACTCATACCATAAGGTCTCATATTTCCTACAAAGTACGTTTAAGTAGTATTCCTCCACCACACCCACATGCATTTTGCTCTTATCTCTAGCTATACCCCTTCCTACATCCTGTGATTTGCTCAAGGTTTCTTTCTGTCCAAACCACAACTCAAGCTATCACTTGTCTGCAAACATTTTCATAGGTTGTCCCTTGACTTTAAAGGGATAGTAATACTTCGTTTTAACTTTATTTTATTTTGTAGGCATTAAAAAAACATGAAGAATGATATAAGTCTTATCTCTGAAACCTTTATGGTTTAAGAGATATTCACAAACAAACTATCCCCCCCCCTGTTCAACCAGATCAGAAGGGAGATGCCCAGGTAGACTGCAGAGAGGGACAATCTTCTATTAAGATAAGAGAAAAAGCTGAAAAACTTGTCAAGGGGGGAAGGGCTTTCATTGTTTTCATACAAAGAAAATTGTCCCCTTCTGTTATCTGTCCTGTCATACAACCAGACTCACATTTGAGAAGAGATGGCTTACACTAGGTAAAAGGGGCGGGGAGGGGAACTTTGCTTGTGAATATCTCATAAACCATAAAGGTTTGAGAGATAAGACTTATATCATTGTTCATGTTTTTTTAATGCCTACAAAATAAAATAAAGTTAAAACGAAGTATTACTATCCCTTTTAAAAATGCACTTCCTATAACAATTCCCCAGTCATCTACACTAATAACTTTCATGTGTTTACTAAAAATCCACAGTCAAGGAAGCATCTTAGTAACATCCTCTTCATGTACACCATCGTTCACACCAAAATCACTCTGCACTTTCCTTTTGTGTGGTGTATTAGATTATAAATTATTTAGGGCAGGGTCCCCCTCACAAGGTATGATTTACTTGTTTACATTTATCCCCCACTAATAATGAAATAATCCTAGTTTAGCCTGATGCTATTATCAGTGTCTGTTTTTGAATTGTACGGTTATTACTGTTTTTGCAAAGTGCTGTGTACATGGCAATATATATATATAAAATACATACATGCATATTATATAGTAGAACCTCACCATCAAGTATCTGCCCCTTTAGTAATGGGTTCTTTCCCCTTTCCTCATGTGTGATTTCAGAATGTGCAGAAGAAATATTAGCTGCGCATTCCAAATTTCTTTCAAAGTAGCTGAAGATTAATATGTTTTTCTCTGTTTTTGTAGAGCTAAATGTCTTATGATTGCTGCAGTGACCCTTTTAATTCTGGCATCTATCATTGCAACCACTCTGCTGTCGTTTTTCTTGCAGCTTTCAATTCGTTACCCAACAGGAGAGAGGTAACTGTTCATCATAACTAGCATTTTTGTTTGTTTTGAAAATAAACCCAAACACAAGCAAGATATCCTTGTCTATAAAAAATACATAGTTGTGATATGCAAGGTCAATCTTCTAATTTTTGAATGTAAGACCTATGCATTTAAACCTGAAGATGATAAAGACATCTCCAGCAATGGCATAGATTTCATTGCTGGCAATAAATGTGATCAGTGGTTTTATCTCATAGATTCCTATTGAAGTTTGTGGGGAAATTTGGAGATGAAACCATTGATAACATTTCTTTATTGTGTTATCAGTCCAGGGCTGTGTGGGTTGGGGACACACTTAGCATTCAAGGTGCAAATGGGCGCCTACCTAGGTAAGTCCTTTGTTTAATAGGAAGACTAACCTAAGTAGGTGTCATTCATATAGCAGTCAGTTATATTTATAAAGTTATTTTTACATTTGAGCTACTGCTAATTACTTTCAGGTTATAATCTAATAAAGGCAACTGACCCATCATTCCCATCTGTTGAAGCCTAATGTTTGTTGTATGGAGTGAACTAAATGCAGACTTCAGTGGAGACCATTGTAGACAATAGTACTTTACTTACTGTTAAATCCTTTTCTTATAGTCCATTGGGATACACAAGTACTGATGGGGTAAAGTATCCTAGAAGACAAGGCACTTAACAGTTCATTTCTAAATTAGAAGAGCTCCTTTTCTCCTCAATCCACACTAAAGGTTAGTTTACCTATAGCTAAGAATACAAGGAGAAAGTCACCAGAACAGAGGCTCTAAGAAACTGCAGGGCACCCCAGACCCTAAAGGTAACTTTCCTAGGGTGGAATGCCCTCTGTCTCCCAGTGACATCCCAAAGCTTGCACCAAAAACATACAGAGGGAGAGAAAATGTAGTATGAGGCTGATGCTTGCAGATATTTGCTGAGGCAAGGAAGTTGACTTATGCTGAGGCAATAATGTTGACCATGTAAAACATTTGAAACTTGTGGACTGAAAACCATGTGGCAGCCATGCAGATTAGGTCTATAGGCTCTTGTAGAGCGAGCTGTTGTCTGGTAAGCTTCTATTATAGTCCTATTGAATCCATTAAGTTATTGGGAATCTAAAATCAGATTTTTCCTTTCTATGATCTTCTTGGATGACAAAAAGAGAAAAGCTTTTTTTGAAGGCTTCTGTAGCTTGAATGTAATGCTTGAGAATATACAGTTGTAATCAAAGTTATTCAACCCCCTTTGCAAATCAGGTTTATTGTCAAAATTTACAGACTTTCAGCTGTTTGCAATGAACAAATCAAGCAAAAGCAATTTAAATAGCTCAACACAACAAATGCTTCAAGTGTTTTCCCCAAATTCAACTGAAAATGCAACTTATAATGACTTCTCCAGTCTCAAAATTATTCAACCGCTTCATGGCAAGCATCTTTAGAACTTAGCAAAGCACCTGTTTACTGTTATGACCTGCTGCAAATGAGATGCATAGCCAGACACCAGCTTCTGGCAGCGTTCATGAGGAATCTTAGCCCAGTAATATTCTTGGGTTTATGTGCTGCAACAGCCTTCTTCAAATCCCACCAGAGATTTTCTATGGTGTTCAATTCAGGTGACTGTGATGGCCACTGTAGAATCTTCCAGGACTTCTTCTGCAACCAAGCCTTGGTGGAATTTGAGGTATGCTTGGGATCATTGTCCTGTTGGAAGGTCCAGTGACGCCCAAGCTTCAGCTTTCTCCCAGATGGCATGACATTTTCTCCTAGGATTTCCTGATACTTCAATGAATCCATCTTGCCTACAACACCTGCAGGTTTCCAGTGCCAGAGGATGCAAAGCAGCCCCAGAGCATCACCGAGCTACCACCATGCTTAACTGTAGGCAGAGTGTTCATTTCAGTGTATGCTTCATTCTTCTTCCTCCAGACATACCGCTGATCCATAGGGCTGAAAAGTTCCAGTTTTGTTTCATCGCTCCACAGAACAGAATTCCAAAACTTCTATGGTTTAATTATATGATTTTGAGCATATTGGAGCCAACTTTTCTTGTGCTTTTGGGTCAGTAGTGGTGTATCTCTTGGAGTTCTTGCATGGAAACCTTCTGTGTTTAGTATGTGCCTTACTGTAATCACTGAATCCTCAGTGCCTGTTGCCACCATGTCTTGCTGCAGGTTTTTTGCAGTCACTCGAGGGCTTTTCTCAATCTGCCTTCTCAGAAATCTGGTTGCAGCCAATGATAGCTTCCTTTTTCTGCCCCATCCAGGTAGTGTAACCACTCTTCATTTGACTTTGAATTTGCGAACTATGCTTCCAGTGGTGTCTCTAGGAACATTCAGTGCCCTCGCTATCTTTTTGAATCCTGTTCCTTGTTTGTGAAGGGTGATGATCTCTTCTCTTAAGTTTTTGGACCATTCTTTTGACTTAGCCATATTTCTAACATGCAGTCAAACGCTACAGATAAGGTATTTCATGTGTTCTAGCTCAAGCACTCCTAGTGCAACTAATGAAGCACTTGATTGCTTGTTTGCATATTTGTGCTGTTGTGAGGGATTCTGTTCAGGGGGTTGAATAATTTTGAATCTGGAGAAGGCATTATAAGTTGCATTTTCAGTTGAATTTTGGGGAAACCACTTGAAGCAATCATTGTGTTGAGCTATTTCAATTGCTTTTGTTTGATTTGTTCATTGCAAACAGCTGCAAATCTGCAAATTTTGACAATAAACCTGATTTGCAATGGGGGCTGAATAATTTTGATTACAACTGTAGTTTTTCTTCTTTTAAGTGATAAAGGTTAGGATGCAAGGAAGGTAGAATTCTTAGTTTTTGTGAAAGGCAGAAACTACCTTGGACTGATGTCAGGAACACTTTGTAAAAGCACCTTATTTTGATGGGAAATCAAATAAGGTGATCTACATGATAGAGCACCTTCACGTTAAGGAAATTGTAGTTCGAAACAAGTCTTGTGCATAATATGTGGGAGGGATGCAGAAGATAATGTCTGAAAGGTTTTTTTCCAATAAAACCTCTACAACCATATTCAACTCGCAGGGATGAGTCAGATCTTTGGAATCATGACCAATGCACATTGTAGAAATGTCCTTATTTTCAGAAATATCTACTATTTTACTTAAAATATACTGCTACAGCTGAAGTCGGAAACTTTAAGGAACTGTGTTTAAGTCTATTAATCTAATCCTGCTTGAAAGATGCCAGGAGAAGAGGAAGCTTGAAAGTCTCAGGATTTAATTCCTGTTGGTCACAGAAATTAATAAATGTTCTACAGAGTATGGTAGATCTTGGAGGAAACCAGCATTTGTGCCTGCATCACTGTTTGAATGACCTTGTCAAATTTCATGTCATTAAGGCAAGACTGGCCAGACTGGAATGTAGTGCTGCATCCTGTGAGTGTAGGTCTGGGATGACCTGCAGATTCCATGTCCCTGCTTAACAGGGCTATACTAGTGCATATGAGGATTCCAATTAATTACCATCACATTTATTGCTGTGGCCTTGGGATCCCTTACTTTGTGTCTGGACACTATCAGCTCAGTTTCTGGATTCACCATTTGGTCATTAGAACTTCAAAGATTTATTGTTTGAGTTCCTACACACATGGAATGATAGTTGTTCTACTGAGATAATCTTCTTTTCAGTTCCAATCTTCCTTGGTACTGTATATGAAAGGGATATACCTTCAAGAGGTTTGTCCATGCTGAAGACTTCCAGGACACTGATGGGAAGAGAGGGCTCCTATTTGGACTATAGACTCTGAGGAGATATGATTACAGACTGATCTCCATTCTAGAAGATGATATCCATTGTGAAAATTGTTCAAATGAAAAGATTAGGAGATTCTGATCATTCAGCCACAAGAGTTGTGACTGTCTAGTTAATGGGGCGAGTTGGACATGGTGATTTATGGAGTAAACCTTCTTGTTCCATACTTATCCAAGTTTTAGATACAATTGAGATAGCTCAGGTGGTTAATCTACCAGCTGTAGAATCTGTTCAAACCTCAGGGTGGCATATTCTAGTCCTGGCACAGTCAACTTAACCTTTCACCCTTTGGAGGTAGATAAAATGAGTACCCAGGACATACCTGAAAATGAGAGAGACATTCTCAATGTATACTTCCTGGTAAAATACTTAAATAAAACAAACAAACTGTTGCATGTGCAAACTAAGCAAAAAAGATGACTTCCAGCATGCATACCATCATCCACCAAGTGGCTGGTCTCATGATGTTAATGTGGTCCTGACTGTAGGCTTTTTCTCCTGAAGAAAATATGGGACCCAGGATTGACTATTGAGAGCTTGCTTGAGGGCAGAAACGTTTTCTGCTGAAACTTGTTGATTTGCAGGCCCAGAAAAAAATGTCATGCACTGCCTTGGTTCCAAGGTTCATCAGAGTCAAATGTGTGACTTGAATGTGATGCTGTAGTAAAGGTATCAGCCTGACTTTGATCAACAAGTCATTGAAGGAGATTCACTAAGCGGTGATAAAACGGTGATAAATGGAGATTATTTCTCCAGTTTATCACTTCTCAAATTCCTATGTTATTCTATGGAGCTTATGTACTAAAATGTCTTCATCTTTGGAGATCATATTGAATAAGCTCCATAGAATAACATTGGAACTGGAGAAGTGATAAAATGGAGGTCATCTCCACTTTATAATCACTTAGTGAATCTCCCCCATTATGTTAAGAAGTGATGTTGAAGCTCTCAAGTGTTTTACCAAGGTATTAAATACTTCTGTAAAAATGCAAGAAGCCATTGCAAGATAAGATGGTAGGGTTAGAATTGATAATGAAGGTTCCCATATGCAAACCAAAGTATCGATAGTGTTAATCCCAGAACGGGATTTGGAACATGTAAGAAAGGAACTACTCCAATCCCATAAAACATACTGTAGACCTGATGGATTCAATCTTGAATTTGGGTACTCTCAAGTACTTGTTGGTAAAATTGAGAATGAGGGCTGGTCTGAATTCGGCATCTTTTTTGGGGAGAATAACAGAAAAAATTAGAGGTGATATGGCTTTATGAAAAAGCTGTGCTTTTCTCTTCTCCTTTGTAATATTGGACATAAAGAGTTTGGGGTAGTGACCTGAACTGGCTATAGGACCCATGCATCTAGAACATTCTCTTTAGCACTGGTGCCAAGGTGAGCTTGTTGGAGGACTTGATAAACCACTTCCTCCCTTACGAGGCAAACTTAGACTTATTTTATATATTTGGAGGCTGATACCTGTGAAGAGGAACTCCTGAAGTTTCTATAGAAGGAAACATGATGGCTCTTGCTTATGATTTTGGTTAGGGCAGAACAGGATTATTTACTTGACCCCCTAACCTTTTTACCTCCTGTTGCTTGGCTGATAATCTTCTCCAAATCAGTGCCAAATAATAATTTGGCTGATAATGAAATGTTCATAAAGGATTTCTTGGAAGATGAATCTGCTGATCAATTTTGCAACCATAGCTATCTACAGGCTGCAACAGCCATAGCACCTAGGTATAATCCTGGCTACCTCAAGCACTGTCTCAGGAGTTTGCTTCTCTCATCAGACCAATCTCTTGCACTCCTTGCATAAGCTGATCCCAATGCCACTGTGAATGTGTGTTTGAGGAATGCTCATGCTCCAAAAAAAGTGGCCACTTATGGAATATACTCCTGTGTAATGAAACTAAATAAATTCGCTATATTGCTAAACTAGTGGCCTAAATATCAAAACATAACATGAGATCCACACACACTGCATTGTAAAATTTGAGAGAAACTATGTTTTTAGCTAGTTACGACTTTGAACAGGGGATATCCAGAATTCCTATTTTAATGTAGCGCAGTCTTAAGATAAAGTCCTAGAATGCGTTGCTCACTGTATGTGTAACCGCACATGCGCAGTACGGACTTGCAGAACGGGCTGACAGCCTGTGTATGCTCCCGGCTCTGGGGCAGCAGCGGAGGCGGCTGGGTGACAAACTGTCACCCAGCGCCTCCGCTGCTGCCCCAGAGCCAGGAGCACAGACAGACTGTGAGCCAACCAGAGCTCCCCACTGCGGACCAGCCCGTGTATAATGGATTTGTAACTAGTAGAGTGATATTTGGAGAGCTAACAATTCAGCTCATGGTACATTATATGGACTGGAGGCACAAGGTCCTTCCAGAGGGAGATTGAGGCTTTGTTTCAACAGCAAACAACTGCTTTGCTATACAACATGACAATATACTTATTGCCAAAATGCAATCGTAGCTGGAAGTATAAATAGGTGGGATGAAAGACTGGTTGCGGATGGAATAGTCTGCCATATCTGTACTTAAGATAAATATACATTTTGGCAGTGGGACTATATAGAATGGTTTGTAAAAATTTCCGTGCCAATGAAAAGGATGTATAATGTGCCAATGAAAAGGATGTATAATGAATCTGTTTTTTTAAATATATTACAACATCAATACAATACAAATGAATATAAAAATGTGCAAAGGGTTACAATTTTTTAACTAAAAGGGTTTTGTGAAAACTAAACTACTAGTGTGAACATTTTTCAGCCAACATTTCAGGCTAAAAGACCTATTGAAAGGGGAACTCTCCCCTCTATAAAAGTTCTCCTCTATGTAAACTGACTGTAGCCTTAACATGTAATCTG
The DNA here is from genome assembly GCA_037306005.1 of Rhinophrynus dorsalis. Classification (NCBI taxonomy): domain Eukaryota; kingdom Metazoa; phylum Chordata; class Amphibia; order Anura; family Rhinophrynidae; genus Rhinophrynus; species Rhinophrynus dorsalis. The sequence continues at coordinate 657,395,914 of CM074718.1, read as the reverse complement.
TGTTTGCTTTTAAAAACATAATGCAGCATTCTCCGAGATATTGGTTTTTAAATTTAAGCCAGTGACGTCACTTTAGAAAAGGCTTCGGATCAACTCTGTCCTGCAGCCTTTCAATCCTCTTCTGTTCCCCACCCCAAGAAGTAGGAAGATTACATAGAGGAGAACTTTTATAGAGGAGAGAGTTCCCTTTTAAGCCAGTAGGATTGTGGGCTTTAATTTCTAAAAATTGCACTACTTTCCTTTTGTACAAATGACCCTCTATTTTTAACCCCTTAAGGATCAGTGGGGTGTGCTATATATTGTTCCACGATACGTTGCACGCCTTTCTGGGGGTAAAATGGTGTAGTAAGATAAATTCTTTGTTGTATTTATAACAGAATGTGGAAGATATGGGAAGTAAACATAATTGAGTTAAGCAAGAATATAGCAGACAAAAACAGTGAGTCTTGCCTAAAAAATGCACATTATGAGGCAGAAAACTGTTTTCAAATGTAAATTTGATTATTAAAATGTAATGATAACACATAATTTCTTATTTGATGGGTACTAAGTATGAAAAACCACTAACAAAATCCATTATTTTACAGTCACTCACGTTTGAACTACTGGGTGGAATATTACACAAAACCTTACTGTCGATATGGACCATTTTTGGTCGGTATAATTCTGGCTATTTTAATATCACAGAAGCAAGCTCCTTATCTTAAAAACAAGGTAGGTGACCTTTAATTAACGTAAGGAGAGGACAGTGGCATACTGTGTGGACATTTCAGGGTGCTCTTTTATTCAGATCAGTTATCAATGCTATGTACTATTAGCGAAGGTCTTTAAGTCAAAATAGACAACCTTGTAAAATTCACATGGTTGACCTTGTAGGCCCACCTTGCCAACCTCATGGCTTTTAAGGGCTTGGCACCCAAAGGATTAAGCGCTCACTTTTAGAAGGAAAGGAAAACAAGTTTACATACTAACTGGATAGGTCTCTAGCACCCAAGGCATAAAGCAGCCACTCTATTTTATGTTTTGTTTATGCCTTAGTGGCTTTTAAAACAGACCTGATTTCGAGGGGAATGATTGTTATAAAACATTAGATAAGGGACTAGAGAAAGCAGAATCAAAGGGCACTGAAAATCAATATCAATGTAAAGTAGACATCCGGACATCTAGCAATGCATGTCTCCTTACTTTACAGCACTGGTGGTGAACAGGCCTCTTTGAAAGTTGCTCTTATAGTCTTTTCTGCCTCACTACCTTTGATCACCAGCGCTCTTGCTTCAGTGGTTATTAAATGCATTTTGGCGAAAGATTTTTGAGAGATGTGTTCACTCTGGATCTGACAGAGACAGAGGATGTGGTTCATAAATTAGCCCAGAGGGACATCTGACAAGTACTTAAGCAAGAGTGACACTGATCTCAAGTGTCCACTACCTTATGTAGTAACACACTGGACTTTCATTACCAGTCCATTTATCCAAATGGTCACATTTTATTCCACACATTTGTGTACAGATTTACAGTATATGCCATGTGGTCTTTGATTTATCAATGTGAATCAATCCATTTTTTCTTCATTCTTTAACTCTTTCAGTGCCAGAAGGGTAGTCAACGCTTTGCTTTTCAATGCTTTGCCTTCCCCTCTGGCACTGAAAACGTTAACTGTGTTTATATATTCTACATATATATAGCCTTTTCCCCCCACTATTACACACCAAAAATCAATGGTGGCAATGGCTTTTAATATTCAAACCCTTTCAGTGCCACAGGGTTGTGCAATGTGCAGCCCTATGACACTCAGATCGGCAAAGTTGACACTGCACTCCGACAGCATGGGAAGCTATTGGAGCTTAGTACATGTGGTGAAGTGCCACATCAACATATAAACAGGCTCATAGGAATACACCAATGGCTCATTAAGCTGCATTTAATATGAAAGTGAGGCATTGTCAAAATAGTCACTGCAAAACCGTAAACCTGGAGAAGGCATGGTGGATTCCTAAAAGCACAAAAATAATAAATAACAAGGAGCGCTAAAAAAGCTTGAATAATTCACTTATAGTCACAAATTAATAACTTATTAATATAACATAGGCCTCAATGCCTGATAATAAATAAGTCCATATAATAGTTATAAAAGGTCCATAAAAGATATATGCAAATTATAAAAGCTAAAAATCTTTTACACTTGAAGCTTTAAATCCCCCATCTGTTCGGTGATCAATATATGAAAGTTAAGGTCACAGATGAGGATAAAGAGTGTGAAGAAGTCAATGGATGATATAGATGAAATGAGGAAATAAGTGATTAAAGCGGAACTATCAAGCCAAATAAAGTACCCCCCCCCCAAATAATTATTCATATAGTGATAAGTCTGCCGTTATTAAGAAATCCTACTTGATTCCGAGACTGACAGACAGGCTTCTTGCTGTAGTGGCATCTGTGCTCCTGCACCGTCAGTCACTTCCTGTACCTTAAGGTACAATGCAACTCCCCCTAACCAATCCTAGAGGAGACTGGAACGGATAGCACAGGCATCTTTAAGACAAGATGTCTGCGCTGATGCCTGCCTTTTCATCTCGGATCCCACTTTATTATACCTTAGTGCATAACACTCCAGGATGTGTAATGGTTAACAGTATAAGTAAAAAAAATAAATAAACCACTTTGAAGTGTAATAATTTTGATATAAAACATTTCCTATGCGTATCCTTGTTTGACTCAACAGGAAATCCCTACAATATATATATTTTGTAATAACATTTTACTCTTTAAACCCTTAGATACTAGAGTTCAGTCTAACACATTGCTTGGATATAATCACAAGGGTATTACAGTCTCTGCTATCATCTGCCATATTCCTGTTTATTTACACAGGCACAAGCGCTTACTGGATGGTTCTGTGCCCTGCTCACTATGCTTCTAGTGATCACATTGTCCTTTGTTTTGGATGACTCCCCTCCCTCCTACTCTATCATGGCGGCACTGTACCAAGGACTTCACAGGACAATCTGGGCAGTTGCGGTGAGCTGGATAATTATTTCATGCCAGGAGGGTTATGGAGGTAAGGATGCTTGATAGAAATAATTATGGTATTTCAAGAGACAAGGGCATATGTATCAAGGTGTGGCTAAAAGTTCACAAAGTATTGGAATACAAGTTCTTTAAACCTTTGAGTGTCGACGGGGTAAACAACATGTTGCTTTGCAATGCATTGCATACCCCTCTGGCACTCAAAGGTTTAACCCCTTGGCGATGAGGGCTTTTTACTATTCCTTTGTTCAGCCATATTTTCCCCTCTAATTCATTTAGTACACCCACAAAATTATACAGTTTTTTTTTTTTAAAGAAAAGATAAATAGGGTTTTTGTTTGACACCATATTTATAAATATAGCCCATCTTTTAGTTCAATCCTATGTAATAAAATGCTAGAATGTTTGTCCGATGCAGTCATGCGCACTAGAGACTGCCCGAACGCACAGAATGCTGAGAGGTGTAGGAATGCTGGGAGCACGGAATGCTGGGAGGTGTAGGAGTGCTGGGAGTACGGAATGCTGGGAGGTGTAGGAATGCTGGGAGGTGTAGGAGTGCTGGGAGCATTCTGCACTTTCGGGCAGTCTCTACAGAGCATGACTGCATCATGTGGACCTCCAGTGAGGAGGCGGCAGTACGCAGAGCAGGACCTGCATCTTTACCTAACCGGACCTTGGCCTGTGTAAACGGGCTTTTACACTAGGCATAATATAAAACAGCGAAAAATGAACAGGGAATAGATAAAAGGTATGAATGTCCGTTCATACCTCACAATTATCTCTTTTTACAGGGGTCCTGCTCCCCTGAGATGAAAACCCCTCTTTCCTACAGTGTTGTCTTCTTTTTAGGAGATCAGATTGTGTGGTGTGTATATAAGTGTATCACCCTGGTGTCCCTGTGTTTAGGAGATCAGACTGTGTGGTGTGTATATAAATGTATCACCCTGGTGTCCCTGTGTTTAGGAGATCAGACTGTGTGATGTGTATATAAGTGTATCACCCTGGTGTCCCTGTGTTTAGGAGATCAGACTGTGTGGTGTGTATATAAGTGTATCACCCTGGTGTCCCTGTGTTTAGGAGATCAGACTGTGCAGTGTGTATATAAGTGTATCACCCTGATGTCCCTGTGTTTAGGAGATCAGACTGTGTGGTGTATATATAAATGTATCACCCTGGTGTCCTTGTGTTTAGGAGATCAGACTGTGTGGTGTGTATATAAGTGTATCACCCTGGTGTCCCTGTGTTTAGGAGATCAGACTGTGTGATGTGTATATAAGTGTATCACCCTGATGTCCCTGTGTTTAGGAGATCAGACTGTGGGGTGCGTATATAAGTGTATCACCCTGGTGTCCCTGTGTTTAGGAGATCAGACTGTGCGATGTGTATAGAAGTGTATCACCCTGGTGTCCCTGTGTTTAGGAGATCAGACTGTGGGGTGCGTATATAAGTGTATCACCCTGGTGTCCCTGTGTTTAGGAGATCAGACTGTGTGGTGTGTATATAAGTGTATCACCCTGGTGTCCCTGTGTTTAGGAGATCAGACTGTGTGGTGCGTATAGAAGTGTATCACCCTGGTGTCCCTGTGTTTAGGAGATCAGACTGTGTGATGTGTATATAAGTGTATCACCCTGGTGTCCCTGTGTTTAGGAGATCAGATTGTGTGGTGTGTATATAAGTGTATCACATTGCTCCACTGCAATAAAACTCACAATAATGTTTAACTTGAGTATGATATGTTTGCTTATAAATTAGTCTGTGTAAATAAAATACTTTGAACTTACTCTAAATCATTTATTCAGTTACAGTCAGGGGTGTCAATAGGTCATGGAATAAACAGGTTTTTTTATGCTGTACCTACCAGTCTGCACGCAGCACAACACACGGTATATACAGATTTGGGATGTATGTTCCCTGCCTCACGATCACAGTGAGGAGGAGAGAGGAAGAGACCAGTGACAAAGGCAATGTTCACATATATTGCCTTTGTCATGTGGCTCCATTTGCACATGTGATTGTTGTAGCAGCGATCACATGTGCGGAACCACCAGGGTCAGTGTGGAACGGACAGCTCCAATTCTGGCATGTCATTCAGCATTAAGGGGTTAATGGCAACTGTGAGACATTCATATGTATCACTCTTGTATAGAAATATTAGTCCCGATTTGCAAATAAAATTCTATTTGAGCCAGGAAACATATGAGGACATGTAGTATGTATCAATGTTTCACTAAAAATTCTCTATTCGGTGATTTATTGTGACTAAGACTTCCTCACTAAATCAAAATATGTTACAAATGCAATTATAAATGATTTGTATCTAGTTATTAAACAAAATAGTGACTGAAATTTAGAACTAATGACTCATGAAACAGATCAATGAATTCCCAGAAAAGACAATAGCAAACTGTAGCGGCATATGTCAGATACATCACAAGAAACTGAGACAAAATAGAGAATGCATTACATGATTTATTGTCTAAAAATTCAAGCTAACCAAGGCAGTCTTATTCACAAGAATATACAGCAAGGATAATCAGCTCCAGTCCACACCAATGGGTCAGGTTTTCTGATTACCCAACTTAAAGCAGGTGAATTAACCACACCCACTGAGCTACTGATTACCCACCTATGATCAATAAGGGATGTCTTGTAAACATACACTGTCACTATGCCATAAGGACTAATGCTGTGCATCACCGATCTACAGAATAGTGACTTGTTAGTGACACATTGATACATATGTCCTGTACATTTCAGTCTCAAATGTGGCTATCTTCCAAACTGTGACAGTTCTTAATATTTTTAAAAAGTAAGATACATATGGACATCTCACAGCTGCTATTAACCCTTAAATGATCAATGACATGCCAGGACCGTCATCAGTGTCGGTGCCTTAAGGATGGTGATGGTCCTGGCATGTCATGTGTTAAATGATTGCAGCGCACCTCAGGGCGAGATGTGATCATCCTGGTTTAGCTGAAACTGACTGCTCCAGGACCAGAGCAGTCAATTTCGGGCTTTCCCCATTTTGCCAGTACATATGATTGCTGCCACAGCTATCGCATGTACCGGATGAGTCAATGACAAAGGCAATATATTCTGTACATTGCTTTTTTTACTGTCTTCTGCCTCTCTCTTCCTTACTGTGATAGTGAGGAAGACAGAAGCAGAGAATAGATATAAAGTGAAATATAAATGGCCAAAGATGGGGGCAGTTTCATTAAAATTATTGTTGCTGCCTTTGTTTTAGTTGGAAGTGCCTTTCCTCAAGTCTTAACCCTTTGAGTGCCAGAGGGGTACGGAATGCATTGCAAAGCAATGCGTTCCATATCCCTTTGGCATTCAAAGGATTAATGGATGACCTCTTATTCTTAGCTCAGCTCTTTGAGTAAATAATACATTGGATAGTTCTTTTTATTGACCTTGAATGCATGTGTAAATGGTAATCATATCACCCCTTACACATCTCTTCTCTAATGTAAACAATGTAATGGCTAGTCTCTCTTTATAACTCAGATCCTCCAATCCCTTTATCAGTTTTTTGCATGTCTCTGCACCTTTTCCAGTTCAGTAATGTCTTTTTTAAGAACTGGCGCCCAAAATTGTACTCCATATTCTAGATGAGGCCTAACCCAGGATTTATACAGAGGTAGGATAATATTAGCATCCCTTGCATCTACACCTCTTTTTATGCAGGCTAGTACTCTATTTAATATTGCAGCAGCTGAGTGATCATCAGTGTAATACCAGAGTAGGCCTGCTGCTGGGAGTTGCTTCATTGAAATGTTTTTTATGGCTCAGCTTCCCCTCTTTTTTTTTTTTGTGAACAAACTCTAATCTGTGGTGATATTACTATTGCCATCTATGGAGAGATTCATTCAGTTGCTAAAAGCTCTCCGTGCTATACATTGGAGACCTGTGTGGCAGTAAAGAAGTTGAAGCACAATGGAATTTTTTATTTTTCCACTATGGTGCAGTTCATTTAACCCAGATCTGACAATCCTACACATGGCCCTAATGATGGAATGCAAGAAATGTGCACAATCGCTATTTATATTCTAATTTTGATGGAAAAATATAAGTACCAAAATGCTACTGATTTCAGCATGTTTTTTAATGAATTAGTGAACATTTGCTCTTTTTTGCGAATGCATTTCAAAACGTGGGTGTGGCTAAAATATCCGCTGTTTTGTGAGAGGATTAGAGATTGAACCTAATTCAGCACACATTATCATACTTCTGGCGAAACTTGCCATTATTTAGGAGCATGTGCTAACTATACCATTAATTTAGGAGCATGTCCTAACTGTGCCTTTAATTTAGGAGCATGTGCTAACTATGACGTTAATTTAGGCGCATGTCCTAACTGTACCATTAATTTAGGAGCATGTGCTAACTATGCCTTTAATTTAGGAGCACTTGCTAACTATGCTGTTAATTTAGGAGCATGTCCTAACTGTGCCATTAATTTAGGAGCATGTCCTAACTGTACCATTAATTTAGGAGCATGTGCTAACTATGCCTTTAATTTAGGAGCACGTGCTAACTATGCTGTTAATTTAGGAGCATGTCCTAACTGTGCCATTAATTTAGGAGCATGTCCTAACTGTACCATTAATTTAGGAGCATGTGCTAACTATGCCTTTAATTTAGGAGCACGTGCTAACTATGCCATTAAGTTAGGAGCATGTTCTAACTGTGCCTTTAATTTAGGAGTATGTGCTAACTATGATGTTAATTTAGGAGCATGTCCTAACTGTACCATTAATTTAGGAGCATGTGCTAACTGTACCATTAATTTAGGAGCACGTGCTAACTATGACGTTAATTTAGGAGCATGTCCTAACTGTACCATTAATTTAGGAGCATGTCCTAACTGTACCATTAATTTAGGAGCATGTGCTAACTGTACCATTAATTTAGGAGCACGTGCTAACTGTGCCATTAAGTTAGGAGCATGTCCTAACTGTACCATTAATTTAGGAGCATGTGCTAACTATAATCAAAGAAGGAGAAGACACAGGAAATGGGAATACATGAAAGGGGTGCTTTCAACAAATAACCAACTTCCAATAATTCAAATAAAATGTTTACTCACACTTTTTCGAATACTGGCTGTAATTATCAGAACCGGTCTAAAGAAACAGGGGATTAACCAACCTGCCCCTGCACACGTGCTCCAAGGATTCCGCTTCTCACTGTTCCAAAACTCTGTAGTCCACGATCAGTATACCAAAGATCTTTTATTTATAAGCAAAATAAAAACAAATGTTTTGTGCCTGTGCAGGGGCAGGTTGGTTAATCCTCTGTTTCTTTAGACCGGTTCTGATAATTACAGCCGGTATTCAAAAAAGTGTGAGTAAACATTTTATTTGAATTATTATAAGTTGGTTATTTGTTGAAAGTGCCCCTTTCATGTATTTCCATCTCCTGTGTCTTCTCCTTCTTTGTTTGAAGGTATCAACAAGGGAGCTGCTGACTTGAAACCCTATCTGCGTGGAGGATAGTGTAATATCCCCCACTTGCCTTTTAGCCACAAACGATTTCGATGTGGCCCTAAATATATGTGAGTGCATTTAATTATGTTATGTTTATTATAAGTCCTGTGAGCTTATTAACCCTATGAGCTCCTCCCTTCTGTGTTCTTCTTTTCTTTCTGCATGTGCTAACTATGACATTTATTTTGAAACGTGCTAATTATGCCGTTAATTTAGGGCCATTCAAACTGTGTCATTATTTTAGAAGCTAACTGTGCCGTTAATTAAGGAGCTTGTGCAAACTGTGGCATTTATATAGAAACTGTGCCACTAATTTAGGAGCATGCCCTTAATGTGTTGTTAATTTAACAGCATGTCCTAACTGTGCCTTTAATTTAGGAGTATGTGCTAACTGTGCCATTAATTAAGGCGCTTGTGCTAACTATGCCATTAATTTAGGTGCATATCCTAACTGTGCCTTTAATTTAAGAGTAAGTGCTAACTATGCTGTTAATTTAGGAGCATGTCCTAAGTGTGCTGTTAATTTAGGAGCATGTCCTAAGTGTGCAGTTAATTTGGGAGCATGTGCTAACGATGCTATTACTTTAGGAGCATATGTTAACTTTGCAGTTTATTTTGGAGCATAGGTTTTTCAACATCAAAGTGTCACTATGTTTCTATGGCTTTCCAAAAAATAGCTAACTCTTCATTTCCTTGCATTCCACCCCACGTACCTAAAAATGAACACAGAAAATGAAAAAAAAATGTTTTGAATCTATTTTTGTTTCTTTTCCCAGGTTTTGTAAATAAAATGCTTTCTTGTCGCATATGGAGTGCTCTGTCCAAGATCAGCTATGCTTGTTATCTTATGCACCCTATCATTATTATCTTGTACTGTGGACTACAAGAAACACTATTTCATTATCTGGACATAAACATGGTAAGGGCTGACAAATTACTTTATTACATATGGTCTTCTTCTTCGTACAACCATCACATTATTGTATGGTTCTCTCTGAACTCTCAATAACCCCTTAACGACCCTTGACGGTCATAGTACGTCATGTGTAAATCTGACTCAACGACCCATGACGTACTATGACCATCATGGAATTGCGTGTTCCCCCCGCGGCTGCACGCTGTTCGGGGAGTCCGGAATCCAAATCAGAAAAGAAAAAAAAATGCTCCGTGGTCTTTTAGTGACCGCGTGCCCGGTCGTTAAGAGGTTAAGCTCTTCAGGTCCTATACTGAAAAAGAAATGTGGGTAATTATACAGAAAACCTACTGCACCAAAGAATACATTCAAATTTTGATTGAGTTAAATGGAGATTTAGGGCTCGATTCTATACCCCACTGTAAATTTAAAAACTGGTGACTGTGGTTTTGAAAGCATAGTTTGGTATTCTATTAACTGCGCTCTCAAAAACCACTGCCGTGTAAAACTGTCCAGTGGGTGCAAAATGTGCTCCCATCGTTCACAATAAAAAAGTAGTTGAATTTGGTATTCTATTATAAGGAGTGACTTCAGCGCATGTTAAGTAACGTACTTTTTTTTAGTGGAAAAAACTGCACCATCACAAGTAGGTGCTGAGTCCCTAACGTGCGTTGAAAACCACAGGTGTCTGTTAGAAAAGTGGTTTAAAAACAAAAGAAGATTAACCCTATGAGTGCCAATGGGGTATGCAACACATCGCACACTGTTGCATACTCCACTGGCATTCACAGGGTTAATTTCCCTATAGTTACGTAAGTGCCTGAAAATAAACACTGACCTGTAATCCTGATGTCCAGCTGGGTCTTCAGCACACTGATCAGCTACTGCCCATATTCTTCTCTAATCTTCTGTCTTCCATCTTCTGTAATCTTCTTTTCTTCGTTCTTCTAATCCTCTTTACAAATTTGTAGTTTAAAATAAAAAAATAAAAAAAATCCAGTCATCGAGGTTGTTTAAAAATAAAAGGCCCCACAGTTATGCCTTTCTTAACTCTTTAATTGTAGGAGGGGTATCCCTCCAGCACTCAGGCACGTGCACACATAGACACCAAGGGAGGCTTCAGCACCTGCCCTTTTTGTCCAAAGTGCCCTCGTGCCCTTTTTTTAAATATATATTTTGAATAAATAATTATGAGAAGTGCCCTTTTTTTCATTTGAGCCCCTGCCCCCCAAAATGTCTTTGCATGTCCCTGCCAGCACTCTAAGGGTTAAATGCATGCTGGCATATCTGGTATGAATAAGAAGCAGTCATTCCTGAAAAAAAGAGTAAGGCATTTGCTGTGTTTCAAAAAATCCAAGGCTTCCCCTCTTCATACCTGTTGGGCCATTGCCCGAGTCAGAATGAAGGAATCTTGAGACTGGCTTTTTATAGTTTCTGTTCAAAATGTATTCCAGCTTCTAGGAGGTTTCGGGATCTTTTTGAAACACAGCTAACGCCTAACTCATTTTGTTTATAAGAATGGCTGCATCCTATTTATACTTGCTATGCCAGCATTAATTTAACCCTTAGAGTGCCAGAGGGATACCCCTCCACCACTCAAAGGGTTAAGTCAGGCATTTCTTTGGGGCCTAGTTTTTTTTTTTATTTCAAACTACAGATTTGTAAAGAAGATAAAGAATATTAGAAGAAAGAAGAAAATAAGAAAGAAGATTACAGCAAGAGGAAGAGAGAAGATTAAAGAAGATGGGCAGTGGATGATAGATACATTGTGGGCGTTAGGATAGTGTTAGGGCTAGTATTGTTTAATTCCTTAGGGACGTGCCAGGACCATCATGGCAAAACTTGCGTTAAGGACCCATGACAGTCCTGGCACTTCATGTAATTCAGGGGGTTCGCAATTCATTTCCGCCAAAAAAAACTGTGGTCCTTAACTGCTGGCCTTACGTGGTTAAGTGTCTTGTTAGGGATGGTATATGGTTAGTGTTTGGGAGCTGGGGGATGGTGACTGTGTTTTAAGCTCACTCACATTGTTTGACACAGTTGGCTATTTTCCTTTGATGTTCCCACAACTTGCGCTATTTAGTGTGCGTTGTGGGAGGAAAAAACTCAAGGAATGCTTGGACACAATGTGGGTTTTGGCCAACAATGCTCGTTGCAGTTTATGGGGGTCAAGTAATAGAATTCCTACTGTACAACTGTGTGTGTGTGCGCCTGGAACTCTTTGGCCCATACTGATGCTTTTAACGCCGGGAATAGAATCAAGCCCTTAATCCTTTGATTGCTAGCATTTCCCACTTCCTCTGTCACTGAAAGGGTTAAGTGAGTGGGGAAGGTAACGTAGGGTTAAATCAGGAAGTGCCTGCATCGCATGCCTTAATTAGCATAATCTATAATCTACTATTGTTAAAAAAAAAATGGCTAATGTAACATATAGATGATTTTATAAACACTTTCTAAATCATCAAAGTTGTTTTTAGGTCAGTGTTTCTCAACCTTTTTTTGCTCGAAGCACACATAATATAGAACATTCGGGGCACCCCTAACATATTTCATGTAATTTATCAAGGGCATAATGAAGGGTTACAATACACAAATATACAGTTATTATTAGGTCTTACAATCATAGTAACAAAACTAAACATATTGTACATACTAATTTCTATAAATCTTTATTTAGAGGTCCATTTTTGTTAGTCTTTATAGAAAACACGAGGCACACTAAATTGATGTCCGCGGCACACCACAGTGCCACGGCACCCTGGTTGAGAATCACTGTTTTAGGTGATAAGGTCCCTTTAACCCATTGAGTGCCAGTGAGGTATCCAACTCACTGCAATGCAATGTGTTGGATACCTCACTGACATTCAAAATTGAGAGAAATATTAGAGATGTAACACCAATGAAAAAAATCATCTCTTCTTAAATAAGTCTGCTAATCACCAAACAGTGAATGGCCGAATGCACAAAAAGTATTCCGATATCCTTGCATGTACTCAAAATTATTAACTTTAAAAGGGTTAATGAACAGATCATGGGCTGGATTCAAATGCAGGAGATAAATGTTACCTCCCGTATTATCAAAAATGTTCCTATTGAAGTCTATGGGGATACCTTGAGATAAAAGCACCTGCATTTGAATCTAGCCCCATATCTGGTAAGTGCTTATTCATTAATGAGTGACTATTAGGTACATTTCTCATGCACCAGGTTTGGGCTGCCAAATGCCATACCAATCTATTGGATGGACGCACGCATGCACATACACTTTATGCATGTGTATGTATCACTGAATTTCTGCCATATTTTTCTTGTATTTCTCTGTCTTTGATACATTGATGACGACTTAAAGGCATCTTTTAATGATCGAAGGGAAGTATAACAGAAATGCTTCTCTTCCCGCACTATGATGAACTTCTCCTTAAGTGTTGGTGAGATTGTAATCCATGGTGATCTCTCACATCAGTGCATCTCCCCCTTAGAATACTGGTTGGCAACTTATAACTTTCTCTTTTAATTCAATTTCTAGCTAGGAAATGGGATGCAGAAAAAATGGAAAAAAAATGTTTAGTATATTGTCAGTATAAGACCCTTTCACCCACTTCCAGGGCCCTCAGAGCTATGGGAACAGAGGTCCTATAGCTTGTAACTCACCCATTGTCTGACGGTTTATTGTGTAGGTAACCAATGTCTGCACAGCTTGGCAAGGTCAGACTCAGCATCATATTCAGTACTCATGAGAAGTTTTTTCCAGTCTGCATAAAAGGCCCCTAGAAGTCCTGTGTCAAAGTCCACTGTCAGTGTTCTTGTACTGAGAGACAAAAAGGTCCCCACGAACACCAAGCGAGGCAATGACATAAACCAGGTGTGCAGATTTCAGTTACTTGCACCTTGAATCAGCAGACAATGAGTGAGTTATGAGCTATGGGAACGCTCTTCACATAGTCCTGACGGTACTCGGGACTAATCCTAAGGCTATTGGCCCTTTATTGAATGCTCTTCACATAATCCAGAGGGCACTCAGGACTAGTCCTGAGGCTACTGACCCTATACTATCGCTTTAAGACGCATCCACTTTATATTCACAACGTTGTGGTGATTTGGACTTAAACATGAAATTCCGACCTTAAAGGATTGGTAAATATATTTTTAGGAAAAAAAATAAACATTATATCCTTTCAAACTGTGAGAGAGTGGTGGAGCTGTTACAATTATCACTCCTATATCTCTTGATGTTGCAGGTGCAAAAATATACATATGTTAACCCTTTGAATGCCAGAACGGTATGCAACACATTGCTCTGCAATGCGTTGCGTACCCCTCAGGTACTTAAAGGTTAATGGATGGTTAGCTCCACTGGGAATTTATATTTTATCTCGATATGCTCTTTTCTTTCCAGTTTTACTTGTTCATCGGACATTGTTTCCTGACATTCACCGCTGGACTTGCTTTGACCATACTGGTTGAAAGGCCCTTTCATCAATTCCTTTATATTTAAGAACATATACTGTACAGGGTTTTTTTGAAGCCTTACATTTCTGGACCTATTTGCAAAAAAAAAAAAAAAAAAATCAATAAATATTTATTAAGTTGTCTGGAGGTCATCAGACAGCATTAGTAAGAATTCAGCACCAACAGAAACCATAAAGCAACATTAAGTGAAACACATTCAGAATAAATGCAGAACCATCAGAGTTCCAACAAAAGGACACGTATCCTACAGAAACCATACAACTCCAGCAGACAGATCACAGCTCCAAGATAAAGCACGCAGCTCCAAGAAAAAACACATGTTCCAACAGAAAGCACACTGCTACAGAAGACACACCGCTCCTACAGAAAGAGCACCACTTCTACCGAAAGTGTACAGCTCCAACAAAAAGCACACTGCTCCTACAGAAAGCATACAGCTCCAACAGAAAGTACACCACTCCTACAGAAAGCATACAGCTCCAACAGAAAGTACACCGCTCCTACAGAAAGCGTACAGCTCCAACAGAAAGTACACCGCTCCTACAGAAAGCGTACAGCTCCAACAGAAAGCACACCACTCCTACAGAAAGCATACAGCTCCAACAGAAAGTACACCACTCCTACAGAAAGCACACTGCTCCTACAGAAAGTACACCGACTCCTACAGAAAGCACACTGCTCCTACAGAAAGCATACAGCTCCAACAGAAAGTATACAGCTCCTACAGAAATCACACTGCTCCTACAGAAAGCATACAGCTCCAACATAAAGCATACAGCTCCAACAGAAAGCACACCGCTCCTACAGAAAGCATACAGCTACAACAGAAAGCATACAGCTCCAACAGAAAGCACACCGCTCCTACAGAAAGCATACAGCTCCTACAGAAAACACACCGCTCCTACAGAAAGTATACAGCTCCTACAGAAATCACACCGCTCCTACAGAAAGCACACCGCTCCTACAGAAAGCATACAGCTCCTACAGAAAGCACACCGCTCCTACAGAAAGCACACTGCTCCTACAGAAAGCATACAGCTCCAACAAAAGCACACCGCTCCTACAGAAAGCACACAGCTCCAACAGAAAGCACACCGCTCCTACAGAAAGCATACAGCTCCAACAGAAAGCACACCTCCAACAGAAAGCACACCTCCAACAGAAAGCACACCGCTCCAACTGAAAGTGCACCTCTCCTACAGAAAGAGTACAGCTCCAAGAGAAAGCACATGCTCCAACAGAAAGTGACCATTCATACAGAAAGCACGCTGCTCCTACAGCGATCATACAGCTTCTAAAGAAAGCACACTGATCTTACAAAAAGCATATAGCTCCAACAGAAAGTGAATATTCATACAGAAAGTGAATATTCATACAGAAAGCACGCTGCTCCTACAGCAATCATACAGCTTCTAAAGAAAGCACACCGCTCTTACAAAAAGCATATAGCTCCAACAGAAAGCACACCGCTTCTACAAAAAGGGCACCACTCCTACAGAAATCGAACCTTTCCGACAAAGTGTACAGCTCCATCAGAAAGCATACTGCTCCATCAGAAAGCATACTGCTCCAACAGAAAGCCCACAACTCCTACAGAAAACACACTGCTCATACAGCAAGCATAGAGCTCCTACATATGGTGTACAGCTCCAAAAGAATGCACATTGCTCCAAGAGAAACCATATGCTCCAACAGAAAGCACACCATTTCTACAAAAAGCACACCACTTCTACAAAAAGCACACCACTCCTACACTAAGGGCACTGCTCTTACACAAAGTGCACCTCTCTGACAGAAAGAGCACCACTCTGACAGAAAGAGCACTTTTCCAACAGAAAGCACACAGCTCAAACAGGGAGCACACAGCTCCAACAGAAAGCACATCGTTCCAACAGAAAGTGCACCACTCCTACAGAAAGCACACAGCGCAAACAGAAAGCACACAGCTCAAACAGGGAGCACACAGCTCAAACAGAAAGTGCACCACTCCAACACAAAGCACACCGCTCCAACAGAAAGCACACCGTTCCAACAGAAAGTGCACCACTCCTACAGAAAGCACACAGCTCCAACAGAAAGTGCACAGCTCCTACAGAAAGCACACAGCTCCTATAGAAAGCATGCAGCTCCTACAAAAAGCACACAGCTCCAATAGAAAGTGCACAGCTCCAAAAGATGGCTCACTGCTCCAACAGAAAGTGCATCACTCCTACAGAAACCAAGCTGCTCTTGCAGAAAGCACACAACTTTATCAGTAAATAGACAGCTACAATATAAAACTCACAGCTCCCACAGAAAGCACTCAGAACCATTAGAAAGCATACTAACAGAATATACATCTAATCAGATACTATTTAGTAACATCATAAAGTACTTAGCACCTTAAAATATCCTATAAAAATCAGAGCAAATCTATCATGGAAAAACTGTGCAAAAGCAGTGCACAATCAGACATCATTAAACAGTTATATCCATCTTACAACACCATCAGCAGAATAAACAGAAATCTGATAGAGGGAGCTCCTTCCATAAAATATACTGCCTCCCAGATGAGATGCACTAATCTTAAAGGGATAGTAATACTTAAAATGTAAAAAAAAAAAATATGTTGTAGGGTTTATCATCCTGAGTAAAACAAGGTACTCCCACTGCTGAAAGGTGTTTCATTCAAAAGTTATTAAGTTTCAAAGTTGAATTTTTTAGGTGCAATATCACAGCGGCCTGAAATTGTACAGTGGCGCTGTTGCTACACGATCCTATGGACAGCTCTGGTCCCGGGACCATAAATCTCCATAGGATGGTGTAGCAACAGTGCCACTGTACAATTTCAGGCCACTGTGATATTGCACCTAAAAAATTCAACGTTGAAAATTAATAACTTTTGAATGAAACACCTTTCAGCAGTGGGAGTACTCTTGTTTTACTCAGGGGGAGAAACCCTACAACATATATATATATATATTTTTTTTTTTTTACATTTTAAGTATTACTATCCATTTAACAGATGTATCTGTGTGGTTAGAAAACCCCTATCCTGATACTTACCAGCCCTGGGAAATATTTCCTGTACAACTCACTAAAATGCACATTCACTAACTAGGGACTGGATTCCATTACAGGAGATAACGTTTGTCTTTGATATTAAAAGAAAAAAAGCTGGTCAGCTCCAGAGCAAGCCAACTGAACCATAGGGAACTAATAAAAATTCCCATTAGTTTAATCCTTTGAGTTCCAGAGAAGTACACAATGCATTGCTCTGCTGTACGTTGCGTACTTCTCTGCCACCCAAAGGGTTAAATGGGGTGTTTAACCTCTTGAATGCTTGAGAGGTCTAACTTTTGGACACCTCTCTAGCACTTGAGTGGTTAAAAGACCCATTTAAATTAATTGGGATTTGGGGATTTTTATAATTGTCCACTATGGTTCAGCTGGTTTCTCCTAATTTTTCTTAAAGGGGAACTACCACCCCTCAACAACTTACGCTTGAGTGGATGTTCATCTGGCGACTAGCTGCTTAGTAGCGCTAGTCGCCAAAAATCTTACCCGGTTCTGCAGATATCGGCTTTTTGCCGATGGTGACAGGAGCAGGAAGCACGGACGTCTCGTCACAGTGACGTCCGTGCGCCTGCTCTGTCAGTCCCTTTCGGAGCCATATCGGCTTTTTGCCGATGGTGACAGGAGCAGGAAGCACGGACGTCTCGTCACAGTGACGTCCGTGCGCCTGCTCTGTCAGTCCCTTTTGGAGCCATTTGGCTCCGAAAGGGACTGACAGAGCAGGCGCACGGACGTCACTGTGACGAGACGTCCGTGCTTCCTGCTCCTGTCACCATCGGCAAAAAGCCGATATCTGCAGAACCGGGTAAGATTTCTGGCGACTAGCGCTACTAAGCAGCTAGTCGCCAGATGAACATCCACTCAAGCGTAAGTTGTTGAGGGGTGGTAGTTCCCCTTTAATTCATCAGAAAAATTATCACTGGTTGAGGGGTGGTAGTTCCCCTTTAATTCATCAGAAAAATTATCACTGGTTTATCTGAAAATGTTCCCATAGCACATGACCAAAGTGTCCCTCTTTGAGACCCAAATCCCTCTTTCCCACCCTGGTATCCCTGTGTTTAGGAGATCAGACTGTGTGGTGTGTATATAAATGTATCACCCTGGTGTCCCCTGTGTTTAGGAGATCAGACTGCGTGGTCTGTATATAAGTGTATCACCCTGGTGTCCCCTGTGTTTAGGAGATCAGACTGTGTGGTGTGTATATAAGTGTATCACCCTGGTGTCCCTGTGTTTATGAGATCAGACTGTGTGGTGTGTATAGAAGTGTATCACCCTGGTGTCCCTGTGTTTATGAGATCAGACTGTGTGGTGTGTATAGAAGTGGCATCACCCTGGTGTCCCTGTGTTTAGAAGATCAGACTGTGCGGTGTGTGTATATAGGTGTATCACATTGTTCCACAGCAATAAAACTCACATTAATGCTTGTTTAACCCCTTAAAGCCAGCGTGCCATGCTATGACCATCACGCGGTTTTTCCCTTAAGGAACGGTGACAGTCATAGCACGTCATTTACAGGAGTGATGTAAGTAAAAAAAGGGGACTGAAATTGATCGCTCCAAGAGTGTAGCGGTCCTCTCAGTCCCCAGTGCGGTGCATCGGTACGCGTAACAGGTCACGTGTAACAGCTCATCAGAAACACCAAAGCAGTCCTTAAGGGAAGGTTACTTCCCAGGAGCCTTGATGTTAAGGGGTTAAACCTCTCTATAAGTGTTCATACATTGGTCTGTGTAAATAAGTACTTTGGTCTTGCTCTAAATTACTTTTTAGTTACACAATAAGGAGTTATTAAGTCACATAATTATAAAAACAATTCTCAGACCCAAATCCCTCTTTACCACCCTGATGTCCCCCTTTTTTTAAATAGATCAGACTGTGTTGTTTGTAATATAAGTGTACCACCCTGGTGTCCCTGTGTTTAGGAGATCAGACTGTGTGGTGTACATAAGTGTATCACCCTGATGTCCCTGTGTTTAGGAGATCAGACTGTGTTGTTTGTATATAAGTGTACCACCCCTGGTGTCCCCTGTGTTTAGGAGATCAGACTGTGTGGTGTACATAAGTGTATCACCCTGGTGTCCCCTGTGTTTAGGAGATCAGACTGTGTGGTGTGTATATAAGTGTATCACCTTGGTGTCCCTGTGTTTAGGAGATCAGACTGTGCGGTGTGTATATAAGTGTACCACCCTGGTGTCCCCTGTGTTTAGGAGATCAGACTGTGTGGTGTACATAAGTGTATCACCCTGATGTCCCTGTGTTTAGGGAGATCAGACTGTGTGGTGTGTGTATAAGTGTACCACCCTGGTGTCCTCTGTGTTTAGGAGATCAGACTGTGTGGTGTATATAAGTGTATCACCCTGATGTCCCCTGTGTTTAGGAGATCAGACTATGTGGTTGTGAATAGAAGTGTATCACCCTGGTGTCCCTGTGTTTAGGAGATCAGACTGTGCGGTGTGTATATAGAAGTGTATCACCCTGGTGTGCCTGTGTTTAGGAGATCAGACTGTATGGTGTGTATAGAAGTGTATGCCCCTGGTGTCCCTGTGTGTAGGAGTTCAGACAGTGTGATGTGTATATAAGTGTATCACCCTGGTGTCCCTGTGTTTAGGAGATCAGACTGTGTGGTGTGTATAGAAGTGTATCACCCTGGTGTCCCTGTGTTTAGGAGATCAGACTATGTGGTGTGTATATAAGTGTATCACCCTGGTGTCCCTGTGTTTAGGAGATCAGACTGTGTGGTGTGTATAGAAGTGTGTCACCCTGGTGTCCCTGTGTTTAGGAGATCAGACTGAGTGGTGTGTATATAAATGTATCACATTGCTCCACAGCAATAAAATTCACATTAATATCTGTTTACACTTCAGTATTTGTGTTTATTCATTACTCTGTGTAAATAAAAACGCTCGTTCTTGCTCTAAATACTTTATTCAGTTATACAAAGAGGTCATAAAATAACCTAAAAATGACCAACAGCAACACCACCTAAAACAAAAGTGTCCCTCTTTGGCCATTGCTTGGGAGGTATGCCATAGGCTTCAATCGGAATCTGGAATGAAAACATATATCACCTGCACTGCATTTGGGCCCTATATTATGAGTCAGATTTTTTCAAACAACACTTGGCAATTTTACTTACAAAATGTAATAGTTTTAACCTAGAAGCACTCCAAATATTCTGTTATCATATAAAACAAATCAAACACAAGATAAAATACCAGGGGCGTCAAGGACACGCTGAGAATTAGACAGGTGGCAGTAAGCATTTATCTAGGCAAAATAATTGTGTGCTGTCTCTTATTAACCCTTTGTGTGCCGTAGAGGATTCCAACGCAGATATCTCTCCGGCACTCAAAAGGGTTAAATGGAAAAAAAAAAAAAAAAAAAAAAAAAGGAGGGGGTTTCTGTTTCTGTAGAGAACAGAGAGATCTAAATATAACAATCTCTTAGAAAAGAAATGTTATTATTACACCCACCACAGAGTCAACAGTATTCGCTTCATATAACAAAATGTATTCAGGGAAAAAAAGCATAAAATAATGTTAATTATTGGGTAATACAAAATAACATAAAACACTGTAAT
Organism: Rhinophrynus dorsalis; assembly: GCA_037306005.1. Lineage (NCBI taxonomy): Eukaryota > Metazoa > Chordata > Amphibia > Anura > Rhinophrynidae > Rhinophrynus > Rhinophrynus dorsalis. Next base: position 657,375,375 of record CM074718.1, on the reverse strand, counting down.
AGAAAGGACATACCATGAATCATTCTAGCACAAAGTGATTCATAATTGAAAGAAAAGAAAAAAAATAACAGCTGCAGTGTTATAAAATGGTAAATCTGCAATAGAAGATCCAGTCGGTAAGAATTCTAAATCAACACCAGTGGTAAATCTCTCTAGTGTCATGAAGTATAAAAGGTGCAATTCGGGTTCAAATAAACATTATTAAAATTCTCATTGTCTGAGATGGGGCTTTTAACCCTTTCAGTGGCAGAGGGGTATGCAACGCATTGCAAAGTGTAAGAAATTCTATATAGCCCCTCTCACCAAGGGTACAATTATTCTTTTGGGTCGGTTGTGACGAAAAAACACAGTTAAATGATGAGAATGAAAAATTATTGTATTATGTGCAAAATCAAAATACTATTACAGTTTGGATGGTATAAACATGAATAAAATAATATTAGGAGTCACAGAAATGGAAAAAAGATGGAATTAAATTGGACACCCGTAAATAATATGACGACAGTCTCCTCACATCCTCCAGCACTACTCTTAGGTTCTGCTGGGCTCCTCTGCTGGGCTCACACCAGGATTCTCAAGGACAGGTCTTCCTCCCAGAATGCTCTTCTCTCATGCAGGTTCCTGTCTTGCTCCCCACTCTTACTGCCCCCTCATGCTGTTCTGGTTTCACCCAAAAATACTCTTTTATACCATTTTTCATGGTGGCCTCAAAGAGATATTATTGATGGAGGAAGACTCAAGGAACAGGTTATCAGAAGCATTTGTTTCCCTATCTGAACTCTTTGTTGACAAACAAAAATACTGTTTGGACATCTGTCCTCACTCCTTACATATATAAGTAGGAGAGACCTTCCTTTGAGTTTTCAGATGCCTAAATAAGGAATGCATCCTGTCAAACCACTTGAAGCCTCTTTTTATTGGTGCAATTGTGTGATACCCTGCAGTTTGGTACAGCTGAAATGGTCTTGGATTCTTATTTAAAGAAACAGAATGTGCACTGTATCTCTTAAAGAGATACTAATACTTCCTTTTAACTTTATTTTGTTTTGTAGGCATTAAAAAACATGAAGAATGATATAAGTCTTATCTCTCAGACCTTTATGGTTTAAGAGATATTCACAAGCAAAGTTTCCCCTCCCGCCCCTTTTTCCTAGCGTAAGCCATCTCTTCTCAGATGTGAATCTGGTTGTAAGACCAGACAGATAACAGCAGGGGACAATCTTCTTTGTATGAAAAGAATGAAAGCCCTGCCCCCCTTGACAAGTTTTTCAGCTTTTTCCCTTATCTTAATTGAAGATTGTCCCTCTCTGCAGTCTACCTGGGAACCTCTCTTCTGATCTGGCCGAACGGGGGGGGATACTTTGCTTGTGAATATCTCTTAAACCATAAAGGTTTGAGAGATAAGACTTGTATCGTTCTTCATGTTTTTTTAATGCCTACAAAATAAAATAAAGATAAAACGAAGTATTACTATCCCCTTTAAGCCATAATACAGATAATTAATTATACACGTATTCATAGCTACATACATATACACACACACACATTATATATATCTACATATCTACATATATATATATATCTACATATATATATATATATATATCTACATATATATATATATATATCTACATATATATATATATATATCTACATATATATATATATATATATATCTACATACACACACACACACACACACACACACACACACACACACACACACACGTCTACATCCATACAGATACAGACATGCATACATACATAAAACACACATATATATCTCCACAGACACACCCCTGTTATAAGTCATATTTCATCATTTTGACTTTCTGACAAAAGCAATTCGTTGCATACCTCTCTGGCACTGAAAGGATTAAAGCCTTGAAAACCAGAGATGTCTTCAACATATTTTGAAGCAAAAAAAAAATAAATAAATAAATAAATAAAAAAAAATATATATATATATATATATTGGCATAATAATAATAATAATAATATTACAGATATTAGGGAACACGTTTGTTTCTTCATCACGGTACATGCAGTTGTAAACTGACAGTTTTACAATACAAATATATATATATCAGAAATGTACGAAAACATTACAAAACAATGTTGTTATTGATCAGCAATTTAGTGTTTAGCAATATTGTTTGGTCCTATAATCCCCATCTCTCTCTCTCTTTCTCTACTGTCACCCCCCCCCCCCCCGCAATATTCTCTTAACAAATAATGAGGGCATTGCTCAACAGGTAGACACCTGGAGCTTCACATTGTGAGGGGCGGTGCCTCAGCTGTGCTGGACACACCCACATTCTAAATTGTGGGTGTGGCCAGAGCAATCTCAATCTCCCTGCTCCAGTTTGCACCCCTTTATAGGCTTTTATTAACCACTTGGATGCTAGAAAAATATCCCACTGAGGGAGGAGGAGGGATCAAAGCACAAGAGGGGAGGAGGAGGGATCAAAGCACAAGAGGGGAGGAGCAGGGGAGATGATAGACAGCCTACATTATTGAGCTGTACCGCAGTGATCCCCCATGTGAAGTCAGCTGGTAATTTATTAACCCCTTAAGGACCGGCCATGCACGCACCTCGGCCAGCACTTAATGACCACGGACCATTTTTTTTTTTTTTTTGCTACTGGGCTCAGGGCTCCCCGAACGGCGTGCAGCCGCGAGGGGAGCCCAGATTTTCATGACATACGTGTACATCCTTGGTCCTTTAGGGACATCCACCCTGTGACGTACATGTACGTCATGGGTCGTTAAGGGGTTAAAACCAAATATCTCTGTGCCCATAATGATTTTAGAAAAAAAGAGTAATGGACTGAAGCTTTATTGCGCATGACACCTGAAATAGAAACAACTTTCTGGGAGATGAGGGTCCCACTTTAATCACTTTATTTTTGGCGCAAATAGGGAATTTCTTTATACATACACTGTGAACCAATTCTTATTTATACTCCATTTTTAAGCCATCTGAGTGGAGTTAGTCCAGCTGATAAACATTTAATTATATCTTTACGCGGCTTTGTGACAACTTTACAGACACTTTTTTTATTACTCCCCAAAGTGTCTTGTGCATCCTGTACAATGTGATTCAATTTCACAAAAATAATTGACATAGTATAAGGCTAACATGTACATTAAAATATCCTAGTGGCTTAAGTAATTTAACCCTTTGATTGCTGCATTGATATCCAAAGCATTGGGTTAAAAGTGTAAGGTAATGCTTTTTTTTTTTTCTTAAAGACTTTAATTGACCTAGTATTTTGGTGCATAAGTCACCCCCCATCCTTTTTCTCATATAGATTGTATTGCCATGTTTAACGCTTTGAGTGCCAGAGGGGTACGCAACGCATGGCAAAGCAATGCATTGCATACCCCTCTGGCACTCAATGGGTTAAGCCTGTAGCTCTGTCTTAGGGAAACAAATAAGTAAAGTAAAAGAGCAATACAACCTACACAGTCTTTAAATGAATAGAAGTTCAAGGAAACGTGTCAGCTAATGGAAAAAAACAAGTATAAAAATGAATAGCTTCATAAATTCTGAGAGCATTCCATTTTGTTCTGCTGTATTTTAAATAAAAATATAAAAAGAAAGGTTCAGTAGGGTCCAAATGGGAATGGACTAGAGAAATCACTGATGTAGGTCTCCAGCATATCAGCTGTGATGGCGAATACTATTTGACAGTATAACCCTTTGAATGCCAGAGTGGTACGGAAAGCATTGCTTTGCTGTCATTCAAAGGGTTAAATCAGTTTATTAGTACAAGAAGGGAGACATGTTCCTAGCTTGGGAACAGAATCTGGATTCTAGAAATTTGATCAATACAACTACCCGTTTGACAAAAACCATAATATGAAACACTGGTATAGTTCAGAGAGTCTGCATTTTGGTTTAACCCCTTAAGGACCCTTGACGTACCAGGACCGTCACGGTCCTTGAACTACTCAAGGACCGATGACGGTCATAGTACGTCACGTACTTTTTACTTACAGCGCTCTACCGGGAGCGCTGTAAGTAAAAATAGGGCCTGAAATTGACCGCTCCAAGATCGGAGCGATCTCTATCAGGCCCCATAATGACGCGCCGATACACGCGACAGGTCACGTGTACCGGCGCGTCCAAGTGCCCCTATGCGGTCATTATGGGACGGAAATGTCCCATGACCGCCGGTCCTTAAGGGGTTAATGTCTTGTACATATTGGTATGTAACTTGCTGCACATTATTGTTAAAGGAGCAGTAAACTTTTTTTTTATGAAAAAATATATATTGTAGGGATTTTCCTATTGAGTAAAATAAGGGTACTCCCACTTCCTGATTATTTAAACTGCTATAAATTTTGAATAAAACACCTGACAGCAGTAGGAGTGACCTTGTTTTATTCAGCAGGAAATGCTCTGTAAAATATGTGTTTTCATAAAAAAAAAGTTTACTGCTCCTTTAATGTATGTTAAGACGTGTACTTTTCAAAACTTTGGGTATTTATTTATCTGTTTGATGCTGTTGGGGTATAATTTGTCACTTGATAAATTGATTAAATAAATGTTTATTTGTTTTTTTGTGAATCTTTTTCTGTTGTATGTGTTTATCGATTTTTTTTACCATCATTCATCATTACCACCACTATTAACATTCAACAAGGATTGAGGGAAAGGCAGGGTAAGGCAGCCCATAACCATGTTACCATTATGTTGCTTACTGCTATCATGACATATTCCATTTTTAAAGGGATAGTAATGTTTCATAATAAAAGCAGCTCTAATTAATCATCATAGTATTTGGACTTTGGAGATCGTTATTTCAGTTCTGTCAGAGTTGTAGTACAAGAGTAATTGAATGATAAAGTGTCCCCCTCCCACCCCTTTTACTGATGTAACACTGATCCGCTCAGAGCAGCAGGGTGTGTCCAAGTGGATTGCACAGAGGGACAATCTTCAATTAAGATCAGGGCAAAACCCGAAAAAACAGTCGGGGGGGGGGGCAGGGTTTTCAATGTTCTCACAGCAAGAAGATTGTCCCCTTCTGTTATCTGTCTGGTCTATGGACCAGATTCCACATCTGAGGAGAGATGGCTTACACTAGGTAAAAGGGGCAGGAGGGGGACATTTTATCATTCAATTACTCTTGAAACACAACTCTGACAGTACTGAAATAAAATTCTCTATGGCTCATATACTATGAAGATTAACTGGAGCTGCTGTTTTTGTGAAACATTACTATCACTTTAAGTCCCTAGGAATCATCACACACTAGTTACATTAATTTCCTATTCAAATTAGAACTCTGTCCACAAATCTGCATGAGTCCTGTTCAAAACTAAAATGTCTGAAAGTAATATTATGCTAATTATACAATTCTGTAGGGTTGCACCAATACCGATACTAGTATCGGTGCCAATACCAGCATTTGCGCGAGTACTTGTACTCGGGCAAATGCGGCCGATGCCAGCACCGATACCCTGTGTCAGGGTCGGTGCTGCAGAGAGGGAGCCCGGGGAGCTGCACACAATGCTCCCCGGTCACCTCTCTCACTCCTGCAGCGTCGGAGCATTGCCGCGGGTTACCATGGCAACGCTCCGACGCTGACCTCTGCGAGCACCCGGCAGAGGAGGGTAAGGGAGGCAAGATGGGGCAGCGGGTGTTGAAAGAGGCAGAGAGTGGGGTCAAGAGGGAGAAAGAGGCAAAAGGAGGAAGGATCAGGAGACAAAAGGAGGGGGGCCAAGAAGAGGCAAAAGGAGGGGGGAATCAGGAGGGAGAGAGAGAGGCAAAAGGGTAGGATCAAGAGTCAAGGAGGGGGAGAAAGGGAGATCAAAACAGAGAGAAAAAGCCAAGGCAAAAGAAGGGGGCTCAAGAGGGGGAGAATGAAGCAAAAGGTGGGAATCAAGTGGGGGAGAAAGTGTCAAAAGGGGAGAATCAAGTGGTGGTGTGTGTGTGTGTGTGTGTGTGTGTGTGTGTGTATTATATATATATATATATATATATATATATATATATATATATATATATATATATATATATATAAAAATATATATATTTCAAGTACTCACCGATACCAATTACCGATACTTTTTTTTGCGGTCATTTGCCAGTTTTCCAAGTACCTAAAGCATATAGGTACTTGGAAAACTGGCAAATGACCACAAAAAAAAGTATCGGTAATTGGTATCGGTGAGTACTTGAAAAAAGTATCGGTACTCGTACTCGGTCTTCAAAAATCGGTATCAGTGCATCTCTACAATTCTGTATGCTATACAGATTATGATTATGACAAAGATGTTAATATTGATGTTCTGCTATCAATATTAAGTGACATTTAAGGAAAATTCTTACTACTGGTAAGGTTTGATAATATTGAGGATACATACCAATGCCGTCCCACCTGCTTCCTGCTGCTGCAACCAACATCAATGGCTGCTTCTACACATATTGGTAGTCAAATTTGTGGGAGACAGAATTCATCTTTAATAATGTTAATGTCTATATGTGAAGCAGGAACGTCACTGCTTGAAAAGTAGTGTCATCTGAGGGTGCTCCAATAAGGTTACACTTATGTCATCTTTATACTGTAGAGCAGCATCTTCATCTCCATTTTCTGCATTTGTGGATGCATTAGCAGCCCAGAAAAGAAGCAACAGAGTATGTCCAAATAACAGCAATAGAGTGTAAAAGTGGCAAAGGGATTAGCATTATAGATGATAGTATGGTATTTTATCCATCGTCTAGTATGGATAAAATACCATACTGGACAAGGGGATAAGGTGACAGAAAACTGGAATATTGACATATTTTAGAATTGTAGTGGTGGGATTTTTGAGGCACAGCATAAATACAATTAAAACTGTTAGAAAACGGAAGCGTTCATAGGTTATTTCAAAATTGGAGAAATGGAATTGAAACCTTACTTTGAAGGTGCAAAAGAGTTATAATTTAAAAGTATTTACAGAATATTTTAAAAATGTAAGTGCTAGAATCTGGACATCATATTGGAGGTACAGCTGATTTAGAATGTTAAAGGGATAGTAATGTTTCAGAATAAAAACAACTCTAATTAATCATCATAGTATTTGGACTTTGGAGAGTGTTATATCAATTCTGTCAGAGTTGTAGTACAAGAGTAATTCAATAACAAAGTATCCCCCTCCCACCCCTTTTACTGATGTAACACTGCTCAGCCAGATCAGAAGGGAGGCACCCAGGTGGACTGCATAGAGCGACAATCTTCAATAAAGATAAGGGAAAAGCCTGAAAAACTTGTCTAGGGGGGCAGGATTTTCATTGTTCTCATAGGAAGAAGATCGTCTCCTTCTGTTATCTGTCTGGTCTATGGACTGCATTCCACATCTGAGAAGAGATGGCTTACACTAGGTAAAAGGGGCGGGAGGGGGAAACTTTCTTGTGAATATCTCTCAAACCATAAAGGTTTGAGAGATAAGACATATTGTTCTTCATGTTTTTTTAATGCCTACAAAATAAAATAAAGAAAAAAATGAAGTATTACTATCCCTTTAAGTGACTGAAAACTGGAGGGTTCACATAATATTTTTTAAAATTGTAGTGACTGAATTTAAGCCTTACTTTAAAATTAAAACAGAATATGAATGTAAAGTGACATAACATGTAATCACTGGCAGGATGATTGTGATCAAAATTAGAATACCAGAAAAAAATAGACTAAATTCTAGGCTGAATAGGTTCCAGGGTATGCAGTCATCTCTATCACCTGTCAGATGCTGCAGCTGTATTATCTATACAAGTTGCAGCAATAGATTTTAATAGTCATGGTGGTTGAGAGATTGATATGGAGGACGGTATGGCATTCATTTCATTTGCACCACTTTCTGGCAATCTTTTGTATAAAATAATTTTTGTATATACTAACTGAAATGAATGTTATTGTTAAACAATAAACATGTCTGCTATAGCAATGGTTTATCCATCTGCCCTACTCCACCATCTCTGTTTTTGAGTGATTGCAATTAACGGTCACATTTTTCCATCATTTTTTCAGGATCTTTCATCATTCTCTGAGTGTTCAGCATTATACTTATGAAGCTTTTTTTCTATGACTTATAAACATAGGACTTTTCCAAGTGTTCCTGCATTCAGGTTACAATTGCAGTGGGCTGTTAGGTTTATTTATTTATTTTTTACCATAGAATGATAAATGACAAAAATTGGACTAGGATTCAGACTTATTCTCCTCCTCCAAAATGATCCTTTTCATGGATTGCTGCTATTTGTCCATAAAATACTAGGATAAGAGCAGTTAAAAAAATCAATTTTAATGTAGGACATCAGCATTTGTGCAGTTTACATCTCTCATTACAGCATCAATACATGTTAAAGGGATAGTAATACTTTGTTTTATCTTTATTTTATTGGCATTAAAAAAAAACATGAAGAAAGATATGTCTTATCTCTCAAATCTTTATGGTTTAAGAGATATTCACACGCAAAGTACCCCCCCCGTTCAGCCAAAGCAGAAGGGAGGTGCCCAGGTAGACTGCAGAGAGGGACAATCTTCAATTAAGATAAGGGAAAAACCTGGAAAGCTTGTCAAGGGGGTAGGGCTTTCATTGTTCTCATACAAAGAAGATTGTCCCCTGCTGTTATCTGTCTGGTCTTACAACCAGATTCACATCTGAGAAGAGATGGCTTACACTAGGTAAAAGGGGCGGGAGGGGGAAACTTTGCTTGTTAATATCTCTTAAACCATAAAGGTTTGAGAGATAAGACTTCTATCATTCTTCATGTTTTTTTTAATGCCTACAAAATAAAATAAAGTTAAAACGAAGTATTGCTATCCCTTTAATGTTGCACGCCACTAGAAATTATGAAATACTCAAGAAGTTCCTTTTATATTTATGATGACAACAAGCAGTAATTTACAGTGGAGAAATATAACAATTAATCATGATGATGGGATTAATATTAAATTAAGAAAACATTGCTGGCTTGTTAGTGGTTCATGCCCCACAGAAATCGACCCAAACTTTTTTATTTTATTATTATTTTATTGAGAGAAATAAAACAGTACAGCATAAGTCAAAAAGAGAACAGATCTTACATGAGACATTGGTACAGCAGTGGTTTAACATTTTAGACAGACAATAATGCACATTTGATGATTAAACCACATAATAGTGGAAATGGCACATATAATTAACAGTCCAGATATTAGGACAGCATAAGGAATTGTATAAGCAGTAAGAGAAACAGATAAGATGCCCAGAGTATTGATTCAAGCAATAAGAGTTAATAGAAGCAAATCAGAATGGAAGAAAGTGGAGGACATAGAAGAGAGGAAGAAGTAAAAAGAAAAGAAGGGGGGGGTGAGATAGGACCAACAATTCCCCGTTATCAACTCCATGGGAAAGTAGCATAAGCAACCGTCTACTGGGGATCTTACATCTCCAGAGGAGCAAAAATACAGTAGGAAAAAAAAGGGGGGGAGGTGCCGTAGCCCTTCACAAGGCAGACGTCACATCAGAAGGGTCAGGAGCTGGGGGTTCTAGCTAGGGCCCCCAAACCTCAGAGAATAAGACTCCCTTTCCAGTTTGCAAATGAGAGAGTTTTTCATAGACCAGCGTCACATCTGGATGGGGGGGGAAGCAGTACTTATCCAGCAAAGTGGGATGCACATCCTAGCCAAATTTACCAGATGCATGGGGAGAGTTCTCCTTGGGTTTGACTTGAGTAATGAGCCAAGTCCTATCGAGAAGAGCAGAAGAGTCGGGTCGGAGGGTAGCGTCAAAGATAGAAGCTTATTAATAGAAGAAACAATTTGTGTCCAGTAATCCAAAAGTAGGGGACAGGACCACCATATGTGTGCCATGTCACCCTCTCCAGTTTCACAACGCCAGCAGACAGCTGGAGTAGAGGGGTACAAAGACTGGAGAACAGCCGGGGTTCTGTACCAATGTAATAGAAGCTCATAATTGGTTTCAACTGCAGTCAGATTCCTAGAGGAATGCAGTGCACCCACGATAGCCCGGTGCCATGTGTCCTCCAGGATGGAGACACCCAATTTCTCCTCCCAGACAAGTCTCTCGTAAAAAGGAAAATCCCCTTTCTCCCAGGAGTTTGTACAATTTAGAGATCGAATGAGACAGAAAGGAGGGGGATGAGGGAGAGGGGAGGCAAAGCTTCCTAAAAGGGGTAAGATCTCTAAGGAGCAGATGCTTGGATGGATGGGCAGAAAGAAAGTGGGTGATCTGAAGATAACCCCAATAGTCCTGGAACTGCAGATGGAGGTGGTTCTTTAGAAAGGTAAAATCCGCCAAGCACCCATTCCCCAGCAGGTCAGAGATCAGTAGACGACCTTCCGTGGCCAGTGCAGGAAGGCCGAAGAAGGAAGCCCCGGAGGAAAATCTGGATGGGACAACCGGGACATAAGAGGGGAGGGAGTACTAGAAAGGGAGGAAGCAACAGAGTCCCAGACAGCAAGGGCTGCTCGTAGGATGGGAGACACGAAAAGCGTACTGGGTCTAGAGGACGAAGGGGTGCAAAGCCAAGACGTTAAGGGAGTAGACTTGGACAAGGATTGTAAGATACTGATCCATGGCTTGTCCGCCAAAGAATGGAACCAGTGCAAGACAGAGGATAGGTGGACAGCCTGTTAGTAGCGAGTTAGGTCCGGTGCCCCCAAACTCCCCTCACCACGAGACCGTGTCAGAAGAGTGAACTTGAGCCTAGCCAGCTTGTATTTCCAAGAAAAAGAGTTGAAGATGCTTTGAAGCAATTTCAGATAGGACTTAGGGAGAGCGATGGGGACTGCTTGCAGAAGATACAGGATCTTTGGTAAGTAAACTGATTTTAATACATTAATACGACCCGTCCATGACAAGAAAGCAGGTCTCATGTTACGCAGAGGCTTGTTTATATGGGAGTGGAAAGTGAGATCATCAGCAAAAAGAGAAAGTTTGTGATCCCTTTTGGCTATAGGGATGGATTTAATGAGTGGGGATGTGCGAACTCTGTTGGCCAGTGTCTCCATAACCATTATAAAAACGAGAGGGGAAAGGGGGCAGCCCTGTCAAGCGAACAGTATTATCCGTCGCCTCCCTACCAGTAACAAACCCAGATTGGTCTGGGTGAATCAAATTCGGAAGGTAGGCTCTTAGACAGTTTGCCAGGACCTTGGCAAAAATCTTGATATCCACATTTAATAAGGAAATGGGACGGTAATTCAAACAAAACGTCTGGTCCTTTCCAGGCTTGGGAATCACAGAAATGTGGGCCTCTGTAAGAAGGGGGTGAGCCATTGCAGAAGTGGGTAGTTAAAAGTGGAGACCAGAGACGGGACAAGTACATCTGCAAACTTGCGGTAGAAACATAGGGGGGAACCTTCTGGGCCTGGACTCTTCCCCAGAGGCATCTGTTTGATAGCAGAAAGAATCTCAGATTCAGAAAAATCGTCCTCCAGTTGAAGAGACTGGGAGGATGCTAAAGTCAGAAGGCCGGCACTCTTAACAGATTGAGTAGCACGACGCTGGGGATCTGCAGAGCATGGCAAGTTATAAAGATCAGCATAAAGGATTTGAAAGCCTCGAAGATCGCAGGGACATCCCAAACCTTGCGTTCAGAGGGTGTCTGAATGGAATGAATCCGAACTGGAGGAGCCGTAGGTGTCAACTGACGTGAAAGCCATTTTCCACATTTATTACCCTGCTTGTATGTGAAGTGCTTCGTTCGCAAAAACGATTTGTTTACCCAGGAGAGAAGAAGAGATCCGACCTGCTGATGTTGGGAAAGGAGATCTCAGAGAACAGAGTCACATCCGGAATCCTGGTGGCATCTTTCAAGCATTGCAATATTCCTCAAAAGAATATCCAAGCCCTGTTTAGCCTTTTTCTGTTTAAGCAATTGCAGCCGAATACATTCCCCTCTGATTACACACTTCAGAGCCTCCCAAACCGTGGCCGAAGTCATTGTAGGGTGAGAGTTGAAGTCAAGGTATTCCTGAATAGCAGAGCGAAGTTGAGTCACTAACTGAGCATCTGACAGAAGAGACTCGTCAAGTCTCCAGCAGCTAGAAGGGGAAATGTTTAGGGGCAGAGAAACTGGGGCATGGTCAGACCACAAGATGGGATGGAGGGAAGCCGCAGTGATAAAGTGGATATGAGATTGTGGAACAAGGAAAAAAATCAATGCGGGAATAGTTAGAATGAGGGGCTGAGTAAAAGGAGTAGGAGCGATCCGAGGGATTTAAGCGGCGCCACACATCAAGAAGTGAGTGGAAGGAAAAAAAGATCACGCAAATGGGAGGGAAGTAGAGCCCTGGGAGCTGTCTAAACAGGGGTTGAGAACAGAGCTGAAATCCCCACCCAAGAGAAAGAAGCCCTCCACAAAGGTCGAGAGGGAAGAAAGAGTGGTTTCTAGAAATGGGAGTTGATAGGCATTAGGAGCATATAAAGTGGCAAAGGTACAGATCAGCGAACCCACCCGCCCCTTCAGAAAGATGAATCTGCCCTCCGAGTCTGACACAGTATCAATCACTGTGAAGTTAAAGCTCTTATGAAGCAGGATGGCAACCCCACTACACTTAGAGGAAGCAGAGCTGCAGTATTGGCATGGGTATAAGCGATGATATAGTTTAGGGAGCTTGGAGGAAGCACAGTGGGCTTCCTGTACAAAACAGACTTTACCTCCCATGCGGGCACACTCACGGTATAGTAGAGAACTCTTCTGGGGCGTGTTGAGACCCTTAGCGTTAATAGATTTTGCCTTAAATCTGTAGGCCATGACTACAAGAAAAAGGGCTGCCATGGTATAATGCAAACAAAATCCGTATCTCCTCTGGGGAGTAGGAAGCTCTCATCAGGGAAAGGAAGGGAAAGGGAAGAGGAGGGGAAGCATGGAGGTGAGAGGACAGAAAGAAGGGTAGCATAGAAAAGCAATGAAGAAACAAGAGAGAACAAAGAGCAGGCCTAACAGGCTAGGCCTGCAGCATAAAGATGGTCGTCAACCAACAAATATAAACTGCACTAGAACCAGATGGTTCAGCAAGGTAACGTGGAAATCAGCAGTCAAATTGGGGGGTCGGCAGCAGAAGTGGAGAGCGAGATGGAACCCATGTCAGTAGATGATATAAAGGAGAGAAGCTATGGGAAAGCAAGTGGACAGAAAAGAAAGGTCAATGAGCCACCGGAGGGTAGCAAACAGGTACCTATCAAGTGGAAGACTGAGGGCGAAAGAATGAGGAGCAAAGGAGGAGCAACAAGGGAAACAAGGAGAGTTAGGTATTTCCTCGGTTTGCAGCAGAGGGAGAGGGGCAAAGAAGAAAAACATACAGGGAGAGGGATTTAGAATCGGAGTTCGGTTAGGCAACAGAGCAAAAAATAGGCGAGGAGGGAAATGACAAATAACTGGGGATCACAGCACTCAGGTAAGCAGAACAGTACCAACATACATTAAAGGCATCTGCAGGTGAGCAACTAATGCTCAGCATCTCTGTCCAGGATGTCCACCCATGAACAATCCCAGGAAGTGCCCAATAAAAGGCGCCCCCAAGGAGCACAGGAGCGACAGTGTCAATCATAGATCCAAGGGGTCCATAGCTAAGATGGTAAGTTTCAACCACTACTATAATTACACATACATAGGCAAACCATTCACAAACTATCGGCCCAGGATAACATTACAGGTAAGTAGAAGAGTCATCACAGGGCTTTTTGTCCAGAGTCAACCACACCGCTCGGGATAAAACAAAGACAGATGCTCGTCAACCCATGGACTGTCCCAGAAGGCACAACAGAGTGAAGTGCACCCGAGGACACAGGGGAGCACAGTAGTGCAACTATGTTCATATACAGGGGGCAAACTATAAGGTGGAGGAAGCATAGGAGGTGGACATACTACCCGGGCCCCATTAACCCAAGAACAGGAAGTATCGAATGGCCACGGCGCCCAGAGGGTAGGCCCAGGAGGCACGCAAACGCGTGCATCCCGGGTGCACCCCGGCAACTAGGCTGAGATCTGGACGATGAGGGACAGAGCCAGAGAGATCCAGAATGAGTAACAATATAGCACACACGATCAGGCCTTATGAGCTAAGGCGTAACAATAACAAGCAAAACAATAATAAACATATCAAGAACCACATAAAACAGGGTACTTGAGGTCCACAAGTGAGAGAGGAATTAAGACTCTGCAACAGTCCCATGGGGATCAGTGGAAATCCTAGACCTCTTGTTCTTAACCGCAATCCATCTCTCCCTCTGAGGCATTGGGTGCCCACCCGACAAGGCCTGGCGGGCAGGATCACGGAGGTCCGGCACCAGTGAAACTGGCTGAAACTGGTCCCACGACAGTAGAGTATGCACAAAGAAAAGATCAGAAACTCTGGTAATCCCATTCATAATTCACCAACGGAATTGTGTGGTGGAAAGCTTTGATTCCGAAACAGAGGACCATTCTAGATGGAGAGGAAAGAAGTCGATCGGTCATCCGAAAACATCTCCATAGAGATAGTGTATGAGACAAAGTCTATATCACGGTGCCCGTGATCCTTTACTGTCACTCTCGGTTGTGGGCCTGTTTGACCTGCCCATTGTGGCCTTTTTATACCTGGCCTTTGGCACCTGTCAGGTGCCCTTTCGTGGTGTTCCTGAGCCAGTGTTGCTGTGTTCCAGTGTTCCTGCTTCCTGTGTACTGATTTGGCCTGTTTTAACGACGCTCCTGGTTTCCTGCTCTGTGATCTGACCCGGCCTGGCTGACGTTCCTGCTTGTGACCTGATCTGGCTTGTCTGAGAATCCTGCTCCGTGATCTGACCCGGCCTGGCTGACGTTCCTGCTTGTGTCTTGATCTGGCTTGTCTGAGAACCCTGCTCCCTGATCTGACCGGGCCTGGCTGACTTCTTGCTCCATGACCTGAAGCGGCTTGCTACTGACCCTGCCTCCGTTCCTGCTGCTGCGGCTTGGTGTCGCCGAGGCGACATTCTGACTTCCGCTGTGCTTGTGGCAGGGCTGATCGTGCCATAGCCTCCATTAACACTTGCAGAGCCGTGCCTCTGTTTGCTGAGCCTCCGTTTGTACTTGCAGAGCTGTGTGTCCGTTCCCTGAGCCTCCGTTAACACTTGCAGAGCCGCGCCTCTGTTCGCTGAACCTCCGTTTGTACTTGCAGAGCTGTTATCTCTATTCCCTGAGCCTCCGTTTACACTTGCAGAGCCTTTGTCTCCGTTCACTGAGCCTCTAGTACACTTGCAGAGCTGCTGTCTCCATTCACTGAGCCTCCAGTAACACTTGCAGAGCCATTGCCCAGATCTTCCGCTACACTTGCTGAGCCGGTTACGTTTCAGAGCCTTGTATAGGCGATGGCTCATCCTGTCTATCTAGCAGTGTAGTCGGTCTCCGTTACCGCGCCTGCGGGAGGTGCTATTGGCTCTAGCTCGTACAGTGTTTGTCTCCGTTACTACGCACTTGGGGGCTATTGGCTCAAGCTCTTGCAGTGTAGTTTGTCTCCGTTACTACGCCCGTGGGGGCTATTGGCTCAAGCTCAACTCTGCAGTTTTTTGGTCTCAGTTCCTGCTCAGCCTTAGCAGCAATCTCTGTTCAATAGACTGACGGTGTTGTTTCATCTAGCACCACTTGCTGCTCCATTACCACCACAACAGAGACTGATTGATTTACATGTACTTTAACCATTGAGTACCCTTATGTTTCTATGCCTGTAATGTGACAGTATATGTATATTGATTACATCTGTATACTGGGCCTGAGAAGGCATCTGTAAGCCACTAATCTCTCTATTATTCTGTATTGCCTATAGAGGGCGGTCTTTCTTGTTTTGTTTTAATAAAGCTGTGTTTTATTCTAACCTACTGGTCTGAGTGTCCTATAAAACCGTTACAGTCTGGCTGTTGTCAAACGTCCCAGTACTGAAAGTCGGGAGCCAAAGGAGATCAGCCGCTGGGGGAGAGCCACATAAAGTGACCTCCAAATGTACCCACCGGGGGATATTACAAGATTGATCAAATTGGACCGCCTTAGCTAATTGAGCTGCCTTGTAGTAGGTCCAGATATGGGGGACCGAAAGTCCACCTTGTAACTTAAGTTTATAGAGCAAGGACTTGGCAAGCCTTGATTTCCAAGAAGCCCAAATAAACCGAAAGATATGTTGTTGAAGAAGGTGAACATCAGACATCCGAAGAGGGACACAGCTAGCGAACGAAAAAGGTGTAAAAGCTTGGGCAGTAGTGTCATCTTGACGGCGTAGATCTGACCAAACCAAGAGATCTTGTAGTTGGCCCAAGTGTTCAGTGATCCGTGCAGCGACTTAAATAAAGGTGTATAATTAGCAGTGTAAAGCTCCGAAATAGAAAACGTAATCCGAATATCCAACGACAAAATTGAGGAGGAACTCCACTTGAAGTCGAAATTGAGAGCCAACAATTTCTGCAATGGGACAGGGAGGGAGACATCCAAAACCTCGCATTTTGAGTGGTTAATTTTGAAACCGGAGAAGGAGGAAAACGTGGATAGTAATGCATATAAATTGGGCAGTGAGGTCATCGGCGATGTCAATGCAAGTAAGATATCATCAGCAAATAAGCTGAGTTTATAATCTTCGGATCTGACAGAGAGACCTCTGATATCTTGAGAATTCCTAATGGAGACAGCTAGCGGCTAAATACAGAGTGAAAATAAGAGAGGAGTCAAAGGGCATCCCTGCCTAGTCCCGCCACGGATGGGAATACTCTGAGAAGAGTGCCCTGCAACTGAGACTACCGCTGAAGGGGCCGTATAAAGAGATTGAATTCCCCATAAAATTGATCCCTCAAAGCCAAAGGAACTCAGGACCGCCCACATATAGCCCCAATCCACCCGGTCGAAGGCCTTCTCGGCGTCCAAAGATAAAAGCATAGTCGGGATAGATTTATTTTGAGCTAACTGTACCAAATTTAGAACTCTCCGAATATTATCAGGGGCCTCTCTACCCAAAACGAAGCCAACCTGATCCGGGTGGATCAGACGATGCAGGAGCCCAGTAAGTCGAGAGGCAAGAACTTTGGAAAATAATTTAATATCAATATTAATAAAAGAGATCGGACGATAGCTGGCACAAACAGTTGGATCCTTGCCGTCCTTAGGTATGACTACAATATAGGCGGTCAACATTTCCGGCGGAGGAGGGGCCCCCCTCAAGAAAAGAATTGAAAAGCAAAACCAGTGGAGGTAGCAAGTCATTTTGAAACGCTTTCAGGTAGGCCGAAGTATATCCATCGGGGCCTGGGGCTTTAGATTTGAAAGACTTCAACGACTGGGCAACCTCATCCACTGTGATCACAGAATTCAGAGCCCCAAGTTCCACTTGACTTAAATGAGGCAAGTGACAGGAGGACAAAAAAGCCTGGAGTCGATCCCGCAGGGAATGAGAGTAGGACACTTTATGTCCATCGTATAGGGATTCATAAAACTGAACAAAAGCCGAGGCAATCAAGGGAGTCTTGCTAACTAGGCGGCCAGAGCGTTGCGCAATAGCCCTGATGGTACGAGTTTTAGTTAGCTGTCGAAGCTTAGCAGCCAACATTGCATCTGGTTTATCACATTTTTCGAAGTATGGCTGCTGAGTCCATTGAAGCGCCCGTAAAACATCTCGGGATAGCAACAAGTTGAATTCAGCCCTCAGAGAAGTCAGACGGTGAAGGTTAGTGGCAGTAGGATCCTGTTTATGGGCTCTTTCCGCCTCATGGAGCAAAGCTCCGAACCTAACCTTTTCCGCCTCCCTTGCCTTCTTCAGACGAAAGGCCGTAGCGATAAGCTTGCCTCTCATAACAGACTTATGGGCTGTCCATAGGAGGCTGACCAAAACACCAGGGGATGAATTAATTGCAAAATACTCCTCAAGGGAAGCGGATAAATCCGACACAATTGCAGGATCAAGAAGAAGAGAGTCGTTGAAATGCCAAGATGAGGGGGCAGAGGAGCCAAAAGGTCCAGAAAAAGAACACTCCACAATAGCATGGTCAGACCAGGTCAAATCATGAATTTTCACCGAGCATAGGCAATCAGTGGCCAAAATGTAGTCTAGCCGGGAATACTGTCCATGTGGATGGGAGTAAAAGGTATAGTAACGAGTCTTGGGGTGTAAAAGACCCCAACAGTCAAAAAGCTCGTGAGCAGTTATCAGGGAAGCAAAATGCCTAGATTTAGGCGGTAATTGGGAGCCCGGAGGCGGTGTACAGCGGTCCAAGATAGGATCAAGTAAGGCATTGAAGTCCCCACCGATAATGAGGGGCGATGTCAAACATTGGTCCAAGACAGCAGACAAACAAGAAAAGAATCCAGCATCAGGTATGGTAGGAGCATAAACATTTAACAAAGATAGAGGAGAACCTTGAATCTCGCCCCGCAACAAAAGGTACCGACCTTCGGTGTCACGGACCGTATTTGTAACCTGGAAACCCAAGGTCGTATAGCGTAAGATTGAAACACCATTCTTTTTAAAGGGTCCAGAGGAGTGGAAGTGCATCTGGTACCTCCTATCCCAAAATTTGGGAATAGCCGAGGATCAGAACTGCATTTCTTGGAGAAAAATTATATCTGCCCGGAGAAACGCGTAATTTCTCTTAGCCATTCTGCGCTTCTGAGGTGCATTCAGCCCCTTTACATTGTGAGTCACTAGTTTCAATAACGCAGGGGGACAGGAGTCCGGGGCCCCAACCCCCCGTCAGATCCATCACAAAAAGATCTGTGAGGGCCGCCCTGCTATGCCCCACGAAATATCAGGAGAAGGAGGAAAAAAAAAAAAAAAAAAAAAAAGGAGGGGGAGAACTCAGAAAAAGGTGAAGGGAGACACAATAGGGAATAGAGTAGGAGAAGGAAAACTAAAGAAACAGGGTGGAGATCAAAAGGAAAGGGAGCACCAAAAGGTGCTAATATGATCATCCTTTCCAAACAGAATAAAATTTCCAGGAGGAAACCTACCGCCGGGAGTGCACATTGCATCCCCAACCACCCAACATAAAAATAGAAGAGAGATCACCCACAAGGCTGACCATGTGTGATGTCTGGAGTGCAGGAATGGAGGCTAGTAAGGGCACCAATGAGAAAGGCAGCCCACACCAAAATGAAGGAGCACAATCATGGAGCTAAACCTGCATCAAATAGTCCAGGGCCTGGATGGCACAACCCGGGCCCCGAGGCGACAACCCGAGGCCACAACCCGAGGCCAGGCGGAACAGACGTCCAATAAACCCCACCCCCACCAAAAGGGTAGCAGGGAAAATGAGAGGCAAAATGGGCCAAGGAGGGAAGGGGAAGAGAGGCCAGACATCCCCCCGGGAGGCCCCCCCAACGCCTAGGGTGCAACGCCCAGGCCACCAGACAGTACACAGGCATAAGCACAAAATACGCAGTTTAATGAAAATCAGCATATAACCATCATAACCCGCATGAGAAACCCATGAAAAAGTACCACAGCCACCCCTCCAAGGAGAACGTAGAGCTGCCCACCCGTCTCCCAAGTCCGAAAGGGCAAAAGCTACACAGTTCGCATAACTAGATAGGCCAATGTAACAAAGGAGCCCAGAGGGCTTTAATGTTGCATGTGGCATAGTGTCCCTCCGGAGCACCAAGCACAACCAACACAAAGATTCCCCACGCTGAATCCAGGCAGAGGATTAAGCAAAATGCACCTGAAGGGTAAAGGAGTAAGGGAGAAGTCCCCCTAGACTGCAAGGGAGTCACCCCGCATGAATGGGACTAATATGAAAAAGGGCCAATATCTGTATATTAATAAAACACCGCAGCCCCCGACGTGCGCACAACCACAAGCATCCCTCCTCCCCACCCGGGGATATGGGTCAGACACACACCAAGGACCCAAGAAACAGGGGCCCGATTGTCCCAAGGTGGCCACCACCAGTAGTAGCGACCCCCGCGAGACAAAGGCCAAAGGGGGACAGAGAGGGAAAGGGGCAAACAGATAAAGAAGCCCCAGTAGGGGCTGTAGTGAGGAAAGGGAGTTAGAAAAGCGCTAAAGAAGCGGAAGGACCAGAATGGAGGAAAAAGCCGGAAAAGGAAATCTTAGACAGGGGAGACGGATCAGATTCAATGGAACCCAGTAGGGAACCTACATATCCCAGAGAGGAAACACAGGCCAGGACCCCTCCCCCCAGAATATAGGCAACTGAAAACCACTCAGGGCCCACTGAAACACGCAAACCCAACTTCCCGGCTATCAAATAGGTAAACATAATACAGCCCGGGCATCCCCTTCGCCCCACCACCCACCCAGGAAAACACCAGATGAGTAGGAGAGGCAGGATGGAGCAGAGGCAAGTGAACATGGTAAATAACAAGTGGTAGGGTACATTAAAGGTAACAAAACATAGCATTGCACACAACACAAGGTGCTTAAGAAGTCCGTGCAGAAAGTATGGACATGGTGCCACCTGCGTCACAGGGTCACACAATACTGGCCTGATGTAAAAAGTTCTCCAGGATGGCACAGGCAGGACAAGCGTACAGGAGAAACAATGTCCCAAATTCCAAAGCAAAACAGGAACAAGTCTTTAGATCAGAAAAGGATCGTAGGCAGCATCATGAATGTCCACAGCATGGTGTAGTGCGGTAGTCCACTAAAACAAAGGGGAATAGCCCAGGGCTGATGGAAGTCAGGCGGGGGCGTCCCTCGCCAAGGGCATTATGTATTTTTTATTGTACCTATCATTTGGGCTATACTTTATCCCTATAAGGACGTTAAGGACCACGGGGTATTTTTTTTTCCGTCATTGCATTCAGGGGTCCCAGAGTTGTGCTGGAACCCCTGAATTCCTTGACATGCCAGAACTGTCACTGGTCCTTAAGAGAAGGACTGATGTGACTGCCTGGCATTGGTCCTTAAAGGGATAATAAACCTTGAAAATAAGTTTATTTTATATTGTAGCCCTTAAAAAAAACATGAAAAATAAAGTTCCCTTTTCCTGGCTGTTTCAGCCAAGTCTGCCATCTAGTGGACAGATTTGGAATTCGGTCCACAGATCAACCGGCAGCTCTTTAGCAGTGCCGAGATCACGATCTTTAAAAAAGAACTACTTAATTGGAACTGTATACAAAGTGTGCCTGGCTTGCAAGCACACTTTGTAGACCATTCCAATTAAGAAATTCTTTTTAAAGATCGTGATCTTGGCACTTCTGGAGAGCCGCGGACAGTCAAGGGACCGGATTCCAAATCTGAGAGCTAGAACGGTGACATCACTCAGGGGGAAACTTTGCTTCTGAATATCTCCCAAACCATAAAGGATTGGGAGGTAAGACTTCTATCATTTTTCATGTTTTTTTAAGGGCTATAATATAAAATAAACGTATTTTCAAGGTTTACTATCCCTTTAACCCTTTCAGTGCCAGAGGCTCGGGCCATTTTCTGAACCCTGCAGGCCAGACACTTTTTCAACATTTTTGCTATCCTTCCGTTTAGGCTTGATTTCCTCTGGGGATTTTTAGTTAAATATGGAAAACTATATATTGTTTTTTTCAGAACGAATTGAGCTTTCTCGTGATACCTTACATGAAGAGAATTTTACATCGTGCAAAAAGCTATGATGTCATAATGACAAAAAAAAGTGAAAATTTACTCATTTTGCTAAAATCACATACTATGTATCAAAAACATTTACTTTGATTGAAAAAGTTTCAATTATTTGAAAAAGCCCAGAGTCCTCCGAGTAAAAAAATACCAAATTTGTATAGTTTTACCTAAGTCCAAGGCTAGCGTAGAGCCCTAATCACCAGCAGCGCAAAATGACATTTTCAACTTTATAAACTAAAATGCACATTCTAGGGTTTTTGTGGTAAAACTACCCTAAAACAGTGGAATAACTATATAAAACTATATATTTCTGAAAAGTAGACAACCTGCCGCATCTAATGAGGGGTAACTTGCCTTCTTGCCCCAAGCCTGTGGTACCCAAATGCTTCCAGAAGGTGGCACTATAGGAAAAAAATGGCATTTTCTTACATTTCTGCCCCTTCAACTGTACTGAAATCTGTGAAAACCATGGAATTTACAACTGTATTCATTAGCTAGTGCTCTTGGGAGAAAAATTACACCCCATTGGTTTGGGTTCACCTACCACAGGGGATGCTAGAAGTGCAAAAAGACACCTACTACAACCTCTAAATTTTCTAACATTTTCTCAAACATTACTTGTCTATACAAAAATGGTTATAACAACTAGAGAATTAAAGAAAGGCTACACAAACCATACCATTTTGGAAAGAAGACAACCTGCCGCATCTAATGAGGGGTGAATTGCCTTCTTACCCCAAGCCTGTTGTGCCCAAATGCTTCCAGAAGGTGGCACTATAGGAAAAAAATGGCATTTTCTTACATTTCTGCCACTTCAACAGTACTGAAATCTGTGAAAACCATGGAATTTACAACTATATTGATTAGCTAGTGCTCTTGGGAGAAAAATGACACCCCATTGGTATGGGTTCACCTACCACAGGGGATGCTAGAAGTGCAAAAAGACACCTACTACAACCTCTAAATTTTCTAACATTTTTTCAAACATTACTTGTCTATACAAAAATGGTTATGACAACTAGAGAAGTAAAGAAAGGCTACACAAACCATACCATTTTGGAAAGAAGACAACCTGCCGCATCTAATGAGGGGTGAATTGCCTTCTTACCCAAAGCCTGTTGTGCCCAAATGCTTCCAGAAGGTGGCACTATAGGAAAAAAATGGCATTTTCTTACATTTCTGCCCCTTCATCTGTATGGAAATCTGTGAAAACCATGGAATTTCCAACTGTATTCATTAGCTAGTGCTCTTAGGAGAAAAATTACACCTCATTGGTATGAGTTCCCCTACCTTAGTGGGCGCTACAAGTACCAAACTACACCTATTGCAACCACTAATTTTTCTAACATTTTCTCAAACATTACTTGTCTGTACAAAAATGGTTATAACAACTAGAGAAGTGAAGAAAGGCTACACAAACCATACCATTTTTGAAAGAAGACAACCTGCCGCATCTAATGAGGGGTGAATTGCCTTCTTACCCCAAGCCTGTTGTGCCCAAATGCTTCCAGAAGGTGGCACTATAGGAAAAAAATGGCATTTTCTTACATTTCTGCCCCTTCATCTGTATGGAAATCTGTGAAAACCATGGAATTTCCAACTGTATTCATTAGCTAGTGCTCTTAGGAGAAAAATGACACCTCATTGGTATGAGTTCCCCTACCTTAGTGGGCGCTACAAGTACCAAACTACACCTATTGCAACCACTAATTTTTCTAACATTTTCTCAAACATTACTTGTCTGTACAAAAATGGTTATAACAACTAGAGAAGTGAAGAAAGGCTACACAAACCATACCATTTTTGAAAGAAGACAACCTGCCACATCTAATGAGGGGTGAATTGCCTTCTTACCCCAAGCCTGTTGTGCCCAAATGCTTCCAGAAGGTGGCACTATAGGAAAAAAATGGCATTTTCTTACATTTCTGCCCCTTCATCTGTATGGAAATCTGTGAAAACCATGGAATTTCCAACTGTATTCATTAGCTAGTGCTCTTAGGAGAAAAATGACACCTCATTGGTATGAGTTCCCCTACCTTAGTGGGCGCTACAAGTACCAAACTACACCTATTGCAACCACTTATTTTTCTAACATTTTCTCAAACATTACTTGTCTGTACAAAAATGGTTATAACAACTAGAGAAGTGAAGAAAGGCTACACAAACCATACCATTTTTGAAAGAAGACAACCTGGCGCATCTAATGAGGGGTGAATTGCCTTCTTACCCCAAGCCTGTTGTGCCCAAATGCTTCCAGAAGGTGGCACTATAGGAAAAAAATGGCATTTTCTTACATTTCTGCCCCTTCATCTGTATGGAAATCTGTGAAAACCATGGAATTTCCAACTGTATTCATTAGCTAGTGCTCTTAGGAGAAAAATGACACCCCATTGGAATGAATCGACATACCTTAGGGGTGCCAGAAAAGCATAACTACACCTACCTGTTTGCTTCTTTGAAAATGGCTGCTTGTACTAAAATGTTCATAACTGTTAGAGAAATGACGGAAAGGTATAAAAGGTATACCATTTTGGAAAGTAGACATTCTCCCGCATCAAATGAGGGGTCACTTGCCTTTCTACCCCTGGGCTGAAGTGCACAAATATTTCCAAAAGGTGGCGCTATGGGAATAAATACATGTTTTTTTTACATTTCCACCACTTCAAAGATACTAAAATCTTTGAAAACCATAACATTTCCTGCTGTATTCAGTACCTGCTACCAACATGAGAAAAATGGTAGCCCATTTGTGTGGCTTAACATACAATATGTGGGTGCTAGGAACACGTACGTAAACCTGACACTTTTGTTTCTTAAATTATCTGCTTGCACTAAAATGGTTATAACCATAATAGATATGCAGGAAAGGTAGAAAACAATGCCA
Source organism: Rhinophrynus dorsalis (assembly GCA_037306005.1). Lineage (NCBI taxonomy): Eukaryota > Metazoa > Chordata > Amphibia > Anura > Rhinophrynidae > Rhinophrynus > Rhinophrynus dorsalis. The sequence goes on along the minus strand of CM074718.1, from coordinate 657,350,949 downwards.
TTTTGGAAAGAAAACAACCTGACGCATCTAATGAGGGGTCACTTGCCTTCATACCCAAAGGCTGGCATGCACAAATGCTTCCAGGAGGTGGCGCTAATGAAAAAAAAGGCATTTTCTTACATTTCTGCCCCTTCAAATGTATGGAGCTCTGTGAAAACCATGGAATTTTCAACTGCATTCGTTAGCTAAATCTCTTAGGAGTCAAACGACACCCCATTGGTATGAGCTGAACTACCTTAGGGAGTGCTAGAAGTAGAAAACTACACCTACTACAAACTGATGTTTCTAACATTTTCTCAAACCTGACTTGCCTCTACGAAAATGGCTATAACACCTTCAGAAGTGAAGAAAAGGTAGATAAACTATACCATTTTGGAAAGAAGACAACATGCCGCATCTAATGAGGGGTCACTTGCCTTTTTACCCCTAAGTTAGTTGGCACAACTATTTCCAGAATGTGGTGCTACAGGAAAACAAACAAACATTTCTTTTACACTTCAGTCACTTCAAAGATACTAAAATGGTTCAATGGCGTGGGATTTCCTAGGAGGACTTCTTGCCAGCCTAAGAAAAATGGTACTCAACTGCTGTGGGTTGACATACCAATTTGAGTGACAGGAGTGTAGCTACCAGTGAAATAGGAATGGGAAAGCAAACAGTGTATGTGTGATTTTATGGCTAACAGATGAAAGAAGCTAGGGCGTCAGCCAGTGTACGCGCGGACCTGTGACTACCAGTGTAACAGTGTGGGAGGGTGAGGGATTAGGCAGTGTGTGTGGGTATGAGCAGAGGAGCAAGGATGGTGGAGATGGTGGGGCAGTGTCTGAGAGTGTGTATGGGAGATCTGTGACTACCAGTGTGCACTGTATGTCCCCCTCATACAAAGTTTGATTCCCAGCCTGAATCTAGTGCATACTGGTACTTTGAGTCTACCAATAGGCAGTGGAAACAGGCTGGGGGTCAGGCTGGGGAATGGGACTGCCAGTTGGCTGTGGAACCAGGCAGGGGAATACGGTACATGTGTATGTGTGGGGGGGAATCAGAGGCATTTTTTGTGCATGCCACAAGGGTGCCCAATGCACTGCAAAGCAATGCGTTGGACCCTCTGTTGCACACAAAGAGTTGTTTTTTTTTAATTATTATTTTGTATTCATACCTCGTTGGGGAGGCGGTGTCAGGAACATTCCTGGTGTCCCCCATCCAGGTCTAAAAACAGAATAATAAAAAAAAAAAAAAGTGTGTGTGTGTGTGTGTGTTACAGGGGGTCCAACGTATTGCAAAGCACTGCGTCGGACCCCCCCTGTGGCACGTGCATTTTTTGGGGCTTTTCCCCCAATATTTTTGTGTAGACCTCGTTGGGGCATCAGAACCCATACAATGAGGTCTAAATAAAAAATAAAAGGGGAAAACAAAATAATCCTTTGGGTGCCACAGGGGTGTCCAGTGGATTGCAAAGCAATGCATTGGGCCCCTGTAGCACACAAAGGGTTAATTTTTTTATCGTTACTTTGTATTCAGATGGCCACCAAACAAGCTCTGATCACAAAGTAATGATAAAAAGTCCTGTGTGTGTGCCACAGGAAGGGGGTCTGCATTGAACCCCTATCCCAGTGGCACACACAGGGTTAAATTTTTTAATTTATTTTTTTTTTATTATATACCTCATTGAGGGGCATCAGGACCCCCTGATCCCTCCCCAATGAGGTCGTAGTAAAAAAATATATATATGTCCACAAACGGAGTGACCCTGTGAGTGCCACAAGGGTCTCCAGCGCATTGCAAAGCAATGCACTGGATCCTTGTGGCACTCAGAGGGTTAATTTTTTTTCTATCATTACTTGGTAATCAGAGCTTGTTGAGGGGCCATCAGGACCAATCCTGATGACCCCCCCAACAATCTCTGATAACAAAGTAATGATAAAAGCCCTGTGTGTGCCGCAGAAGGGGGGCTGCATTGCCCCCCCCCCCCCGTGGCACACACAGGGTTAATTTTTTTTTAATTTACTTTTTTTTATTATAGACCTCATTGAGGGGTATACAAACCCCCCTGATCCCCCCAATGAGGTCTTACAAAAAAAAAAAAAAAGTTATCAAAAAAAGTGTCCCTGTGAGTGCCACCGGGGTCTCCAGCGCATTGCAAAGCAATGCATTGGACTGTTGTGGCACTCAGAGGGTTAATTTTTTTTTTATCATTACTTTGTAATCAGAGCTTGTCGGGGGGCCATCAGGAGCAATCCTGATGGCCCCCCAACAATCTCTGGTAACAAAATAATGATAAAAGCCCTGTGTGTACCACAGGAGGGGGGGGGTGCATTGGACCCCCACCTGTGGCACACACAGGGTTAATATTTATTTTTTTTTTTTTCCAATTATAGACCTCATTGAGGGGCATCAGGATCCCCCCTGATCCCCCCCAATGAGGTCTTTAAAAAAAAAAAAATCCCCCCCAAAGAATTGACCCTGTGAGTGCAACAGGGGTCTCCAGCACATTGCAAAGCAATGTGCTGGGACCCTGTGGCACTCACAGGGTTACTTTAATTTTTTTATTATTTTTTTTTTTTTTACACTTATCAGACCTCGTGGGGGACATCAGGACCCCTCCTGGTGTCCCCCCAGTCATTGATCTCCCAGCCGATAGGCTGGGAGATCAATTATGCGACCGCAGGAGAGCAAGAGCTCTCCTGCCCTTCACTCCTACCACCGGTAGGAGTGAACAGGATCGGGGAAACTTCCCTAACGTCATCGGTGACCATGTCACCGATGACGTTTGGAGGATTCCCCCGGTCCCGCCCACTCCTACCCGGAAGTTCGGGTAGGAGAGAGGGGGAAGGAGAAACTCTGTTTCTCCTTTGTCTTTATTGATCTCCCAGCCCGATCGGCTGGGAGATCAATAACTGGGGAGGCATGAGGAGTGATCCTCATGCCTCCCCATGAGTGCCAGGGGTTTTTTTTTTTTTTAATGCGGCCACTGCATGCCGGTTATACCGGCTCATGCAGTGACCGCATTTCACTCTTACGCCGTACGAGCGTGGCACAGCAGGTACAGCTGTGTCCACTCGTACGGCGTAAGTAGCTGGCACTCTAGGGGTTAAGGGGATAACGTATGATTTAAAAAAATATTTATTAAAAATGTTATGCTAGTTGATCTTTAAAACATCAAAACACCTATGGAATCCATTGGATGGCACATATGACTGGCACTGTCAGGTAATATGACATTTCCTCTCATGAGACAGGTGCTGAGATTCCCCAATGAATGATGGGGGATTGAAGGACTTATGTTTCCTTCACTGCTTTACAAGCTCCCACTAATGACATGAGCACATAATAATTTCATGTACTCAGAATCCAGATATATATTGAGAGATTGTATTACAGTAAAATCTCAGGAATAATACGCACCTGTGTATAATGTGCAGGTATGAATTATAACCAAGATTTGGGGGGAAAATAAAAGTGCTATGTATAATAGACAATCTTGTTTTCCCTCCCAATACCCACCAAAAACAGTTCCCTCTCTCCACCCACCTCAATACACTCCAAACTTCCCTTCACTATGCTCACACCCTTCCGAAGGCATCTGGGATATATGCGCAGCAAGCCTCATACTTTTGCCGCCCGCTTCCTGCATCACCCTGTGAGAATCTTTGTTAACTCCAGATAATGATAGTGCCCCTGAAGGTCCTCACAGGGCACCACCACCATAGATCCAATGCATACTGAAACTATATTAGTGCCCTGGAAGACCCTTCAGGTCCTCAAAAGATTACTACCATAATCTTGAATTAAGACCAGTCCTCACAGGGGGATGTGAGAAGCAAGCATATTACCCACTGCACAGTTGTCCCAGATGCCTCTGGATGGGGTGAGTAGAGGGAAAGGAAGGTGGGAGCATATTGAGGCAGAGGGAAGGAGTGGGGAGCAGACTTGATTATATATATATATATATATATATATATATATATATATATATATATATATATATTTATTATTTTTTTTTTTTCTCTCTCTCATGTATAATATGCACCCCCACTTCACATAAGGTGCAAAGAGGCAAAATTGTGAATATTATATGGGAGATTTTACAGTAGATACTAATGAGATCAAGTGTCCCCTTATTTTTATGTATGTTCACAAGCAATTGGGCATTAGACAGCCCATTAATCTATATGAGAAATATATACACTGAATTACCTGCCACGTATCTGACGGCATTGATATATTATTATGAATATTACCGTCTTAAATCAGTGTATCTTGGAATTTCAGTGTTCATTTGTACAGAGACTTATGCTTCATAGATTTCGATAATAGAGATCACTAAGTAACCAGATCTTCCACACTTGTGATCATAACTCCTGTACATCGCAACGTGGATACTAGTGTATTTGAGCATTTCTCAACAGATCATCACAATATAATATGATCATTTAAGGCCTATATCAAGATCTATTATTCTATTTTTTCCTGACTATTTCCACCAGATTATATAGCTTTTAACTCCCCCACGGACCTCGTGGTAATGGAGTTAGAATACTAACTGGTTGCGCTACCTTTTACATTACCCTTATTAGAGAAAGCTTCTATTTATTTTAATTCATCAGGTTTTTAAATATGCAATACAAGTTAGGTTTTAACACAGTTAGGTGCCTATGCACCTTTATTATTGACTAGACATCATTTATACCATTACTCCCAACATGTACCTTTTAGGGATTTGGATTGGTGCTGATACAGGATTTCTTTTCTCGCCACTGTTCATATTTCTCTTTCTCCTTTGCCTCGTTACCATACCTGGGAACTTTTGAAACAGGGCTACCCGGAGGGTAACCCTGTCAGTGCCCAGGGGGCGGAAAATGACGCAAATTGCGTCATAAAAGGGGCAGGGCTTAGTCGCGGGGGGGGGGGGGCGGGGAAAAAACAAAACTAAACAAAACACAAAAAACACAACCCCCCCCCCCCCTGCAAAATGGATGTAAGAGGGTGGGGACTGGGAGGAACCGGGCGGGATGGAGCACAAGTGGGAAGAGTTTCTACTTAAACTCTGCCTACCCGGTGATTCACACATGGCCCCGGAGACCCGGTAATTCACTTTGAAATCCAGAGTCTCCGGGGCAAAACCGGAGAGTTCCCAGGTATGCTCGTTACTGCTTTGTCCACCTGTATCTGACCCGGTCTGTTTGACTTCCCCCCACCACAACCTCCAGTAGAACTTTGACTACCATGACCCTCAAACGAACCTCAACTACCATGATCACCGGTTGATCTTCGACCACCTTGACCTCCAGTCGTTTATCGGCCACTAAGACCCCTGGTCGTTTTCCTTTTATTCAGTCCTGTTTAATCATTCTGTTCTAGTCCTTCCTGTCAACAATTGCAACTTTTACTGCAGGTAGGTATGTGTTCTGTACCAGCCTCCAGACATCAGTGAGTGTAGTTTCTTGGGTTATCAGCTCCTCCAATCTGCACTAATTTGGACTTGTGGACAGCATCTTTAATCCAGTTTAAGCCACAATAAAACAACATAAGAGCAATCACAGCTATTCAGCATACATACAACGCTGCCCAGCCTCTAGCTCTCTGAGGCCTACCTGGCTGTATTTTCTGTATTGTTGATTGTTGTTTTCACTTCATCATATCAATAGCAGTCTGATTAGTTTTTGTGGAGATTCCACTCCACAAGGTTTTCTCCAGACAGCTTACATTGGGTGCCTATTTAGCCTGATCATCACATAAAACCACTATTGCAAAATGTTTACATTCAACTATTTCTAAAGCTTATATGTCACAAGGGAAAGAACCTCCGAAGAAGATAAAAACTCATTCTACCAGTGGAATGGCTGGATCCTGGGCTGAAAAAAGAAAGGCTTCCATTGAGCAGATATGCAGAGCAGCCATCTGGTGAAACATTCATATCTTCACAAAGTACTATAGACTTGACCTCCAGGCTTCTGAGGAAGTTGTGTATCCTAAATCCATCTCACCGTTTAGCTCTGTGATCTCTCTCAGAGTGTGCTACTAGGAGACCCTGGAGGAAAGACAGAACTGGTGTAGGTGGGAGATCCTTTTAAACTTTTTACCTGTTCTACCTAGGGAGGAGGTAGAAAAGAGACTTAAAAGAAAAATAATTGTAATATTATAAAATCTGTGTTTGTCATCTATGGTGTATTAGGTTTTCCCCAGAATCGTTCCACTTCTTCTTGGTACATAAGCCTTAATATAATAAAAAGGTCACTTTAACATTTTCTGTGTTCTGCTTTTCCTATACCATACTGCGTACATTACAAACTTTTTCTTGTCATTATATGATCTGGAAAACATCCAAATGTTATCTTTCTTTTCCAACCTAAGAGAAAATGCTTTGGGGAATTCAGTATGTCAGAAATATTTAACAAAAATGACTGCGATATAACTGTGACCTTTTCATTCCCTTTTTTAATAGCAAAAAAGCACACACAGACTTCATAGCAATATTGAGTATTGCTTCATCCTAAAACCTTTTCAAACATACAAATTGTATAAAATGTATCCTCAATCATAAAATCTTTTTAGCCTTTCTGTGTTTTCAATATATCGTATCAATAGAATGTCATTTTTGTTTGGGCTTTTAATTTGAAATCTTAGGTCAAATATTTTGATATCTCAGTTAGTTCTTTCCTTGGGCAACCTGCATCACAATGTGGATCAAGTTGTTAAAGTGGAACTGTACCCTCGGACAAGAGTAAGTATCTTTTGGCTCTCCAGGGAAGAGGAGCACTAAGATGAGATAAATGTGTAATAAATGGAAAATAAACTCTCCTGTGCGAAAAACTCTCCAATTCTGAATTTATTCTATGGAATTTATGGATTAAAATTGAAGAGATCTTAGTAAATTGGCTCCATACAATAACAAAAACTGAAGAGATAATCAACCTGGGGTGTTTATCTCACCTTTACCTCACATTTATCACACCTTACTGAATAATACCAAAGCTGCTGGGGACTAAAACTCCCATCCCCAACTGGAGAGCCTGAGGTTGCCTACTCCTTTGCTAGTACAAGGATATCCAGTCCTTGGAGAGATGCACTAAGATTTGATATCTTCTTCAGTGTGATAATCTCTCATTTCCTATGTTGTTCTATGGTTCCTATACACTAACATTGTGACGGAACCCCGCTACCCCGACCGGGTAGCTCCACCAACCTGTGCTCCCTTAACCTGGGACTGCACCCACCGATCTCTCCAGCCACCCAAACCACTAGTCGCAACGTAGTATAGGGTGAAAACAAGAACTCCAGGAAACCTAATTTGCATATAGTCTGAGATATTTAACGTTACCCATTTGTCAATTTATGCAAATTAGACACAAGAAAGGGGTGGGCAGGTGGAAGGAAAGCAAGTGTGAAATGTTTGTGTCTGGATAGTAGGTAATGAAGTGGGAAGGGGAGCGGTGTGGAATATTTGAGTCTGGATAGTCGATAATGATAAGTGGGAAGGGGAGCAGTGTGGAGTATTTGAGTCTGGGTAGCAGATAATTGAAAGTGGGAAGGAGAGTAGTCTGGAATGTTGATCTGTGGATAGTAGGTAATGGAAAGTGGGAAGGGGAACAGTGTGGAATATTTGTGTCTGGATAGTAGATAATTGAAGGTGGGAAGGAGAGCAGTGTGGAATATTTGTGTCTGTTAAGTAGGGTATGGAAAGTGGGAAGGGGAGTAATGTGGAGTGTTTGTGTCTGGATATATTAGGTAATGGAAAGTGGGAAGGGGATTAGTGTGGAATGTTTGTGCCTGGCTAGCGGGGAATGGCAGGTTGGAGGGAAAGCAGAGTGTTATATATTTGTATCTGGGTTGAAGGGAGAGGGGCATGTGGCAATTAGAGTATTTTGGATGTGTCAGGTCAGTATGGAGTGGCTGGTGGGCAGGAGAGCAGTGTGGAATATTTATGTGTGGCTAGCAGCGAGTGGAAGTTGTGATGGACAGCAGTGTGGAATATTTGTGTAGGGCAGAAAAGAGGGAGAGTAGTGCGGAAGCTTTATGTCTACTAGCAGGAAGTGGCAGATAGGATGGAGAGTAGTGTAGAAGCTTTGTGTCTGGCTAGAAGGGAGTGGCAGATAAGAGAGAGAATAGTGTGGTGGCTAGAAGGAAACAGCACATAGGAGGGAGAGTTGTGTTAAGCTTTGTGTCTGGCTAGAAGGGAGTGGGAGATTGGAGGGAGGGTAATGTGGAAGCTTTGTGTCTGGCTAACAGGAAATGACAGATAGGAGAAAGAGAAGAGTAGAAGTTTTGTGTCTGTCTAGAAGGGAGTGGCAGATAGGAGAAAGTAGAGTGGAAGCAGAGTCTGGCTAGAATGGAAATGGAGAGTGGTGTTGAAGCTTTGTGTCTGGTTAGCAGGAAATGTTAGAATGGAAATGGAGAGTGGTGTGGAAGCTTTATGTCTGGCTAGCAGAGAGTGGCAGATAGGAGGAAAAGTAGTTTGGAAGATTTGTGTCTGGCTAGAAGGAACTGGCTGATAGTAGGGAGAGTAGCGTGGACGCTTTGTGTCTGGCTAGAAGGGAATGGGAGATAGGAGGGAGAATAGTGTGGAAGCTTTGCGTCTGGCTAGAAAGGAGTTGCAGATAGGAGGGAGTGTAGGATAGAAACTTTGTATCTGGCTAGGAGGAGATAGGAGGGAGAGTAGTTTGGAAGCTTTGTGCCTGGCTAGAAGAGAATGGAAGATAGGAGGGTGACTAGTGTGGAAGCTTTGTGTCTGGCTAGCAGGACATGATAGATAGGAGGAAGAGCAGAGTGACAGCCTTGTGTCTGGCTAGAAGGGAGTGGCAGATAGGAGGGAGAGCAGTGATGAAGCTTTGTGTCTGGCTAGCAGGGAGTGGGAGATAGGAGGAAAAGTAGTTTGGAAGCTTTGTGTCTGGCTAGAAGGGAATGGGAGATAGGAGGGAGAATAGTGTGGAAGCTTTGCATCTGGCTAGAAAGGAGTTGCAGATAAGAGGGAGTGTAGTATAGAAACTTTGTATCTGGCTAGGAGGAAATGGGAGATAGGGGGAAAGTAGTGTGGAAGCTTTGTGCCTGGCTAGAAGGGAGTTCCAGATATGAGGGAGAGTAGTGTGGAAGTTTTCTGTCTGGCTAGAAGGGGGGAAAGTAGTGTGGAAGCTTTGTGTTTGGCTAGAAGGGAGTGGCAGCTAGGAGGGAGAATAGTGTGGGAGCTTTGTGTCTGGCTAGTAGGACATGACAGCTAGGATGAAGAGTAGATTGGAAGTTTTATGTCTGTCTAGAAGGGAGTGCCAGAAAGGAGGGAGAGTAGTGTGGAAGATTTGTGTATGCCTAGCAGGGAGTGACAGATAGGAAGGAGAGTAGTGTGGTGGCTAGAAGTGAGTGACACATAGGAGGGAGAGTAGTGGAAACTTTGTATCTGGCTACAAGGGAGTGGCAGATAGGAGGGAGAGTAGCGTGGAAGTTTTCTGTCTGGCTAGAAGGGAGTGGCAGATAGGAGGAAGACTAATGTGGAAGTTTTCTGTCTGGCTAGAAGGGAGTGGCAGATAGGAGAGAGAGTAGTATGGAAGCTTTGTGTCTGGATAGCAGGGAATGACATATATGGAGTGCAGTATAGAAGCTTTGTGTCTAGCTAGCAGGAAGTGACAGGTAAGAGGGAGAGTAGTGTGGAATCATGTGTCTGGCTAGAATGGAATGGTAATGTGGAATGTTAGTGTCTGACTGACACATCAGCCAGTACTAACTTGAATAAACTGATAATTAAAGAAAATCTCATAAACTATCACTTTAAATAAGAAATGTCAACTTTACTGTTATATAAAATCATTTTGAAAGTTACCCAAGTTGTTATGAGGTGATCGTTTCACTTTAAATGGGGATTTCAACTACTCAGTGCTAGAAAGGTCTCCAACTCATTGCTTTGCAGTGTGTTGGTGACTTTTCTGGAATTCAAGGGGTAAAAAGTCTCATTTAACCCTTTTGATGCCAGAGGAGTATCTAACGCATTGCTTTTTAATGAGGTGGACACCCCTCTGGCTCTCAGCTGATTAATTCAGTGATAACTCAGTGACATTCTATTTGTACCCTATGGTGCACTTGGCTTTCTCTTGAATTGTTCCACTTCTATTTGTGCATATGACCCTGAATATGCACATACATTTAGATATTATGAAAAGTGTAGTCAGTGTGCTAATCAGATCATAATTACATTAAATCAAATAAATAATCTTCAATATCTCATTAAATTAGTCATGGAACAGTAACATTCAATTAATAAGTCTGAACTAGAAATAAATTGGTGTAAATGGATTTCCTTAATCACTTATTATCATGGACATATTATCCACACAGTTGTCATCCACTTGCAAAGGCTCGGAGAGATAAAGCGACTGTCTGAATTGTACATTTTCTCAGTTCTCATTCAAGTGTGGATGAAAAATCTGACAATTCTCAGTACTGATATGTCACAGAGAGGAGAAAAACCTCATCTTTGTTATTCGATAAGCTAAAGAGGTGCAGTTCTGAAGAAAACCTCCCGGAGCATAGGTAATAAATAAAAATTCCCAATGACCCTACACAGCTTAAAGGGATAGTAACGCTTAATATTTAGAAACCTTTATATTGTCTGGTTTATTCTCCTGAGTACAACGCTGCTGAGAGGTGTTTAATTAAAAAGTTATAGCAGCTCAAACATGAATTTTTTGTAGGTGCAGTATCACAATGGCCTGAAATTGTACAGTGGCGCTGTTGCTACACCATCCTATGTAAATTTATGGTCAATTGACCAGACCATTCCATAGGATGATGTAGCAACAGCACCACTGTACAATTTCAGGCCATTGTGATACTGCACCTAAAAAAATTCACGTTTGAGTTGCTATAACTTTTTAATTAAACACCACTCAGCAGTGGGAGTACCCTTGCTGTACTCAGGAGGCTAAAACTTACAATATAAATTCTACTGTATGGCAAGTATTACTATCCCTTTAATATTGTCGTTAACCCTTTGAGGAAGCAATGAGTTGCACACCCCTTTGACCCTCAATAAGATAAACAAATTATACACAAAATAATTCTGTAAGTCAAGTATTCACGTGTGGATTCACTTGGAGGATTCCTGGGACACTTTCGTCCCCAGTAGATTGGATACAAATCAACAGTATTTTTTCTCATCCATACTTTTGATATGGTGTTATTGTGCCAAGTGGAATCTTAGTTACACAGATAATCCTTATATGGTGCAATAGGCAGTTCTCAAAATGTGTGATACTGAGAAACTGCAGGGAGTTGCTAGGTTCCTAGAAGACCTGGATCTTAAGCCAACTCTGGGCCGTATGCACAAAAAAATAAAGAAGCAATTCTGTGTCAAACCTATTGCATCTTAGGAAACTCACAAAAATGACCTTTGATTTTAATAGGACTTTTAACCCCTTGAATGCTAGCGAGGTCTCAATATCTTGTGAAGCAATGGGTTGCTCACCCCTCTGGTACAGGCACTCGTAAGGTTAACCCTTTGAATGCCAGAGGGGTACACAGCGCATTGCTCTGCAATGCGTTATGTACCCCTCTGGCATTCAAAGGGTTAAAGCATTAATACTAGGGCAGTGTTTCTCAAAGTTTGTGCTCAGTGGCACACCAACGGGTCAGCTTTTCAAGAAATCTCTTCTTAACCCTGTGAGTGCCAGAGATTGCATTGGATACCTCTCTGGCAGTCAAAGGGTTAAGCACGAGTAATCAGTGGCACAATAATCTTGTTTGAGTTGCCTGTGATTGACTAGGAATATCCTGAAAGCATGACCTTCTGGTATATCCCGAGGACTGGACCTGAGGATCATTGTAGTAGGGATATTAGCATCATTGTGTGCCCCAAGATGGGCCTTTAAAGGGATAGTAACGTGAGCAATAAAATAGATCTCCCTGTCTTCTTTATAGTAAATGTAACATATTGCTCTATTTTTAGTAACTTACTTTTCTGTAGTTCAAAAGATATTAAATGTAGAAGGATCCCCCACGTCGGCTGCATCTTTGTCTGGTCTGGACGGAGGCAGCAAGGGACGTTCTTCAGTAAGCAAAGGGAAATCTTACTCTCCCTCATCGGCGGGGGGGGGCAGGGTTTTCCTTGTACTTACTCAATGAAGTTTGCCCCTCGCTACATCCGTCTGGTGCCGGGACCAGACTGCAGATTCAGTGGGAGGCGGCCAGAAGGGGCGGGAGGGAGATCCTTCTACATTTGATATCTTATGAACTACAGAAATGTAAAAATAGAGAAATATGTTACATTTACTATAAAGGAGACTCTGCGATCTACTTTATTGCAAACATTGCTATCCCTTTAACCCCTTAAGGACCGGCCTAGCACGCACGGTGTGGTCACTTAAGGACCAGGGACCATTTTTTTTTTTTTTTCCCCAGAATCCGATTCCAGACTCCCCGAATGGCTGAGGCCACGCGGGGAGCCCGGAATTCCATGACGGTCCAGGACCGTCATGGGTCCTTAAGGGTATAAGAAATAAGACCCCAGGCTTTAGCCCACTGAGCCTGTATCTAACAATACCCCTGAGAATCCCATTTAATATGTATATATATATTTTCATTTATATATGTCTGACAGGGAGTGTAAACAGTGACAATTTAGAAACCAATTAAAGACTAATAGGTACAATGGCGCATTTATATAACAAAATAAGTGGAGAATATCTTGGGCAAACCAAATGCACCACAGGGAACAAATAATATCAATATTTAAATCAAATGGAATTTTCATATGTTCCTTATGGTGGAGTTACTTTTTGTTCCTTTATGGTTTATGTATGAAGATAAAAGTAAGCAATAAAGTCCTTATAAACACTAAGGGCGCGATGTTCAAAAGTTTGTGGTAACTGAAATGGTCTCAAATCAGAACAAACATTTTCTCACGCCATGCTCCATCAATTCTCAGACACATTACCGTCATTTTGTCAATACAATACTACCATCTCTGTCAAAGGGAAAAGCAATGCATTCCGTACCCCTCTGGCACTCAAAGGGTTAAACATGGTCCCTCCCACCCCTCTTCCCTACATCATTCACAGTCTTCTCAGATCTTAAAGCCAGTGCAGACGGGTCACAACAAGGTACAATATTGTGTCAGCATAAGGAAAACTCTGTTTCCCTTTGTCAAGGGGGGGCAGGGTTTTCCTTAACCCCTTAAAGACCAGCGATCCCAGGGTGTGCGGTCCTTTAAGGACCAGATAGGAAACTTTGACGTGCCGTCCCACGTGACTGATCACGTGGGGCGACACGCTGACCGGGGGACTGACAGATCGCTCCCGTCTTGGAGCTATCAACTTCAGTCCCCGTTATTACTCACCGCGCTCCTGCAGGAGTGCGTGAGTAAAAATACGTGACAAGCCAGGACCGTCACTGGTCCTTAAGTGCCGGTCCAGTGTGACAGTCCTGCCACATCAATGGTCCTTAAGGGGTTAAAGTGATAGTAATGTCCAAGAATAATGTTATTTTGCATTGTAGACTAAAAAATAATTTGAAGTAAATCCCATCTCTCAAACTGCTATGGTTTGAGAGATATTCACATTGAAAGTTCCCCCTCCCTCCCTTTTTCCTGATGTCATCTGTAAAGCTGACAGCAGATGATGCCAACTCAAGGAGGCTCTTCAGCAGAGCCGAAATCACGTCATTTAAAAAGAGCTACTTCAATGGAACAGTCTACAAAGTGTGCTTGCAAACCAGACACACTTTATAGACTGTTCCAATGAAGTAATTATTTTTAAATAACACAATTTTGGCTCTGCTGAAGAGCCGACGGCTCGTCCCAGGACCGGAATCTCCTGCTGTCAGCTAGAGTGCTGATGTCAGGAGAAGGGGAGGGAGGGGGGAACTTTCAATGTGAATATCTCTCATACCATAGAGGTTTGAGAGATGGGATTTGCTGCAAATATTTTTTTTTAATCTACAATACAAAATAGCATTATTCTTAGACATTAGTATCACTTTAAACAGATACAAACATTAATGTCCCTCACTGTGATCTGCCAAGTGACTGGCTTTCACCTACACCATAGCATTCCCTTTGATTTAAATTGGGTTTTTAACCCCTTGAATGGTGGAGTAGTGTCTAAAACGTTTGATCAACAAAAATATGGATCCCATATTGTGCAGCTGGTATACCCCAGTTCCTCTTAACCCTTTAACCCTCTGGCACTCAAAGGGTTAATATATCAGCCTAAACATGTACATTGTATTGGACTATGACTTACCATCAACCACAGTGGGCCTTATGGACAACTATAAAGTCCCCAAACTCCCGCTGATTTAGATAGTGATTTAACCCCTTAATCGCCAGGTCTCCTCATTACCTTGAAAACGTTGGACACTTCTAGCATTGAAGGGCTGAAAATACCCAATTAAAAATCAGTGTTTTGAGACTTTGTTTCTCCCCATAGTGCAGCTAGTTTGCCCCAAATTACTCCGGTTTCCATGTACCTAAGGTACACAGAGGATGATGGGAGTTGTAGTCAAACAAAAAGTAAGACATGCATAATTTTATCATGAAGTTTCAGGAGAGCAGATGCTCCTTTACCACCGAATTGTATACAATTTATATGTGCTCCAGAAGTACTCCAATTTTGTTCTCTTTTAAATAAGCATACCTGGGAACTCTCAGGGTTTGACCCTGAGACTTAGGGTTTGGAACCAAATCTCAGGGTTTCAGGTTGAAGAGCCAAATGCTCAGGGTGAGCAAATCCAGTGTGTCCTCCTATATGATTTACACCAATGTACTGCTTATTTATTGTCCAAATCAATGACATTTCTACCAGAAAGGCAGGAGGACAAGCCCTGCATGCCTTATGAGTGTCTAAGAAGTTATATCTCAGAACTGTATCATGTGAAAGGTTCCTTAAAAATTGATTGGATTATCTCTGGTTTAGAGCAAACATTGACATATCACATAGAATCTGCTTTCTTGTGGGCATTAAGGGTTAATATTTCAAATATCTCAGGGTGAGCTCATTTCAAAAGTTCCCAGGTATGTAAATAAGGCAAACTGGCCCATATATATATATATATATATATATATATATATATATATATATATATATATATATATATAAAAGCAAGCTGGAGTTATTCTGGAATACACCAACTGCAGTTTAGGGGACAAAAAAATCTTAAAATCCCATGCACTTAAATAGAGCTTTTTAACCCCTTGAATGCTAGAGATGTCTCTGCAATACATTCTCTAGCATTCACGGTGGTAACCTTTGAGTGCCAGAGTGGTACGAAATGCATTCCGTCCCACTCTGGCACTCAAGGGGTTAAAAGCCCAACGGGAATTTACTCCAGATTCCTTTATAAATATGGGCCACTGTGTATAGGGTTGCCACCTTTTCCTAAAAAAAAATACCGGCCATAGTTCTGGGTCGGTGAGGGAGGAGCCACAAAAGGGAAAGCCACAGAAGGGAGGGGCCACAAAAGTGGCAGAACCACTTAATGTTGCACGACCCTACAAAACTGAGCTTCACGCTCCTCACTCCAGGTGCCAGGAGCTTAGTTCTCATAAAGCACTCTGGTGAAACTCTGCTCACTCCTTCTTTCCACCCTGTTACTCTCACTTCTCCTCCTTTCCAGACTGTTCCTCCCACTTCGCACCCACTTCTCCTCTTTCCAACCCTATTCCTTCTACTCCTCCTCCTTCCCACCCTATTCCTTCTACTCCTCCTCCTTTCCACCCTGTTCCTTCTATTCCTCCTCCTTTCCACCCTGTTCCTCCCACTTCACAAGTACAAAACCAATAAACCCTGCACATTCGCCCAATTAAGCCCCACCTTGTGATGCTAACTGTATCATACATCTCCCCGGTCATAGCACATGAGCCCTGTCCAGGGTCTCAAGACATGAAAATTAAACTCACAGGTATGAAAGTGTGGGGTCGTATGGCATTAGCCTCTAACATCAAAATCTGCATTCTAAGGGTATGCACTGCAGGGTATGATCACTGTAGTGTATACCAGTGGACACACTCCCCCAGCATTAGATTTTAATGCCAGCAAGCCCAGTGTGCCTGCCCCATAGCATGTGCAGGGAAGTTGACAGTGACAGCAACTAAGCTATCTGCACATTATGCCACCAACAAATAAAGGTTAATCTCTCAAAGAGATTATATATATATATATATATATACCTAATACAACATTTAGGCAGCTTTTTATTTTCTTTAAATATAACTAGGTTTACCTTAGAGTGCCATGTCCACTTCCAATATAAACATTAAAAACGCTGATTTCTTTAAAAGGACGTACATGATATACACACACACATATATATATATATACACATAAGCACAAACATATATTTCCACATTACACATGTACACACACCCAGCACACACACACACAAAAAACACAGACATAAACTCACATACAGGCACATACAAACACATATGCATGCATGTACACACAACACACAAATACACATACACACAGGTGCACACATACACTCACAGAAAGACACACAACCACATATACATGCACATAGACACACATATACAAACATATATACAAACATATACACACACATATAGGCACACATATACACACAGTTAGAAACACACGTACAGACACATGTATAGATGCACACATACACATATAAAGACAAACACACACCTACACAAACACACTCTCTCTCTCATACACACACTGGTACCCACCCTTCTCTTTACTATACACATTGAGAGACATAGTATTGTAACCCTCTGAGTGCCAAGGAGGTATCCAATTCAATCTCTGGCACTCAAAGGGGTATGCCCTTGTGTGCTAAGAGATGCTTCCAACCTTCCAACACATTGCTTACCAATGAGCTGGAAGCATCTCTGTCTTCCAGGGGTTCAAGGACAGGTAGCATCATTTAAAAATGGACAAAAATGTAAGGTCAATGAATGAAACGAGTCTGAATAGTTTAGGGTTTGATGTTTTACATAAAATTAAAATGGATACAATCTAACCATCTGAGTGGAATAGCGTTATAGCAACAATAAAATGGTTAACCATTACACTGACAGATGGACCGAAAACACATTGCTCAACGTGAAAGTGAATATGTTAGGGGCGTCTTTGAATTGCATTATTTAAAAAAAAAAAGATGTTTGCAGTAGAAAATACGTAAATTTAATCGATCAAGGTGCTACTGGAAAACATGACATGTTCGTGATTGATACTCAACTCACAGCAAAAGCAATAATAACACGCTACTGTGAGGAACATAGTAAAAGTAAAGGAAGTAAGCCAGGCGATTAACCCCTTAACGACCCTTGACGTACCAGGACCGTCAAGGGTAAATTTGCTTTAAGGACCAGTGACGGTCCTGGTACGTCAAGAGTTAAATGGTAGCAGCACGCCGCCGTGCACGCTGCTACCATTCAATCCAGGCTGAGACTGAGCGGTCCAGTACCGGACCGTTCAGTCTCAGCCTCTGTCGGTAGTGCCGGGTCATGTGATCGCTGCGTCAGCGATCACATGTACCAGCATTCTAAATCTGTGAATGAGGCAGTGCTACTCACTGCCTCTAGTGTCTCCTCTCTGCTAATGCGTCCCTTACATCAAAGTAAGGGACACAGAAGCAGAGAGGAGACACCTAGTGGAAATACAAAATACAGCAGCTGGGGGTGTTAACCCCTTCACTGCTGGTACAGGAGGATGGCTAAATGCAGGTCAATTTCTGACCTGCTAAATACACTTTTTTTTTTTTTAAATAAAAACAACACACTTTTTTTTTTTTTACAAATAAAATATTTTATTAAAAAAAAAAAAAAAAAAACATCTCAAGAAACAAAATTGGAAGTGTGACTGTTATGGAGTCATGTAATACACTTACACACACTGCCAAATGTAATGAACAAAAAAGTGGGAAAATAGGGTGGGAAAAAGGGACATGGGGATTTTCACCCAGGAGGGACAGTGGCCACTTTAAACTACACATTTTGTAGGTATGACTGACTAGTCATACCTTTGATGCAGTCTCCATAAATATTTAACCCTTTGCACCCAATTGATCCCAAGAGAAAAAACAAAAATGATGTTTTTTTTACATTTTTTTTTTACCTTTTTCTTTAATTTTAATAAAGTAAATGGTGGGTTATCCATATAAGTGGGGTATCAAAGGAAAGCCCTATTTGTTTGTAAAAAACAGTATATAATTTATGGGGGTGGAATAAAAGCCTAAGAGGGAAAACACTGTTGAACAAAGACATAGTCAAAAAGGTCAGAATTGCTCCGGTCCTTAAGTTAAATCCACCTCTGATTTTCCCGGTCCTTAAGGGGTTAAAAGCTGTAAGAACTATACTGGTACAACTGTATCACATCCACATAAACGGATAGAACCATAATAATGTAAATAAACCATTAATAGTCAGCGTCAAACTCACCTAGCAGAGTGCTGTTTTGGATGTGCGAGTGGGACATACAGCAAGCGCTGCTAGCAAATCAGGATTCAGCTAGCGACAATGTCACATCACATGACAGGAAGCAAGGCTCTGAAGCTGCAATGCCTCTTGGAGACTACCGGTGAGAGACAGGCATTAGAATAAAACCATATTCAATGCTGCCCGCTTTGTATCAAGCCAATAGAACTTGCAACATCAACACACAGCTGTGGCACCCTCTCCCCGCTCAGTCACCTCACTCCCCTCTCAGGACACATACAAATACCGGCTTTTCGGTGGCCGGTATAGTAGTAATACCGGCTCCAGTGAGCCAATTACCTGCTGTGCCGGTAAATACCGGCCGGGTGGCAACCCTAGCCAATATAAAATACCCACATTAAAAAACCCAAACACTTCAACGATAAACTAAGCCGCACCTGTCCTCTCAATACATTTTACAATACACGCTAGAAAATAAAACCCTCTTTATTTGAGCACCCGCGGTGCCTTATGGGAGTTGTAGTCACACTGGAAGCTCAGCTAAGGTTAACTGCATCACACCAGGACTACAAGACCCAAGACACGTTGCGAGCGGCCTATGAACGTGTGCCACATGAAAAAGCAAAGAAGCACTAGGGGAGGGGTAGATGTCTTGGAAACAACCGGGTGCCTTCTCTCCTTGCCAGCTACTGTACTGTGGCAGCAGCTGTCGCCCAGCATTGGGCCCCCCATTTCCCCTGGTACCCCATGTCCCCTTCTCATAAACGGTCAGAGTAAGGCACAGCCAACATGGACTTGTTCGGGGACCTGCGGAGGATGAACAAGAGGCAGGTTAGTAGCGGCTCCAGGGGGCATCTCTACGAGGGGACACATAAGGAGGGTCATCAGCTAATTAACATTTTACAGGAAAGTGCTGACCAGGAGGCTCCACATTATTATACGTTTGAAACCCCTCCTGATGTGATCCTTAAAGTGTTAATACCACAGTTTCTAATTATTAAAGTCTCCAACATCTAAAGCTGTTAATAAAAGGCTGTAAAACAAATTTCTTGGACGTCATCATTTACTTAGCACTCTTATTATTCAGTGAATTATCGTTTTATTATTGTAGTTATTTTGATAGCACATTCACTTTAAAAGCATAAGCATCAACACATTGGCAATGATCACTCTCCCAGTAACATTTAATATTAGTATAACGTTTTATTCGTTTTAATTCATACTGCTGTTCATATTATACTTAATGATTTTAATAAAAAATAATGAATATATGCATTTTTTTCTAGAAAAATATGTATATAATATATATATATATATATTTTTTTTTTTTTTTTTTTTTTTGGGGGGGGGGTTGCTACCCTTTAGTTCTACCTGTCATTTTGCATACTAGGAATAATTTTATCCCCTATTAATGCTTCTTAGTATTTGTTAACCCTTTGAGTGCCAGAGGGGTACGCAACACGTTGCTTTGCAATGTGTTGCGTACCCCTCTGGCACTCAAAGGGTTAATTTTATTACTCCCATACTTCTTTTGAATGTGCTAGTTACAGTGCAGCTGGGTTGTTGGAATCCATGTAATTCCAATGAGTTTGAATGATTATTTTTAATAATTAAGATTTTGTGTAAAACATTTGTTTCTCTATTAATGCTAAGTAATATTTATTCATTTTATTATTCCTTTTTTTTTTTTTTTTTTTTTTTTTTTACTTGATGCAACTATGATTGTTTTGGTATCTGTGTACTAGTAGGGTCTAGCTGAAGAAAGGAATAACTTTGAGACAAGGATTATTCTTCTGATCTTTGGTCATACTTCCAGTGAATGGTCATAACTTTCTGAATTAACCCCTTGAATGTTAGATGTTTTGAGACCTTTAGCATTCAAGATGTGTGTTTTTTTTTTTAATTTTTTTTAAGTTTTAACATTATCCTAAACCTATTTCATCTAACCAATTGATTTAGTCAGTTTATAGGCCGGGATTCATCAAGGTGAGAGAAGATCACTGTATCAAATATGATGATTTTTTTTTTTTTTGAAACAATAAATAATGGATATCTTCAGGTATTCATCAATGATTAATCATATTTTCCTGCCTTCCATATGCAAGGTAGGTAAATACAGTGAAGACCTTGAATACATTTTGCTATTCCAGTGAGACACACACTCACATGCATACAGAGGAAGAATTTATTTGCATGCATGTGTTTGCTTCTATTGATTACAATGGGATCTGCCAGCCTGGAGCTGGCAAATGGAATTTGCAGATCTATCTGCAATGGCCAGATAGAAAACTGTTGCTGTGTAGGCAAATGGCTAATGCGCAAAGAAATCCAACTGTTTTCTTGCTTTTTATGCCATTTACCACTTGATGAATTTCCACCTAAAAGGTAGAAATTTGGTCTATGCGATGACTCTGTACAGAGGTTGTATTGTCTGGTGTACATTAGAGTTCAATTTAGCTCTTGATATGTCTATTTTCATTTCAGGAGATTTTCCCTATTGAAACGATGAGATATTTATATTGCTGCACATGTCAAAAATTGGACTCCCAAATAAGCCTATTTTAACCTCTGACACTAATGTGAAAACACCTGAATGAGCATCAGCAGAGCTGAAAAACTCTTCCCAAAGGGTCCTGAAATAGTCCCCCCCCCAAATGACCCGAATCTGCAATTAGTTGTTATATAAACATGTGAACCACCAAGATGAAACAACCATGTTGAATCTGTAATGTGCTCTAGCCTCTTGCATCACAATGCAGGTAAAATAGGTGTGGAAGCCATTTGTGTCAACTTATTGTGAAGCAACGTATTCATTTATTATTAGCGACCTCCCTACAGATGACCATAGAAAATATTCTTATTGTGATATTTAAAGCTGTAAAATCATTTTTCCACGGTATTGTACTGTATTAAATATTCCTCCAAAGGGGTTATGAGTTAATATACATATTCAAGATTTTCATTTGGGACCTTGTTTGCCATTTCAATTGACACATATTGGCAGTTGTATTGGGTGCATGTGCAATCAAGCCAGCAAAAGCTAAAGTTTACATCTTGATCTGTGAAATTTAGCTGATTTAACAACTTCAAACTGTTGATGTAGAAATTGTTTGATTCGGAAATCCTAATTGGTTGAAATGTAGCTGTTCGTAAAGACATTGTATGATTACTATTATCCTTTTGTATAACACCAGCTGATTCTGCAGTGTTGTACAATAGGGAATAGTCACACAGAGACGTAAAACAGTACAGATAGAACATAGGGAACTAAAGGATCAGGGGGTCCTGCTCGTGAGAGCTTACTGTCTCTAGAGAAATATAGGCAAATAAGCCTATTTTAACCTCTGACACTAATGTGAAAACACCTGAATGAGCATCAGCAGAGCTGAAAAACTCTTCCCAAAGGGTCCTGAAATAGTCCCCCCCCCCCAAATGACCCGAATCTGCAATTAGTTGTTATATAAACATCTGAACCACCAAGATGAAACAACCATGTTGAATCTGTAATGTGCTCTAGCCTCTTGCATCACAATGCAGGTAAAATAGGTGTGGAAGCCATTTGTGTCAACTTATTGTGAAGCAACGTATTCATTTATTATTAGCGACCTCCCTACAGATGACCATAGAAAATATTCTTATTGTGATATTTAAAGCTGTAAAATCATTTTTCCACGGTATTGTACTGTATTAAATATTCCTCCAAAGGGGTTATGAGTTAATATACATATTCAAGATTTTCATTTGGGACCTTGTTTGCCATTTCAATTGACACATATTGGCAGTTGTATTGGGTGCATGTGCAATCAAGCCAGCAAAAGCTAAAGTTTACATCTTGATCTGTGAAATTTAGCTGATTTAACAACTTCAAACTGTTGATGTAGAAATTGTTTGATTCGGAAATCCTAATTGGTTGAAATGTAGCTGTTCGTAAAGACATTGTATGATTACTATTATCCTTTTGTATAACACCAGCTGATTCTGCAGTGTTGTACAATAGGGAATAGTCACACAGAGACGTAAAACAGTACAGATAGAACATAGGGAACTAAAGGATCAGGGGGTCCTGCTCGTGAGAGCTTACTGTCTCTAGAGAAATGTGGGTTTGGACACAGAAGGTGTAAGTTCCAAGTGATCTGCAGGTCAGTGTGTGGGAGACAGAAGTACTTTTCTGTGCAGTGGGTCTTCAGGAAAAAAGGCTCTTTGTGAAAAGGGAGTTCTGATGGAGTTGTATTAGGGAGAGTGATGTAGAAAGAGAATGTGCGTGAGGTTGGTCTGGTCTGGTTCATAACAATTACGGAGGAAGTTGATAGGTCTCGATGAAGAGGTGGGTTTTGAGGGAGTTTCTGAAGACTGGGGGAGAGTCTGATGGGACTAGAAAGGAATTCCAGAACTCAGGTGCAGCATGGGAGAAGTCCTGCAGACAGGGGAGTGTATTTGGAAATAAAAGCTAAAATGTAGAATGGAGTAGTGGTAACAAGGGCTCTGTAAACTAACACTAGTGTTTTGAATTTATTTCTAAAATCTAATGGAGCCATTGTTAGGGACTGGGTAGAGAGTTGTTCCGTGTTAGCCATAGAAAATGCAGGAGACTGGTAGAATAAAAATTATACCTTTTTTTAATGGTATAATTTTTATCCTACTAGTCTCCTGTAGTGTAGGGATTGGCGGAGGGGAGCAGTATTTGAGAAGTAATGTGCGAGGTAGATCAGTTTGGCGGCAGAGTTCATTATTGACAGTAGTGGCGATAGATGGGTTAGAGGAATGCCGATTAGGTGTGTTGCATTAGTCGAGGCTTTTGGAAGTCTCTCGAGTGATTTCTGTATGTTTCTTAAAGGGATAGTAATGGAGGAATATAAAGGCATCTTCTATGTTTTTGGCCATGTACTGCTTTATTTCAATATCCTCCGACTTGTTGTTGAACAGAAATTCAGTTATAAAGAATCCCGCTCTCTCTCCTTTTATCTCTTTTAATGCTCCTCCCTGGAGATGTGGGATCCGGTTGCTTGACCGGACAGCTCACAGCGAGGGACAATCTTCTCGATGGGAGCATAAGGAAAAGCCTGCCATCCTTGACGAAGGAAAACAGAATTTTCATTATGCTTGTGAAAGATTGTTCCTCGCTGCGCTGTGTCCGGACAGTCGTGGAGAGCAGCCTGACGTAGTTTAAGGGGTGGGAGGAGGATTCTTTAAAATTGAATTTCTGCTAAACTACATGTCGGAGGATATTGAAATACTATGGTACATGGACAAAAAATATATGAGGAGTCTTCGTATATGCCTTTATATTCATCCATTACTATCCCTTTAATTGGTAGTACTGCATTATGGCAGTGGGTCTCAATTGCTTTTGCTCAAGGCATCGTTACCATGCAGTTTGGAACTTTCAGGGTCTCACTAATGTAGGTCATTTGACAAGGGCGTAATGAACGGTACAAATACATTAATATATAGTATTCTGAGTTCTCCTAATCAAAATGGTGAATTAATGCATTTCGTTTTGCTTAATAATTTCCATAGATATTTTGTATCTCAAGATTCACATTTCTTTATAGAAAAAGTCTTTATAGAAAACACCTAAGCTGGTGCTGACAGCACTCCAAAATGGCCATGGCATCCTGCTTGAGAACCACTCCATTGCTGTTTAATTTTTAGCATTGCCACACTATTGGGTGTCGTTCATTCACCTTTGCTCAGTCTTTAACCTTTTACATATCAGAGAGGCAATGTGTTTCACACTTCTCTGATTCTTAAAGGGTTATTAACCAATAAGGGTCTTGTTCACAAAAGTAAAATTGACTAATTCTGCTGTATACTAACTTCACTACAGAGAATAAATAAAAATTCCCCTTGGTTTTAACCCTTTGAGTGCTAGAGGGATACGCAACGCATTGCTTTATATGTCTCCCAACGCGTTATGATGCTGGCGGATTGATGCACTGATGCTAGGAACAGTAAGATAATTTAAAAGATCCCACAAAAACAAAATAAACATAACAAAATTAAAAACAATTAAATATCAAAATAAATCTAAATCTAGCTGGACGCATTTCATAACAATGAGTTGTTCGTTTCGCAAGAGCTTAGTACAGCCTTGCCGGCCAGCTTGCACCCTTTTTTAAAAGGTAAAAAAAAAAAATGCCATTATGACACTCTGCCTACCCTTAAATGCACAGCATATCCCTTCTCCGTACAATGATTAAATACTATATTACATAATTCTAATAAAACACACTGCAATAAAAAAACAATATGTAGAGTGAAAACACAGTAAAAAAGAGCAGATAGATTCATCTTGTACTGAAACTAAAAGTGTTTCAGACCTCATCAGAATACATATTGGGCTAGATGAAAGGGGGAGAGGGAAGAACATTAAAATTGCTTCAGACCTCATCAGAATATGCCTCGCTCTGCTTCATAGCACGTAAAAAATCTGCATATACCTACATAGTGAGGATAAAAATGCATATATATGGTACATAATACACCTATTGATCACATTTTAATACACTACTGATAGATTCATTGATAGACAGTATCCTCAATGCAGTCGTTTAGTCCCTCCTGGATTAAAGTTCTTTGTTTTTAAAATCCAGAATGACTTATTTAATCTACCATAATGATTACACGTCTGGATTCTCTTGATTGGGATCACAGTGAGGTATTGCGATCATTGCACATTGTTGTGAGATGCTATGCAACGTGAATCCTTCAGAAAAAAAATTGCCTGTACTGGCCAAATTTTAGTGTGAGATCCTGTATGAAGGCTACACATAGGTAATGAAATATATCATGAGTGATGAGCTGCAGTTGGCAAATGACCGGATGGGAAACATTTCCCCCGTTGTATTCAGTGAACATTGTGTGGACTTGTCAGTAGTATACGAGCATGTTAACCCCTGGCACAGTTCTCTGGTCCTTAAAAGGTTAAACACTTAAAGCAGAACTACCACCATAGGTAAAGTCGCCCTGCAATAATTAGGCAGGTGACGACTAGCTTAATTATAGTTCTATTACCTCTCAGCACTACACCATTCTACAGAAATCCTTAATCTTCCGAGACTGACGACCAGGTTGGTGCAGTCTGTGTGCCTGCGCCATCAATCCCTTCCGGTGCTGTTAGTGTCAGTGCAGTGCTTCTTAATGGAGACTGGGACAGACAGTGCAGGCGCGCAGACAAAATGTCTGCGCTGATGCCTGGCTTCTGGTCTCGGAAGATTAAGGATTTCTGTAGAATGGTGTAGTGCTAAGAGGTAATATAACTATTATTAAGCTAGTCACCACCTGCCTAATTATTGTAGTTCCGCTTTAAACAACACTTACAACAACCTTTGAATTCCAGGAAATTGGGGCAGAATCGAGAAATGTGCGCAATCTCTATTTACAATGTACTTTTGAAGGCAAAATGACTTGCACCAAAATGTTAGTGAATTGCGCATGTTTTCTCAGTTAGCTAATGTTTGCTCATTTTTTAGCAGATGGGTTTCAAAAAGTAGGGGTGGTTAAATGCCTGCCGTTTTGTGAGAGGATTAGCAAATGCACCTAACTGAGCAAAGCAATCGGCACACGTTTTCATATGTCTAGCTAACTTTGCCGTTAATTTAGGCGTACTCACTAACCTTGCTTTTAATTTAGGAGCATGTGCTATTCATTATTAAGGCGTTAACAGGTTTCTTGCATCAAAACACGAGCAGAAAATGTATGGCTTTTATAAAATAGCACATGCTCCCCTTTCCTTATGCTCACATCGAGAAGATTGTCCCTCTCTGTGAGATGTCCGGTCAATTGACTGGATTCCACCTCTACGGGGAGACGCATACTAGAGGTAAAAGGGGCAGCAGAGGAATTCTTTATAATTGAATTTCTGTTCAACTAAACATCTGAGGATATCGAAATAAAGCAGTACGTGGCCAAAAACATAGGAGTCATCGGAGATGCCTTTATATTCATCCATTACTATCCGTTTAAGAAATGTACAGAACTCACCTGAGAGACTTCCAAAAGCCTTTACTAATGCAACACACCTAATGGGCATTCTCTCACCCATCTGTCGCCACTACTGTCAATATTGAACCCTGCCGCCAAACTGATCTACCTCGCACATTACTTCTCAAATACTGCTCCCCTCTGCCAATCCCTACACTGCAGGAGACTGGTAGTATAAAAATTATACGTTTTCTATGGCTACCATGGAACCACTCTCTACCCAATCCCTACACTGGCTCCATTAGGCTTAAAGGGATAGTAATACTTCGCTTTAACTTTATTTTATTTTGTAGGCATTAAAAAAACATATAGAATGATATAAGTCTTATCTCTCAAACCTTTATGGTTTAAGAGATATTCACAAGCAAAGTGTCCCCCTCCCGCCCCTTTTACTGATGTAACACTGTTCAGCCAGGGCAGAAGGGAGCTGCCCAGATAGACTGCAGAGAGGGACAATCTTCAATTAAGATAAAGGAAAAACCTGAAAAGCTTGTCAAGGGGGGCAGGGATTTCATTGTTTTCATAGGAATAAGAGTGTCCCCTTCTGTTATCTGTCCAGTCTATGGACTGCATTCCACATCTGAGAAGAGATTGTTTACAGTAGGTAAAAGGGGCGGGAGGGGAAACTTTGCTTGTGAATATCTCTTAAACCATAAAGGTTTGAGAGATAAGACATATCATTCTTCATGTTTTTTTAATGCCTACAAAATAAAATAAAGATAAAACAAAGTATTACTATCCCTTTAAGACTGCGATTGGTCACTTTCCTGAATTCCCCCCCCCTTAG
The DNA here is from genome assembly GCA_037306005.1 of Rhinophrynus dorsalis. NCBI lineage: Eukaryota > Metazoa > Chordata > Amphibia > Anura > Rhinophrynidae > Rhinophrynus > Rhinophrynus dorsalis. The sequence continues at coordinate 657,323,800 of CM074718.1, read as the reverse complement.
TCCTGAGAAGCTTGTTGGTAATAGGATATACATGCTAGGGGTTATCACTTTTTTTTTTTTCTTATCCCTTTGAATACCATAGGGGTGTGCAACGCATTGCTTTGCTTTTCCCACACATTCCCATTGATTTTTAAATGTTTTTTTTTTTTTTTCTTTCAACATCCTGAATATTGGAGATGTCTCCAATGCATTGCATTGCATTTTAAAGGGATAGTAATAGCGCAATAAAAGTTGAGCTCCGATTATTACATACAATTTTTGGACCATTTTGTAGTATATATAGTTCAGTCGCTATTAGCTGAAAAGATCCCCCTCCCTTTTTGGCCATGTCACTGATCTGCTCTTGCAGATCTGGATGGAGCACGGTGAGGGCCAAACTTCATTAAGCACAAGGAAAATCCTGCCCTCCTTCATCAAGGGGGTTTTCCTTATACTTACTGACTGAAGTTTGTCCTTGGCTGCGTCCGTTCAGTCCCACGACCGGATTCCACAGTCAGTGGAATGCGGCCAGAAGGGGCGAGAGGGGGATTTTTTCAGCTAAGATAGCAGTTGAACTACAGAAAAGTGAGTAACTATACATAGTGCAAAAATGTTCCAAACATTTTATGGAATAATCGGAGTTCTGTTTTATTGCGCTATTACTATCCTTTTAAGTCAATGGTGAATGTTTATATCTCTTTTATGTTGCAGTTGTATATGTGGGAATAATGAAGGTATAAGGAGGCTTAGCTTCCCCAAAATGGCTACCCACAGTAACAGATTTAGGTCATGGCAAACTTCCTGCATACAAATATTATAATTATTATTCTCCTCCTCAAACAAGACGTCCTACTCCCCATAGGCAGTTGTGGGGGGGGGGGTGTTACATGCTCCAGTTAATTATACTGTATTTGTTATATCAATTCATGTATATAATTTAGTATAAATTGTATACAACACATTGCTTATATTGTTTTAAAACACAATAAATACCCCAAAGTCATACTTTTATTAAATGATTAACCCCTTGGGGACCAGAGAGGTCCTCAAGGTGTTAACAGTGTAATACGTTTAAGTGCACACTGTGACATCCAGTCCGCCAGCTCTGTTGTAACATAAGGTTCTTATCATGCTGTGTCTGTGCTACTAACAGGACACGTGGGTTTAAGAGACACAAGGACATGGCAGGAAGTGAATAACGATTACTGTGTTAGACACTGCATTGGCTTGTTATCTATTCAGTCTTTTCACTCTTCACTGCATGCCTTATTTCACACCGCTACCCCAGACTGCACTTAGTGTATGCTGAAAGCTGTCTCAACGGCTGATGGCTGGAGCTGAATGGTACCTTGTTATAGAAACCCCACTGGGATTTTTATAGTACTTTATAATCTGTCACAGTCTTTTTAACTGGTTGTCAGGTCTCTGTGGGCCTGGCTACAGTTTATGATGTATTAGATTACAATACGGGTAACATTGGAACGCATTTCGGCTATTCTACCGACTTCTGTTTTTATACCTGGTAAAAAGTGCCTGCATCAACTTTTGTCCCTGAAGACTGTTAACCCTTTGAGTGCCTGTGGGGTATACCCCTCTGGCACTCAAAGGGTTTACCCCTAGTATCCAAGGGTTTAACAGTTTGGTGGTGGTGGGGGGGATCAGCATACTGCTTCTCAATTTGTTGCCCACCCCTCTGGCACATGAAGGGTTAAAGAAGCTGTAAACCATTATTGTGAAATTATTTATATTGTAGTTTGTGTTCACTAGTAGAAGATGCTTCAGTTAAAAGTTGTTCCAGGGCAAACTTTCATTATTTTTCAGAGTTTAAAGGGGGAACTATGACCCCCAACTAAAGTCCACCCCACCTAATTGGGAATCTAGCGATAAGCTTAAAATGTTAGTAATGTCCCATAAAAACTTGTTATAGTTTTGTAGAGGACGAAAAAATAAGCTTAATGGCGCAAATCCTATCTCTCAACTACATAACAATCAAACTGTTATGTAGAATAAAGGCAGCGTTGGTCAAAAATCCTACCTCAGCCGACACTGATGGCCAGGCAACAGCGCAGACATCTTTGCTTACAAATGTCTGTGTGCCTTCGTCATTAGTCCCAGTCTCCTCTAGGAGGCGCTGCATGGTACCTTAAGGTACCGGAAGGGACTGACAGTGCAGGCGCACAGATGCCTTGAGATCGCTGTTGCCTGGCCGTCAGTGTCGGCTGAAGAAGGATTTCTGAATAACGCGGTTTTTATTCTACATAACAGTTCGATTGTTAACCCCTTCGCGTCCGGTGACGTCCCTGGACCTTCACCTTGGTCCGGCACTTAAGGACCAGTGACGATCCTGATACGTCACGTACTTTTACTCACCGTGCTCCTGCAGACCGGAGCGATCTCTTTCAGTCCCTCGTTCGACGTCCCGGCACACGTGATCAGTCAGGTGGCATGTCGAACTTGCCTATCTGGTCTTTAAAGGACCAGACACCCCGGGACCGCTGGTCCTTAAGGGGTTAAGCTTATCTCTAGATGATGCCTAATTAGGAGGGGTGGACTCTAATTGTTGTGATAGTTTCACTTTAAGTATTTATTTTCTCTTGCAAAATGGGTAGCACTGTTGCTGGTGAAGATCTGGGTGTTACAGGCACAAGCGTCATTAGATAGAAGTTGCAGAAGCTCCACCTGACGGCAAAAACATTTTGAGCTCAAGTTATCAGAAAAATGCAAGTTAACTTCCGCAATGGTTTTTGAATGAAGCATCTCCAGCATTCAGAGTACTCTTATTTTACTCAACAGGAAAATCCCTGCAATAGAATAGATGCATAATTAGACTTTAAACACATGTGATATTTAACACCTTGGGTGCTACAGTTGGTGCTCATTCAGGCACTCAGAGGGTTAATATAGCACCTTGACTCTTTTTAGTACATTACTTTTTTCCTATAACTTATAAACTGTAACTGAAGAGAGAGTGATGCCGAGAACCCCAGAAGTTACTGTTGCGGAGTAAGTAAGGAAAGCTGGGTACTTTCATTTAAAAATAACTGGATGAGAGTTAAAGCGGAACTACCACCTGAACACAACTTTAGCTTAAATAACTCCCCATCTGGCAACTAGCTGCTTAGTAGCGCTAATCGCCAAAATTATTACCTTATTCAATAAATGTATCCTTTCTTAAATGGCTGAACGTGGATATCTTGCAATAAAGACGTCCGTGCTCCTACGCTGTCAGTCCCAGTCGGGTCTAGGAGGTGTTGCTAGGAGCCGTCCAGCTCCAAAAGGGACTGACAGCGCAGGCACGCGGACTTCATTATGGCAAGATGTCCACGTTCTGTAATGCTGTCAGCCAGGGAAGAAAGGCTAAATCTATTTGTTAAGGTAATAATTCTGGTGACTAACGCGACTAAGCAGCTAGTTGCCAGATGGGGAGTTATTTAAAGGGATAGTAATACTTCGTTTCATCTTTATTTTATTTTGTAGGCATTGAAAAAACCTGAAGAACGATATAAGTCTTATCTCGCAAACCTTTATGGTTTAAGAGATATTCTCAAGCAAAGTACCCCCCCCCCCGTTCAGCCAGCTCAGAAGGGAGGTGCCCAGGTAGACTGCAGAGAGGGACAATCTTCAATTAAGATAAGGGAAAAAGCTGAAAATCTTGTCAAGGGGGGAAGGGCTTTCATTGTTTTCATACAAAGAAAATTGTCCCCTGCTGTTATCTGTCTGGTCTTACAACCAGATTCACATCTGAGAAGAGATGGCTTATACTAGGAAAAAGGGGTGGGAGGGGGAAACTTTGCTTGTGAATATCTCTTAAACCATAAAGGTTTGAGAGATAAGACTTATATTGTTCTTCATGTTTTTTTAATGCCTATAAAATAAAGATAAAACGAAGTGTTACTATCCCTTTAAGCTAAAGTTGTGTTCATGTGGTAGTTCTGCTTTAAGTAAATACATTAATTAAGTAAAACTGGTTTAACCAGACATAACTGCTTTTTGCCTTTGTCAAGCTACCACCCTTTTCGTACCAGAGGGTTGTGCAACTCATTGCTGATTAAGAGCAATTATTATATACTAGTTGAACAGGCCATGTACACGGGCCACAGTGGCAGCCAGCAACGGCCGTGGTGCAGTCATCCGCAGTACAGACTATCCGCAGCGTGGCTGATAACGGAGCGGGGCGCTCCAAATTCAGACCGTAGCCCTCTCTGCGTACGGTGCACAGAGAGGACTATGGTCTGAATTCGGAGCACCCAGCTTCGTTATCAGCCGTGGCGCGGGCAGTCTGAACTGCGCATGACTGCAACGTGCATAGCCGTCTGTACTGCGCATGGCAGCTTCTGACAAACATACATTAGCGAATTATTATATAGGATATAGATAGATAAGTGGTTTCTGGTTCTCTGTCTGCCCTGGGTCTACAGTGGGGCAGAGATTGCTGCATGCAGAGAATCAGGGACTGTGATGTTCACAGAAGTGTGTGTGCGTGCGTGCGTGCGTGCGTGTGTGTGTGCCCGCTACTGTGAAAATTGCTGCAATGAGATTCACAGGAGCTGAGATTTTCTCAGTGGTGGGCGGGGGTGGGGTGGACTGAGAAAATCACTGCAGTGATCCAGTGGGTCCTGATGTACGCAGTGTGCCCAAAAGAATGGGCAACACTGTACAGTAGGTTTTGCCAAACGTATTCAACTCACGTGCACTTTTTTTTTTTTTTTTTTCTCTTTTAATTCAGCTTCAAGTTAAAGGGAAAGGATTGAGGGCCTTTTGGTGGAAAACAAATTTTACTTAAGGGAGAACACACACATACACTCTCCTCTCCTCTCTCTCTTCTCTCTCCCTCTGAATTTTGTTATTTGCTCGGAAGATCAGTCAGTCCTGGAGGTCATATCTATGGAGCCAAATCTGAGATTTGCTAGCGGTTTATTCAGTCAGGGTGCGTAAACCTACTTAACCCTTTGAGTGCCACAGGAGTGTTAAACCTTTAGGGACCAGATGGATGCACGACACATTGTGAAGCAATGCACTGCACACTCCTCTGGACTTTAGAGGGTTAAGTTTGCCAAGTGCAGTGAAGTACAGTTTGCTGTCCTTCTACCAACTGCCTAGTTCAACTTTATGGGCTTGAACTCATCCCTAAGTCCTGGGTGTCCTCTCTTGAACCAAGGTGCAAGGATGAAATTCATAGGGGATATTAAGATTTTCTGGCCATGGCAAGATTAATTCATACTGGTTACTTTGTTGCAATATGTTGCAGCAACACAAGGTTGCCACTGAAAATGACTGTAGCTTAAAAAAACAACAAAAAACAGTATGAGCTGTCCCATAGAAAACAATATTTATTCTGTAAAATATGTTAAAACAAAGTTCTTGCAACAGTCATTGGTGTAAACTTGGCGGGATGTAGAAAGAGATTAGGTAGTATGTAGAAAGAGACTAGGCGGGATGTAGAAAGAGACTAGGCTGAATGGATTAACTCTTCCCCCATTTCCATCATTGTGCATTTTTTTTACTTGCTCATTTGGTTTTCCCCAAAATATCTGCAATGTAACTCTAAATGCAATACCTATTGGTAGTTGATAATATTCCATATGTCACATACTCTGTGCAGCAGAATCCAATTTCACTTTCATAAAAAAAAAAAAAAAAGTTTTCTCCGAATGGATTCATACTCCAGAGACTGATTCATGATTGAGGGGATGAATGATTTTGGAGGCACACAGCTATGTTTAGGTTGGGTTGAAGCACCGTTTAAAGACGCAACATGAGAATCTTGCCCCTTGTTGCAGGGTGAGATTCTCATGTCGCCCTTTTCATCATGACCACATGCTTAATGTGCTCTGTAGCCTCGCGCTGTTTTGAATGCGACATTTTAAAAGGATACCAGCGGAATGTATAAATCAAAAGATTGAATAGACATACTTGAAATTGGACAGCATATACAGCTAAGATCAAGAGGGAAGCATTAGTCTGAGAAAGAGGAACTGTTCCTGAGATAGTGGATGGAAAGCTCAGGTATTAACCTTTCAGTCTCAGGGGGGTGGCCAACTCATTGCTTTGCAATGTGATATACAACCCCTTTTCATTCAAATCGTTAACCCTTTGAGTGCAAGAGTGGTACGGAATGCATTGCTTTGTAATGCATTCCGTACCACTCTGGCACCCAAAGGGTTAACAATTTGTTTTCTTAGGGTAAATATCTAAACTGAAGTAGAAATACCAAATCCATCTTGATGTTTTAAGATTATTTCCAAGTGGTCAACATTAATGATATGTCATATTTTTATTTCTTTGAGCAGGCCATCTGCATTTCACTGGCCTAAATACATATATTCTTAATAATTTTAACCATTTGAGCTCCAAAGAGGTCATCACAATGCACTGGATACCTCTCTGGCATGCTTCTGATGCTCGGGGGTTAAAAAAGTAAAGATAATTATGTAACCCTCTAAGCGAGTGTAGAATATGTCACATATAATACACCTGTGTGTAAATCTTTGTGTCTGAAACCAATCTGAAAACTAGTCTCCAGCAATGGATCCAAAGCGAACAATAGCCTGTGTTTTCCCAGAATTCCATGTAGCAATCTGCAAATGAGAGCACACAGTGCAGTCACTTGTTCTGAATTCAAACCCATATATAAATAGGGTTCCCTTAGCTTATGCTTGCTGTTTTCATAGTTTTACAGCAAAATTATGGATTTAAAATGCATGAGCCATTCAATCTGTTCGCAGACAGCTGCTGTTTCTACTTATTGGGTTTTATCAGTGTGGGGACAGTTGATTGACTTGTAAGTTTGGTAAAAGGCGTAACACTAGACAGTCAATATAATACAATTGTGTGTGTGAAACATATCAAAAACCTTGTCTTGTATGTATAACCTGTAACCTGTGTGTTTCTGAATTGTCCCTGCAGCTGTATTACCAGGTGCTCAATTTTGCCATGATCGTATCATCGGCTCTCATGATATGGAAAGGCCTGATCGTGGTGACTGGCAGCGAGAGTCCTATTGTTGTGGTATTAAGGTATGCACAGCAGCCTTTCACTTTTTTAACCTTTTGAGTGCCAGTGAGGTACCCAGTGTATTGCAAAGCGTACCCCTCTGGTATTCAATAAGTTAACTTGTATTACAATTACTCAGCTTTTTCCAGATCTCCTGTTTGTCCAGAGCAGGGACAGACAACATCAGACTTTCCAGCTGTCGGCAACTACAACTCTTATCATCTCCAACAAGCTGGGAGATACAGGTGTAATTGCCAACAGCTGGAGAGCCAGAGGTTGCTTAACAATGGTCCAGAGAGAGAGGCAAACTACTCCATTGAAGCCATTTCCAATTATGCCCCAAATGACATTCTCAACCAATGCCCTTATTGTAAAAAAAAAACAAAAAAAAAACATCCTTTTAATCTTAGTGGATGCTCCAGTTTTCTTTGCTCAGCTCTTTGGGTAAAGAGTCTGTCTCTTCAGAGTGTAAATAATGTGGCGTTTCACAGAACCTGAATTTGACCCTTTGAATGCTAGATGCAGTGCATAAAGACCTCCCAGCCAATGGTGAAGGAGATTATTGATATGATAGGTATGGGGTGTGGACATCAAGATTTCCTGATAAAGCCATCTGCACTATAGGAAAGACAAACATTTCCATTGATTTTAAAAGTCTTTTAACTCCTTCAAAACTAGAGAGGTCTAGCATTCAGTGGGTTAAAGGACCTATTTAAAGCAATGAGAATTTTTTAACCCTTTGAGTGCCAGAGTGGTACGGAATGCATTGCAAAGCAATGCATTCCGTACCACTCTGGCACTCAATGGGTTAATCTCCTTTATGCGTGCATATGATTTGCCTTAGAATTATGTGAATGGTCCATAAACTTCTAGGTGGAGGAATCCATTGTTGTTGGTGCTGTCTCTCATGTGATTATGTAGGATTTATAGAGAAATACATCAGCCCTTTACCTTGATGGCTGTTCCAGTTCACGTCCTTGACTTCTCTGAACCAAATCATAGAACTTATCTATTGTTTCTGTTTTCTCACAGTGGCAGCATGGAGCCGGCGTTCCACCGAGGAGATCTGCTGTTTTTGACAAACTTCCAGGAAGACCCGATTCGAGCAGGGGAAATCGTAGTCTTTAAAGTGGAAGGCAGAGATATCCCGATAGTTCATAGGGTCATCAAGGTTCACGAAAAGTAAGGTTTGCTTTTAAGAGAGCTGAAATACCAGAGCAGGATTTTCTACTAGGCAAAGTAGGCATCTGCCTGGGGCAGCTCAGCTTATGGTCACTGTTATTTTACTGTGGTCTTCCCCCATACATCCTGAATCTCCTGCATTGGGTGGCTGGATTATTTCCGAGTTAATACATCTTCATAACGTCCATTTTATATTTTATATTCCCCTGTACTGAGCAGTTGATTTAAGAGCTTTTTTGTTGTATTTTAAAGGTTACGTATTTTTTTGTTTTGTGTTTTGAACCAGGCATCAGTGAATTTGGCTGGGGGTGGAGTCATGGAGAAGGAGGGGTCTGGCCATGGGTGGTGCGAGGGGCACCAGGGATTTCATTCCTAGCACACTTGAGATGTCAGTTCAGCCTTTTGACCTGCTGATCTATATGTCGTTCCATTGGGCAGTCCAGCTGGTCATCCTGGCAGTCCGAAAACAAACACGTGGCTCTCTCTGCTATCCTGTGATCAAGCTAAATCTGATGTGCTTAGAAGAACTAGAGAAGTTCTTGAGCATACCCCAGATGCCCATTCATTTAAATAGACAGAAAAAAAGGGGTAATTAGAGCGCTCACTGTTAAATTTCAGGAGAAGGGAAAGTACCAATATATATTGTATTAAGAATATCAATAGAAGATACAATATAAAAATATCGATGTGTGACTGAACAGATAGTAGCAAGTAATAAGCACAAGATAATATATAGGTAAAAGTAATAAGCGTCAGTATTATAAAAAAATAGGAAATAGAAAATGAGAAAGAACAGAGTCCATGTAATACCCTTGTTCAAATAGTAAGTTCGGATGGATAATAGTCTGATGAAATGATGATCTGATGGTAGGGATGAGGCGTTAGTATTTGATGAGCAAAGATGAGGTTAATACATGGAAAAGACTTTTATGACTCTGTGCTGTTGTCTGTTGCCCGGAGTCCTCTCGAGCAGGTACATAAAACAGAAAAAAGGGAAGGGGGAAGACAACGCACCAGAGATCTAAGTGTAATCTGTCAGGTGATGAAATGGATAAACAAAAATAATAATAATAATAATAATAATGTATATTGGCAAACTGTATTTATTAAGAACCACTGATAAAAAATATGTATATAAAAATACTAATAAAAAAAAATATATTCTAGGCATAAATATGAGAGTAGCAGCAAAAACCCACAATGTCAATGTACAAGGAGCATGGGCAACGTTATGTAGTATTGGAGCAAATATGTAGAGCACAAACGTAATGGTGGGGGAGAATCACTTCAAGATTTCCCCCTCTAAGTGGGTGCTCACCGAATGTATTCTTGACACTGAAGCGTATATTGCATTTAATACAGTCTGCTCACCAGAGTTTCCTTTAATATATAACGCATCAGCTAGGGGAATCCTCTCTCCAGAGTTCCCTTTGGTATATAGCGCATCAGCTAGGGGAATCCTCTCTCGTTGTGTACGCTTCTGTGTTCCGTCCTTGTTCCGTTCGTGTCTCCGGTATGGATGGTAAACAGATGCGGTACGTGGCTGGTAAATGGGGTCTGCTTCCTCTCGTTTGGCTTGGGTAGTTCAGTTCGGGTATTCCGAAAGGTATAAATTCAACGCGTTTCGAAGCGTTAACGCTTCTTCCTCAGGAATAAAACTTTAATATGACCACGCTGGTTAGCGCGCCAATGTTACAAACTACATTTAAATAGTGAATATCCAATAGAGTGTGGGGTCATCTCAGGTCATGAACTCTTATTCGGTACAAAGATTATAGTGACAATAAAATCATAAACAATTATACAATATAATGGTTCCCAATGATCTTTTCACTAGAAGAAGGTGTTTTACAGGAAAGAAGTGTGTTAATATAGTCATGATCGTTTTTCTTAACCAGTTGATGACTGGATCTATTTCACTGTATTAAACGGATCTTAGTGAATCATATTGGGATATGGAACCATGTGAGTGTGGGGTCATCTCAGGTCATGAACTCTTATTCGGTACAGTAATTATAGTAACAATAGAATCATAAGCAATTATGCAATATAATGATTCCCAATGATATTTTCACTAGGGAAAGGTATTTTACAGGAAAGAAGTGTGTTAATATAGTCGTGATCGTATTTCTTAACCAGTTGATGACTGGATCCATTTCGCTGTACTGAACAGATCTTAATGAATATTGTTGGAATATAGAACCATGTGACGGCTCAATTAGATCATATTAAGATAAACAGTTCCATGTACTGAATATCCATTTCACTAGTGAGTTGGGACATACATTACAAATTCAAGATAAACTACTCTTATCCCCTAATTCCATGGTTACACCATTTTACTCCGAAAGGAGCAAAAGAGTGGAGGAATTCTCGTGAATAAGATCATAGAGGTAATGAAAAAGACAGTGATCCTTTGAAAGATAATACACTTAAAAATACAGAAAAGAGACAATGTATCAAAGATATATATCAAAATATATAAATAATAAGTAAAAGATAAACATATGTCTAACCTTAGAGGTAACTGATCATCAATGTCAATTTTTTTAAAATTATATAAGCCTAATGGTTAATGAAGAAATCCCATTATTAAATGTATGTGGGAATTGGATAACTAAGTACTCAAAACTAGATATGTCAAAGATACTGATTCTATATTGAAGGGTGGAACTAATAAAGTATTTTATGAGGGATTATAGACACCATAGGTCAAGTTCTTCGTTCATACCTTCTGGAGCAAGTGTATGAAGTTTAAATATCCAATAACTTTCCTGTCTAGCTAATAATCTGAATCTATCACCTCCTCTACTAGTTGGTTTCACGATGTCAATGCCCATTACGCTAAGGTCCTCAATCTTCTTAAATGAAGAACAATCATTGCAGTGTCTCGATACTGCATGTTTTCTGTTGTTTTTAAGAATATTATTTCTATGTTCCAGAAAACGTTTTTTCAAAGTTCTTATCGTCCTTCCTATATACTGTACACCGCATTTACATTCTAATAAATAAATAATGTAGCTGCTATTGCAGTTGATATAATGTTGGATCGTAAATTCTTCTCCAGTTACATATGATTTAAAAGATTTAGTTTTATTCCTAATAAAATTACATGTAATGCAAGGTTGATGGCCGCACTTGAAGTTTCCTGTGGCATGGAATTCGTCATTAGAGTTGGTAATAGTAGTAGAGGTATTTTTTAAAGATCTTATTGTTGAGGGAGCCAATTTGCTCTTCAGATTTGGAGCCTTTCTATATATAAACCTAGGATGTTTCGGAATTATTTTTCTTAAGGTTTTATCTCCTTCCAGTATCTTCCAATTTCGTCGAATGATTTGTTCTATTTTCCCTGATATAGAGGAATATCTAGTAATAAATGGTATATTTTGGACCGTGTTATCCGCTGAAGGATCATTAGTGTTATTTCTTATTTGGGTTTTGTCTTTTTTCTTTAGCAATTGGGTCCTTGGGACCAGTTTTGCTCGTTCTAAGGCTTGTTGAGTATTATTAATGTTGTATCCTTTAGACCTGAAACGTTCCTTTAGATGATTTGCTTGGGATATGAAGTCGCTATCTTTTGTACAGTTTTTCCTAATTCTGAGAAATTGACCATACGGGATATTGTTTAGCCATTGTTTATGATGTGCACTAGTTGCTTCAATGTATCCATTGACATCAACTTGCTTCTGATGGGTTCGTGTATAGATTTGGCCATCAGATTCACTATATATTTCCAAATCCAAGAAAGTAACCGTTGAGGTGCTTGTGTTATGTGTGAAGCTTAGTCCTAAATTGTTTTGATTAATGGACGTGAGGAATTCTTTAAGTTTGGATTCACCACTTTTCCATATAATTAATAGGTCATCGATGTAACGAGCATAAAGTGCTAAATCAGTTTGATACCTATTCCAAATATATTTTTCTTCCCAAGCTCCCATAAATAGATTTGCATATGATGGGGCAAAACGTGTTCCCATCGCAGTACCTCTGGTTTGTCTATAGTGGATGTTATTAAATGTAAAGTGATTATGATGAAGTATGAAATTGATACTATCAAGAATAAAATTGGTTTGTTCTTCTCTAAGTTTAGTGTCTCTTCTTAAAAATAGTTCCACTGCTTTCATTCCCTGTTGATGTTGAATAATAGTATATAAGGATGTTACATCACAGCTGACCCATATATATTCAGATGACCATTGGACCTGTTCTAATTTACGTAATACATCTGTTGAATCTTGAGTATATGATGGTAATTGTTGTACGTATGGCTGTAATAAATGGTCTATATATTGGGATAGGTTGCTGGTTAATGAATTAATACCAGAGATAATAGGTCGACCAGGGGGATTAGTAAGATTTTTATGTATTTTTGGGAGGTGGTAGAAGATCGGTATGACAGGATGCTGAACACTAAGGAAGTGGAATTCATTTTGGTTAAGAATATTATTTTGATATGCTTCCAAGATAAGATTTTTATATCTTTCATGATAGGTAGATATCGGATTTTGGGGTAGTACCTCATAGAAGGATTGATCCTCCAGAATTCTGAGTGCTTCCTTGACATAATCCTCTTTATTCTGGATTACTAAACCTCCACCTTTGTCTGCTTCTCTGAAGACAAGGGAGTCATTATTTGTTAGTATTTTCAGACTAGTCTTCTCTTTTTTGGTAAGATTTTGTTTAATTCTAATTGGGTTCTTAAAAAGTTTGCGAAAATCCCCAATAACTATGTCCAGGAAGGCTTCAATATGTGGTCCTCTAGTGTTGATCGGATTAAATTTGGATGGTGGTTTCAAGAGTGTGTGTCTGAACTTTAAGCTAGAGGATTCGGAGACTATACTATTTGTATGATCTGTATCACATAATTCTAGCAGTATTTTCAAAGTTTCCTCATCCTTACTAGTGTTTTTATTTGTAATCTTTTCTCTTTCTTTCTCTTTCTCCTTCTTTTTTTCATGGTATTTTTTTAGAGTTAGTTTCCTAACAAATTTCTGCGTATCTACAAAAAGTTCAAATTCATTTGGAGTAGAGTTTGGGGCAAATTTTAAACCCTTCTTTAGAAGAGAAATTTCGTCTGCAGAGAGAGTATATGATGATAAATTAAATATTCCTTCTACTTTGTTTGTCCTTAACTTTGATTCCTCCTTTTCTTTTCTCTTATTTTTGTGTCGTCCTCTTCTGATCCGTCTGATCTTTTTCGTCTCAGGGCATTGTGTTGTTGTTCGTCCTTCTCTTTGTTCCATTCCCTCTTGAGCCATGTTTGAATTGGGGTCCTCTGAGCCTGGGACAAAAAAGTTAGTTGGTTCTGAGAAGTGTTATATTTATTAATATTTTTCGGTCTTGCTCCTTGAGATAAATAATCCACATGATTTTGGGAAATATTGGATTTGTTCGTAAGTTTGGTTTTAGTTCCCTGTTGGTGTTTATTGGTATCCTCCTGGTTTGATTTCTCATTATCCTTGGTAGTTTGTTTAATATTTAGTGCACTATCATTATTAGATATTCTTGATGCTTGTATCCCCATCAACCTCCTTGGTTTAGGTATCGGAGGAGCCTGTATATTTGCAGAAATATCCGGATTTATCCTGGAATTCTTAAAAAGATTAGGTGTTTTAGAATTTTTTCGATTTCTTGGCTTGGGTATAGGTAATCCTTGGTCAACAGGAATCTGTATAGGTTCATTGATATTATTCTCTATTTCATGATTTATATTATGTGTATTAGTTGTATCTTGTGTTGTAGTCTTAAGAGGACCACGTTTATCCTTCCTTTTAGGATTGGACTTATTCTCTATCGGTATTGATATTGAATTCAAAGGTAATTGAGTTTGTTGCTTAGATTCCTCTTTTTTCCAATTTCGTATGTTGCCCTTTGTATAATCACATTCATCCCTTAATAATTTTCTTTGTTTACGTTCAATCAAAGTCCGTTCAAATTTGATGACTCTTTCATTAGTTTGTTGGTCCAAATTGTTAAAATCCTGATTGGATTTAAAAGTTTCTAAACGGTTTTTCATATGTTCTATTTGGTCCATTATATTACTTAATTTATGTTCCTTGGTTGTAATAATTAGATTCATCAAACTAAATGAACACCTATCCAGGATATTATTCCAATTTTCATAAAATTCGATATCCTTTTGTCCAAAAGCTGGCTCTTTCATTATACGGAGACCTCTAGGGATTTGTTTCTTATCCAGATATTTCTGTAGGGTCACTATTTCCCACCATAAGGACATTTCCTGTTTTAATAATTTCTCCAACTCTAGAAAATGCTTTTTGGGGTGTGTGTCACTACTCTGTTTTTGTACATGTTTATTTTCTCCTTCCTGTTGTGGATTATTTCCAAAGAGGGATGATACAAATTCATCCCGTCTACTCTTTCTATTTAGGCAATATAGCATGTTATAAAGTGTGGCACAAACGTATATTCAGAGTAAGGGTTAATCCAGACAATTGGTACAATGTATAGGTACAATATCCAATCAATGCAGAAAAAACAGGAGACAACTCTAGAAGAATATATACAGACTCCCGCTGATAATTCAGTGGAATAAATATAGACAGAAAAAAAGGGGTAATTAGAGCGCTCACTGTTAAATTTCAGGAGAAGGGAAAGTACCAATATATATTGTATTAAGAATATCAATAGAAGATACAATATAAAAATATCGATGTGTGACTGAACAGATAGTAGCAAGTAATAAGCACAAGATAATATATAGGTAAAAGTAATAAGCGTCAGTATTATAAACCTTAAGAAAAATAATTCCGAAACATCCTAGGTTTATATATAGAAAGGCTCCAAATCTGAAGAGCAAATTGGCTCCCTCAACAATAAGATCTTTAAAAAATACCTCTACTACTATTACCAACTCTAATGACGAATTCCATGCCACAGGAAACTTCAAGTGCGGCCATCAACCTTGCATTACATGTAATTTTATTAGGAATAAAACTAAATCTTTTAAATCATATGTAACTGGAGAAGAATTTACGATCCAACATTATATCAACTGCAATAGCAGCTACATTATTTATTTATTAGAATGTAAATGCGGTGTACAGTATATAGGAAGGACGATAAGAACTTTGAAAAAACGTTTTCTGGAACATAGAAATAATATTCTTAAAAACAACAGAAAACATGCAGTATCGAGACACTGCAATGATTGTTCTTCATTTAAGAAGATTGAGGACCTTAGCGTAATGGGCATTGACATCGTGAAACCAACTAGTAGAGGAGGTGATAGATTCAGATTATTAGCTAGACAGGAAAGTTATTGGATATTTAAACTTCATACACTTGCTCCAGAAGGTATGAACGAAGAACTTGACCTATGGTGTCTATAATCCCTCATAAAATACTTTATTAGTTCCACCCTTCAATATAGAATCAGTATCTTTGACATATCTAGTTTTGAGTACTTAGTTATCCAATTCCCACATACATTTAATAATGGGATTTCTTCATTAACCATTAGGCTTATATAATTTTAAAAAAATTGACATTGATGATCAGTTACCTCTAAGGTTAGACATATGTTTATCTTTTACTTATTATTTATATATTTTGATATATATCTTTGATACATTGTCTCTTTTCTGTATTTTTAAGTGTATTATCTTTCAAAGGATCACTGTCTTTTTCATTACCTCTATGATCTTATTCACGAGAATTCCTCCACTCTTTTGCTCCTTTCGGAGTAAAATGGTGTAACCATGGAATTAGGGGATAAGAGTAGTTTATCTTGAATTTGTAATGTATGTCCCAACTCACTAGTGAAATGGATATTCAGTACATGGAACTGTTTATCTTAATATGATCTAATTGAGCCGTCACATGGTTCTATATTCCAACAATATTCATTAAGATCTGTTCAGTACAGCGAAATGGATCCAGTCATCAACTGGTTAAGAAATACGATCACGACTATATTAACACACTTCTTTCCTGTAAAATACCTTTCCCTAGTGAAAATATCATTGGGAATCATTATATTGCATAATTGCTTATGATTCTATTGTTACTATAATTACTGTACCGAATAAGAGTTCATGACCTGAGATGACCCCACACTCACATGGTTCCATATCCCAATATGATTCACTAAGATCCGTTTAATACAGTGAAATAGATCCAGTCATCAACTGGTTAAGAAAAACGATCATGACTATATTAACACACTTCTTTCCTGTAAAACACCTTCTTCTAGTGAAAAGATCATTGGGAACCATTATATTGTATAATTGTTTATGATTTTATTGTCACTATAATCTTTGTACCGAATAAGAGTTCATGACCTGAGATGACCCCACACTCTATTGGATATTCACTATTTAAATGTAGTTTGTAACATTGGCGCGCTAACCAGCGTGGTCATATTAAAGTTTTATTCCTGAGGAAGAAGCGTTAACGCTTCGAAACGCGTTGAATTTATACCTTTCGGAATACCCGAACTGAACTACCCAAGCCAAACGAGAGGAAGCAGACCCCATTTACCAGCCACGTACCGCATCTGTTTACCATCCATACCGGAGACACGAACGGAACAAGGACGGAACACAGAAGCGTACACAACGAGAGAGGATTCCCCTAGCTGATGCGCTATATACCAAAGGGAACTCTGGAGAGAGGATTCCCCTAGCTGATGCGTTATATATTAAAGGAAACTCTGGTGAGCAGACTGTATTAAATGCAATATACGCTTCAGTGTCAAGAATACATTCGGTGAGCACCCACTTAGAGGGGGAAATCTTGAAGTGATTCTCCCCCACCATTACGTTTGTGCTCTACATATTTGCTCCAATACTACATAACGTTGCCCATGCTCCTTGTACATTGACATTGTGGGTTTTTGCTGCTACTCTCATATTTATGCCTAGAATATATTTTTTTTTATTAGTATTTTTATATACATATTTTTTATCAGTGGTTCTTAATAAATACAGTTTGCCAATATACATTATTATTATTATTATTATTATTTTTGTTTATCCATTTCATCACCTGACAGATTACACTTAGATCTCTGGTGCGTTGTCTTCCCCCTTCCCTTTTTTCCATTCATTTAAATGGATCTTTAAATAGCTTTTGTCTCCAACAAATTGCTTCAAAATGCACTGAATTTCTCTTTATCATTCAAGGGGTTAAAAGACCCAATTCGAATTGGGCCTTAAATTTTTTTTTTTTTTTATCCTTTACGGCACTTTTCTCCAAATTAACAAAAAAAAAAAAAAAAAAAAAAAAAAAAAGTTAAGTAGTTTTATTGATATATCTTGCAGAACAAGAGCCATAGATCAGTGGTTTCCAAACTTCTTCTGATAACGGCACCGCTAACACAATGTCTTACGTTTCTGGGGCAGGCCTAACATTTTTTTTTTTTTTTTTTTTTTTTTTTTTTTTTTGTTATTTGTTAATTAATAAGAAAGGGTACGAATACATGAATATATAGGTCTCGCAATTACCAAAACATACATAAACATATTGTACATAGCAATTTGTATAAAAAAAAAAAATATTTGAAACTGAACACTCGCATTTTTATTAAAGTCTTCATAGAAAAGAAGGGACACCACAGGGATACTGCACCTTGGATTGGGAATCACTGGCGTAGACCAGTACATACATAAATGCATAGTGGCTGACTTAACCCCATACCTGGGAACTTTCAGGGTCTTGACCAAATCTCAGGGTCTCAGGATGAAGAGTCAAAATCTCAGGGTGAGGAGAGTCCAGGGTTATCTGCTACATGATCTGCCCCTTCTAACTGCTTCTATTGTCTTTAAATTTGTACTATTTCTACCAGAAAGGAAGAGAAATAAGTCCTGATTGTCTTACGTGTGATTAGGCAGTGATGTCTTTAATTTGAAGCATGTTAAAAGTTCCTTTTGGACTGATTATGTCACCTCTGGATTAAAGCACGTATGGGCACATTCGAGAATGTACTTTCTGGGGAATGTAAAGGGTTATAATTTCAATAGTCTCAGGGTCAGCCCATTTTGAAAGTTCCCAGGTATGCTTAACCCTGTGTGTGCCAGTGAGTTATCCAATGCATTTCAGCACAATGTGTTGGATACCTCTCTGGCACACCGTTTTTCTTATTAAATCGGCTTAATAGACCATGGATGAGGAACGCGAGACCCTTCTGCTACTTCCAAACTACAAACATCATTCCCCATCAGGAATGATGGGAGTTGTAGTCTGGCTGCAGTCTCGGTCATAACTGGGTAGATGCTCTATGAAGGACTCCTGCCTTGTCAAATCCTGTTTTATTAACTAAGGTCTGTGTTTATAGTGCTACATGTGGGACATTCTGGGGTAAACCAGCTGCAACATAGGGAAAAATGGAAATTCCCCAAACCCCTATTTATTTAAGTGGAGACTTTTAATGCCTTGAATCCCAGAGGTCTCGGTGATTGCTCTTCAATGCATTAGTGACCACTCAGGCATTCAGTGGGTTAAAAGACCCATTTAAATCGAGAAATGTTCATTTTCCTGTATCATTGTTCCAAAATTGTACATTTACCTTCTTTAATATAACACTGAAACCAACTTAATCCTGTAGTTATAATCCAACCTTTATGACACATTTCTTAGTTCACTGCTTCCATGGAAACTAACTGTGTAATTCTATGGCTATCTGTATCCTCTGGGTGGGATGAATACAACATACTTATAGTCTGCTAGCATTACTTAATCTAGGGTCTGGACTCTCTATTATCAGTCAGGCACAAATACGTATTGGTGCTATAAATTCCATGTTTGCTAAACATCCTCAAAGATGCCTCCTAAATTTTATCGGATTTCATATACATCTTTAGACATGCACTTGTTTACTCACTCTTAAAACACATGCTTAGATTCTAAGAATGTCTGGCATTTATCTATCTACCTAATATATATACAGGGCTCAAAATTTCCACTCGCCACTAGGCAATGGCAAGTGAAAATGTAGCCCTGGCGAGTAGAAATTCAGCCCTGGTGGGTATGTTATGGCTTGCAGTGGCGAGTAACTTTTCAGGTCTGGCTAGTAGTAAAGGACTTCAACTTTTAAGCCCTGATATATATATATATATATATATAACTAGTTGAAGAGCCTGCGTACACGGGCCACAGTGCCAGCAGGTTGGGGTGCAGTCATGCATAGTAGAGACTGCCCGCACCAGGCCTGATATGGAGCGAGGTGCTCCGAATTCAGACCGGGGTCCTCTCTGCGCACCTGAAGGTGTGCAGAGAGGAGTCCGGTCTGACTTCGGATCACCCTCTTTATATCAGCCGCGTCACGCAGTGTCTACTGTGCATGACTGCATCATGACAAACTTTTTAGCGAATTATAATATAGGATATACATTCTGGAACTAGACAGAGGACATTATGGAACTAGAGAGAGTGCAGAGGAGGGCTACAAAACTAGTAAGGGGAATGGAAAATTTTAGTTATGACGAAAGGCTAGAAAAGTTAAACTTGTACACACTAGAGAAACGGCGTCTTAGAGGGGATATGATAACATTATATAAATATGTTCAGGGCCCATACAAAGGGCTCTCCAAAGACGTGTTCATTAACAAAACAGTACAAAAGACAAGGGACCACCCGCTTAGACTTGAGGAAAGGAGATTTCATCTACAGCATCGGAAGGGTTTCTTTACAGTGAGGACAATAAAGGTATGGAATTCACTGCCTGAGGAGGTGGTGCTATTGAATACATTAGATGCCTTTTAAAAAGGGCCTGGATACTTATTTAAAAGAGCAGAACATAGAAGGCTATGTACGTTAGTATTGGGATTAATATTTAGTTAGGGCTTGTTGATCCAAGGACAAATCTGATTGCCCTTTGGAATCAAGAAGGAATTTTTTCCCCCTATTCAAGGCAGAATTTGAAATTGCTGTATTGAGGGGTTTTTTTTGTTTTGTTTTTTTTTTTTTTTGCCTTTTTTTGGATCAACGATGGTAAACAGGAATAGGAAAAGGGTTGAACTAGATGAACGCAAGTCTTTTTTCAACCTAAATTACTATGTATATTACTATGTTACTGTGTATTCACACCTGCTCCACACATGTTCACCTGTTGTATGTGTTTCTTTTCTAGGGAAAATGGAGATATCAAATTTCTTACTAAAGGAGACAACAATGAAGTTGATGATCGAGGTTTATACAAGGAAGGGCAAAACTGGCTTGAAAAAAAAGATGTTGTAGGAAGAGCAAGGGGGTAAGTCAGCTGATGGTGATTAAGTGTTAATTGTGCAGTGTGATACCTTGGGTTCCAGAAGGGTTAGTATCACATTTGAGTCACACACGCTTCTGGTACTGAAATTAAAGTGGACCTGTGGTGATGTGATATGTAGTCAGACAGCTGGAGGCTTACATGCAGAACAACTCTGATTTAAAGGGAAAGCATTTCTTAATCTGAAAAAAATATAATTTTTTGTACAGTACATTCATTTTATGTGAACCCTGTAGTTCTATTTGGATGACTTTCTTCACTGCTAGTAGTTCTCAATTGAACGCTATAGTAGCGACACCACTAAGAAGTGTAAGAACTCATTAATATATTTGTGGTCAGGGCTTACAGCTGACTGTCTGTAATACGATTGTTAGTCATAAATGTGCCTCCCCTGGGTATAACGAGTCCCAGGGATGAGCTGACGTGGTTAGCCTGTTAGAGGGCTAACTTAGGTAACTGATTGAAATGAAGGGGTGGGAGAATTGGGGGGGGGGTTTCAACACGAATTGAGCTCCAGTGAGAAGGGCTGCTGCCCGTATTTAAGGTCTTGCAGCCTCTCCCACAAATACAAGCGTACAGCCTTAAACTTGTGGTCAGGGCTTACAGCTGACTGTAATACGAACGTTAGTCATAATGTACCTCCCCTGGGTATAACGAGTCCCAGGCTTGAGCCGAAGTGGTTAGCCTGTTAGAGGCCAAAAAGGAGGAGCAAAAAGACTAAACGGTCGAACGTGTGTATTGGAAAAAATGCCTTAACATGTAAT
The DNA here is from genome assembly GCA_037306005.1 of Rhinophrynus dorsalis. Lineage (NCBI taxonomy): Eukaryota > Metazoa > Chordata > Amphibia > Anura > Rhinophrynidae > Rhinophrynus > Rhinophrynus dorsalis. The sequence goes on along the minus strand of CM074718.1, from coordinate 657,302,656 downwards.
GTACAAGAGCTACGAGGAGCAAGAATGCGGGACGAGCGTCATCTTGCGGTCATGAGAGAGTTTGCGCGGGGAATCCTTCAATAGGCGGTGAATGCTGATCTGGTACAGAAGGAGAACCTGGAGTACTGAAAAGGAAAGTCCTGAACTGGTCTAGATGATGTGTAAAATGACCTGAATGTATGGTAAATGAGACCGTCAAGTGAGCTAAAAAACGACTGATGTGGCAAATTGAATGAGGTTAAGAAATCATGAAGCAATCTGAATATAGGCTTGAAGGTTGACGGATACATTGACTAATCCTGACGTGATGATGTATGCTGTATTTGGAGAGCCAAAAGAGCATGATGCCTTGAATGAATGACTGATGATGAACGGATCTAAGTGAAGGGATCAAGTGACAGAATGGTGAAAAGTGGCTGACATCTGTTATGAATGATTAGAGTGTAGTATGGTACGAAATTCAGAAATAAATGCCGTGCTTGTATGGTGTGAGCTTGCTGATGAATAGGCCTGTGATATGAAAGATCATGAAGAGGTCCTAGGTAGAATGCTAATCCTGACTTGTGAGTGTGGACCATGTATTTCTATCCGCTTGCTGACGGGACAAGTAGAATGAGAAATCTGACTTGCTGAGTTGAATAAGAGAAATAGGAGATGGATGTAAAGCACTTGCGGGGCAGAATAACTTCTAATAGCAAACTTAGAGTAAGGATGGAGTGTATGCCTTTGGCCTCTGCGAAGAGGTAATGATTGAGTGTGATTCCTTCGGCCTCTGTGAGGAGGTAAGGTTTGATGTGTATTCCTTCGACCTTTGCAGTGAGGCAAGGATTGGAGCTTGTGTGAAGCAGTAATGTGGGTGTGGTCCCGTGGCCTCTGGAGAGGTAGGGATCTATTAAAGGCTTAGAGTGGTAAGTATTAGGCTAGAGTATGGTTAAGGGTGGAGGTGTGATCCTTAGCTTCATCGTAGTGGTAAGGATGAGGGTGTGCGTTCAAAGAGGGACTACTGCTTGGCCTGCTATATGAAGGGTGTAGCGGAAGCGATGCTGGTATGCCGTAAGGAATCAAGTGTATGCGGTAATGATGGCTGAACAGCATGTGAAATTTTTGCTGTGAGCCGGCGATATACCCAGCCTGTTGGTGATGTTCCTAGTAATGTAGGATAGAAGAGTTCGGGTGATATGACTGGTCGGGTGAGGATACCTGTTAGGAAACCATGAGGTTAGGAATTAAGTAACGGAATTGTGCAGATTTGAGTATAATGAACCAGGCGTGGGAGGACGTGCGGATTTGAGTGGACCTAGTTATATGAAACCTCTTCTTCCTCCAATGGAGCGGCGGGGTTTTTTCGGTCTCTGTGAAGAAGAAAAAATGCTCAGCTGGAGTCCATCAGCCTCTGTGAAGAGGTATGGAGCAACTGGGTCCATCGGCCTCTGCGAAGAGGTATGGAGCAGCTGGGGTCCGTCTGCCTCTATGAAGAGGTATAGGGCGCCTGGGGTCTGTCGGCCTCTGTGAAGAGGTATGGAGCAGCTGACCTCTGAAAAAAGAGCAGCTGGGGGTGAAGAGGTAAGGAGTGGTGGGGCATGCCTTCGGCCTCTACAAAGAGGTAAGGAGCGTTGGGGCATGTTTCGGCCTCTGTGAGGAGGTAAGGAGCTGCGGGGCATCCTTCGGCCTCTAGCATGATGACGTATAGAGTGATAGTGAGCTGACGTCTGTTAGGGGTAAGGAAGAAAAAGGGGGGCGTGACTCAGGTTAGTAGATGTAGTAATACCGGGGTGTGATGGGAGCAGTTTGGTGGAGACCAGTTTGCTGTAGTAAATGCTAAGGCTTCCAAGGTGATGAATGACGCCCTTGAGTGCTCTGCCCATTATATAAATGATTAAGGTGCTGTGACTGAAGGTGAACATAGAGGCAGGTATGATGAGCTGAAGTCTGTTATGGGGGGAATGATTAAGCGCTGTGACTATATACGTGTGAAATAGTAGCCTAATACTAGGGGTGGATTAATAACCTTGAAGGGGAGTAGGAGGGCTGCTGGAGTGATGGGGAAAACGCTTGGAATAAGCCCAGTGTATGAGGTGATACGGCCTTAATCTCATGACCTTAATGGCAGTCCTCATGGATAGTGATGTACAGACTTGAATTAGGAATGATATCGAGGCCATGTGCTGAAAACATGTTTCGGCATGAGAGTAAGGACTAAGTAAGGATGAATATAATGGTGAATGCCTGGAAAAATGAACTGATAAGGACATGAATGAACACTCTCTAATGCTAAGCCTAATGTACAAAACCCCCTGACTTAGGAGGTCGAGCTTGACCTGAAGCAGCCATCTTGGCAGATTGATGAAGTGACAAGCTGGAGGTGTACAGAAGTGTTGGAGCCCTGCTTGGGATGGTAAAAGTAGGGGGGTAGGTGTATATGAGGCTGGAGGACTGTCCGTGATAGAGGGGCCAGACCTGCTGTCAGACCAAGGCTGCGATGATGGTGAACAGTCGATGGCCGAACTGGTAGCCTGCGTAGAGGAAGGAGGTTGGTATTCTGAGACTACTACTGGGGTGGAAGGGCTGGAATAGATAGGGTAGGTGTGGAAGGGGACAACTTAGACGGAGGAGTACTACAAATGCTTGACTGAAGAAGAAGTGAACGAAGGATGAGCTGGGTATCTCCGATGTGCGGGAGCTCAACTGCAATCGGCTACACAGATAGGGAGGGAGGAACATCCTAGTAGGTGATAGGTGGTGTTTCTACCCGGCTGAAAGGTGAAGACTGGCTGAAAGGTGGGCAGACTCCCTGAATGGCTTATCTGGGGCTGGCCCAAAGATGAACGGGGTGGTTGGAGAAATGGGGTTAATGTGTGGAGCTAGACCTGAGAATTGAAGGACAATGGCAAGTGGAGTGTGATCGGTGAGATAGAACTGTACGGAACCCAGCGTCAAGAGTATTATGGAGGTTGGGCCCGGGAAATAGGAGGCTAAGCAGAGGTAACATAACAAGGGTATGTTTGACGGTAGAGGAACAAAGGGTGAGAAGGATTGTTGACCTGAGGGGGGCTGCTTAATTTGTACCCGCTGGATATTTGGATGCAGAGTCGAGCTGGCTAGCAGCAAGTAGCCTTGCTCTGGAAGTATGTGGGGGCTCAAGTGGTTCAGCTGTGACGATAGTGGAACAATATAAGTGTGTGTGTGTGTGTTTGTGAGGGGGGGATAGTGTCGTCGTACGAGGTACGGATATAGAATCAACTGAATGCCGGTATCCTGATATACCGCACTGAGCCAGTGGAATCAATGCGGTTCAAACGAATCCCTGGATAAAGTAAGCCGAGGAGAGTTAATCGGGTGATTGCTGATTGAATGGTTCTGGAAGCCGTACAATGGGAGAGCCTGGAAAGGCACAATTGATTGCCTGGCTGGACTGAGTCTGGGGTCTGATGATGTGAAGGCCTGAAGAAAATGAGCATGAGGTGGCAAGTGAGGGTTGAATGTGCTCTATGCTCGCTGATTGAATAAGAGTGATGCTGCGGAGAAACGAGCGGCTGTGAACACAGAAGGCCCGTGTGACTGACAGCCGATGTGATCGCGGCGGGAGGCAGCTTGGAGTGAACGAGGTATGACGTGACTTACGGAATGATGATGCGAGACTGGTACATCGGAGTATGACGGTGATAGTGGGAGAAGAGATGGAAGGCTGAGAAGTGAGTTAGATTGTTAGGTAAAAAAGAGCGTGTAGATTAATAGATAGCGTGACTTACTTGCTGTGACTGTAAGTATGTGGGTATTAGTTAGATGTAGGACTTACTTGAAGTTGCACGGTGTGTTTAACATGAAGGAAGAGGAGCATTATATGAACTCAGCTAATGGGTTAATGTAACCGCGGCTGCAATTATTTGAATAATAGTGCAAAGAGCCCATAGATGGCATGTCTGTCTGACATCCGGTGTGTTAGTAGATTTGGAGAAGAGAAATGTGTATGGCAAGACGCCTGAAGGAGGTGGAGTCTGAGGAACATAATTGTAACGCTGTAGGGGTAGGTGGTGTAAAGTGAGTGAAGGGAACAGCTACTTGAAGCATGGTATGTAAACGCGTCTGGGGCTGGGGGGGGGGGTGACAGACTATAATAGGATCTGTAATGACCAACGGGTTGAGGACACCACATCTGTGGTGAAGTTTGAGAATGCAATGAACTGGACGAGTGGAGTCTGCTGAGAGACAGCATGAGTTGAAGAAACTAACTCCTGGCTCCTTGTAGAAGTTCGGGAGGCAAGCTATGACTGATTCAGTCATATGTTAGCATGTTTGGAACTTGGTTACTTTGTGACTTGAGAACGTTGAGGGGTGGGGGGTGAAGGTGAAAGTTGTGATGATGGATGATGGACTAAATGACTAGTCTGAGTGGATATCTTTGGTGTGCGTGCCTGTCATAGCTTACCTTGTTTACAGCGCCGCCGCTTCAGCGATGCTCGCCTTCTTTCCACTCGTCATCTGCAGGCACGAGGCTTCAGTGTGAAGCAGGCCTCTGTTTTATGCCATGCTTCCTGTAGTCTCCTCCTACCTACTTCCTCCCTCTGAGCTGCTCCTTCTACCTACATCCTGAGGAGGGGTTTAAAGGGCAGTCTGAGTCCTGACTCAGTTGCCCTTGCGTTGTTGGTCAAAGCAGTTCTATTACCTTGGGCTCTGTGTATGACTTGGCTTGTCTTCCATCCAACCTGGTGCTCACCTGTGGCTCTGTCTGACTATTGTTTTGTCTATCCCTATAGTGGACACCCAACCTGGTGCAGACCTGTGGCTATGGCTGACTACCTTAACTGTGTATGACCTGGCTTGTCTGACTACCCTCTCTGGTGCTGACTTGTGGCTCTGTCTGACTATTCTTACATTTGTCCCTTGTACCTAGCAGACACCCAATCTAGTGCGGACCTGGGGTTCTGGAAGACTAGCTGTGATACTGACTGCAGGCGTGAGTCAGGTATCCATTTCCCTATAATGACTGCAGGCGTGAGTCAGAAATCACTCCATACTGACAACAGGCGTGAGTCAGTATTCTCTCTACGTTGGATCCAGATCCTGTGTTTCTGTTCCTGCTCCTGGTTCCTACAGAGACTACCAGTGGCTGAGGCCTAGTCTCCAGCAGTGAGGTCAAGCGTGGCAACCTACTATTCCTGATAGCAGTGCTTGCTGGCTTGTAACCCTCTGCGTGTTCCTGTTGTATTACTTGTGTACTACCTTTCTTATATTATAATAAATTGCATTTAACTATACTGTACTGACTCCTGAACATCTGTGGGGAACCGTGACAGTACCGAGGGGAAAGAGGGGTGGCTTTTTGGATGTGGGGAAATGTTTGTGCAACTGGGGTAATGTCCTGCCGAGCTAAATGTAAGAAACATTATGTAGAAAAATGAGATGAAATGGGGGGGCGCCCTCTGTATGTGTGTGGACTAGTGTAGCCACTGTGAGCGGAGGACTTGTGAGTTGAGACTGACTGACCTTAAGATTGATGGCCGCTGTGGCACAGCGGGAGATATGTTGAAGCTAGACAGGCCAGTGTAATCGACGGCTGCAAACCAGTTGGGAGTGGTTGAGTATGAAAAAGGTGGAAAGCGTTGGCGATAATAGTCGACTGAAAGGTGATTAGGAAGCCGATGCAAGAGTGAAAAACTTTATTTGTGGGTTGACTGACGATTAGAACATGCTTGACGGGGGGTGATGCGGTATGTGGAGGACCGTGAACTGAGATGACAAACTGCCTCGATGAGCGCGGCGGGAGATGACTTAGTCTGGCAACGATGTGTCTTGTGATGATGGCTTCCACTATGAACGTAGTGGGAGGTAGCTGAAGGGGTGGGCTGCCCCGTGGAATGACGGCCGCTGTGGCGCAGCAAAGGGAACAAGCGTGGAATGGCCCTGAGGGATAAATGGCCGCTACGGTTGGAGAGAAATGAGATGGAATGGCGGAGGGAGTGGCGAGGAGGGATGTGGATGGACAACTGGGAAGCCGGGAGGTGGGGAGAAGAGAATTGGATGTGAGACGGAGATGGTAGGAATATGAAATACTGTGACTGCTGTGGTGATATGACATGAACCGAAAGGAAGATGTGATATGGATAGAAAATGAATAGGTGCTTAAGTGTGGTTCCATGAGTCGAGTGGAAGATATGGGGTGAATGGTGAGAGGGAGAGGAGGTTTAACAAGGGGGCAGCCTTGGGGGATGAAATATTAAGACGGAGAAACAAGGAAAGGGCAGGACACCACTGATAACGAGGTGATAGGGATAGGTACTTACTCCAGCGTGATGGACCGGAAGTGAAAGACCGGCGTGTATGGAGCTCAACACAAATTGAGCTCCAGTGGGAAGGGCTGCTGCCTGTATTTAAGGGCTTGTAGCCTTAAACTTAAATCCAAAAAATGCAGTTTGTTCTATAACACCATCTTCCAGCAGTGAGTGTAGCTGTGCCTGTGAGATAGCTCAGTAGGTTAATACACCAGCTGTAGAATCTGTTTAAACCTCATGGCAACAGGTTCTAGTCCCAGCAGTCGGCTCAGATAAAAGGAGTACCCAGGACATACTTGAAAATGAGAGAACATTGAACATTTAGAAAAACTACGGATATCCAATGGGGAAAAAAACATAACACACAACCTAGAAATTACAGATTATGTTCTTCCAACTTAATTCCATGCCCCCGTGTGCTTTACTGATGACATCACAAATCACATCATCAGTGGCATCACTGGTTACACTATATGACAGAAAATGGGTTTTATAAGCTGAAGTATCTGTGCTGGATGATGTTATGCAGTGTTCTTAGGGAGGTAAAGATTTTTTGGACATTTTATGCTGCTATTTTAGTGTTGCTTTTCTACGGGTGTGGGTGTTAAATGAGGACATTGGGCTATGTAATTGTGATTTTTTTTTTTTCTGTATTACTAGTTGAGCATTACTTTGAGTGTTTATAGGTCTGCTGTTTCAGTGTAGTGTTAGAAGACTACTTTTGGTGTACTCTGTATTGGTTTCTGTGCAATGCTACTTCTGAAAGGATAGCTGAAGTCTTCCACTGCCAGTCTTTCTGGTTGGAGATGAAATCAATGATGTCATATGTGGCATCATCAGTATGTCATTGATTATGTAATTTGGAATTTACTGTCTAATGCCATCAGAAAGGCACACAGGGTATGGAATTAAGTTGTAAGAACCCAGTTTTGTGTATTTTGAGTGAGAACTTAACACACATGCACACATCATAATAGGAGGCTGTCTCTGAGGTTGAATGATAGGCCGGGTGCTAGTCAAAAAATAAGATGGATGCAATTCTAGTTGAATGACCAATCTCGCAGGATATTTTCCAGTGTGGATCAGTGATGTGTTTTATTAAATTGAAGTTTCAGCCATACTTTGTCCTTTATTACCTTCAATTAAATAAAATACATCTTTAATTCACAATGGAAAAGATCCTGTGATTGTGGTTATATATTATGAAATATATGTATATCTTTTTCCTGAATTATTTATGTACCTTTTAAATGCATTTAGTATCTCCCATAGAATAAAATAGTGGTTCCCAGTGGTAAGCTGGAACTGTGGGCTGTCACTGACAGCCCAGTCCCAAAGACCTCAGAGCTCTCTTGAGCATTTTATATTATCTCGTGAACGATCTTTAAGGCCTACTTCCTTATCACATATACACAAGATAAGGGTCATTAAGGAGTTAACCCTTTGAGAACCTGAAAGGTATCCAACACATTGCATTGCAATGCCTCGGATACCTCTCTGGCACTCAAAGGTTTTAAAAAGAATGCTGGGGTTAATTTAATATTCATTGTGCCGTGTATAATGAAAATTGCATTTTTATGTTATTCATCCTAGCGTGCAGACATTATGTATACTGAGAAATTCTCCTTAACAAAAATAGAATAAAACATTATTCAGTGCTCGTATAAATAGGCTTCTGCTGACAGCAATCCTGACTGAACAATTGCAAAATTCAAATTCCCTTTTTATTGTTCTGTAAGTGGCTCCCTGTTGTACGTATTAAAAGTAACAGCAGAGCTTCGTACTGATTCATTGAGGCTGCCAAACAGGGGGAATTGGAACACTTTGGACAAGAAAACTGCACCACAGGGAAGAAATTGCCATTGATTTAAAATAGGAATAATATATATATGTATTTATATAAAATTTTATTTTTTAGAATCCATATACTTTTATGGCATTTCCTGCCCATTAAAACACGGTTACTACTGCTGGGAGATGCGCCTTTCTAGAGTCATTGGAGTTTAATCTGTTTTTTTGTACAATAACCGTGCCCTCTAGTATCCAGAAAGATAACCTATAGTTTACTTGGGGGAGGGATATAATAAAGAGGAGATAACCTTGTTAGTCTATGGATCCTATGCACTTAGATCAGCAGTTCTCAATCTCTATGTAGATTTTTCAGGGCACCCCCAACATTTGTCACTTTTCAAGGACATTATGAAGGGTGCAGATAAAATTGTATACTTATTCTTGGGTCTCACAATAAGAATAGCAAAACCTCTTTTAAGAAAACAAAGAACATCCTAAGTGGATGTCCGTTGCATACCTGATTAAGAATCAGACTTCAAGTGATAGTAATGTTTCACAAAAAAGCAGCTCTAATTAATCTTCGTTGTATTTGGGCCATGGAGAGTGTTATTTCAATACTGTCAGAGCTGTAGTTCAAGAGTAATTGAATGATGAAGTATCCCCCTCCTGCACCTTTTACCTAGTGTAAGCCACCTCCCCTCAGATGTGGTATCTGGTTTCTTGACCGGACCGGTCGCAGCAAGGGACAATCTTCTTACTGTGATCATAAGGAAAACCCTGCCCCTTTGACAGGTTTTTCCTTATGCTCACTGAAGATTGTACAAATGGATCACAGAGAGGGGCAGTCTTGCTGCTCCGAGGTGAGCAGTGTTACATCAGTAAAAGGCGGGAGAGGGATACTTTATCATTCAATTACTCTTAAACTACAACTCTTGACAGTATTGAAATAACTCTCTCCATGGCCCAAATACTATGAAGATTAATTAGAGCTGTTTTTTTTGTGAAACATTACTATCCCTTTAAAGTTGGAGATGTTAGTACATAAGCTCCATAGAATAACACAGAAATTGTAACGCTTACCACACTTGAGGAGTTATGTTATCGCCTCTTTTTCACACACTTATCACTCCTCATTGCATAACACCATTTGTATTCCGACCACTATTATATTGCATTCTATGGGACTGGTGAGTCACTGACTAAAGTTCTCCATAGAATATGATTGTAACCGCTTCATCACATCCTGACAGTTTGAACTGTTGAATGAAACCGCTGCAGACAGCGTGAGTACCCTTGGTTAACTCGTCAAGAAAAGCCCTGTGAAATATAGGTTATCATTTAAATAAAATATATAATTATTTTAAAGGGGATCAATCACCCCAAATAAAGTCTCCAGCCAACAATTATCGATAAGCTTAACAATAGTACTATTAGCTAGCATAATTACTGTGTTAGTCACAAATCCTACTTGTGCCGAGACTGACGGCCAGGCAACAGTGCAGACATCTTAGCTTTCAGACATCTGTGCGCCTGCGCTGTCAGTCCCGGCCTCCTCTAGGAGGAGCTGTGGGGTACCTTTAGGTACCAGAAGGGACTGACTGCACAGGCATGCATATGCCTCTAAGGCACTATTGCCTGGCCGTCAGTCTCGGCTGAAATAGGATTTGTGACTAATGCAGTAATTAAGCTTGCTAATATTACTATTGTTAAGCATATCGCATGAAGGCTAATTGTTGGGGGCAAAAAGTGTGCCTTTTAACTCCTTGAATTCTGTAGAGGTTTCCACTGCGTTGCTTCGCAGTGGATTCAAGGGATTTAAATCAGTGATGATGTTTGTCCCCTGTAGGTAGGAATATAGGGCTTTATGCAGAAAACAAAATTAGCATTTCTGGAGCAAACCAACTGCACTATATGGGACAATTAAAAAATTGTAACTAACTGCCATTGAGTTAAATTTGATCTTTGAACCCTTTCAGTGCCAAAGAGGTATCCAACGCATTGCACTGCAATGTGTTGGATACCTCTGGCACTCAAAGGGTTAATCGCTTGAATGCTGGAGTGGTTTCCAACTCTTTACTTTGCATTGGAGATAAATCTAACACTGAAGGGTTTCAGATCCATTTAAAGAAAAGACAATCTGTGTCCTGCATTCCATTGCAGTTTATAACTTAAAGGGATAGTAATACTTAAAATTTAAAAAAATATATGTTGTAGAGTTTATCCCCCTGAGTAAAACAAAGGTACTCCTACTGCTGAAAGGTGTTTCATTCAAAAGTTATTATTTTTCAAAGTTGAATTTTTTAGGTGCAATATCACAGTGGCCTGAAATTGTACAGTGGCGCTGTTGCTACACGATCCTATGGACAGCTCTGGTCAGTTGACCATAAATCTCCATAGGATGGTGTAGCAACAGCGCCACTGTACAATTTCAGGCCACTGTGATATTGCACCTAAAAAATTCAACTTTGAAAAATAACTTTTGAATGAAACACCTTTCAGCAGTGGGAGTACCTTTGTTTTACTCAGGGGGATAAACTCTACAACATATTTTTCTTTTACATTTTAAGTATTACTATCCCTTTAAACAAGGGATTTATGTACAAATCTCTCCATAGACATCAATGGTAATCTATTGGATAAAACCACTGATAACTGCAGCGTAATATAGACCTTTATTTGTTCCCAATTATGCAGTTTGTTTGCCCCCAAATTATTACAAATTTATTTATTTTTTTTTTGCATTGCTCATTCACTGGGAGGTTCCAGGTGACAATGATCCATTACCAGTGTGGCTATGTTTAGTATTAGTATGTTAGATTGGAAGCAGTGGGGTAACTACAGGGGGTGCAGCTGTGCCTGGGCCAGGAGGGGCCCATAGCCTCTGCACCTTAATGTGGGCTCAAAGGCTGGTTGGGGGTTCAAAAGATCCTTCTCCAGCACAGACCTCTTGGATATGGAGACGTACAGAGCTCTGTATCATTAGGCCACATGGGGACCTTGAATGATTGCTGATCTCAACCATCAGGAATGAGGCTGCTTCCTGTTCCAGGAAACGGAGGCAAGTGGTAGGAGCCCTCAGTAATATTCTTCCCTGTGGGGGTACTTGAGGATAAAATACTAATAAGTGGGGCTGGGGACAAGAGAAGTGGGGGTTGATGGAGAAAAATTGGGGGACTTTGAGAGAAGGGATCAAAATATTTAGAAGGGGGGAAACTTTTGTGGGGGAGACTGGGAGAGGTTGGGGGAGACAGAGTTGAAAAAAAAATGGGAGAGAAAAGATTGGGTGAATACTAGTGGAAAGGGAAGGAGGGTGATGGAAGAGAGATGGAGGGCTAATGGAGCAAAAGGGGGGACTTGCGAGAGAGGAATTAGGAAAATAGGGTCTCAGAAAGATATACACATATATATCTGTATATATAAAATTCTGTTTCCTGGGGCAGATATCAGCGGCTGGCAGTGAATCAGGGGCATCGATTTTCACAGGGTGTGGGCAGGGGGTACTCTTGTGAAAATCTGCAGTGAGACTCGCACTGCTGCAGTCAAATGAGTCCCCGAACTGCACGGCTTGTCCAATAATACAGGCAACGCCGTGAGCCATTCACTAACATTGAAATACATGAAGGGATTCAACAAATCACCTACCAGCAGAAGTGGTAGAAGTTAATGCAGTAACAGAATGTAAGCATACATGGAATAGGCATAAGGCTGTCCTGAGCATAAAAACAAGACCAAGGACCAAAGAAGGGTTGAGGTTTTTACAGTAGGAAAATGGGCAGACTAGATGGGCCGAATGGTTCTTATCGTCTTCAAATTAGGATTTTGTTGCATAGTTTAGCCAAAGCATATTTAATCTTGTGTAACACACCAGGGTTCCCCATTTTAAGTGATTCCTATCTAATATGTATTGCCGTATTTATGGCTTATGAAAATGCTTTATATTAAAGGGATAGTAATGTTTCATAATAAAAGCAGCTCTAATTAATCATCACAGTATTTGGACTTTGGAGAGTGTTCTTTCAATTCTGTCAGAGTTGTAGTTCAAGAGTAATTGAATGACAAAGTATCCCCCTCCCACCCCTTTTACTGATGTAACACTGCTCAGCCAGAAAAACCTGAAAAACGTGTCAAGAGGGGCAGGGCTTTCATTGTTCTCATAGGAAGAAGATTGTCCCCTTCTGTTATTTGTCTGGTCTATGGACTGGATTCCATATCTGAGGAGTGGTGGCTTACACTAGGTAAAAGGGGTGGGAGGGGGACACTTTATCATTCAATTACTCTTGAACTACAACTCTGACAGTATTGATATAACACTCTCTATGGCCCAAATACTATGAAGATTAATTGGAGCTGCTGTTTTTGTGACGCATTACTATCACTTTAAATACTAAATCTATCTAATGTCCTCATGGCTGAACCGACCTGCTTTCATTCAGGGATCACCTCCAGTGAGGGGGTGAAGATCTCAAGAACTGGAACATTTCCACCGGTCTATTAATTGCATGGAGTCTGTATAATGCATCTTTCCAAAATTCACTGAGTTTTTCATTTGCATTTGCTTAGTTAACTTTGAGTGATTATTACAGACAAATGTAAGCTAAATAAAATAATGCCATATATTATGTATGTATATAAAATATAATGCTAGCAAAAGAAGTGTGGCATTACCCGTGCAAGGATAGGCAGGGGGCTAGGAGAGAGATTCCATTTCCCACTGATAGACAGTTCCTGATGTGCCCCTTCTACCTGGTGCCTACCACTATCTGCCTGATACTACTGCATACTTGGCGGGAAGAGAAGGGGTGTGTGATGGAGTGTGCCATTAAGTACTGTTACATCCACCCTCTTCACTGGAAGAGCTGTAGTCACAGAAGAATGCACAGTAGGAGCCTGCAGTAGGCAGCCTGATCATCGGTGAGGGACATGACTCTGTGTGAGGTGAGTTGAGTAGGAGACTAGAAACACTGACTACCTTAAGTGATGACCCATGTAAGTGAGGAATGTGACTACCATAGTGTGTAAGGTCGATGGTCTGTCTTGGAAGGGGAGGACACAGTCCAGTAGTGTGAGGGGAGATGCTGTGTCACAATGTGGAGGAAAGGCACAATCCAGTAGTGTATAGGGAAGACGGTGAGGCACAATAGGGGGTTTGGTCAGATTGGGGTGCATGGAGAGGGCACAGAGGATCATTGTGCTTAGAGGTGGAGGAGATGGCGCCCTAGATGGGTACCTAACCCAACCCTGGTTTGACAACCCCTCCTGTCAAACGGGGAGTTGTAGTCCAACAAGAACTTAGTCTTTTTAGGAATAGGCTTAGTTTTGAACTCCAAGCCCCCTTATTTCAGTGCTTCCTGCCACTAGTAGCCTTAAGATGTGTTATTTTTGTACTTGCAGTGATAAAGTTTGTTTTGTTCTGGATCGTTGCTTTCTAGACATAAATGGATCGATAAGTTGTGAGATTCCTTCCAGGGAAGATTGGTAGAAGCAGATAGGGAAAAACAAAACATATTATAGTTATTACATTCCAAGGCCGCTTCAAAATCGACTGTTTTATAAATTGCAGTATCTCAATTGAGGTTACATCCAAAAAACAGCAACCTTACCTCTCAAACTTAATAAGTGTACAAATCATGGTTGAGCAAACAAGAGAACAGTTTTGGAAAAGCAATTTCATGTAATGAGTAGCGGAGAAGGAATTCAAAGTGAAAAACCTGGCAAACAGCAGGAAGGACCTGCGAGAAAACATTATAAGCTTTTACCCTTTAAGGATCCCTCTGGCCCTTATAGGGCTAAGCTTCTGTATGTAATCTCCTAAAATAGTTCACATACAATAACGAAATTAGAAAGATGTATTAATGTGACATCTAAAGAAAGACAAAATGGGTAAGGATTTGTTGGACTTCTTTGGATGTATTTAGCTCATTGAGTATGCACCATTGATTACTATCCCATATGGTTTTGAATCACCATTGTGTCTGAGCGCATACCTTCATCCACCTGAAAAAGAATAATTTCATGTTACATAGATATTTCCAGGCTGAATCAGAGAATGCATTTTTAGTTTGATTCCCATTACAGATGGTGGTAAAGGAATTTTCTCAAGGGCACAGTGACACCGACATTTACTTTACTTGATTATAAAAGTCTTCTTTCCTAATACCACACTTTGCGATGATCTTATAAAGAAAGTCAATGGGGATGACCTTTTCATCACCTTGGAAATCATTCACGTAAGAAAAGATGAGCAAATGTGGATGAAACCAACTGTACCTTGTGGGACAAATAAACATTTAAAGGGATAGTAATACTTCGTTTTATCTTTATTTTATTTTGTAGGCATTAAAAAAACATGAAGAACGATATAAGTCTTATCTCTCAAACCTTAATGGTTTGAGAGATATTCACAAACAAAGTATCCCCCCTCCCTGTTCAGCCAGATCAGAAGGGAAGTGCCCAGGTAGACTGCAGAGAGGGACAATCTTCAATTATGATAAGGGAAAAAGCTGAAAAACTTGTCAATGGGGGAAGGGCTTTCATTCTTTTCATACAAAGAAGATTGTCCCCTGCTGTTATCTGTCTGGTCTTACAACCTGATCCACATCTGAGAAGAGATGGCTTACACTAGGAAAAAGGGGCGGGGAGGGGAAACATTGCTTGTGAAGATCTCTTAAACCATAAAGGTTTGAGAGATAAGACTTATATCATTCTTCATGTTTTTTTAATGCCTACAAAATAAAATAAAGTTAAAATGAAGTATTACTATCCCTTTAAGTGGGGCTTTTAACCCCTGCATATATTATAAGCCTTTCTAGCATACAAGGGGTTAAAGGCCCCAGTTAAATCAGTGGGCATTTTGGTAAATGTTAATTGTCAGGAAGGAAGTAAAAGCAGAATTACCTCCTGAAACTTCAAACTCTCAGGAAGTGACTCAGCAGTTTCTATCCACATTCTATGGATATATGAAAAGCTCTATACAGAAAACGTTATACACTATACACAAAACGCTATATGGAAACGCAAAAAGCTATACGTTAAGCACCCTGTTAGTACCAAACACGTATCCATTGGGTTGCAATGAGGTGGATAACACACATAATGGCTGTTCCTGTTTAGGATGTCTTCTGTGTTGTTTGTTCTCAAAATATTCTTTTATCACCTTAGAGACTTGTGATGTGCGTGGACCTGTCACGCTGTCTTGCCATCCCAGAATTCATTGCAAAAAAAAAAAAGTGCCGTGGCCCTTTAACGTGGGTCACTTTTTAAAATGTCGCACTGAAAAGTGCATGATACGAAACAACGCATTCCCCAGGTCACATAGATGAAAAGGACGTCATGAGAATCTTGCTCTGCATGAAAAGTGCAAGATTCTCATGTCACCGGCTTAAAACTCTATTCAATCTGCAGTAGCAGTGGCCACAACTTTTTTTCAGAAACCTGCAATATGGGACAGCATCACTTTGTTTTTATTAACCCTTTTGGTGAAGGAGAGGTACTGCTTTCAGAGTTCAACTTTGACCGCAATACCTCTCTGGCTCCGAAAGGGTTAACAAAGTAATTACACTGAGTGAAGCTCCAGAAATCAGTGCTGCTGTCCCATATAATAGGTATCTGAGAGGAGGAGGATAAAAAAAGTTGTGGTCACTACTACTACTACTGCAGATGTGGGTGGAAGCGAGTTTTAAGCCAGCCTCATGAGAATCTCGCGCTTTTCATGCAGGGCGAGATTCTCATGTCGTCCTTTTCATCTATGCGACCTGGGGAATGCGCTGTTTCGTATCACTCACTTTTCTGTGCAACATTTTAAAAGGATACCCTTAAATGCCACCCCTGTCGGATTGGGTGGTCTTTAACCCTTTCAACGCCAGAGGGGTACACAACCTCACCCTTATTACATGACAGGTGTTGCTGGGCATACACCACCAGTATCGGAGCACAATAAAGAATTATGACTCCCACTTGGGTATTGCCGTGCAGTAGTCAGGTGCATGATAGAGCAATACAATGGGTATAGATAAAATAAAGCTTTAATAAGATCACATACATTGGTTTCATACCAAAAATCCAATAAAGTACCTCTGTGAGTTTCTCAATTACAAACCACTGTTTCATCAAGAGGAATATTTTCCTCTTGACAAACAAGTAGAGGCATTTATTTTATTGGCCTTTTGTTTTTAATCAAGTGCATGTGATCTGTTTTATTAAAACAGTATTTTATCTGGATATGATCATTGTATCGCTGCATCATCCATCTGAGTAATACACAGCATTCCTAAGTGGGAATGAGTTATAATTCTCCCCTGAGCGCACAGTCCACAGGTGTATGCCCAACACACTGGTCATGTAAAAATAGGGAAGTTGAACTATATAATTATCCTTGGGGATGTCACCATTGTTGAACTAGTGGATAATTCACCCTTTTATTCTTTCAACCCTCAAGTCAAATTGCTGTATATTTCCTCTAATTTTTAAAGTGATAGTAATGGTAAAAAAAAAAAAAAAGCTGTGTTTTAATCTTCATAGTATTTGGGTCATGGAGAGTGTTATTTCAGTACTGTCAGAGTTGTAGTTCAAGAGTAATTGAATGATAAAATATCCCCCTCCCGCCCCTTTTACCTAGTGTAAACCACCTCCCCTCAGGTGTGGAATCTGGTCTCTTGACCAGACAGATCACAGAAAGGGACAATCTTCTTACTGTGAGCAAAAGGAAAACCCTGCCCCCATTGACAGGTTTTTCCCTTATGCTCACTGAAGATTGTTCCTCTCTGTAATCCATCTGGACAGTCTTGCTGCTCAGAGGTGAGCAGTGTTACATCAGTAAAAGGGGGGAGGGAGGGGGATACCTTATCATTCAATTACTCTTGAACTACAACGCTGACAGTATTGAAATAACACTCACCGTGGCCCAAATACTTTGAAGATTAATCAGAGCTGCTTTTTTGTGAAACATTACTATCCCTTTAAGGTCTATGGAACTGGTTCCTCCCTTTATCAGTCTGTACAGTTATGCCCCATTGTTTGTATTCTTCTTGTTTTGTACAGTATTAATTAATATTTTAACATTTATATCTTTACTGTGTGTTCACTTTATCCTAGGTTTTTACCGTATGTTGGGATGGTTACTATTGTGATGAATGATTACCCAAAATTTAAGGTACGTAAACAAAAGAATGGAATTTGTGTTAATACTTTATTTTCCATAACATCATTTTTTTAAACCTTAGTTAATGTCTTATTTAACTCCTTGAACACTAGAAACCTTTCTAATGCATGGAGAAGGAATCTGTTGGAGACATTTTTTATATCCGAGAGATTAAAAAATTATATGTATTTTTTACTTACATTTTATTGGAGTTTTGTGGGGAAAAGATTTCATATTATGCAGTAACCCTTTAAAGACCAGAGGGGGGAGTGCAACTCTTTGGTTAGCAACCGTTTCTCACATCTCTAGGCCTTAAAGGGTTAATACACTTCCTCACGTATATAAAACAGGTATTTGTACATAATTCTCATTACAATGTGTATGCGAATAATGTTGATGAGAGGCGGGTACCAGTGGTGGGGAGGAAGACAAAATGAAGACATGTGAGGGGGGTGGAATATATTAAAGGGGAACTTTCACCTCCTCATTATCCTTATTGTATCCCTTCCTTTGTGTCCCCTCTGTACAGTGCGGTCTTTCTTTTTGCCTACAAATCTGTTTAAATGAAGAAAAAAGATACTTGAATTGTGTACCTTATGACGTTAGCAGCCGCGCACCGTACGGTGCAGAAGACACTCCCACAGCCTCAGCTCCTTTCACTTGCCCCAGCATCCTCTGATGACGGAGGCGTTCTGTTAGTAAGCTGGAGAGAGATCTCATTGGCTAGATATTGATGTCTGCCAATGAGATCTCTCTCCAGCTTACTAACTGAACGCCTCCATCATCGGAGGATGCTGGGGCAAGTGAAAGGAGCTGAGGCTGTGGGAGTGTCTTCTGCACCGTACGGTGCGCGGCTGTGCGGCTGCTAACGTCATAAGGTACACAATTCAAGTATCTTTTTTCTTCATTTAAACAGATTTGTAGGCAAAAAGAAAGACCGCACTGTACAGAGGGGACACAAAGGAAGGGATACAATAAGGATAATGAGGAGGTGAAAGTTCCCCTTTAACTCCTTGTGTGCCAGAGGGGTATGTAATGCATTGCGCAGCTCTCTGGCACTCAGAGGTAGAAGTGTGGGAAGAGGACAGTTTAGGCAGAACATTGGTCCACTTCCTTGGGAGACAGGAGTTTGCTATGATAATGGGGAGTGGGCAAGGGGATGAGGAGAGTAGAAAACAAAAAGGAAACGAAGACTAGGAAGGTGAGACAGAAGAGGTAGAAGGCTAAGAGTCTGGAAGGAAGGGCAGGAATCATTGAAGTGACCTGACATAATGTTGAAAAGAAAAGTAAATATAGCCAAGTTGATACCTTTATTGGCTAACTAAGCAGATTTAGGATGCAAGCTTTCAAGACTTCTTAGGTCTTTTCCTCAGGCATGTTATTTGAGGAAGAGACCTAAGAGGTCTTGAAAGCTTACATCCTAAATCTGCTTAGTTAGCCAATAAAGGTATCAACTTGACTATAATAGACTCCTGTATTTCTACAGCTAACACGGTATCAACTCTTCTCTGAAAAGAAAAGCAGTGCAGTTCTGGAGCAGACCAGCAGCATAGCACCATAAGGAAAAATAAAAATTCCCCAAATTTCCAATTATTTTTTTCCTCAGGTGGGGGGTGGGGGGGGCTTTTAACACCTTGACTGCTGCAGAGGTCCCCAGTGCATTGGCTTAGTTAGTCTATAAGAAATGTGCGGAGACAAAAGTGAATTAATTCTGGGGAAAACCAAACTGCACCAAATTAAAAAAAAAAATCCCTGGTGGTTTAACCCTGTGAGTGCCAGAGGGATATCCTACGCATTGCATCGCAATGCTTTGAATACTTCTCTGGCACTCAGAGAGTTAAATTGCACTTATAGCCACTTGAACGGTGCAGAAGTGTATTGCATTGGAGACCTCCCTAATATTCAGTGGGTTAAAAGCCCCATTCCATGATAGTTTCAGGAATGGATTTAGTTGGTTTGTTGCAAAATTGCTCTAGTTTTGGTTTTGTGTATATGACCCCTGATCAGGTGTGGGACTACAATGCCCCCTTCCTGCTCTAGAACTGATAGGTTAAAATGATTTATTCTAATAATCTGCCATAATGTTTTGCTCTACACACAGTATCCTTACTAAACCCATTTTAGTGCAACTTGCAGCCAAGCTTTAGAGATGAGAGATTGGAGATACAGCTGTAGAGATGACATAACATACACACAGAGGCATTTTCACCAGCATCTGTAAAACATTCATATTGAGGTCAAAAGTTCTACTTTTATAGAATGTGCCATCAAGGGGCAGTAATGTATATTGTAGATTGTATTTTAGTACACATGAATGCATGAGAAACCCTGAGACTGGGTTTGAAGCAACAGTGGTGTTAACCCCTTAATGACCAGAGGGGTGCACAGTGGGTTGTGCACCCTTGTCATTTGATGCATTGCGCACCAGGCAAAAGGAAGCACTTTATATGTATAAAGTGGAGCAATTCTGATATTTTGACAAATTGCCTTTTTTTTTTTTTTTTTTTTTTTTTTTTTTTTTATGATAGTAATATTTCACAATAAAAGCAGCTCCAATTAATATTCATAGTATTTGGGCCATGGAGAGTGTTATATCAATACTGTCAGAGTTGTAGTTCAAGAATAATTTAATGATAAAGTATCCCCCTCCTGCCCCTTTTACTGATGTAACACTGCTCACCTCAGAGCAGCAAGACTGTCCAGATGGATCACGGAGAGGGACAATCTTCAGTGAGCATAAGGAAAAACCTGAAAAAGTTGTCAAGGGGGCAGGGTTTTCATTGTTCTCACAGTAAGAATATTGTCCCTGGTTGTGATCTGTCTGGTCTTAAGACCAGATTCCACATCTGAGGGGAGGTAACTTACACTAGGTAAAAGGGGCGGGAGAGGAATACTTTATCATTCAATTACTCTTGAACTACAACTCTGACAGTATTGAAATAATACTCTCCATGGCACAAATACTATGAAGATTAATTGGAGCTGCTGTTTTGTGAATCATTACTATCCCTTTAAGGGGAAATATGCTTATCCCCTTGAGTAAAAGAAGCCAAAGTGAGGGCGAACAAAAGCAATGTTGCCTGTTCTCAGCTAATCATTGCATCACATTTTTTCTCTCTGGTGCCACTGCAGAGGAAACATTTCTGCATGCATATTAGACTAATCCTGGCCAAATGGCATTCCAGTTCCAAAATAACAGGCAAGACCCCTCTGTACGAGGAAAAAAAAAATGCTAACTCCAGACATACTTTTCGGCGGCTTCAGTGAGGTGCAGCTCACTTCCCTAGACACACAGCGGTTACGGACCATAGAGTTTTTTTTGTTTGTTTTGTCGATCCAACACAGGGCTCCCTGAATGGGGTGCAGCCAGGCGGTTAGCCCTGAAATCCATGACGGTCCTGGCACGTCATGGGTCCTTATTGCACGTCCAACCCATGCCTTGCCAGGACCGTCATGAGTCACATTTCTAGGTATAAAGTTCCCCTTTACTGTGCAAAATCTCTCCCACAAATAATATGGCATCCATTAGTATTCTGTGGCTGGTGATCGATTGGCCAGAGATCCAGTGACATCCTTGTATCTGGGAATTCTATTGGTGCTCTGTGTCTTCAGTGCTAAATGCACAACACTCTCTATATATTATCATCAGCACATAATACTGTCATAATAATCAATTATTTTTAATCTTGTTTTTTTTTTCTTGCAGTATGCAGTCTTGGCAATTATGGGAGCTTTTGTACTTTTAAAACGTGAATCATAAAATCTGAAGAACCGAACTGTTTTAATTAACATGTCACTGAAAATAATATATTCCATTTTTTTTTTGTCTGTAAAATAACAACAACAACAACACATGTGAACTCTTCTGGGCCTGTACAAATAAATGATCTCCGAGAAGTCACCATTTCCTGTTATTTATTTCACTAATAATTGTGTTTTTCCTTTGTTCATCAAACCATGTTCAGTTTTATGAAAACTAAGCTTTTTCTAACAATGCGAACTAATAAAACACAAAAAACAAGAAATGTTTGTTTTTATTATAGAACAGGGAATTCTATTCACTGAGAATGATGGACTGGAGAAATTCCGGGGCTACCCAATTGCACCAAAAAAAATTACCTGTTGATTTAACCCTTTGAGGTGCATACCCATCTGGCTCTCAAAGGGTTAAATGGGACCTTTAAACCCCCCCCCCCCCCCAATATGTTAGTGCAGTAAAGTTGATTGGCCTCATAAGACTTTCTGGGGGAAGAGTCCATAAGGGGCCAGGGTGGCAATATTGTATTGTATTTTCTTCAGTTACATCTCCACACATGCACTAAGATCTCTTTGCCATCACGTCCCTGTGAATAAAGCGACCACTGACATGAATCCTCCATGCCTTTACCAGGTTTAGGACTTTACAGTGTCTACTTTGACAGTGGGTCATTTGCATGTTGAGAGTGAGGGGGATTTGGTAGAAACATTCAAATACATGAAGGGATTCAACAAAGTGCAGGATGGAAGTACATTTCAAAGGAGTAAAAATGTTACGACAAGAGGTCCTAGTATAAAACTAGAGGGACAGAGGTTTAGATATAATGTAAGAAAGTTTTACTTCACTGAGTGGGTAGTAAATAAATTAAATATCCTATGAGCAGAAGTGGTAGAGGTTCATATAGTGATGGAATGTAAGCATGCATGGGATAGGCATAAGTCTGTCTTGGACATAAGACAAGACCAAGGAACAAATGAGGTTTGAGGTTTTTACAGTAGGAAAATGGGCAGACGAGGGGCTGGATTCTGTTGCTAATTTTATCTCTGCTTTTATCTCCAGGTTTTCCTATTTTTGATAAAACAGGTATTAACATTTATCTCCTTTAATAGAATCCAGCCCTAGATGGGCGGAATGGTTCTTATCATCAAATTCTACATTTCAAAATGCAACTTAATGAGCCATATATACCTCTGAGTGTGTTTATATGTTAACTAGTTGAATAGCCCGTTACACGGGCCACAGTGCCTCTGGCAGCCGGTCGCGGGGCAGTCACGCGCAGTAGAGACTGCCCGCGCCACTGCTGATACAGAGCTGGACGCTCCTTCGGAGCGCCCAGCTCTGTATCAGCCGCGGCACGGGCAGTCTGTACTGCGCATGACTGCCGCAAGTGCAGCAGTGTCTACTGCGCATGTCGGGCGTTACACACAACTTAGCGAATTATTATATAGGATGTGGCACTTCACCACATGCACAAAGCTTTGATAGCAGCCTGTGCTGTTGGATTTCAGTCCCAGCTTCTCCATCTGAGGCCTGGGATCTCCCCATAGCTTTCAGTGGATCTACAGCCATAGGTTTCAGTGGAGATACAGTCAGAGCTCTCCCTTAATCTTATTTGAGTGCCAGTGGGGTAAGTAGCCCATTGCAGAGAAATACATTGCTCACCCAAGTTTCACTTGAAGAGTTAAAGGGATAGTAATACTTTATTATTACTATCCCCCATATTGTAAATATTTGTAAAATAATGTAATAGCTCCCAGGTTCACCTCTCAATCCTTTATGGTTTGAGAGATAACCGAAGGCGGCTCTGCAGCGTTAGTGACAAAGAATTATTTCACTGAAATGAACTTCTACATGTGATTGCAAACCAATCACATGTAGAAGACCATTTTGCTGAAGTAATTCTTTGTCACTAATGGGATCTTGGCTCCGCTGCAGAGCCGCAAGGCTGTTGTACGACAGACTTCCCCTGCAGTCAGTACAACACTGACATCAGGGAAGGGGGGAATTTTGCCTTCAGTTATCTCTCAAATCATAAAGGTTTGAGAGATGAACCTGGGGGCTATTAAATTATTTTTCAAATATCTACAATATGGAAGATAGTAATAATAAAGTATTACTGTCCCTTTAAAGTGCTTCCTGCCTGCTTTGTACTAAGCAGCAATGTGGCTGGTCACAAACACTACATATCCCATTGATTAACTCCTTGAGTGCCATAGAGATGTGCAATACAGCACTCTTCAAGGCATTGTTCACCCCTCAGATACTCAAAGGGTTATAAGGTACACAGCGGGTCTCCTCCACAATGCTCCTATCAGCCTTTAGAACAATAAAAAGACAATAAAATGGTTCGATTGTTACCCAGCTGGGAACATGTGTAGTGCAGTCAGTGAAAGTGATTGACGATATACTTTAATTTACAATAATTAAAATAAACAAAAAGAAAAATAACTCATTCTTTCCAGACTATTTTATTCAGTGATAAGGAAAAGGTCTATTATCATGGGAAAAGTATGTATCGCCATAAGCAATGGATACCTTTTTAGAGCAGAGCAATATTGAGAGTTATGGCAGTTTGTTTCAAAGCATATTAAATGTTGATCTAGGGAAATATCCAACTTCTGTCTGGAGTCAGGAAGGAATTTTCCACCCCCTTGTGGCTTAATTGGAAATGGCTTCAATAGCACAACAAGGGCGATATGGCAAGGCTGAACTTGATGGACACTTGTTTATTTTTCAGCTTCATGAACTATGTGCTAAGTTAAAACTATGTAATGGTTAAAGGGATAGTAATGTTTCAAAATAAAAGAAGCTCCAATTAATCATCATAGGGCCATGGAGAGTGTTATTTCAATACTGTCAGAGTTGTAGTTCATGAGTAATTGAATGATAAAGTACCCCCCTCCCGCCCCTTTTACTGATGTAACAGTGCTCACCTCAGAACAGCAAGATTGTCCAGGTGGGTCTCAGAGAGGGACAATCTTCAATTGGCATAAGGGGGAAAAAACCTGTCAAGGGGGGCAGGGTTTTCATTGTTCTCACAGTAAGAAGAATGTCCCTTGCTGTGATCTGTCTGGTCTCAAGACCAGATTCCACATCTGTGGAGTGGGGGCTTACACTAGGTAAAAGGGGTGGGAGGGGGATACTTTATTATTCAATTACTCTTGAACTACAACTCTAACAATACTGAAATAACTCTCTATGGCTCAAATGCTATGAAGATTAAGTGGAGCTGCTTTTATTTTGAAACATTACAATCCTTTAAGTGTATAGAAAGAAAACCAGCTGAGCACAGTTTAACCTGTTAAGGACCCATGATGGCTTTGGCATATCATGGAATCCACGCCATTCAGGGACCCCGGAATCCACTGGCCAAAAAAAAATGTCCTGTGATCGTTAAGGGGTTAAATCATTACAAAAAGAGTCTGTATCACAGTGTAGGTGCAACTATGTTATAATTAGTTCAGTAAAAAGGGGGGGGGGGGAGGCTAATAAAACATATTACAAATGATTTTGTTGTAATAAGTAGAAATTTTCTAAAACCAAATATACTAAAGGTGCAGAAAAACAGATTGTGAGTAATTGATTTATGAGAATAGTCCCGTGAATTTGTGGAATTTAATAGAAATAACATATGCCGTAATAGAAGAGTGCAAAAAAAATGAAATAATCTTATGCTTATACCATGATCACTGTACCACATATCTAGAGGCAGGGAACCCCTAACTAAAGTGTCTCCAGAGCGGAACACCAGATTAAACTTTGTCCCTAAATTTCCTGCTGTATACATGAGGGTTTCCAAAAAATGGTATTATCATATAACTAATGTGTCAACAGAAAAGATGATATAGTAGAGCAGAAAACAAAAATTAAGAAAAAGCCGGGGGGAGCAGGACTGGAAGCCACTGAGGCAAGATGTGTGTTTGAATGAGAATTGCATTATAGTTCCATCTGTCAAAAATACACGTCATCTTCACTACCCAGAGTGGTTTCTGGAGTCCTTCCTCCATATCCTAGTGGCCAGTACTGGTCTGATCAATTTTAATCACTGATGTCACTGCATACAACCACACTGAAACTAAGGTCTTGTCTACAGCTTCTGACTGGCGGCCTAACATTTCCAGCCAGACTGGAACATTGTTATCGGAATTGCTGTTTTACTTATGAGGAACCCTACTTTTATCTACTGTCGCACATCATAGCTATGGCTTTTGCAAGTATTTTACTGATATATTGGAAGTCCTTTGCTACTAGCCAGACCTGAAAAGTTACTCGCCACTGCAATCCATAACATACCCACCAGGGCTGAATTTCTACTCGCCAGGGCTAAATTTTCACTCACCATTGGGTAGTGGCGAGTGGAAATTTTGAGCCCTGATATTATATATATATATTTCACTGTCGTCCAATACAGGTTACTGGTACAATGGGAGGCGATCCGCCCCTTTAAGTAGGCAGGAACATTCATCTAAATGTATGCAGGGGGTGGAGCCTCCCCTCCCTCTTAAGCTGCCTTCAGCCAGAACCAGCCAGAATGATATGTTCCTGCGTGCTGTGCACACCAGGTGGAGAACATCTCTCAATCAACTTTAGTTTTTTTATTGTTTTCTTCAAATATGGAATACCACCATTAGGCGGGTGACCATGGCTGACAATTGCCCTCTCCAAAGTGGCTAGTGCAGCTTCCAGGGATTTTCTGGTGGACCTTATGCCCTGAAGAGGGAACAACTTGAGTCAAGTAGCTTCCCTGCTGGGGATTTTCCCTGTGTTAATTCCCTTTTAACATGGTTACCTGAAGACAGAAGTCCTGCAGAAAGGTGAGCCACCCTTTGAGTGCTGAAGGTCCACTTGTCCCACAGTGTCCTTTCATTGGGCTTGTATTTGGGAGTTCTCATTATGCACTCCAGCACTCATAGGGTGTTTTTCTTCATATTGCCTGTATTTATGCAATGTCTGTGTGTATTCCCTGGGTTTTGGAGCAGTTTATGGGGGTTTTAACCTTTTCCCTGCTGTTTTCCTCATTTGGATATTGTTTTTTCACTGTCGTCCAATACAGGTCACTGGTACAATGGGAGGCGATCCGCCCCTTTAAGTAGTCAGGAACATTCATTCAAATGTATGCAGGGGGTGGAGCCTCCCCTCCCTCTTAAGCTGCCCTCAGCCAGAACAAGCTAGATTGATTTGTTCTGGTGCTGTGCACACCAGGTGGAGAACATCTCTCATTCAACTTTAGTTTTTTATTGTTTTTCTTCAAATATGTAATACCACCATTAGGCGGGTGACCATGGCTGGCAATTGCCCTCACCAAAGTGGCTAGTGCAGCTTCCAGGGATTTTCTGGTGAACCTTATGCCCTGAAGAGGGAACAACTTGAGTCAAGTAGCTTCCCTGCTGGGGAATTTTCCTCTGGTTAATTCCCTTTTAACATGGTTACCTGAAGACAGAAGTCCTGCAGAAAGGTGAGCCACCCTTTGAGTGCTGAAGGTCCACTTGTCCCACAGTGTCCCTTCTTTGGGCATGTATTTGGGAGTTCTCATTATGCACTCCAGCACTCATAGGGTGTTTTTCTTACTATTGCCTGTATTTATGCAATGTCTGTGGTATTCCCTGGGTTTTGGAGCTTTGGGATATTGTTTTATCATGTTTTACATGTGTTTGGTGTATGTTTGGTAACTTTTTTCTCTCAGGGTAAATTTATTAAAAGTTAATGTTCCACGCCTTTAAGCGTGCTTTTCCCGCATAGACGCCATTGATCCTTTACTCTCTATGGGTTTACCACAGTGTGGGACGTATCTCTGGAACCGCTTGTCACAGCGACTTCAGAGTGGGCTCATTTTGTTGGTCTTCCCTTGCTCTATCATCCGGTTGCATGATTCGGTGTGTTGGGGATCTGGGGGGGCTTCAGGCACTGTTTTGGGGTACTTCTGAGAAAAACTACGATTCCCATGAGCGCCCGTTTCGCGCTCGTTTTCTGATTGGCTACCATCGCGGCAGCCATTTTGTGGGTTATTCTCAGGGAGCATACTACGCAGGGACTGAGCCTTCTCTCTCTCCTCAGCAGATTAACCCTTCGCTTGCCAGATAAGTTCAATTTTAGACATTTCTGGGGTGAAATTTTAATCTTTCACACTTCAATTGGGTGATTCTTCTTAGTGGAGTATATCTGAAGCTGTGAGCATGTCTACTCCACTGGAGTCAGGGGCTAGACCCAAGACTAAGGAGGCTGGGGTGTCAATTTCCCCCATTGCGTTTTGCTCCTCTTGTCACTCTGGGCTGCCTAGAGAATTTTCTGGTCATTTATACCCAAAATGTGCAGAAAGTCATGACAGCAACCCTGGGCTTTCCAGTCACGCCATTGAGCCAACTTGGGTGAAAGAGTTCAAGGCTGCCACTAGGGATCTCAGATCCACTCTTCAACTCTTTCCCTCTCAGGTTCAGGGGCCTCTTCAGGTTTGGCAGACCCCCTCCACAGTCAGGACCTCCCTGCCTAAGCCACAGGGGGCTCCTGACATGTCTGATTCTTCTGAGGAAGAACTTTTACAAGATTCTGATGCTGAGGAAGGCACTGTTATTGAATCTACCAGGTCTATTGGTGACCCTTATGAATGTGACCCTGAAATCTCTGCTGAGGGTTTGATCAGAGCTGTGCTATCCACGCTCAACCTTCCTCTGACTCAGGAATCTACTCATGATCCAACTGACGTTTTTCAAAAACCGTCTAAAGCTGTGGTATGTTTTCCTACTAACCCTACTCTTGCTCGTTTAGTCTCTGATGCATGGAGGAATCCTGAAAAATCCTCTTCTGTGTCCAAAAAGTTTGCTAAACTTTACCCTTTTCCTGAGACTGAACTGGCAAAATGGGTTCATCCTCCTAAAGTGGATGCTCCTATTTCTAGGTTATCCAAATCTACTGCCTTAGCTGTATCTGATGCCTCTGCCCTGCAAGATTGGACAGACAAAAAGTTAGAAACTTGTCTTAAATCTATTTTTGCCTCTATTGGCACTGCCATGCAGCCAACCTTTGCAGTGGCGTGGGTTAACCGGGCTATTGCAGCCTGGACTGAACAGCTTACTGAGGCGGTTCGCCAGGATGTGCCAGTGTCTGAGCAGCTACAGCTTTTTGCTAATATCTCAGAAGCTCAAAATTATGTTTCTGACGCTGCTTTTGATGCTGTGCACATGATGGCGAGGGCCTCCACTTTCTCTGTGGTGGCTAGAAGTGCTCTTTGGTTGAAAATTTGGTCTGCTGACACTGCTTCTAAGAAAGCCTTGCTTTCATTACCCTTCCAAGGGACCTCACTGTTTGGATCTGAACTTAAAGGGGAACTACCACCCCGCAATAACTTAAGCTTCACTGATTGCTCATCTGGTGACTAGCTGCTTAGTAGCGCTAGTCGCCTGAACTATTACCCGGTTCAGCAGATATCGGTGTTTTACCGATGGTGACAGGAGCAGGAAGCACGGACGTCTCTTCACAGTGACGTCCATGCGCCTGCGCTGTCAGTCCCTTTTGCACCGTGTGAAGAGACTGTGCTTCCTGCTCCTGTCACCATCGGTAAAACGCAGATATCTGCTGAACCGGGTAATATTTCTGGCGACTAGCGCTACTAAGCAGCTAGTCGCCAGATGAGCAATCAGTGAAGCTTAAGTTATTGCGGGGTGGTAATTCCCCTTTAAGGAGATGATTAGTGAGGCTACTGGTGGTAAAAGTACTCTTCTACCATCAGTCTTCAAAAAGAAGTTTCCAGCCAAACGCAATCGGTCCTTTCGTGCCTTCCAAACTGAGACCCGCTCTACGCCCCAGGCGGGTCCGTCCTCTGCGCGCTCTTCCTCCAAGCCCAAACAGTCCTGGAAGTCCAAAGTTGCCCCCAAGGCCAAGACCTCCAAGACTGCTTCGGCATGACTCGCCGAACCCGGGTCCGCATCCGGCTGTAGGTGGACGTCTCCACATCTTTCACCGGGTTTGGGAGGAGTCAGTGGCGGACCCTTGGGTTGTTCAGGTGGTATCAGAGGGATACAGGATCCCTTTCTCTTCCCTTCCTCCTTTTCGGTTCCATTTTACTCGTCCTTCTCAGGAGCCTACAAAAAGACGTCTGTTCGACGACGCTATTCAGGATCTTTTGGACAAAGAGGTCCTGGAACTGGTTCCATCAGAGGACACAGATTCAGGATTCTATTCCAACCTGTTCGTTGTGGCCAAAAAGGACAGAGGTGCTCGTCCTATTTTGGATCTCAAGGATCTCAATTCCTTTGTTGTGATTTCCCACTATCGTCAGGAATCCCTGCGTTCTGTGATAGCCGCAATGTCTCCAGGGGAGTTCCTTGCCTCCATGGACTTTCAGGATGCATATCTTCACATCCCTATTCATCCAGAGAGCAGACGGTATCTCAGGTTTACCTGTCACAAAGGCCACTTTCAGTTTTCAGCTCTTCCCTTTGGACTGACTCAGGTCTTTCAGAGGGTATTGGGAGCTTTGATAGCTGTGCTTCATCGAGATGGAGTCAGGGTGACTCCCTACATGGACGATCTGCTCCTGAAAGCTTCATCTGCGGAGATTCTCCACCAGCAGATGCAGTTGTGCATACAGACACTCAATCGCCATGGCTGGATTGTGAATCTGGACAAGTCAGACTTGGTTCCATCTCAACAGATCCTCTTCTTGGGTCTCCTGTTTGACACTCAGCAGTGCCTTATGTTTTTACCGGAGGAAGTGGCTCATCAGATTGCTCTCCGTGTATCCAAGATCCTGGAGCTCAACAGGGTTCCAGTGCCGAAGTTGACTTCTCTGGTGGGGAAGTTCATTTCCACGATAGAGGCAGTGCCATTTGCTATGGCACACACCAGGGAACTTCAGAGGTTTGTGATCCAGACGTGCAAGAATCATCCAGATCATCAGCATCTGTCAGTCTCTCTGCCTCCTCATGTCGAGTTGAGCTTGGAATGGTGGTTGGACCTGTCTCATCTCCTGAAAGGGAGATCCTTTCGGGTTCACTATTGGACCACAGTCACGACGGATGCCAGCCTCCGGGAATGGGGGGCAGTGTTGGGTCGTTTCAGTGCTCAGGGGAAATGGGGACTGGAAGAATCTCTTCTCTCCATCAATGTTCTGGAACTTCGTGCCATCTTTCTTGCCCTGAGGCACTGGGAATCTCAGCTGGTAAGTTGTCCAGTCAGAGTGGAGTCCGACAACGCCACCGCAGTGGCCTACATCAACAGACAAGGCGGCACAAAAAGTCTCACCGCTTGGTTAGAGGTCAAGGCCATCTTATCTTGGGCAGAAGCTCATGTGACCGTCATCTCAGCAGTACACATTCCAGGCATAGACAACGTCATGGCAGACTTTCTCAGTCATCACACAGTCGACAGCGGAGAGTAGGCGCTTCATCCAGAGGTGTTTCACCTTCTAACCCAGATGTGGGGGGTACCTGTAGTGGATCTGATGGCTACCAGACACAACAGGAAGGTGCCAGTGTTTTGCTCTCGGTGGAGGGACCCTCTTGCTCTAGCAGTGGATGCTTTGTCAATCCCTTGGGAGTTCCCTCTGGCGTACATCTTCCCTCCTCTCCCTCTGTTGATCAGAGTCATCCAGAAGCTGAAGATGGAGCGTTGTCCTGTCATCCTAATCACTCCAAATTGGCCTCGTCAGTCCTGGTATCCGGAACTGCTAGCCATGTCTGTGGCGGATCCCTTTCCGCTTCCTGCCCGTCCAGATCTACTTCTTCAAGGATACCTGTGGAAGGAGGATGTTCAGCATCTCCATTTGACGGCTTGGAGGTTGAATCCTCAATTTTAAAGAAGAAAGGGTTTTCCTCTTCAGTGGTGTCCACGATGCTTAGAGCTCGCAAGCCTGTGTCTTCCAAGATCTATCATCGCATATGGTCCACCTTTGTGGCATGGTGTACTGATAAGGATCTATCACTTGATTTCCATCTTCCCACGGTCCTGGCCTTTTTGCAGGATGGGATTGAGAAGGGACTCAGCCTGAGTTCTCTCAATGTTCAGACTTCAGCTCTGTCTGTATTTTCCAGGAACGGATTGCTATTCTTCCTGATGTTAAGGTTTTCTTCCAAGGTGTGGCTCATGTTCGGCCTGCCTTCAAGAGTCCAACTCCCCAGTGGGACATCAATTTGGTGCTGGGGGTTCCCTTACGTCTCTTGACCTGGAAAATGGCCTTTCTTTTGGCTATTGTCTCAGTTCGCTGGGTAGCAGAGTTACAAGCTCTGTGACCCCCGTTTGAATACTTGGCTTCTATTCCCTTATGTCTCTTGACCTGGAAAATGGCCTTTCTTTTGGCTATTGTCTCAGTTCGCTGGGTAGCAGAGTTACAAGCTCTGTCTTGTAAACCTCCTTACTTGGTGTTCCACAAGGATAAGGCAGTGCTTTGCACTTCCAAGGAGTTTTTACCCAAGGTTGTATCCGAATTTCACATCAATCAGGAGATTGTGGTGCCCTCTTTCTGTCCTAACCCTTCCTCTGACAAGGAAAGAGATCTCCATTTGTTGGATGTTGTGCGTTGTCTTAAATTTTATGTTCTTTGCACTGCGTCTATCAGGAAGTCTGACTCCCTGTTCGTCATTCCTGAGGGGCCTAGGGCAGGGAGACCGGCATCAAAGGTGACTATTGCATCTTGGATAAAATCTACCATTCGTGAAGCCTACAAACTGTGGAATAAGTATGTTCCCTTCAGAGTTACTGCTCATTCCACCAGATCTATCGGGGCCTCTTGGGCCTACAAGAATCAGGCGTCTGCTGATCAACTGTGCAGAGCGGCTACTTGGTCCTCTGTGCACACATTCTCGAAGCACTATCGTGTTGATGTACTGGCCTCGGCTGATGCCAGCTTTGGGAGGAAGGTCCTGGAGGCAGTCTTGCCTGTTTAGGATCTTCTACTCTGTGGTTCTTAGTGCTTCTTTGCTGTTGAGCCCTGTTGGCTCTAGTTCAGTGTGCTGTGTTAGTTCGGGGGTTCGTTTTTTTACCCCTGGTTGGTGTCCGTTGACACTTCTGTTATTGGGCTCTATGATTAATTGGTTCATAGCAGTTCTGGTGACTTTGGGCCTTGCGTTTGGTCCTTGCCTTACGTCCCGCCTCTGGGAAAGCTCAATGTTTGTACATCCCATTGTACCAGTGACCTGTATTGGACGACAGTGAAAATAGGATTTTAGTCTTACCTGTTAAATCCTTTTCACTTAGTCCATACAGGTCACTGGTTTATGCTTATTACTGATCATAAACCGCTCCTTGCTATTTTTAACCCTCAAAAGGGTATTTCTCCAACTGCCGCTGCACGGTTGCAGCGAAACGCCCGGTATCTGGGTGCTTTCAACTACTCCATTCAGTATCGAACCCATCATCACCATGCTAATGCAGACGCTATGTCTCGCCTTCCTCTGCAACTGACCACCGGTGGGGTTTCCAGACCGTCTATTTCCTTGTCTCTGACATCAGACCAACATCATATTTGTTACACCTCCTTGTGTACTTCTAAAACGATTACTGCTGCTATGCAAGATGATGATGTCTTGCACCAGATTTATCTGTTTATACTTCAAGGCTGGCCTCCTTCAGTGTCTCTGGCTTGTCGCCCTTACTGGAATAGGAGATTGGAACTCAGTGCTGCTGTTGGTTGTGTCTTATGGGGTTCCAGAGTCGTCATTCCTACTGTTTTACTACACACTACTCTGGCCATTCTCTATGAAGGTCATCCTGGGGTTGTCAGAATGAAGCAGAATGCTCGTGCTTCAGTTTGGTGGCCTACCCTGGATTTGGACATTGAAGTGTGGGTCTGTTCTTTTACCGGCTGTGCTCAAACTAGGAAACAACTCAGCCCGGCTCCGGTCATTCCTTGGCCCACACCAGCCTGCCCTTGGGATCTCTTGCATTTGGATTTCGCTGGTCCTATGCATGGCAAATCCTATCTGATCTTGGTGGATGCATTCTCAAAATGGCCTGAGGTTTGGCCCATGTCTTTGACCACTATGGATGCTACTATCAAGGTTTTATGATACATTTTTGCTGTTTTTGGATTGCCTCAGCGGCTGGTGACTGACAACGATGCTCAAATTACTGCACATACATTTCAGTCTTACCTTGACTCCATTAGGGTTCAGAATCACAGCTCTGCTCCGTATCACCCGGCTACTAATGGCCTTGCGGAGCGCTTTGATCAGACTTTCAAGGCTGCTCTGTATGCAGCTGCACCTTCTACTGATCTCACCTAGACGCTCCTGGAGTTTCTGTTCTCCTATCACACGACCCCTCATGCTGTCACTGGGGTTTCTCCTGCTTCGCTGATGTTCGGCAGGCATCTCCGCACGAATTGGATGTTTTCAAGCCTGCCCCCTCTGTGCCTGGCCCTCTCCGCAGGTCTCCTCCGATGGTGGATCGACCAGCTCCTGTTTTTCGAAGGGGAAACAGAGTCTGGGCTCGCAACTATCAAGGTCCACGGAAATAGAGTGCTGACCAAATACTCAAGGTGCTGGGTTCTTGGACAGACATTGTTCAGACTGACAATGGATTACAGTGGAAAAGACATATGGATCAATTGCGCACAGGTCCTCCTGTGGCCGTTTCAATTAGAAAGTCAGAAATTGAGGACGATGTGACCTGGCCAATCAGCCCCCCAGTCAGTATGCCTGAAAGTCAAAGGCCTGTACCCAACCCTCCGGAGACACATTCCAGGAGTTCAGCTGTCAGTAATGCTAGAGAACACCTGATGCCAACAGTAATGGCAAGGCCTGCAAAGGAATCCCGCCCTCCGGTGAGATGGGAACCAGACGTGACTCTACGAAGTTGGTATCGGCCATGAAGGTGTTCCAGTTTCTCTCTCTCTCTCCCGCCCCTGTGTTCTTGTTGTTTGTCTTGTATTCTGTTCTTTCAGGAAAGGGAGAGGTGTTGTGGAGCGATCCGGAGTGAAGGTCCTGGAGAGACTGGGTGGCCGATGTAGGGCTGGCACCAGCTGATGACGTTAGCAGCCGGCGTGTCATAAAGAATATGCGCTACCAGGAAGTCAGGCAGTTGGGCACGAGTCACAGGGCGTGAGGAATTAACCATGTTTTACTCATCAGGAAAAGCCCTTCAATATATGTTTTCATCATAAAGGTTTACTACTCCGTAAAAGTGCATTACTTCTTTGGTATTCATTTCCTGCTTTTGGGCCATATTCATCAATCTTAAAAGGAACAATTCTGGTGCAACCTAAATCACCACACTCTTAAGATGTAAGTGCCAATTCATTTAAAGGCTTATTTAACCCCTTGTATGCTAGAGCCATCTCCAAAACATTGTGGAGAAATGTGTTGGAGACCTCTGTACCATTTAGGGGTTAAGAGTCCAACTTAAAGGGGAACATTCATATCAGAAAATGTTTTTACCATATGTTTAATTATGTAACTAGTATTAGGAAACGTACTTGCTTTTTTTTTAATTTACGTACTTTTTAAGATTTTTTTTTAGTCTTCAAGCTGTGCACTTTTGCATTATGCTGCACGCTGAATCTTCAGCACAGCTCTGCAGGACTTCCCAGTGCTGTTTAATTCTCCTTCCGCCTCCCTCCCAGCGGCCCCAGGGAGTGCGTTCACGCTTCTCTTTCGGTGTGGTGTGAATCACTTCTATCATTACAGCAAGCTCTGGTTATCATTATACTGAGGTTGCAAGCTCAGTCTAATGATAACCGGAGCTTGCTGTAACTTTTTCTGATGTGAGTGTTCCCCTTTAAATCAATGCAAATTGTTGGTGTTTTCATTTCACCCCTAGAATGCATCTGGTTCTCTCTAGTACTGCACTTAATGAGCTTCCAGCAAATCCGGCCCACAGACTAAACCACTTTTAGTCTTTTGGGGGTGCTGTGGCTACCAGTTATCCAGGCTGTCCCACAAAACTCAGAAAAGGAATAAAGACAACAGAGAATGATCACCAGAGTCTCTACTCAGAGGTAGGATCTGCAGAACCAGGACTGGTCCAAAACTCTAAGGTCCAAATGCATAAATGAGAAGCATTTTGGGAAAATCCATCTCCACCATTAGGGCAATGAAACATTTTCATTTAACTGGAGGGTTTAACACTTTAAGGACCAGAGGTGTGCACAGTGCATTGCAAAACAATGTGTTGCACCTCCCCCCGGTTCTTAAAGGGTTAAGTGTCTGAAAAGTGCATGGGTTGCAGTAAATATTCTTTTTAATTGGAGCTTTTAAGTCCTTCTATTTTTGAGGTCTCTTGCACATTGCTTCTCAATACATTGAATACCTCTCTAGCACTGAAGGAGTTAAAAGCCTCATTTCAATCAATTAGGAATGTTCATTCCCCTCTGCCCCCTGGTGCAGTTGGTTTGCCACATAATTGCTCATATTTTGCTTTGTGTATGAGGCCCATAGAATATACCAATATGTCACTTAGTAGAGACTTCTATTACTTATTCTTTCATTTCACATAAATTAACTGTGTGAGTGCCAGAGGGGCTTTGCAATGCACTGCGTACCCCTCTGGCACTCAAAGGGTTAAATGAGACATTGGGTTCCAAGTTACATTATATATTATGTATGAAACAGATCCATTGGATTGAAATTGGGCTTTTAACCCCACGGTTGCTATTGAGGTCTCCAGAGTGTTGCTTTTGCAATGTGTTGGATTATTTCTAGTTAATGTTATAGATCTGATATTGTGTTGCTCTTGTGCTCTAGAATTGATGCACTATTATTTAACCCCTTAAGGACCGGGTGCGCACGTACTTTGTGGTCCCTTAAGGACCACGGAGCATTTTTTTTTTTTTTTTTGTTGCGGGATCCAATTCCAGACTCCCCAAACGGCGTGCCGCACGGGGAGCCCAGAATTCCTGGACCGTCATGGGTCCTTAAAGGGATAGTAATACTTCGTTTTAACTTTATTTTATTTTGTAGGCATTAAAAAAACATGAAGAATGATATAAGTCTTATCTCTCAAACCTTTATGGTTTATGAGATATTCACAAGCAAAGTTCCCCTCCCGCCCCTTTTTCCTAGTGTAAGCCATCTCTTCTCAAATGTGAGTCTGGTTGTATGGCAGGACAGATAACAGAAGGGGACAATTTTCTTTGTATGAAAACAATGAAAGCCCTTCCCCCCCTTGACAAGTTTTTCAGCTTTTTCCCTTATCTTAATTGAAGATTGTCCCTCTCTGCAGTCTACCTGGGCACCTCCCTTGTGACCTGGCTGAAAGGGGGAGGGGAAACTTTGCTTGTGAATATCTCTTAAACCATAAAGGTTTGAGAGATAAGACTTATATCGTTCTTCATAAAATAAAGATAAAACGAAGTATTACTATCCCTTTAAGGGGTTAATACATATGCCCTTTTCAGTCCTTATGCACAACTGAAATTCAAACTAACTACAACATATAGGGAAACATAAACTAGTTCCTTGATATAAATAGGGTTTTAACCCATGGAATGCTAGAAAGAACTCCATCGCATGCCTTAGTGGCCTGTAGTACTTAAGGGTTTCAATGCCCCATTTCAAACAGTGGGAGTCAGGTAATTTGCATTTGTTCCACCCTGATGCTGCTGGTTAACTCCATAATTCTCCTCTTCTCTGCATGCTGGAGCATCATTTATATTGTGGGGGGAAAGTTAACCCCTTGAGAACCAGAGGAATGTGCAACACTTTGCAATGCATTGTACACCGTGCTGGTCATCAAGGGGTTTATATTCTTGTTCTCTTCAAAGATTGTGATCCATCAAGATATCAACATTTACATGTTTTGTTTTCATTCACAAAAATATGTTTATGTACTTTGTTTCCATGGCCATGAGATGGATCTTTGACTCTGTTACGATACGGGCTTTCAATGCTGCAGTCAGATTACTGATAAGTGTTTTCCTTTTCCAGACATAAATGAGTGTAACTAGAGGTCTATCACCCCTGTGCTAAATCGATCTGTCGTCTCTTCTTTGTTGAGAAATGAGCAAACAGATACTTGAACCAGGTGTAAAAACAGTAACATGTCATAGAATTACTTGTACCTCTCTGGGACTACCTGCAAATCAGATACAAAATTAATTTCTCAGATAATAATTTTTAAATATTGAATGAAATTAAATCTATGAATCTAGACCAGGCAGGTGTTGTGTATTGTGAGTATAAAACTATGATAAGCAAAATCATCTGCTGACAGATACTCCATGTACCGTACATAGTGCTTTCTGATTTTTTTTTTTTTTTTTTTTTTTTTTTCACTTGTTAAAATTTGCCCGGAAGTCTAGTTCTATAGTTGCATGAATATACTGAGGCAGATGGTCAGCCTCCTTTTGACTGTATATATTCTGGAAGTTAAATTGCCTAAACCTTTTCCTTATTTTGCTTCATGTTCAACTCATAGCAGGTTATCTAGATCTCTGTTTCTAGACAGCTTTCTGTCAGGCACTGTTAAAGCAGGGATAGTTGTACAAAGCACTATCCATGCAACAGAAATCCTCCTTCCACTACATCATAGCGAATACTCAGCAGAGGCATAACTGGAAGCCTGCGGGCCCTGGTACAAGAAGCGCCACGTGCCCCCCCACCACATTGACCCCCTCCACAATGCCCAATCTCCTCCCTGGAGCTCCCGGGCGGTCTTCTTAGTAATGCAAAGCGCTGGGAGATTATGTCATCTCCCAGCGCTCTGCATTATTAGAGCACCGGTGGGAGATTGCGGGCACCAGGCAGAGGGGTCACAGGGGGAGGCCGGGCCCCTGGAGCACACGGGCCCGGTCGCAAGTGCGACCCCTATAGTTTCGCCACTGATGCTCAGTGCTGCAAGATTGTTACTTTGGGGGAGATTCACCAAATGTCAATGCTGTGGCGATACTTAGACACTGATTCATTTGTAGTGGCACCATAACTTGGATACAATTATCATGGTGCCCGTGATTTGCTGCCTTTCCTGTCAGTTACCAGAATGGCTCTGCATTGGCTGTCTGCTTTCAACCTGCCCAGTATTGCCTATTTAGACTGGGCTTGGGCACCCCTTGGTTGCCCTTTCGTGGTGTCTCTATGTCGCCTGCACCTGCATTGTGTTCCTGAGCTTCCTGGGCCGTCTACTATCTATGCTCTCCAGTGATCGCCTGAGTTCCTGTCTGACAGCGTCCTCGGTTCCAGCTTCCGTTCCTGATCCGGTTGGGGTTGCTGTTCCTGCTGCTGTTCCTGCTCCGGTCCTGCTTCCTGTCCTGTACCGGCTGTGTTCCTGCTCCTGGATGCCTGCAGAGTGTCTCCTTCCTCCAGTCGCCTTTGGCAACATTTTCATCCACTTTGTGTATTCCAGTACGCGGGTACTGGCTCGCTCCATGTTAACCGGCTGCTTGCTGCGTTCCTTACAGCACCGGTAGAGATTGTGTAACTCCAGTACGTGGGTACTGGTTCACTCCATGTTAACCGGCTGTTCCTTACAGCACTGGTAGAGATTGTGTAACTCCAGTACGCAGGTACTGGTTCACTCCTTGTTAACCGGCTGCTTGCTGCGTTCCTTACAGCACCGGTAGAGATTGTGTAACTCCAGTACGCGGGTACTGGTTCGCTCGATGTTAACTGGCTGCTTGCTGCGTTCCTTACAGCACCGGTAGAGATTGTGTACTCCAGTACGTGGGTACTGGTTCGCTCCATGTTAACCAGCTGCTTGCTGCATTCCTTACAGCACCGGTAGAGATTGTGTTACTCCACTACGCAGGTACTGGTTCACTCCATGTTAACCGGCTGCTTGCTGAGTTCCTTACAGCACCGGTAGAGATTGTGTAACCCCAGTATGCGGGTACTGGTTCGCTCCATTATTCGGTGGGATCTGTACATCTTTATAACCCAGATGGCCTCTGTCGGTCCATCATAGGCGACTGGCTAGCTACACCTTATGCCAGTCGCTGAGGCCATCCCTGTCTGCGTTCCAGTACTTGCAGCCTCCAAAAGCATTGGGAAAAGATGGAGCCCTGATGGTTAAGAGGCTTACGTTGGAGAAGCAGTGATATGTTGGGATGTCATAGTTTGGTAATGAGTACTCACTATTTTATGATTCAATGGAGTGTGGGCAAATGAAAGTGGCCAGGAGAGGCCTGAATGATATTTGGTATTACAGCCACAAGATGTTTTGGGTCTCTGTCCCCGTGTGACAAGATTCACCATTTGGTCACATAATAAAAAGAGAGGTTAAGGAGGTGTGGCTTGGGAATGGGAAAGCTAAAATGCCCCCCAAAAACAATAATAGTGGGAGGAAGGATAAGATGAGAAGGGAAGAGGAGAGAAGGGATGAGAAGAAAGAGAGACGTTCAGTGGGTACCTTCTTTTCCCCAAAGCAAACGGTTGAATCTAGTTTGTTGAATACGGTAAACATGAATGAGTCCCAAATGGAGGCTGGGTCAATCAACGATGGTAATAGGGATAATTTAGTATCCCAGGACTTTATAAAGGAATGTCTGGAGACCCAGTGGCTTAAATTTCAGATGGGGATAAATAAAAGTTCACTGGAGATTAAGGAAGAAATAGGGAGGTTATCCACTCGTCTGACTAGTATGGAAGGGCAATGGAAAGTATTAGAAGAACATAAAAAGGAATTGGAGAAAATATTGAACAATAATGTTAAAAAAATGGAGGTCTTTGAGTTGCAACTGAATGATTTAGAAGATAGGTCGAGAAGATGCAATTTGAAGTTTCAAAATATTCCTGAGGATGTCCCAAACAATAAGTTGAATGATTATCTGCAGAAATATTTTAAAGTGTTGGAGGTGGATAAAACCGGTTTCAATAGTACAATGGAGCGAATACATAGATTGAACAAACCTAATCACTTAAAGGAATAGTAATACTTCATTTTTTCAAACCTTAATTCGGTTTCTGTAGTAAAGTTAAATAGAGTGTTACCTTTGGAAGTGGTGAGAACAGTCTAGTTGATCGGTAATTTAGAATTAAAGTCTCCCCTTCCCGCCCCTTTTTCTGATGTCACAGTAGAAGGTCTTGTATCCACCCTCGTCGTACGACTGTATGAGGTGCACTAAAAGACAAAAGTGTTAGGTTTACACACCTCAAGGGGTAAACCCAGCCCCCTTTACATGTCACAATCCCGTTTGATAAGAATGACGGAACTTCTTTCTTTGACAATTACTAGAAAGCTGACTGGAACAGGAGTGCAGATCTTTGCCTGTAAGTATTCATTTAATAACTTTACTGGTTTATTTAGTTTACTCGGTTTATGGCACTGAAAAGGTTTGTGAGGTGTATAACTTGTACAACTTGAACCTTTGCGTGCCAGAGTGGCTTACAGCGCATTGCGATCTCCTCTGGCACGCAAAGGGTTACTGTTCTGGGCACCGATGCCTGCACCGTCTGCTATGGGTAATAGCAGTGGTGCTGGCATCTGTTTGACAAAGCAGGCATCTTTTCCTGGCTACACTCGCTGTACACCCGTTTCCTTATGCCTGGAAGGAAATTGGGTAGCAAAGCCGGGCGGCATTGTACTACAGCAGCCTTTGGGTGCCACACGAGCTTCATGGCACTCATAGGGTTACCGAGGTCTGCTGCTGCTGCACTTTTACCCTTTGAGTGCCAGAGTGGGACACATCGCAATGCCTTCTACTCTGGCACTCTAAGGGTTACACCGTTGGCGATGTCAGTCCCAACAGCGGGCGGGGAGAGAAGGCAGGCATTCCCTCTGAACATCCTTTGGGTGCCACATTTGCTCCATGGCACTCAAAGGGTTAGCGCTTCATTGCACAAGTTCCCTGTTACCCTTTGAGTGCCAGAGTGGGAACCACAGCATTGCGTGCTGTTCTCCTCTGGCACTCTCAGGGTTACGGAGCATCACATTTGCTACAGCACAACATCGGAAGGGAGGAGGGAGGGAGGCATTGAAGTCCATAGCCCTTTGAGTGCCACACTTGCTTCATGGCACTCAAAGGGTTTGTGAGATGTGCAACTTGAACCTTTGCATGCCAGAGTGGCTTATAGCGCATTGCGATCTCCTCTGGCACACAAAGGGTTATACAGGTTCCCATTGTCCACCACAACAGCACAGACAGAAGGGTGCCATTGAAGTGCATCATCCTTTGAGTGCCAGGCATGGTTGATGGCACTCAAAGGGTTAACGCTCATTTTGTAAACTACACTTTTATACACTTTTACCTTTGTATGAAAGGTTGCACAGTTGTGTTTCCACTGCTGTCCATGGTGCTGTTTAGTCTATCCATATTTTACTATAATGCACAATGGTCTGCCTGCTGTACAGTGTTACTTGACGACAGGTTGCATGTAATTTTTTGGCTGACACTATGTAGCAGAATTTGGCAACAGTAAATCAGTGCAACAGTCACAAGTGAATATCTCATTCCGCTACATTGTGTCAGCCAATAAAGTACACTCAATCTGATGTCAAGAAACACTCTACACCAGGCAGTCCATTGCGCATCATAGTATAATATGGATAGGCAAAATAGCACCATGGACAGCAATAGAAACGAAACTGGCCAAACATTGATGAAATAGCTACTAAAGAGCAGCACAGGGAGAATCTATAGGGAGGTAGTAATAGAAAAATGAGTATTAATTTGTCACGGACAGAGAAGGAAGATGGGTATTAATTTATTTATGGGATATAAATATAGTTCCCATTCTTATAATATGTAGGCGATGCACAGATAACTGCTGGGAGAGAGAGGGGAAAGAAAAAAGAAGAGAGACAAAAAGAGGAAAAAAAGGGAAAGAGAATTTTTTTTGGGGGGGTTCTCCTCCTTTTTTCCTTTTTTCTTCTTCTTTTTTTCCTTTCCGTTACTTGACGTTGGGCCAGTTAGTTAGCACCAGCCTTGATTTCTAGGGTTTCAGTCGCAAGATATGCGATTGATAGGGTCATGCCCTGTGGTGAGCAGAGGAGGCAGGCCATTTTATGTTATTTGTTTAGTCTGGTTTAGAAAATATATGTATGTAAATGTTGGTATGTTTTTTGAGTTAGGTGAAAGCTTGGGATGCGGTCGCTTTGGTGATGGGTTGGGGGGAGATCGGTGGTGTGCCTTATGGTTAGGTTTGTGACAGTAAACGTGCATGGGCTGAATACTGTTTATAAAAGACAGAAGGTGGTTGAGTTGTTGCAAAAAGATCAGGTTCAAGTTATGTGTATACAAGAAACACATTGGAAGAAACATGAGAATGTAACATGGTGGACAAATAGAGTGTGATTGATTTTGCATGCTTCATTAGTGGGTAAAAAGAAGAGGGGTGTCGCAATAATATTTTCTAACACCTTGAATGTATCTATTGATTATCAGTTTTTAGATGAGGAGGGAAGGTTTATTATAGCAGTGTGTACAATTGAAGGTCAAGTATATACTACTAGTTGAACAGCCCGTTACACAGGCCACAGTGCCTCTGGCAGCTGGTCGCGGAGCAGTCACACGCAGTGGAGACTGCCCGCGCCTCGGCTGATACAGAGGTGGACGCTCCTTCGGAGCGCCCAGCTGTGTATCAGCCGCGGCGCGGGCAGTCTCTACTGCGCATGACTGCCGCACGCGCAGGAGTGTCTACTGCGCATGTCGGGCGTTACACACAACTTAGCGAATTATTATATAGGACTGTGAATGTATACTTACCAAATTATGCACCAATGCGTACACTGAATAAGATCCTAGAAAAGGTGAAAGGTGAAAAAAGGGCAGTTGTTGATTGGTGACTTTAATTGTATATTGGACGGTGTCCTGGATAAAAAATTAACGGGAGTAAATAGGATAAATAAAAGATTGTTTAAACAATCTGAGAGTTTTGAGAAAATTATTCGAGAAATTGATGTGTATGATATTTGGAGGTTATATCATGCGAATGAGAGGGACTTTACTCATTATTCAAAGGTTCATATGTCATTTTCTCATACAGACTTATTTTTAGGTGATGATGCCACTGTTAAGAATACTACTCAAATATGTATAAGGAATAACATATGGTCAGACCATAATCTGGTAATTTTGGATCTGAGATATAGATTTAGTAAGGATTCTTGTACCACTTGGAGGTTGGATGATTCTTTGTTGTGGAGTTCTAGGAATCAAAAATATATAGCGGAACAGATAAAGTTTTTTTTTTTCAAGAGAATTGGCAAGAGGGGCTGCCTAGGAGCACAGTTTGGTGTTCTTTTAAGGTAGTCCTAAGAGGTTTATTGATTAAGCTTAAAGGGGAACTACCACCCCGCAATAACTTAACATGCATTGATTCTTCATCTGGTGACTAGCTGCTTAGTAGCGCCAAAATCTTTGGAACCAGGTAATATTTCTGGTGACTAGCGCTACTAAGCAGCTAGTCGCCAGATGAAGAATCAATGCATGTTAAGTTATTGCGGGGTGGTAGTTCCCCTTTAAGTGTGAGGAGCGCAAAGCGTGGGGGAAGTCTCTGGCAGATCTTTATATTGCTGCGTTTCGATTAATGGATGAGAATAAAAGGGTACCGCTTTTAAGCAGACAACAGGAAATAGATAAAATAGTAGCAGAAATTAAAGGTATGGAAATGGAGAGGATACTTAAAAAGATGGAGAGATTGAAGATAAATTATTATCATAAAGGTAGTAGAGCTAATAGTATTCTAAAAAAAAGATTAAAAATAAAAAGGCGAGAGAAAGGATAACGAAGATAGAAGCTGCAGGGGTGCTGTATAGATCTCCAAGGAAAATAGGTGAGGTTTTTGGTTGGTTTTATAGTAGTTTGTACAACTTGCCAGGTAAAGTAGATCAGGCAGATATAGTCAAATATTTATCACAAGCTACACTTCCAAAAATATCTGAAGAGCAGGTGGAGGTGTTGAATTCTCCGATTGATGTTATGGAGGTGGTCAGTGTTATAGACAAATTGCCGCAATTTAAAACACCAGGCCCGGATGGGTTCAGTAATCGGTTTTATAAATTGTATAAGGATTTGATAAAAAAATATTTGGCGGATGTTTTTGCAGAATTAGCGCAAGTAGGAGAGGCCCCGCCAGAAATTTTACAGGCAAATATATTGCCGATTTTGAAGAAAGATAAGAACCTGAGTGATGTAGCCAGTTACAGGCCTATATCTTTAATTAATGTGGATGCTAAATTGTATGCTTCTATATTGTCTAGTCGGATGAGTAAAATACTCCCATCAATAATAAATAGAGACTAGGTTGGCTTCGTGCAAGATAGATCCGTCTGTAATAATATAAGACAGATCCTGGATATTTTGGACTCGGCGCATAAGTTGAATGTGTCCCTCCTGACCCTGTCTTTGGATGCGTAAAAGGCATTCGACAGGGTCGGGTGGGGGTATATGTTTGCTGCGTTGCAAGAGTTTGGGTTAAGAGGATGGATTGTTGATGCGATTAAGGTTTTATATAGTAATCCCCAAGCAAGAGTAGTCGGTTCAAATATTTGTTCGGAATGGTTCAGGCTGGGCAATGGTACAAGACAAGGGTGTCCATTATCACCAATTCTGTATATTATTTCTATAGAACCTTTGGCGCAGCAAATAAGATTGAATACACAGATTCGGGGGTATTGTCTTGGGAATTTTGAAACTAAGATTTGTTTATACGCGGATGACGTGTTTATTACGCTTACGGGTGTCCACGATTCTTTGAGACATTTGATGCTGGAGATCGAAGCTTATAGTAAAGTATCTAATTATAAATTAAATATTAAGAAAACGGTGGTGCAGGCGTATAATTTAGGCAGTCG
Organism: Rhinophrynus dorsalis; assembly: GCA_037306005.1. Lineage (NCBI taxonomy): Eukaryota > Metazoa > Chordata > Amphibia > Anura > Rhinophrynidae > Rhinophrynus > Rhinophrynus dorsalis. The sequence goes on along the minus strand of CM074718.1, from coordinate 657,258,048 downwards.
AGTTAGTTCTCAGGTTAGACAAGATTACGAATTTGATTTTTCCAAAAAAGATTATATGTATTTGGGGATTATAATTCCTAGGAATTATAAACAGGTAGTGGAAGTGAATTGTATGTATACATTAAAATTAAAGGGATAGTAATACTTCATTTTAACTTTATTTTATTTTGTAGGCATTACAAAAACATGAATAATGATATAAGTCTTATCTCTGAAACCTTTATGGTTTAAGAGATATTCACAAACAAAGTATCCCCCCCCTGTTCAACCAGATCAGAAGGGAGATGCCCAGGTAGACTGCAGAGAGGGACAATCTTCAATTAAGATAATGGAAAAAGCTGAAAAACTTGTCAAGGGGGGAAGGGCTTTCATTGTTTTCATACAAAGAAAATTGTCCCCTTCTGTTATCTGTACTGTCATACAACCAGACTCACATCTGAGAAGAGATGGCTTACACTAGGTAAAAGGGGCGGGGAGGGGAACTTTGCTTGTGAATATCTCATAAACCATAAAGGTTTCAGAGATAAGACTTATATCATTCTTCATGTTTTTTTAATGCCTACAAAATAAAATAAAGTTAAAACGAAGTGTTACTATCCCTTTAATGAATAAAAATCTTAAGGAATGGGGACAAAAGGAATTTTCCTGGTGGGCCAGAATTAACATTATAAAAAACTGTCCTCCCATACTGGATTTATTTATTCAGAATAATTCCATTAAGATTTCCAGCTAGTGGGCTGGAGTTGATTCAGGCAGGATTTAGGAATTTTGTATGGAGAGGTAAGATACCAAGAATTAATTCTTATACAATGGCGGAAACGTTTAAAAAAGGGGGGACGGGTTTTCCTCAGATTCAGAGATTTCATACTGCTAGCATGATATACCATGTGAGTAAAATGGCAAAGGTAGGTAAAGGTTTAGAAGCCTGGCAAGAATTGGAAGCAGAGATGTGTGAGAGTAAAGAATTACATAGTACGGTCTGCCATGTTAATCCTAAACAATGTATGGTTAATATGAAGGGTAAATGTTGGATTGTTGAGCAGATTTTTTCTGAATGGACGAAATTTAAAAAAAGAATGCAAATAGATAGGAAGGTACCCCCGTTTGTTGATGTCCAGGATGTTGTCCAATATATGGAGAATATGTCATGTGGTAAGTGGCAAGAGTGTGGTATACGGAAGGTGGATCAAATTCTGGGGTCGAGGGGAATTAGATCTTTTACTGAGTTAGAAGAGAATTACGGGCTCCCAAAAACTGAGATATTTGCTTATTTGAGGTTGAAGGGTTTCCTTATGGAATATTTATGGCAAGATAAAAATGACTTGATGGGGGTTTTAAAGCCAATTTTTGTTAGAGGAAATCAGAAAAATCTCCTTGCCTCGTGTTCTAAGTTGGTTAGTAAGATGGAAGATCTAAAGGATTTCAAAAATAAAGCCTTAGAGAAATGGAAAAATGAGTTGGTTATAGAAATGAACAGGGAAGAGTGGGGTAGAGCAATGTATAAGGTTAATAAATATGTTCATGACTTATCGCTGGTCGAAAATCAGTTCAAACTTGCAAATAGATGGTATTATGTTCCAGCAAAATTGGTGAAAATGCAGTTACAAGTGTTTGATACATGCTGGGGATGTGGTCAGTTGGGGGGTACTTATATGCATATATGGTGGAGTTGTCCCAAATCTAAAAAGATTTGGGATGAAGTATTTAGATTTCTGTTGTTAAAATGTAATATTATCCTACCCAAAAAACCTGAAATAGCTTTATTAAATCTTTAATATTTAGTTACACATTGTTTAGCAGCGGTGAAGATCTTGTTGGCTAGAGGATGGAAGTCGGTGCAGCCTGTTACATTTGAACATTTTTTTTCCCCGTTGATTTTCCAACTGAGAATGGAGCAAGGGATAGGGTGGTTTACAAATATTTCCATTAAGATGAAAATTGTTATGGAAACAGTATATAAGGAGATTCTAAGGTTGGATTCTGCGAACAGGAGGTAGATTAAGAGGCCCCTGCACGGGTACTGCTGGATTGATTGTAGGATGGGTAGCGACCGGTCTCCTTCTGGCTATCTGGGGTCGGCGGCATCCTGAGCATAAGAGGTTTTATGTTATTTAGGTGTGTGTCTATATGTATTATGTTGTGTTTATTTTTATATTCAGAATGTAAGATGTGTTGTTGTGATTGTCCTGTATTTTAAAATTGTTGAATAAAAATAATAATAAAAAAAAAACAACAACAAAAAACAAGAAGAATAACTGAGTACATGAACTCTAAATGAATCTATGGTATTTGCAAATCGTTTAGGCTTGAAGGGCGAGATGTAAATTATCTGTAATCAGAATGAAAAAGTTCCTACACTGAGGTCCATCAATTCACAGATATATTACTTCATTTTTTGCATCCAATGCCTCCATCTCCATCAAAGGGAAAAAGCCATCTCAAAGTGATAGTAATACTTAAGATGTAAAAAAATATATGTTGTAGGGTTTATGTTCCTGAATAAAACAAGGGTACTCCCACTGCTGAGAGATATTTTATTAAAAAATTATAATAGCTCAACCTTGAATTTTTTAGGTGCAATATCACAGTGGCCTGAAAATTTTACAGTGGCGCTGTTGCTACACCATCCTATGGAGATTTATGGTCTACAGACCAGAGCAGCCCATAGGATGATGTAGCAACAGCGCCACTGTCAGTTATCAGGCCATTGTGATATTGCACCTAAAAAATTCAAGTTTGAACTTTCATTTTTAATTCTTTACAACACATTTTCAAATGGATTTACTTCTGAAAATATTGTCCTTTTTTTTACCACCAACTCAAGATGCGGCAATTTTTTTATGATGATGACTTTTTGAACATCATTCCCTTCACACAGGTGATTGGAATGCGGCTGTGATGTGTCTTGGTTACTTTCCTACACTGCTCTGTGTTCCCTAATAACTCGGTCACTTGATGTGGGGGTTAGATGCCTCTCACATCAGTGGCGTAACAATAGGGGTCGCACTTGCAACTGGGCCCTGTCACTCCAGGGGTCTGGCTGCCCCTGCGACCCCCCTCCGCCCGGCACCCGCAACATGCTGAGGTCTGTGCCTTCTTCTGCACAGACCTCTAGAAGCTGAGATCCCTCTTCAGCACTCTAATAATGCAGTAATGCATTACTGAAGAGAGGACCGCGCGGGAACTCCAGCTGTATAGAGGTCTGTGCAAAAGGAGGCATAGACCTCTCCTGCCATGCTGCTGGACCACCAGGGAGGTAGGAGATGGACACTGGAGGTGGGGGGGTCAGTAGGGGCAATGTGGAGGTGGAGATTGGGAGCAATGTGGAGAAATGGGGCAATGTGGAGATTGGGGGTAATGTGGAGATTGGGGGCAATGAAGAGGCAATATGGAGACTGGGGTCAATGTGAAGATTGGGGGCAATGTGGAGGCAATGTGGATATTGGAGCAATGTGGAGATTGGGGCAATGTGGAGGCATTGTGGAGATTGGGGCAATGGGGAGATTGGGGGCAATGTAGAGGCAATGTGGATATTGGAGCAATGTGGAGACAATGTGGACATTGGGGGCAATGTAGAGGCAATGTGGATATTGGAGCAATGTAGAGATTGGGGCAATGTGGAGATTGGGGCAATGTGGAGGCATTGTGGAGATTGTGGGCAATGTCGAGGTAATGTGGATATTGGGGGCAATGTGGAGGCATTGTGGAGATTGGGGGCAATATGGAGGCATTGTGGAGATTGGGGGCAAGGTAGAGGCAATGTGGCGATTGGGGGCAATGTGGAGGCATTGTGGATATTGGGGGCAATGTGGAGGCATTGTGGATATTGGGGGCAATGTGGATATTGGGGGCAATGTGAAGGCATTGTGGATATTGGGGGCAATGTGGAGGCATTGTGGATGTTGGTATCAATGTAGAGGCAATGTGGCGATTGGGGGCAATGTGGAGGTGGCCAGTGGAGATGGCCAATTGGTGGGCCAATGTGATCAAGGTGGGGCAATATGGTCGGGGGGGCCATGGCAATTTTTGCACCAGGGCCTGGTGGCTTCTAGTTACGCCTGGTTTTGGTATTGATGCAGTGACCAGTGCAATCTCTATGGGCTTTATGTTCAAAATCTTACCATTTTGAAATTCTGATCTAAATTTATATTGATTTTTTAGCACCAATTTTTTGACAATGGAATGTTAAAAAAGCATAATGGCTCATATTTATAAAAACAAACTGGAGTTAATCTGGAGTAAACTAAAGGCACCATACTAGGCAAATAAATTCCTAAATTCCCACTTGAATAGAGCTTAACGATTGTCCAAACCAACAGGGGGCAGCCGTTAAGAACCACGACACAATTCTTATTTTTAGTGCAATGAATTCTGGGAATGCCATGTGGAGTGAAGCTGCGCAGCGAACTTGGAATTTCATGATGTCCCAGGACTGTCACTGGTCCTTAACTCCTGAAACTCTGTGACTGACCGCCAATGTCACTTTTAAAAATATGATGAGATTGGCACCATTTTGTCTGAAAATAGATTTAAAGGATATTATCACAGAAAACTGAATACACAGCATACCCTTTCAAATATATATACTCCTAGCCAGCATTTGTAAAAAATATTTCTTATGTACATAAATCCTAAAATATCTTATAAATGTGTTTTTAAAGAGGCTCATTTCTGCTTCAGTTTAACCCTTTCATTGCCAGAGGGGACCGCAAAGCATTGCAAAGCAATGCTTTGCGTACCTGTGGTACTGAAAGGGTTAAAAAAAACCTGCCAACAACTGTCAAGTCGGTCACCATGGACCTGACATCGAGGACTGATTGATGATGTTGTCTCTTGCACAGGCACAAGGTCAAAATTCACAGGGGCTATTAGGATTTTTTGGCGATTTTAAAGGGTTTTTTTTCTGAGATGTTACTTCTCCTTTAAGCAATTTGTAAATCTGCTGTGAAACTACAACTCCCATCATTCACTGCCAGCCTCTGGCAGCAGTTGGATGGCCTCATGTTGTCTACCCCCTGGTACAGAGGAAAGGAAACCTCCTAAACATCCATAGACTACCCACTGTCCTCCCCTTGGTGTAACTGGCATTACACGAGCAGCAAACTTTTAAGTTATAGAGTTTTTCCTGCTGAGTAAAACAAGGGTACTCCTATCACTGTTAGTTGTTTTATTCAAAAGTGAGAACAGTTCAAATAATCAGGCAGAGAATTACAGTGTGATTACTTCCTGAAAGGTCTGACAGCATGACTCAGCAGTTTCTATCACATTTTATTGAGAACTGTTGTTCAGTGACTTTCTTCTCAAATAGAATGTAACAGAATAATTGGAATCTGACCTATAGAAAGTGTTGTTATTGTAAAAAAAAAACATTTTAACAGTTTCAACTGTAATAACTCTGGGAAAATTCATCTCTCAGAAGTGGAGATTCCCTTGTTTTACTCATCAGGAAAAGCCCTACGAGATATATTTTTTCAAAACAAAAGTTTTCTGCTCCTGTAAAGGAAGGAATTCTGGTGTATGCAGATTAGTAAATTGATGTTCGTTAGGCACAGGAACTACATATCAATCCCAGCACCTAACTGATTGTGGAGTCACCATCACACATTGGTTTGTTGTGGTTGCTGGGAACTGTAGTTCCCAATAGATGGAGATCCAACAGCTGACTACTCCTGCCTCAGTGTATAATCCCTCAGATCTCTTATTTTTTTCAGCAAGGCCATATATGTTGTGATAATAACTGATCTATAAATGTATTGATGTGAATGGACACAATATAGTTTCTTCTTTATGCTGTTTGCATCAGTGGTGTAATAAGAACTTTAGAGGGACACTGCAGTAGGGTAGAGATAAGAATTGTATCAAAAGCAATTACAGCAGCCATAACTGATGAATTTAAAGTGATAGCAATACTTCTATTATAGTGCAGCTCCGATTCTTCTTTCTATTTTTTTTTAACATGTATCTCTATATTTAATTACTTACAGTACTGTAGTTCAATCACTCTTCAAGCCAAAAGGATCCCCGTCCCGCCCCTTTCCCTGCATCACGCTGCCTCTCAGTCTGGTACGGATGGAGCGGGGCAAGGGTCAATATTCATTAAGCAAAAGGAAAATCCTGCCCTGCTTCTTCAAAGGAGACAGGCTTTCCTTACACTTACTGAGTGAAGATTGTCCCTCTCTGCATCTGTCCAGTCCCACGACTGGATTACACATCTGATGGGAGGCGGCCAGAAGGGCAGGAGGGGGATCGTTTTGGCTTGAATAGCATTTGAACTACAACACTGTAAGTAATTAAATATAGTGCTACATGTTAAAAAAATATAAAGAACACTGGGAACTGTATTTTAATTGAAACATTACTATCCCTTTAGTCAGTCTGGCACAGTTTTGAAATTGAAAACAGCACTGCATTGTTTCTAGATGTCTTAATGGTAGACAGCATTATTATAATTATATATAATAGCTCCAAATAATATCCCCACTTACCTTACTGTGAGTATATAATCCTAATGGCCCCTATGATTTTTGAACTTGTTCCTTTGTTCAAGAGATAACCTCCCCAATCAATTCTGGATGTCATGTCCATGGAGACAGGACCACTGGACCTCATACTGCGCTACTGAATATGGTCATCTAAAACCTTTAACCCCTTAATGATGGCCAGCTGTTAAGGCATTTTATTTTTGATAGAATGGATTCCGGGTTCACCGCGCAGCTGCATCCATGATGTGCCAGGACCATCACTGGCCGTTACGTGCCGGACCACACATAACGGTTCTGACATGTCAAAGGTCCTTAATTGGTTAAGAAGCAGAGGTTTTTGCAAAGCAATGCTTTTGCCATGCATTGTGTACCCCACTCTGGGCTTCTAAAGGGGGGGGTGCCCCCCTTACACTTGCCCCCTCCATATAAACATAGGGGCTGTCCTCTGGCCTTATGACTTTGTCCCCCTCCTCCACCTTCCACCGGCGGATTTTAAAGTGTTAAGCAGGCCCATGCAATCCACCTACTTCAGTCTGAAAAACTGCCAGCAAATGTCATGACAGCCAACATGGACATAATGAGCAAAATTCATATTAGGATTCTCTGGCCATAGTAAGGTAAGTTGGGGAGGGTCTTATTAGGTGTGTAACTTCTTTAAAACATTGAATGATGGGGACACGTTCAATGCATTTCCTAACAATACACTTTATTGCACTCAAGGAGTTAAAGTAAGTTCTAAAGAAGACAAGACCAATTTGAAATCCTGATAGCACCATCATAGTATATTGATGACATAATCAAACTATCTTAAAACTTGATAGACTTTCACACTGCCCCAGGTGCAAGCAGGTTGGTGACGGAGAAGAAAGCACATCTTATTATACACACTACAATAGGAACCACCAATCTTCCTTCTAAACTCACTGTGCAAACGCCAAGCCTAAAGACTCTCTGGAAAAATAACAGCAATTTGAGATGGTTTCCAATCTAGGATAACAAAAAGTGCAAAGTTATATTGGTAAGTATCTAGAGTTTACCAAGTGCCTACGTTGTATCGGACATATTCACAAAATAAAAGTGGTGCAATGGGAAAACAGATTGCACCATAGGGGACAAATAAAAATTCTCAATTATTAAAATGTCTTTTTAAAGGGATAGTAATAGTTTGTTTTATTTTTATTTTATTTTGTAGGCATTAAAAAAACATGAAGAACGATATAAGTCTTATCTCTCAAACCTTTATGGTTAGAGAGATATTCACAAGCAAAGTTTCCCCTCCCGCCCCTTTTACCTAGTGTAAGCCATCTCTTCTCAGATCTGGAATGCAGTCCATAGACCAGACAGATAACAGCAGGGGACGATCTTCTTCCTATGAGAACAATGAAAGCCCTGCCCCCCTTGACAAGTTTTCAGGTTTTTCCCTTATCATAATTGAAGATTGTCCCTCTCTGCAGTCTACCTGGGCACGTCCCTTATGATCTGGCTGAACAGTGTTACATCAGTAAAAGGGGCGGGAGGGGGATACTTTGTCATTGAATTACTCTTGAACTATAACTCTGACAGAATTGAAATAACACTCTCCAAAGTCCAAATACTATGATGATTAATTAGAGCTGCTTTTATTATGAAACATTACTATCCCTTTAACCACCTTTAATGCCAGAGAGGTCTCCAATGCATTGCAAAGCAATAAGTTGGCGACCTCTTTAGTATTCAAGCTGTGAAAAAAAAATAAACATTTACGTCAGTGGAAATTGTCAACATTTGCATTTGTCTCGTATAATTTATTTTATTTACAAAGTGTTTTACCAGGAAAAATACATAGGTATTTCTCTAATTATACATAATGCAGATGGTCTGCAACAGAATAACTTCATTTTTCTTTTTAATTTAGGGCCCTAAGGGGAAGATTTATAAAAAACATTCTTAGTTCTTTTTAACCCCTTAACGACCCTAGACGGTCATAGTACGTCATGGGTCGATTTGAATTAACAACCCATGACTTACTGTGACCGTCATGGAATTCCGGGCTCCCCCCGCGGCTGCTCGCCATTCGGGGAGTCCGGAACCGGAAGGACCGTGGTTCTTAACTGACTGCGCCGTGCCGATCGGCCGGTCGTTAAGAGGTTAAAGAACTGTCATTATAGCAATTGGTGATAATGTCAGGTCTAATTTATATGTAAGAAAGGGCATCATTTATGTATGGCGCTGATAATCTGATGTTAATGCCTGGAATGCTTAAAGCGGAACTGTCACCTTGCTAATATTGCCCTCAATCCTTTCCTAATGTAGCGATAGGTAAAGCCATACTGTTATTATGACGTAAAAGTCTGCATTATTAAGGAAAACAAACGTCTTCTGTAAGCATCCAGGGCACAGAGCTTACAAGAGAGTCTATGCGTTTCTATGCGTTCATTTACCTTTTTTATGAAAACATGTATTTTGTAGAGATTTTCCTACTGAATAAAACAAGGTCACACCCACCTCTTCAGATGTTGTGTTCAAAATTTATAGCAGTTCAAATAACCAGGAAGTGAATTTACTGTGTTTACTTCCTGATAGATCTAACTGACAGGAAGTGACAGGCAGTTTCTATCACATTCTATGTAGAACTGTATGTCTCTGACTTTCCTGACTTTCCTCTCCATTGGAATCTAACAGGAAATCTAATTAGAATTTGACCACTAGAGGACACTGCTAATGTAAAAAAACATGGGTTTAAACTGAAATATCTCTGGAAATATAAATCACTCCACATTGTGAGTACCCTTATTTTACTCGGTAGAAAAAAAGTTTACTGCTCCTTTAAGGTAATGGAAGTAGTTACCACCAATCCGTGCAGACACACAGCACAGACTCAGAGATCTCTTACCTCTAAGATGTCTGCTCTGTTGTGTGCTGGATATCTACAGAAGAAGAGGCTTTACTTAATAACGAGGACCTTTTCATCATAATAACAGTAAGGCTTTACATGCCGCTTCATAAAGACTGGATTGGGGGCAATTTTAATAAGGTGAAAGTTCCTCTTTAATAACAGATTATACCTGGAGATAAGATTCTGGTGAAAATTCTGTAACAAAATTGTTGCAGTTAGCGATATTTCTTTATAAATTCGCAGGACCGGAATTTTGGCCAGCTCTACCTTCACTTTACCAGAAACCCAACTATGTGATGTTAAGGCTTATCAGTCGCATAGTGTTAGGGGCTTTCATTGATGACCAGTTTGTTTATTTTGTAGCAAATCTGGACATCAAGTAATTTCCCGTTAGTTCTATGATTGATTTTTTATTTTTGGTCATAGTGTATGTTATAAACTCTGACTGTTTTGTATATTAGTGTTTTTATATATGGGCGGGTGAGGAATGTGTTCCGGGAAGACTTGGTGTGTACGGGTTTATTTTAATCAGTTTGTGTGGGCCTTTCTCAGTGTGGGTTCATCCGACAGACTGGGTGTTTTAGAGGTGCCACACTAATTCTTTTTGGGTTCCATAGAGCATCCGTCTGGAGGTTGTCCCTACCATTCCAGGGTTTTTATAAAACTGTGGAGTAAACTTGTTAACACGGATCTAACAGGGACACATTGTGAGTACGATATTTTATATTATTTTATTTATTTAATAAATTGGTGGTCTTTTATATTGGCAAGATCCTCTGTCTGTTATTGACTGGTGGAGCGCTGAGCCATTACTATAGTACAGTGTTTTCTAGTTTTGCCACCTTTGGAGAAGTGGGTTGGTAGTAGCTGCCCACCGTCGAGTAGATTTGACATGCTGATTACTCATTAGCGTTACATTATCTGATCTCAATTAATTAAAAGCCCTATGGAAATAGAGGAATTTAGGGTTTTTACTTGTTCCCTATGGTGCATTGGTTACCCTAGAACTGTGCCACTAGTTTGTGCATACAGCCCTTTATCAGTAACATCTAAAGAAGGTTACATCACCATTTGTACCATTGTTCAAGAGGTATTGCTTCTATTTGACCTTGACATTGATGAAATAAATGGAGGTGCAGTTGTTGTGGTCGTGGCCTAAATTATGAATATTAGTATGCAAATATTAATATTCTAATTAGGATATTAAGCACAACATTAATATTTATTTGCTTTGCAGTATATCAGTCAATTATGTGGAATAAATACATAGGAAACAGTTATAATATTTGGTGATATACTTTACTATAACATCTGCTGTTAAAGCAATATATCTAAAAAAGGTTATTACAACAAATTTATAGATATCAGAAAAACAGTGTTACAATGATACTTATCTTAGTTTACAGTGAAAATCAGCACATGCAAGCATATCGCTTTGTCCAAGGGAATCCTGCAAGTCATCTTTGATCTGACTCTTGGACAGCAAAATGCCTTTGTCCATCAGCTCGGCATGATGGGTTCTAACTTAAACAATGGCTGCATAGACCTAATATCCCCAAGTACTGTCCAGTCAGATTACTTGAATAAGTCACATGGCTCCTTTGTTCCTGGCCACGTGGCATATTGTAGGGAGCCATTGCATTCAGGATTCCCAGAATGCATGTCTGCAATGGCAGCCATTACTCATGTGGCTCAGCCACTAATAAACATTGCCCCTTGTGGTGCACATTCAGTATGCACATAACATATGCAAATATATTGCTTTAATTGTCCGTGTGAAATGAATCATAGAATCATATGCAATACAATAAATTGTATCCAATACAATAGTGTATTTGGCACAACTGTCTTGTGGCTTGTGTCTGGGCCTATGTACACTTAAAAATGCTATAGTTCAAATACGTACCTATTAGTGATGAGCGAGCGTGCTCGGCCGATGCTCGGATCGGCTCGAGCATCACTCTGCTCGGCACATGGCGGTACTCGTCGAGTACCGCCATGTGCTCTCCCGCCATGTTCGGGTGGCGGGGATCTGTGCCGGAAGAGGCACAGATCCGAAGACGCTCCGCTGGACCACCAGGGACTGGAGGTACGGGGGCATTGCGGAGATGAAGGGGGCATTGCGGAGATGAAGGGGGACATTGTGGAAGAGGGGCATAGACTCTATGCCCCTCTTCCACAATGTCCCCCTTCATCTCCGCTATGCCCGTCTTCCACAATGTCCCCCTTCATCTCCGCTATGCCCCTCTTCCACAATGTGCCCCTTCATCTCCGCTATGCCCCTCTTCCACAATGTCCCCCTTCATCTCCTCTATGCCATAGAGGAGATGAAGGGGGACATTGTGGAAGAGGGGCATAGCGGAGATGAAGGGGCACATTGTGGAAGAGGGGCATAGCGGAGATGAAGGGGCACATTGTGGAAGAGGGGCATAGCGGAGATGAAGGGGGACATTGCGGAGATGAAGGGGGCATTCGGAGATGAAGGGGGCATAGCGGAGATGAAGGGGGCATTGACCAGGCACCCTCCCCTCATCAGAGCAGGGGGTGCCTGGTGTCGCCCCATTGACTTGAATGGGGCTCGGGTGCTCGGCCGAGCACTCGAGCCTCAGGGGGTGCTCGGTCAGAGCACCCGAGCACCCGAGCATCGGGGTGCTCGCTCAACACTAGTACCTATGCAATCTGGGTGCACCTTTCATTTATCCCACCCTCTGGCAGATGTAAAGAAAATAAAAGGTTTTGCTCCTTGGACATCTGCACCCTGTCAGTGCATAGCTTAAGTCAGGTCATGGATAAAAAGCATCTTCCCAAAGTCTGCATTTCACACACTTTCGACTTAGAGGTCACATACAAGCAGTTACTGTATGTTACAAGATAGCCATATTGATGCACAGTACATGGACACAGGGTTCTATTCTATTCCCACCGGTAAAAAAAAAAATGATGACAGTAGTTTGGAAAGCACAGTTTGGTTTTCTATTAACTGTACTGTCAAAAACTACTCTGTTCAAATTTCCCTCATTATGGCTTGGGCAAAGGCCCAAGAGGTAACAAAGGAGGGGATTTTCCTGGTGGCAGCAGCGGAGGCATCTTGCAATTATTTATTGGGTCGGCATCAGGGACAAATGTCTTTGTCTTTATATTAGGTATCATGGCCATGTGTTTTTGTATTATTTGGGGCATTGTGGAAATAAATATTGGATTTTTTGGGGGGGACATGGATGATTTTAACATTTTTTTTATTATAGTATCAGTGGATATTTGAGAAGAAAAAAGATAAGCAGACAGAAGATTAAGAGGACAGAAGATTATAGAGGAAGACTGACAATGCATGATGACAGGCAAGTGTTACACCTATGGGGTAGGGGTGTTAGGATAGTGGTAGGGCTAGTATTGTTTCACTTGATTAAAGGGACAGTAATGTTTCATAATAAAAGCAGCTCTAATTAATCTTCATAGTTTTTGGGCCATGGAGAGTGTTATTTCAGTTCTGTCAGAGTTGTAGTTCAAGAGTAACTGAATAATAAAGTATCCCCCTCCCGCCCCTTTTACTGATGTCACACTGCTCAGCCAGATCAGAAGGGAGGTGCCCAGGTATATTGCACAGAGGGACAATCTTCACTTAAGATATGGGAAAAACCTGAAAAACTTGTAAAGGGGGGCAGGGCTTTCATTGTTCTCATAGGGAGAAGATTGTCCCCTGCTGTTATCTGTCTGGTCTAGCAACCAGATTCCACACCTGAGAAGAGATGGCTTACACTAGGTAAAAGGGGCGGGAGGGGAAACTTTGCTTGTGAATATCTCTCAAACCATAAAGGTCTGAGAGATAAGACGTATATTGTTCTTAATGTTTTTTTAATGCCTACAAAATAAAATAAAGATAAAACGAAGTATTACTATCCCTTTAAGATTATTAGATGTAGTGTAGGGTTAGTGTTTGGGAGTCGGGGGGAGGGTGACTGTGTTTTGAGCTCACTCTCGTTGTTTGACACTGTGTCACAAAATGAGAGTTGGCTATTTTCCTTTGATGTTCCCACAACTCATGCTATTTAGCTTGTGTTGTGGAAACAAAAAGCTGCAATGAGTGTCTGGCCACAATGTGGGTTTGGGCCACCAAAGCTGTTTGCTGTGGATGGTGCTCAAAGTTCAGGCCCCTAATGACACTTTTAGTGCCGAGAATAGTATCGATCCCACAAAGTGGAAGCAGACCTGCACTGTATATAGACTATGCCATTTGCACTTAAAACATCCGCACAGGTGCATTCCAACATGCACCCATTGGCAACCTGGCAAGGAGACAAAATACTGGGCATAAATGCCAACCCACTAGAATAATTCAGATTTACATGTAAAAGTTTCCAGTCTGGGGGAATGACACAAGATGTCATGAGAAATGTTTGTTGCTGTCTATCCCAGGTGAAGGCAACCTGCGGTATTTCAGCTGTTGTTGGACTGCAATTCTTATTATCCTTAGCTGGCTGTAGGCCAACATCAGCTGGAAAATGGCAGGTTTTCTTCCCCGTGGTCTATGCCAAGGATAGGTAACCTTTTGCTCTAAAGCTATTGTAAACTCCCATCACCCCACAGCCAGACACGTTTACATTTCTCTTTTGTAATCCTGGATTTGCCATTGAATAGGTACTTAGAGAATGTTACTGCACAAGAAATTCTCTCCACACTGATTTACCTCATAGATCTGTGAAAATAGTCCCATTTTTAATCCATTGTTAATCTGATACAGGAAACTCCTGGCAGCCCTTGAGATTAGAAAACTAACACATCCACATGCAACTGTCAGCAGGGACATGAGAACTTTACTAACTGAGTAATAAAGACTTGCACACAGAAAGGTTAAAACAAGTAATACAAGGAAGAGTAGTTATTCTTAGGTAGTTGCTCAACAGTGACATCTACAGGCAGGTACACTATACAGCATGACATTCAAAACTGAAAGAGACTGAGAGAGACTGAAAGAAAGAGATTGAGAGAGAAAATGAGAGATTTAAAAAAAGAGACCGATTGGAAAAAGAGATAGACCAAAAGCGATAGAGACACACAGACAGAGAGACAGACTAATTATATAGAAAGAGAAAGACTTAAAATGAGAGATACTGAGTGTAAAAGAGACTGAGAAAGAGATTGACTGAAAGAGACAGAAAGACTGAAAGAGAGACTTAAAATGTGACAAAGAAATGCTGAGAGTAAAACAGAGAGAGAGAGAGAGAGATGGGAAGAGAGAGACAGACCAAAATAAAGAGGGACTGAAAGAGACAGAGAGAAAGAAAGAGAAATATGACCTAAGAGACAGACTGAAAAAGAGAGACTGAAAGAGCAATGCTAAAATAAGAGAGAAAGACTTTGTAAATCCAAGGCTCTTATAATTTATTTGTTATTTATGTTCCTCTATCCTAACCAGAACTCTAGCACTGTATTCCCCACTTAACCCTTCTGTGCTGTGTCTGACTCCCTTCACCACTTTAGACTGTAAGCTTCCGAGAGAGAGAGAGAGAGAGAGAGAGAGAGAGGAAGCGTGAGAGACTTTAAAAGAGAGAAGAGAAAGTGAGAGAGTGACTGAAAATGAGAGAGGCAGACAAAGAGAAAGAGAGATGGATCGAGAGATGGACTGAGAGATAGACTGAGAGATAGACTGAAGGAGAAAGGGACTGAAAGTGAGAGAGAGACTGAGAGGGAGAGACAGAGAGCGAGACAGAGAAAGAAACAGACAGAGTGAGAGAGTGACTGAAATAGAGATAGACTGAAGAGGAACTTAAAGATAGCAAGAGAGAGAGAGAGAGAGAGAGAGAGAGAGAGACTAAAATAAACCCAGAGAATGAGAGAAAAATAGAGGGAGAGATGGAAAGAGAGACAGATGGACAAACAGATAGACGGAAGACTGATAGCATTGTATGTTATTCACCCCAGGCAGTGGCAGGAAATTTCTACTTTCTCTTTCATCCCCAAAGAAATAGAACTGCCATCTGCCAGAAAGCCCTGCAATCACTTCATATACCCCCATATACACCCATTAGAAAGCCAACAGCAATCCACATCCAATAATATAAAAGGCCAGATGTATGTTTGTCCGATGCATTCATGCGCAGTAGAGACTGACTTGCTCTCTGGCTCCCCATAGTGGTCACTGCCATCTTACACTAAACGGGTAACAGTTTGGACGAGTCCAGTACCCATGCCCGCAACAACAGCTTGCCCATTTTGTGTCTACCACAGAGCCATGTGACTGGCGACCAGGGAAATCCTCCCGGGCTATACTCCCCCCATCACCATTTACTCACTTTCGCCCATGTACACTGGCTTTTACACTAGTAGCTGTAATAATGAAATAAACAAGCTTATTCCACACATACATATCTCAGGGAATGGAGCAGCCATATTGTCCTTTCATGAAAGTGCCCCCCATCGTCAACACTATCTGTCTGCCACTTCTTTCACACTCCACCTGAGGTTGCCCCTGCCAATGTCAGGAGAGGAAGTCTATATATATATCCCAATATCATGTGCCCTCTCCCAGTGGCAGTCATGTACCCACACATACACTGTCTGATACCCCTGCTTTGTTTTACTGTCATACATGTAGTCACCCTCGCATACGATATCTTATATCCAGGGCTGGATTTACATCTCAGGAGCCTGTAGGCACAGAAATTTGAAGCGCCCCCCCGTGGGCCATCTGCACTTGACACCTCCACAATGCTCCTAATCTCCACTTTGTCCCCCCATCATCTCCATATTGCCCTCACATTGCACCCATCAGCTCCACATTGCCCTCACATTGCCCCCCATCAGCTCCACATTGCCGTCACAATGCCCCCCATCAGCTCCATACTGCCCCCATCAGCTCCACATTGCCCTCTCAATGCCCCCCTCAATGCACAGTCTTGTACCTGATGGAGCTCCAGTGCGGTCTTCTATTCAGGAATACAGAGCGATTGGAGATGATGTAATCTCCCAGCGCTCTGCATTCCTACAGAGCTGACAAGGGATCTCCATCAGGTACAAGACTGGGGGGGCGGGCAATGTAAGTGGGTGCTGCCGGCACAGCCAGAGAGGTGGCTATTTTTTTTTTTTTTAAGAATATTTAAAAAAAATAAAATAAATACAAATGGCAGGCGCCCCTCGTTGGCGTGCGCCTGTAGGCAGGTGCCTACTTTGCCTAATGGCAAATCCGGCCCTGCTTATATCCCAGAACTGTCCCACTGTCCCATTGATAGTGAAGGACCCAAAGATACACTGTCAAATATGCCGTCCTTGTTTCACTGTGCCCCGCTTAGTGTTGGACCCAAACATACATTGTTTGATATCCTAGCCTTGTTTCACTATCCCACTGGTACACATTAACCCACTTAGTACAAGAATGTTCCCTGCCAAGATATAGTGGGATTTCCCCAGCAGGGAACTCTGTGCCTCAGGATGGCATGAGGAGTTGCCTAGGGTATCAGAGACTGGAGAGTGGCATGCCATTTACAAAGTCAGAAATATACTAGAGGATAATGTTCAGACTCAAATATCATTGTATAGGAACAATGAACAGTGAAATGAATGACAGCACATAGGTAAATTCACCTGATTTACATTTATGTTGTGTGTACACAATGTGATAGTATTTCTTTTCAAATACTTTTACCTATTCATATACTTCTCTTTAGCGCTTTTTGCTACTTATTTACCCAAGTACTTATATACTGTATAAACTATAGTGTTGAGCGAGCATGCTCGGCCGATGCTCGGATCGGCTCGAGCATCGCTCTGCTCGGCACATGGCGGTACTCGTACGAGTACCGCATGTGCTCGCCCGCCATGTTCGGGTCTCCTCCCCGCACATTTTGCGGCTGCTGCGCAGCCAATAAACGTGCAGGGAGGCTCTGACATCGGTGTAATGCCAGCAGCCATGTTGGCTGCTGGCATTACACTGATTGGCTGGCCAGAACCCGTGGTCGGGTGCTGTATAGCACCTGACCATCGAGTTCGGCTCAGTCTGAGCCAGGGAGAGCTGAGGATAGGAAGGGAAAGGCAGTGTAGGGAGGAAAAAAAAAAAATTGTGAAAAAAAAGAACCAAAAGTCCTTTTTAGGACTACTGTGTGTGGGGGCAGCAGGTTATTTTGTGTGGGGGGAAAAAAACAAAAAAAAAAAAAAAAAAAAAAATATTCTGTTTAGTGTGAAAAGTTGCAGATTAGAGCACATTCTGTTTAGTGTGCACAGTTGCAGATTAGAGCACATTCTGTTTAGTGTGCAAAGTTGCAGATTAGAGCACATTCTGTTTAGTGTGCAAAGTTGCAGATTAGAGCACATTCTGTTAAGTCTTCAAACTAAAATATCAAAGTCACATATTCCATTCAGTGTGCGTCGCCGCAGTTTAGCAGCACATTCTGTGTACTGTGCAGAGTTGCAGAATAGGAAGAAATACTGTTAAGTCTTCAAACTAAAATATCAAAGTCACATATTCCATTCAGTGTGCTTCGCCGCAGTTTAGCAGCACATTCTGTGTACTGTGCAGAGTTGCAGAATAGGAAGAAATACTGTTAAGTTTTCAAACTCAAATATTAAAGTCACATATTCCATTCAGTGTGCTTCGCCGCAGTTTAGCAGCACATTCTGTGTACTCTGCAGAGTTGCAGAATAGTAAGAAATAGTGTTAAGTTTTCAAACTCAAATATCAAAGTCACATATTCCATTCAGTGTGTATCACCGCCGTTTAGCAGCCTATTCTGTGTACTCTGCACAGTTGCAGAATAGTAAGAAATACTGTTAAGTTTTCAAACTCAAATATTAAAGTCACATATTCCATTCAGTGTGTATCACCGCCGTTTAGCAGCCTATTCTGTGTACTCTGCACAGTTGCAGAATAGTAAGAAATACTGTTAAGTTTTCAAACTCAAATATTAAAGTCACATATTCCATTCAGTGTGTGTCACCGCAGTTTAGCAGCCTATTCTGTGTACTCTGCACAGTTGCAGAATAGTAAGAAATACTGTTAAGTTTTCAAACTCAAATATTAAAGTCACATATTCCATTCAGTGTGTATCACCGCCGTTTAGCAGCCTATTCTGTGTACTCTGCAGAGTTGCAGAATAGTAAGAAATACTGTTAAGTTTTCAAACTCAAATATCAAAGTCACATATTCCATTCAGTGTGTATCACCACCGTTTAGCAGCCTATTCTGTGTACTCTGAACAGTTGCAGAATAGTAAGAAATACTGTTAAGTTTTCAAACTCAAATATTAAAGTCACATATTCCATTCAGTGTGTATCACCGCCGTTTAGCAGCCTATTCTGTGTACTCTGCACAGTTGCAGAATAGTAAGAAATACTGTTAAGTTTTCAAACTCAAATATTAAAGTCACATATTCCATTCAGTGTGTATCACCGCCGTTTAGCAGCCTATTCTGTGTACTCTGCACAGTTGCAGAATAGTAAGAAATACTGTTAAGTTTTCAAACTCAAATATCAAAGTCACATATTCCATTCAGTGTGTATCACCGCCGTTTAGCAGCCTATTCTGTGTACTCTGCAGAGTTGCAGAATAGTAAGAAATACTGTTAAGTTTTCAAACTCAAATATCAAAGTCACATATTCCATTCAGTGTGTATCACCGCCGTTTAGCAGCCTATTCTGTGTACTCTGAACAGTTGCAGAATAGTAAGAAATACTGTTAAGTTTTCAAACTCAAATATTAAAGTCACATATTCCATTCAGTGTGTATCACCGCCGTTTAGCAGCCTATTCTGTGTACTCTGCACAGTTGCAGAATAGTAAGAAATACTGTTAAGTTTTCAAACTCAAATATTAAAGTCACATATTCCATTCAGTGTGTATCACCGCCGTTTAGCAGCCTATTCTGTGTACTCTGCAGAGTTGCAGAATAGTAAGAAATACTGTTAAGTTTTCAAACTCAAATATCAAAGTCACATATTCCATTCAGTGTGTATCACCGCAGTTTAGCAGCCTATTCTGTGTACTCTGCACAGTTGCAGAATAGTAAGAAATACTGTTAAGTTTTCAAACTCAAATATTAAAGTCACATATTCCATTCAGTGTGTGTCACCGCAGTTTAGCAGCCTATTCTGTGTACTCTGAACAGTTGCAGAATAGTAAGAAATACTGTTAAGTTTTCAAACTCAAATATTAAAGTCACATATTCCATTCAGTGTGTATCACCGCCGTTTAGCAGCCTATTCTGTGTACTCTGCAGAGTTGCAGAATAGTAAGAAATACTGTTAAGTTTTCAAACTCAAATATTAAAGTCACATATTCCATTCAGTGTGTATCACCGCCGTTTAGCAGCCTATTCTGTGTACTCTGCACAGTTGCAGAATAGTAAGAAATACTGTTAAGTTTTCAAACTCAAATATTAAAGTCACATATTCCATTCAGTGTGTGTCACCGCAGTTTAGCAGCCTATTCTGTGTACTCTGAACAGTTGCAGAATAGTAAGAAATACTGTTAAGTTTTCAAACTCAAATATTAAAGTCACATATTCCATTCAGTGTGTATCACCGCCGTTTAGCAGCCTATTCTGTGTACTCTGCAGAGTTGCAGAATAGTAAGAAATACTGTTAAGTTTTCAAACTCAAATATTAAAGTCACATATTCTGTGTAAGATGAAGAAGGCGGGTAAAAAGGGACGGGGAAGTGGACGTGATCCTGAAAGTTCAGGGCGCGGGTCAGGACGCGGAGAAACTGTGCCTGGTGCCAGAGCACAAGAAAGAAAGACATCCACCATACCTAGCTTCATGTGTAATTTTACAGGGCGTCGCAGGACATCACTCTCGAGGTCCGACCACTGCGAACAGGTGGTCGGTTGGATGACAGCTGATACTGCTTCCAGTCGGTTAAGCACCACCCTGTCTTCCACCAAGTCCACTCTCAGTAGCCAAGAGTCTGGTCAAAATAATCCTCACTCTGATCATCCTTCCTCCCACCATACACGGTCTGGTCAAAGAAGTGATCCCACACTGGGATATAGTGAGGAGCTCGTCTCATCACCAATCCTTCATTTGACCCTCTCTCCAAGCACGCTTGCAGAGGAACATGACATCTTGTGCCCTGATTCACAACCTCTAGAGGCTACCCAATCACAAGAAGATGACAGATGTGAACGGCATTTAAGGTCAAAGGAAGTAGTGGATGATGATGATGATGATGAGACACAGTTGCCATTAAATCAACCACTATTTCCGTCTCAAGACCTTATTGAGGAGAATGTTATACAGTTGTCAATGACTGAGTATGTGGTGGGATCAAGACTTGAGGAGGATGATCAGAGTGAGGAAGTGGAGGAGGACTTGGTGGACGATGAGGTGACTGACCCCACCTGGGAAGGTGTAGAGCCGAGCGATGTCAGCAGTCCTGAGGGTGAGCCATCTGCAGCACCGCAACAGGCTGGAAGAGGCAGTGGTGTGGCTACAGAAAGAAGGCGGACCGCACCAAAACGGCCCGCAAATGTTCCACGGAGCACCCCCTTGCGTAAATCTACCTTGCCAAGGGGTAGGTGTTCCGCGGTATGGCGTTTTTTTAAGGAAAGTGCGGACGACAAAAGAATTGTAGTTTGCAACCTGTGCCACACCAGAATGAGCCGAGGCATGAACACTAGAAACCTCACCACCACCAGCATGATCCGACACATGGCATCCAAGCACCGTAGTAAGTGGGAGGAACGCCTGGATCGCCCATCTGTGTCTGCAGGCCACACCACTGCCTCCTCTTCCCCTGTTTTCGGTGCCGGCCAATCGCCTGTCGAAGGCGCAGGCCCGCATACCTCCCGCCCTGCACCTGTACCATCTGAAGCACCATCAGCGACCACATCCACTTCCCTGTCCCAGCACAGCGTCCAAATGTCATTACCCCAGGCATTTGAGCGCAAGAGAAAGTACCCAGCCACCCACCCACAGGCCATAGCACTAACCTCACACCTTTCCAAATTACTGGCCATCGAAATGCTGCCATTTAGGCTTGTGGACACTGAGTCCTTCCGCAGCCTGATGGCAGCAGCTGTCCCTCGGTACGCGGTCCCCAGCCGCCACTACTTTTCCCGGTGTGCCATCCCCGCATTACACCACCATGTGTCCCGTAACATCACCCGTGCCCTGACCAACGCAGTTACTGGGAAGGTCCACTTAACGACTGACACATGGACAAGTGCTTGTGGCCAGGGACGCTACATTTCCCTGACGGCACACTGGGTGAATGTCGTGGAGGCTGGGAGCGACTCGGACCCTGGGATGGCACGGGTGCTACCCACGCCGAGGATTGCGGGCCCTACCTCCATCAGGGTTTCCACCAGCACCTACGTTATTGGCTCCTCCTCCTCCGTTTCCACCTCCGAATTCTCTACACGCAGCGCCACTCCCCCATCAGCCAGTAGCTGGAAGCAGTGTAGCACTGCAGTGGGGAAGCGTCAACAGGCCGTGCCGAAGCTGATCTGCCTTGGGGACAAACAGCACACGGCCTCAGAGCTGTTGCAGGGGATTAGTCACCAGACCGAGCAGTGGCTCTCGCCACTCAACCTGCAACCAGGCATGGTTGTGTGTGATAATGGGCGTAACTTGGTGGCGGCTTTGGAGCTCGGCAAGCTCACACACGTACCATGCCTAGTGCATGTATTTAATTTAGTGGTGCAGCGATTTCTAAAAACCTACCCCAATGTGCATGATCTCTTGACCAAGGTGCGCCGCGTGTGTGCACATTTCCGTAAGCCATCAACAGCTTCAGCCGGCCTGTTGAAGCTGCAGCAGCGCTTACAATTGCCAGCTCACCGGCTGCTGTGTGACGTGAGCACGCGCTGGAACTCCACCTTCCACATGTTGGCCCGGCTTTGTGAGCAGCAGAGGGCAGTAGTGGAGTACCAGCTGTTACACGGTCGTCGCCTCTCCGTTCAACTTCCTGTAATCAGAAGTGAGGAGTGGGAATGGATGTCAGACCTCTGCGAGGTTTTACGCAATTTTGAGGAATCGACACAGATGGTGAGCGGCGATAACGCTATTATCAGTGTAACCATCCCACTTCTGTGTCTACTGAAACGCTCGCTGCTCACAATTAAAACCGACGCTTTGCATGTGGAAGAGGTGGAAATGGGGGAGGAAGAGCTTACACAAGGTGATAGCCAGAGCACCCTCACTTCGTCTTCTCAGCGACAATTGGAGGAGGAGGAGGAGGAGGAGGAGGAGGAGGAGGAAGACACGGTTGCCTCCGCTACAGAGGGTAGCCATGGAACTTTAGTTCCATCTCTTCAGCGTGGGTGGGCAGAAGAGGAGGAAGAGGATGAGGAGATTGAGAGTCATCCTCCTGGTGAGGACAGCGAAATCTTGACTGTTGGTACTCTGGCACACATGGCTGACTTTATGTTAGGCTGCCTTTCCCGTGACCCACGCGTTATACGCATTTTAAACAACACGGATTACTGGGTGTTCACCCTTCTGGACCCCCGCTACAAAGAGAATTTCTCATCTCTCATTCCTCCGGTGGAGAGGACAAGCAAAATGGTGCAATACCAGAAGGTTCTTGTCGAAAAATTGCTCCAAAATTTTCCATCTGACAACGCTGGCGGCAGAGTACGTGCTACCTTGGCCAACCGAGAAGGGGAGAAAAGGGGAGCACACAGCAGTTCCGAGAAAGGCAGGGCAACACTCTCCAAGGCGTGGGACACCTTCATGACACCCCGCCAGCACCCTCACCCTGATGCGCAGCCTAGTGTCACAAGGAGGGAAAAGTTTTGGAAGATGGTGAAGGAGTACGTAGCAGACCGTGTCAGCGTCCTCAATGATCCCTCTGTGCCTTACAACTACTGGGTGTCCAAGCTGGACACGTGGTATGAACTGGCACTCTACGCCTTGGAGGTGCTGGCCTGCCCTGCCGCCAGCGTTCTGTCTGAGCGGGTATTTAGTGCTGCTGGTGGCATCATAACAGATAAGCGTATCCGCCTTTCCACCGACAATGCTGATAGGTTGACACTTATAAAAATGAACAAGGCCTGGATTTCCCCTGACTTCTCCACTCCACTGGAGGAAAGCCCCGGGGGAACATAAACTCACTTTATATATGTTATTTACAATGATGGGAATACTCTGTATTCCCATTCACCCCTTCCACCCAAAAAACGGGTATATGGTTGACTCTTAATCTTCTCATCCTCCTCCTCCTCTTCCATATGCCCTGGGATATAATTTTTATATAGGGCCAGCTCACCAGCGGGCCCTGTGATATAATTTTTATATAGGGCCAGCTCACCAGCGGGCCCTGTGATATAATTTTTATATAGGGTCAGCTCACCAGCGGGCCCTGTTTGCCAATTTTTATATAGGTCAGCTCACCAGCGGGCCTTCTCATATAATGTTTTATTGGGTCAG
Source organism: Rhinophrynus dorsalis (assembly GCA_037306005.1). NCBI lineage: Eukaryota > Metazoa > Chordata > Amphibia > Anura > Rhinophrynidae > Rhinophrynus > Rhinophrynus dorsalis. Next base: position 657,234,334 of record CM074718.1, on the reverse strand, counting down.
CTCTCTAGCGGGCCCTCTCATATAATGTTTTATAGCGTCAGCTCACTAGCGGGCCTTCGCATATAATGTTTAGGATGGTCAGCTCTGCAGCAGACCCTCACCCATAATGTTTTAGATGGTCAGCTCAGCGCACGTTTCCCTCTTAATCATGGCCTCAGTTCAATAAAATCAAGGAAATTTTTGGGAGAATTTGCCTCTGCGCACGTTTCCCTCTTAATCATGGCCTCAGTTCTGAAAATCAAGGAAATTTTTGGGAGAATTTGCCTCTGTGCACGTTTCCCTCTTAATCATGGCCTCAGTTCTGAAAATCAAGGAAATTTTTGGGAGAATTTGCCTCTGCGCACGTTTCCCTCTTAATCATGGCCTCAGTTCTGAAAATCAAGGAAATTTTTGGGAGAATTTGCCTCTGCGCACGTTTCCCTCTTAATCATGGCCTCACTTCCGAAAATCAAGGAAATTTTTGGGAGAATTTGCCTCTGTGCACGTTTCCCTCTTAATCATGGCCTCAGTTCTGAAAATCAAGGAAATTTTTGGGAGAATTTGCCTCTGCGCACGTTTCCCTCTTAATCATGGCCTCAGTTCTGAAAATCAAGGAAATTTTTGGGAGAATTTGCCTCTGCGCACGTTTCCCTCTTAATCATGGCCTCACTTCCGAAAATCAAGGAAATTTTTGGGATAATTTGCAGATGATATACAAGTAAATATACAGCAAATATTGTTTGGTAACAATTTTTCGCCTAAAGTCGTTTTTATTTTCCTTTTTGTGTGTTTTACGGTCAGTCTGTAAAAATGGCGTACTACGGGCGAAAGATCGTTCCCAGCAGCGATGTTGGAGTCCAAGATGCATCCAGACATCCTCCCTATGCTGTCCCTGAACCATTTCTGTAGTGTTTCCATCTTTTTCTGCCCTTTTCCTATGGACCAGGCACCCTCCCCTCATCAGAGCAGGGGGTGCCTGGTGTAATGCTCGAGTCCTCCCATTGACTTCAATGGGGCTCGGGTGCTCGGCCGAGCACTCGAGCCTCAGGGGGTGCTCGGTCAGAGCACCCGAACACCCGAGCATTGGGGTGCTCGCTCATCACTAATAAACTACCATAAAATACCTATTACGTCTGTTTGAACCTCAAGGATACTAGCAATGTCTCTACCTCCTTGTAGAACAACGCACTGACAACATCTTCAGCATCCAAGTGCATTCTGTTGTGTCAAATGTCTTTCTTGTTAACCCTTTGAGTAGCAGAGGGGCATGCAATGCATTGCAAAGCAATGCATTTGATATCCCTCTGGCAATCAAAGAGTTAATGTTAGCCTAATGTTCCTGGTTTGACATCTGTGTTTTCTAGTAGTTTTGCATAAAGGGATCTGCGGGGACCGCTCTCCTGCATTTGTGTTTATGGAGATTGGATCTGCGTTATTTATTTCTGATGTTTTAAAGTGGAACTACCACCCGACAAAATCTTTACCTTAATTAAGTCCCCATCTGGCCACTAGCTGCTTAGTAGCACTAGTCGCCAGAATAATTACCTGATTTAATAGATTTCTGCTCTCTTCTATGGCTGACAGTAGCACGGAGAGTGGACATCTTGCCAGAATGACTTCCGTGCGCCTGTGCTGTCAGTACCAGCCAGAGCCAAGTGGCTCCTAGCAACGCCTCCTAGACCCAGCTGGGACTGACAGCGCAGGAGCATGGACGTCTCAATGGCAAGATGTCCGCGCTCCGTGCTAGTGTCAGCCATTGAAGAGAGCAGAAATCTATTAAATAAGGTAATTATTCTGGCAACAAGCGCTACTAAGCAGCTAGTCGCTGGATGGGGACTTAGTTAAGGTAAAGATTTTGTCGGGTGGTAGTTCCACTTTAATATCTGCATCTTATTTATCATATTCAGCCTGTATATAATATATACTCATGACAGCAGTCACTCTTGATATATCCTGCCTGCTATAACCTGTATTTTCCACAATATCATATACCTGTATGACTACCGATACAAAAAAAGAAAAAGTGGAGCAAACCAATTGCATCGCAGGGAACAAATGAAAATTATATTGATTTAACTCTTTGAGTGCCAGAGGGGTACACAATGCATTGCATACCCCTCTGGAACTCAAAGGGTTAAATTAAGCTTTTAACCCCTTGAATGCTAAATAGGACTCCAACGCATTACTTAGAGATGTGTTGTAGACCTCTCTGGGATTCTAGTGGATAAAAACCATTTCAGATCCATGTAGATGTTTAGTTGTCTCTTACGGTGCAGCTGATTTGCTGCGTTAAGCCAACTGCACCAAAGGGAACAAATGGAAATAACCAAAATGTATTTAAATGGGATTCTTAAAGGAGCCGTGAATGTGTTAATGAAAACACACACATAAAAATATATATACAGTATTTTAAAGTTCAGATTATTTGGTTTTAGGAACGGTGTCCACTAGTGTCCACAAAGTAAATTTCATTTTTATAATCACGCTATGGGAGAGCTGGAGTCATTGACTAAAACTGTGCATAATATGTGATGCAAACAGCACCACCTAGTGACCATAAGACAAAATTGAAGTTTAAATAAATAAAAATGTTTGAAAACTTTTTGAATGAAAATCTCCTAGCAGTGGGAGTTCCCTTTTTTTAAGGGGAAAATAATTGCAATATGTTTATTTTTATTTAAAGAAGTTTCCTGTTTAAGCTCCTAAATGCTAGAGAAGTTTCCGATGAATTGCTTTGCAATGCAATCATTATAGCATCAGAAGGTTAAAGGACCAGTGACTATTTCTTCTGAAAATTATATTGTAGGGATTGTTGAGTAAAATAAGGGTACTCCCACTGCTGAGAGATGCATATTTCCAGATATATTAAAGTTTAAACTCATGTTATTTTACATTAGCAGTGCCCTCTAGTGAACAGATTCCAGTTAGTTATTCTGTTTCATTCTATGTTAGAGGAAAGCCAGTGACATACAGTTCTCCATAGACTGTGATAGAAACTGTTGAGTCACTTCCTGTCAGTTAGAACTATCAGGAGGTAATCACACTGTAATTTACTTCCTGATTATTTCAACTGTTATAACATTTGACAGCGGTGGTAGTACCCTGGTGTACTCAGAAGGAAAAGATCTGTAACATATTTTTGCACCTTTAAAGCCCCATTTAAATCAACAGGAATGATTATTTGTTCACTGAAGTACAGCTGGTTTTCTTTCTTTATAAATTTAGCCCCTAATCTTCTTTTATATGGCCACTGACACGTGACCCACTCTGTAATATGGAATTCTGGGAGTGATTATAGCCTGTGCATTTCAGAAATGTAAGTCTTTGTGGCCCCAGTACAGTGTACCCTTTAAGCCATATATATATATATAAACATATTCATTCAGATAGAGTAAATGTTATAGCCTTCCTTCTCTATAATTGTCACTGACAAAATAATATGCTAAACCTGAGTATTAGATTAAAGCATTTATATAGATTTTTTTGTAATTAACTTTTTATTGATTTGTACATATTAGTTCATAAAAATACATTGAACATTAGTTGAAATTACCTCATATTAATGCACATTAAGTAGAGTATTAAATCTCTTTCTTCAAAGCAATTGTATAAATATGAAATGTGACATGGGATTTTATTACTACAAAGTATTAGGGATCCTTTATAGTGATAGTTGGCTTGCTTTTTTACTTTATATATTTACCAGTACATAATATGTAAAATCAAATTGTCTGTTTTTGTATTATTTTTTCCATCTTCACCTACTTTTTTTTTTTTTTAACAGTCTCATATCCCTGATTGGGAGTTATCCAGTGGCGTAACTATAGGGGTCGCAGGGGTCGCACCCGCGGCTGGGCCAGTCGCTCTAGGGGGCCCGGCTGCCCCCTGCGACCCCTCTGCCTGGCGCCCGCGATCTCCGTCTGGCACTGTGGCAATGCAGAGCACTGGGAGATGACATCATCTCCCAGCGCTCTGCATTACTGAAGAGGACTGCGCGGGAGATCAACACACCTCTCCGGGCTCCTGCCACTCCAGGGAGGTAGGAGATGGGGGCATTTTGGAGAGGGCCAATGTAGTCGAGGGGGGTGAATGTGGTCCGGGGGGGAGGCCCATGGCGCTTCTTGCACCACGACCCGGAGGCTTCTAGTTACTCCTCTGGAGTTATCTGAATTTCTGTTTCCAGAGAGCTTTTTCTGTCAGGGACTGTGAAAGGAGGGAATAGTGATACATTACGCTGTGGCACTGAGTACTCTGTATGCAGTTTATTTCTGCTGCAGGTTACATTGTATCCCTATTCCTGATTTCACAATCCATGACAGAAAGCTCTAAGGAAAAAGATATTCAGATAGCTGCCAGTCAGGGACATGAGACTTTTACAAAATACTAGATGAAGATGGGGAAAAAAATCATACAAAGTACAGACAATTTGACCTTGTAACCAATTGAGTTATCTCACCACCAATGTTTTATAGCTAAAGCTTTAGGCAGGCGTAAAAAATTCTGTAAAGTAAGAATGTTTTCAAAAATAGACATGTTAATAGTTTATTTTTATCAATTAACAAAATGCATAGTGAATGAACAGAAGAAAAATTTAAATCAAGTCAATATTTTGTGTGACCACCCTTTGCCTTCAAAACAGTATCAATTCTTCTAGGTACACTTGCACACAGTTTGTTAAAGAACTCGGCAGGTAGGCTGTTCCAGACATCTTGGAGAACTAACCACTGTTCTTATGTGGATTTAGGCACCTCAATTGCTTCTCTCTTCATGTAGTCCCAGACAGACTCAATAATGTTGAGATCAGGGCTCTGTTTGGGCCATACCATCACTTCCAGGACTCCTTGTTCTTCTTTACACTGAAGATAGTTCTTAATGATTTTGGCTGTATGTATGGGGTCATTGTCATGCTGCAGCATAAATGTGGGGCCAATCAGATGCCTCTCTGATGATATTGCATGATGGATAGATATCTGCCTGTACTTCTCAGCATTGAGAATACCATTAATTCCGACCAAATCTCCAAATCCATTTGCAGAAATGCTGCCACAGACTTGCAGGGAACCTCCACCATGCTTCACTGTTGCCTGCAGACACTCATTCTTGTACCGCTCTCCAGCATTTAGCAAACAAAGGACTTTCTGCTGCAGCAAAATATTCAAAATTTTGACTCATCAGTCCAGAGCACCTGCTGTCATTTTTCTGAACCCCAGTTCCTGTGTTTTCATGCATAATTAAGTCATTTGGCCTTGTTTCCACATTGGAGATATGGCTTTTTAGCATGATGTGTCTGCTGCAATGTTTCCTTGGCCAGACACTTAATCTACGGTCCTAAACGTTGCCTGTTTCTTTGTGCTTCTTTAAAAGAGCTTGGACAGCACATCTGGAAACCCCTGTCTGCCTTGAAATTTCTGCCTGAGAGAGACCTTGCTGACGCAGTATAACTACCTTGTGTCTTGTTGCTGTGCTCAGTCTTGCCATGGTGTATGACTTGACATGAAACTGCCTTCAGCAACCTCACCTTGTTAGCTGAGTTTGCTGTTCCTTGCCCAGTTTTATTCCTTCTACACAGCTGTTTCTGTTTCAGTTAATGATTGTGTTTCAAGCCACATATTAAATGTATGATCATTAGCACCTGTTTGGTCTAATTATTTAATCAAGCACCTGACTGCCTACAAAATCCCTGAATTTGTGCAAGTGTATCTAGAAGAATGTTTTGAAGGCAAAGGGTGGTCACACAAAATATCGATTAGATTCAGATATTTCTTCTGTTCACTCACTATCATTTTATCATTTTAATTGACAAATATAAACTATTAACATGTCTATTTTTGAAAGCATTCTTACTTTACAGAATTTTTTTACACCTGCTTAACACTACTGCATAGTACTGTATATATATATATATATATATATATATATATATATATATATATATATATATACACAGTGCATAACAAAACAATATACTGGCAACATTTCTTCGTCAAAGGCAGTGGTTCTCAAACTGAGTTCAGTGGAATCCCAGGGTTCTCTGAAGCTATTCAAGGCATTCCACAGAATACATTTCTGTAATGATGAACAGAGGAATATAATTCTGGCAGTACTCCTGTCTAGTGCCAATTTACTACTTGCATCCCCTTAATGCAGTTTGCACCAAAGGGAGGACAATGGGTCACTATGATGGCATTTAGGCTCTTTCATTTCCTCTATGCCTTGTTTAACTCTGAGATATTTCTTTGACACTCAAAGGGTTAATGCCATGATTAAACAAGATACTGGGGAAATGCTATAACCCCATTTTCCTGTGCCTTCTAACAGGCAGACATAAATGACTTGCAGGTGTTAAACTCTTAACAGTGGCAGAATGTGTGCACTGCTGTGCAATACACCAGTCATACACTTCATTGCAGCCAGTGGCGTCAGAGGCTAAAACCAGTGAAGCTGAGCTAGTGCATACGTATATATATTACATTTTGAGGATGATGTGCTAAGCAGAACTGAAAAAAGTCTAGAGCAAACAAATTTTACCATAGAGGAAAAAACAAATTGACTAATTAAAATGGGGATTTTAACTTCCTTAAAGGGATAGTAATGTTTCACAATAAAAGCAGCTCCAATTAATCTTCATAGTATTTGGGCCATGGAGAGTGTTATTTCAATACTGTCAGAGTGGTAGTTCAAGAGTAATTGAATGATAAAGTATCCCCCTCCCTCCCCTTTTACTGATGTAACACTGCTCATCTCAGAGCAGAAAGACTATCTGTATGGATCACAGAGAGGGACAATCTTCAGTGAGCATAAGGAAAAACCTGAAAAACCTGTCAGTGGGGGCATGGTATTCCTTATGCTCACAGTAAGAAGATTGTCCCTTTCATGCAACATGTCCAGTCAAGTGACCTGTCCAGTCCCATTACCAGATTCCACATCTGAGTGGAGGTGGCTTACACTAGGTAAAAGGGGCGGGAGGGGAAACTTTATCATTCAGTTACTCTTGAACTACAACTCTGACAGTATTGAAATAACACTCTCCATGGCCCAAATACTATGAGGATTTATTGGAGCTGCTTTTTTGTGAAATATTACTATCCCTTTAATGCTAGAGAAGTCTCCAATGCATTGCATTCAACAAGCTAAAAGCCCCATTTAAATCAGTGATATTTCGTTGCACATTATGGTGCAGTGGGAAGGAAAAGTGAGGCCGTCCACTGCTGACATAGTACATCTCCCACCAACCCCACGCCAGCCGTTTTCTGGTGGAGGAATGATGAGAGCTGTAGTCTGGCAGCAGCTGGAGGGCCTCATGTTGCCCATCTCTATCCTGAGAACTAAGCTGAGCATTATAATTTTATTGCTTTCAGAACGAAGCACTGTGACAAAGGGTTTCTGTGTCCCAGGAAATGTCACTGTGTGATGCGCTGCATTATTAAACATGCGCTCTGTTTATTTTCAACTCATCCCTTTGTGTGCGGTTATTTCATTCCTCTGACTTCAGCATCATAGCGGAGCTTGGGAACGGCGGCATGCTGAGAATCTCGATGAAGAGAACCCTCTTTATTCTGGGAGAGTTATAGGTATATAACCTTAGAATGATTACAGGACAATCCTGCAACAAAGACGATGAAACAATGTACAAAAGAAAAATGCTAAGGCTATGTTCCTACACACAAGAAAATGATATATGGGGCTCTACGCTTAATTAGCAAAATAAAATAATATAATAACTGTAAGCAGTAAAAAAAAAAAAAAATTTTTTTGGAAACAGAATGGTATTGATAGTGATCATATATATAAGGATAGTATATTGGAATCTCCAAAGGGGTCATTTAAATCTTTGGGGTCCTTCAAAGATATATGTGCTACTCATGATTTACAGTCTTTACATATGGAGTCAGACAATTTGAATGTGGATAGAGTTAGAATTGATTCACTCAGTACAGGTTTGAAGCCTAAGTCTAATTTCTTTCCTATTCATGTTAAAGGGAAGCAATTAGAGATTTTTCAAAAGACTTTAGAACAGAAGTTGATTGTTCTCCATGGTCGTCCAGGTACCAATAAACACCGCAACCTGACCTCTCTACAGAATAAAGCTCTTATGGAATTAAAGTCCAATAAAGATTTGGTGATTAAAATGTCAGATAAGGGAGGTTCGGTTGTGGTGATGGATGCCAGTGACTATCGTGGAGAAGCATTAAGACAACTGGGTGATGCCTCTGTCTATATGGAATTGTCTTTTAATCCTACCCAACTGTATAGATCCAAGCTGAACCATTTGGTTCAGATGGGATCTGGTTTGGGTATTATTGACAAAGAGGAGACACGTTTTTTGGTCCCGGAGAACCCGTTGATCCCCATATTTCACCATTTGCCCAAGGTGCATAAAAGTCTGGTTCACCCTCCCGGTAGACCCATCGTATCCGGTATAGGTTCTTTGAATGAACCTTTGTCTATATGGGTGGACCAGTACTTGCGTCCTTTAGTGGAGGGGCTACCGGGCTTTCTTTGGGACACTAGACAAGTGCTGGAGCAAATGATGAATATCAAGTGGTGTGGAGATATGTCTTGGCTGTCGGCAGATGTTTCTGCCTTATATTCTTCTATTCCACACTCGTTAGCTTTACAGGCTTTGGAGTATTTTTTTGTTCATTTTTCCAATTATTCTAGGATCCTGTCAGATTTCCTATTACGGGCCGTTGATTATCTTCTGTGCCACAATTTCTTTCTCTTTGATGGAGTGTTTTACCTCCAGAAGCGTGGCGTGGCGATGGGGGCGAGTTTTGCCCCCTCCCTGGCCAACCTTTACATGGGTTGGTGGGAAGCCCGACATGTCTTTGGGGGTGAAAATCCATTCAGGGATCGGATTTTGTGGTACGGAAGATATATCGACGACCTGCTTTTTATTTGGAGAGGTACCAAGGAAGATGCTACATCATTTATTTTGTCCTATTTGAATGGGAATGATTATAATTTGGAATTTACTTTTAATCATGATGCTTTTTCTATTCCTTTTTTGGATGTTATCTTGACTGGTGATCCGGTCACACATAGTGTTATAAGTAATATATATAGGAAACCTACATCTGGCAATACGTTACTTCATGCCAGTTCATCACACCCTCGACACATGATAGATAATATTCCAAAGGGACAGTTTCTCCGATATCGAAGAAACTGTTCCCTGGATAAAGATTTTGTGGAGGCATCAAGAGATTTGACCAAGAGGTTCAGTGTCAGAGGTTATGATGAACAAATTTTAGATGAAGCATTCTGTTTTGCACAAAACCAATTGAGAGAGGATTTAGTCAGGCAATCATCTAGGGCAAAAAAACGGAGGGTTTTGAAGGACAACAAAGTCCGTTTTGTTACCACTTACAGCCCACAATTTAAACAGATTAGTCAACTCGTGAGATCTCTGCTGCCTATTTTGGAGACCGACGTGATATTGGCGGATATTTTAAGCAATGGCTGTGATTTTGTGGCCAAGCGTGGTTTAACTATAGGCAATGTGATCTCACCGAGTTTATATTCTTCTAAAATAAAACAACAAACATGGTTAAATACGGTGGGTTTCTTTAAATGTGGAGCTAGCTCTTGTAAGTGTTGTGATGTAGCCAAAGTTGGTAAAGAGTTTAAGTGTACAGTTGATGATGTTACATACTCGATATCTCATTTCATTAATTGCAATACGAGGTATGTAATATATCTGTTTACTTGTCTGGAGTGTTCAGTTCAGTATGTGGGTCGTACTGTACGCCCTTTAAAATGTAGGGTGAGAGAGCACTTAGGACAAATACACCGTGCAGATCAGGATTCGGCGGTGGCTAAACATGTATGCCAGGAGCATGGTGGAAATATGGAGGTTTGCAGTTTTCAGGGTATTGAAAAAGTGACTGTACCCATTCGGGGAGGTAATATTTTGGGAATTGTTAATTTGAGAGAGGCGTACTGGATTTTCCAGTTAAAAACAAGAGTTCCTAAAGGTTTAAATTCAGAATGGGATATTAGCAATATTGTATCATGATACATATATTTTTAGTGTTCATATAGGTAGTTCTGCCAATTGAGGCTGTTTTGGTATTGAAGAGGTTAATGATAAGGATACGTTGACTTGTAGGTGTTTGATGTTTATAATGTTTTTTTTTTTTTTTTTAAAATAATATATCTGATAATATTTGATTGCAGTGAATTAATTCACGTTATGGAAATATCTGTGCTTTCATTATTTGATATTTCGAGTGAGAAAGATGGGATCTTTTGCTTATGTCTAGTAGATTGAGATTATTACGTCTTATAATTTTATATTTGAGATGTTTTTTTTTCTCTCTATATTGACATGGGTATGGAATATTGTGTCTCGGAATTTGAGATGTTCCCTCACTATAATCATTTATCCTTATTGTTGAGGTAGTTCTCTGTCTTTTGATGAAGTCACCATAGAGTTAAATTTGTTTGTTTTACGGACCTTGATTTCTGATAGGTTCGTTAACTTGTGCTGTGAGGCCTTACAGCTGCTTCTCATTTTTAATTAAGTCAAATGTTTTAAATAGGTATGGATACCTTAAGCTTTGTGTCTATGAATAAGCGCATTTAAAGCGCGAAACGCGTGAGACAACTATGGAGCAGTTTTAGCAACATTGTTACATCTCTGCAAATGTTATATGTCGCTTGTATATTTTACATACATTTTCTAATGGAAGATCAATAAAAGTTGGTTTTGCTTTTACAAGTGGACTATTGTTTCTGGTTTGGAGTGCCGCCATTATCACAAGTATGTTCCTACACACAACTGGTATGTAGCTGTGAAATCATATGAAAATAAAATACATTTTGTGGCTGATGTTCAAGGCTGAATTTACATCCAGACACCAGAAGTCATTGCAAATTAGGCACCTAAACTCTGCCCCAGGGGCGGACTGACAGGACCCAGGGCCCCTGGTCCAAAAAGAGGTCTGGGCCCCCTGCAGAAATCTCCACAATGCCCTCTTCATCTCCACAATGCCCCTTCCACAATGCCCCCTTCATCTCCACAATGCCCCTTCCACAATGCCCCCTTCATCTCCACAATGCCCCTTCCATGATGCCACCTTCATCTCCACAATGCCCCTTTCTCCACATTGCCCCCTTCCATCTCCACAATGCCCCTTCCACAATGCCCCCTTCATCTCCACAATGCCCCTTCATCTCCACAATGCCCCTTCCACGATGCCACCTTCATCTCCACAATGCCCCTTTCTCCACATTGCCCCCTTCCATCTCCACAATGCCCCTATCTCCACATTGCCCCCTTCCATCTCCACAATGCCCCTATCTCCACATTGCCCCCTTCATGTGTGAAGTCCCGCGTGCCTCTAGTAATGCAGAGGCGGGGAGATGATGTCATATCCCAGCGCTCTGTATTACTAGAACGGCGCACTGACGGCCGTTGTTGGAGAGCTGCTGAGCAGCGCTGGAAACGGCAGCAGGCCCCCTTCGGTCACGGGCCCTCGGTCCGTGACCGAATGCCCGTATGGTCAGTCCGCTCATGCTCTGCCCATGGCCACACCCTTACTCCTCACATGACCCCACCCACACTTTCTTCCACTGTTACCTGGCACAGAAGATACTCTTAGCCTGTAGCATACAAACACAATAAAAACTTTTAACCACTTGATTGCTAGAGAGATCTCTAACCCGTTGCTTTGTGGTTAAATAAACTAAATTATATCCAGTAAAGAGATATATAAACTAGTGCAGAGACATTGGATTTCACTTGCCACACCTAGTATTCAAAATGTGGGTGTGGCCAGCATATCTGAAGCACCTCCCCTCAACATTTGGAGCTCATGCCAATGGCTGCTTTGCCTAATGGGAAATCAGGACCTGCTGGTGTACTTCGAAGAACAGAATTAACTATAGACTAAACAACACGTACCACAGGAGACACATTTTCCCCAAATTCCCATTAGAAATTAATTTGAAAGAAAAAGTATTAGTCCAATTGTGGGAATGCAAGTGTTTGAGTAACTTCGTATTAGTGATTTTGTTTCTATTTGGACTAAAAGTTTATATGTTAAAGGGTTAGTAATGTCGCTATATAAAACATTTTCATATTGCAGCTATTAGAAAAATAAACTAAATGACCCCAGTCCCATCTCTCAAACCTTTATGGTTTGAGAGATATAGGAGGCTAAAGTTCCCCCCTCCCTCCGCTTTCCCTGATGTCAGCTGTAAGCTGATGCAGGAGATCCTGTTCCTGGGACAAGCAGGAGGCTCTTCAGCAGAGCCAAAATAGCTCAGTGTAAAAAGAAAAATACATCATTGGAACTGTCTACAAAGTGAGTCTGCAGGCACACTTTGTGGACCGTTCCGATGAAGTATTCCTTATTACACTGCGCTATTTCGGCTCTGCTGAAGAGCCACCTCGAGTCAACCAACACATTTCCTGCTGTCAGCTTTAAAGCTGACATCAGGGAAAGTGGAGGGAGGGGGGAACTTAGCCTCCTATATCTCTCAAACCATATATGTTTGAGTGATGGGACTGGGGTCATTTAGTTTATTTTTCTAATAGCTGCAATATGACATTTTTTTATTTAGCAACATTACTAACCCTTTAACACATATTTTAAGCCTTAAAATATAATCTAAAGTTCCTCATGAAATTGCATCCAAATTCCTATTAACTTGAAGTAACCCTTTGAAGAACAAGGGGGTGATGATGCATTGTTATTCAATGGCCCTTAAAGGGATAGTAATGTTTCATAATAAAAACAGCTCTAATTAATCATCATAGTATTTGGGCTTTGGAGAGTGTTATTTCAATTCTCTCAGAGTTGTAGTTCAAGAGTAATTCAATGACAAAGTATCCCCCTCCCGCCCCTTTTACTGATGTAACACTGTTCAGCCAGATCAGAAGGGAGGTGCCCAGGTAGACTGCAGAGAAGGACAATCTTCAATTAAGATAAAGGAAAAACCTGAGAAACCTGTCAAGGGGGGCAGGGATGTCATTGTTCTCATAGGAAGAAGATTGTCCCCTGCTGTTTTCTGTCTGGTCTATGGACTGGATTCCACATCTGAGAAGAGATTGTTTACAGTAGGTAAAAGGGGCGGGAGGGGAAACTTTGCTTGTGAATATCTCTCAAAACATAAAGGTTTGAGAGATAAGACTTATATCATTCTTCATGTTTTTTTAATGTCTACAAAATAAAATAAAGTTAAAACGAAGTATTACTATCCCTTTAAAGCCTCAATGAAAAATCTTATCCAGAATTACCCCACGGGGAGATGCACTAATTGGGTGATACTTAAATTGTAAGCTCTATGGGACAGGACCTCCTATCCTAATGTATGGTCACCTGGTGTTCACCTTATGATTGTCTATTATAACCACTTAATTATTGCACTGATGTTACCCCTTCTATCAAAATGTAAACACTATAGTGCTAAGTACATCTGTTGGTGCTATGTAAATAAAAATATACATACATACATACACAGCTCCAGTGCTAGGGACACACCAACAGGTTAGGTTTTAAGGTTATCCTTAATTAAAAGGTAGTAATGTTTCACAAAAACATGACTCATGACTGAGCAAGTGGGGCGGCACGCCGAATGGAGGGACTGAAAGAGATTGCTCCGGTCTTGGAGCGATCAAATTCAGTCCCCGGTATTACTCACCGCGCTCCTGCAGGAGCGCGGTGAGTAATAGTACATGACGTACCAGGACCATCACTGGTCCTTAAGTGCCGGACCAGTGTGACGGTCCGGGTATGTCACAGGACGCTAAGGGGTTAAAGAGATAGTAATGTTTCATAATAAAAGCAGCTCTAATTAATCATCATAGTATTTGGACTTTGGAGAGTATTATTTCAATTCTGTCAGAGTTGTAGTTCAAGAGTAACTGAATGATAAAGTATCCACTTCCCTCCCCTTGTACTGATATAACAGTGCTCAGCTTAGAACAGCAGGGAGTGTCCAGGTAGATTTCAGGGAGGGACAATCTTCAATTAAGATAAGGGAAAAACCTGAAAAACTTGTCAAGGGGGCAGGGCTTTCATTGTTCTCACAGTAGAATATTGACCCTTGATGTGAGCTGTCTGGTCTATGGACTGGATTCCACATCTGAGGAGAGGGGGTTTACACTGGGTAAAAGTGGTGGGAGGGGGAAACTTTATCATTCAATTACTCTTGAACTACAATGCTCACAGTAATGAAATAACACTCTCTATGGCTCAGTTGCTATGAAGATTAATTGGAGCTGCTGTTTTTGTGAAACATTACTATCACTTTAATAGTAACTCTCTTTCATTTTTCACAGACAGATTACTATGAGTGAGAGCTGTTTGTGGGGTAAATTCCATCTAAATATCAACACAGACAATTTTGATTAGATTTGAGTTTACTTCACATCTCCTTCCATACTTCTGCGGTGGTTGATGTGACTTCATTTTGAGACTCTGCTATCATTAACCAAGCTATATCATCTAATTAACGTATGGTTGATGGTGCTTGTGGGCTTAGTAAGTATACTGGTCCATTGTTATGGCTTACCAGTTATTGGCTGTGTCCGTCTTGGTGCACTTGATCAGACAATACTGTGTGTCCTAAGTCATAAGACAGGATTCTTCGACATCCTGAAGAAAAGGTTGATGTAACCTAGAAAAGGTCTCATTACTTTTTTGTATTTTAATAAATATATCTATTTTTTTTACACCACAAACATAATTATTCATATTGTCCTTGGAAACTCGAATGGGGGCAAATTGGTTGTCATATGCCTGTGATTGGGGCAATTCTTATAGACTTATACTTTATGTGAGTACATGTTATACAGTTTGTGAAGCTGACTTTTGATAATAGCGCCATCACTTTTTATTACTTTTTGTTACTTTGGTTAAAATGGCACTTAGACCAGTTGAAACGATTCTCAATGTAAAAAAAAACATATCTTGTACTGACATTATTATTTATATAAAAATTCAATATTCCTCATATTTGCCCATTCTTGGCCTGGTTGGTTCTTGGCCAGTGAGAAGATAATGGATGGCATGTGCGTAAGGTGTAATTTATTTGTGCTTCAGTATTATGTGTTCCCAGTGCACGTTCATGAGACGTCTGCCTTTCCTGATAGGATTTAAGAGGGTGGAGATAACAATGAAAACCCTACGTGTGGCGCTGATATATGTATGGCATGAGGTAATGACTTCACAGAAAAATACTCAGAATTGTCATTTTCCTAAAGCGAAAACACGGGTCTTTATTCCACTCTGGTAGAGAGACACAATGGGGAACATTCATCAAATGCCAAGTAGTCATGCTAATAATAAAACAACACAATCTGCATGTTATCGTGGGACACAAACCCACATTTATTTATGTCACTAACCTTAGCCACCAAGGCCTGGTTCACATCCCGGCGCTCCGAGTCAAGGCACTGTATGTGCCTTTAACTCTGTCCACACCTCCACCACCCCCAGTCCTATTCACTGTCTCCTAGCACAGAAAATACCCTTGCCTTATAACAAGCAAGACTGAAAAAAAACTTTAACCCTTTGGTTGCTCGAAAGATCTCCAGTGCATTTCTCTGCAACGCATTGGAGATATTTATAGCATACAATGACTTCAATAACAGCTCGTAATGGGGTATAAAACTGCCAGTGACATTGAGATTGCTCTGGCCACACCCACAATTTAGAATCTGGGTGTCGCTAGCACAGCAGAGAGCATAAGCCAACTTAACCCTTTAAGGACCAAATGGGTGTATAGTACATTGCAAAAGCAATGCGTTTCACACTTGTGTGGTCTTCAAACAGTTTAGGTTACCATGCACAGCGGGTGTAATTTGTGTGGTCATGCTAGAAAATGTCATGCCCACCTTCATAGAAATTACATCCAGAACTCACTGATGGGGCCTTAGGATTTTATGAGCATAGTAAGGCATGTCTGGGGTCATTATTAGGAGGTGTTATTTCTTCTTTAAAGTGGAACTATCACCCTATATAAAGTCGCCATCCAATAATTAGGCATATGGCAACTAGCTTGTTAACCCCTTAACGACCCTTGACAGTCATAGTACGTCAAGGGTAGATCTGACTGAACGACCCATGACGTACTATGACCGGAGTTCTAGTCTCCCCCCGCAGCTGCACGCCGTTCGGGGAGTCCGGAACCAGAAAAAAAAAAGCTCCGCGGTCCTTCGGTCGTGTTGCCGCAACGATCGGATGGTCGTTAAAGGGTTAATAGTGTTATGATCTGCCACAAGTACTGAGTTCATAAGTAATAGTTTTTCTTCAGAGACTGATGGCCAGGCTTCTTGCTGTAGAGCCATCTGCTCGCCTGCCCAACAGTCCCTTCCGGTGCCTTTCGGCTCCATGCAATGCCTCCTAGAGGAGAGCGGGATGGACATCGCAGGCGTCTCTGAGCAAGATGTCTGCATCCAAGCCTGGCTGCTGGTCTCAGATTAAAAAGGATTACTTAAAAATCCGGTACTTGTGGCAGATAATAGCAGCATTAAGAAGCTAGTCGCCATATGCCTAATTATTGGGTGGCGACTTTATATAGGGTGGTAGTTCCACTTTAAATCAATGATAATTTTTATAAATAGTCCTATAAGGCTTTATTTTTTTCTTATGTGTGAAGAGACCAGCGAGTATATATAAATACATCATTTACATGTGGAATTCCACAAGGCTATTCATCAGGCTAAAGAGGTGCAGTTATGGAGTAAACCATCTGCATCATGGTGTGGGGGGATGAACATTTCACAAATTCCAATTGATTTACATTAGGGTTTTAACCTTTCCAATGCTAGATAGGTCTCAACGCAGACACTTCTTTAACATTCAGTTGGTTAAAAGCCCCATTTAAATGGGGGGGGGGGGTTATTAACCTCTTATGGTACAGCTGGTTTGCTCATGAATTACAACTCTTAGCTTAACCCTTTGAGTGCCAGAGGGGTACACAAAGCATTGTGTTGCGTAACCCTCTGGCACTAAAAGGGTTAATGAATAATGCCCAAAATATTATCTTCAACTCTCTGACATTTATATCATGTTATTTTGTTAAAAGAACAGAACTGTTATAACCGTTCAAACTGCCAGGAAGTGAATAAACTGTTACTACGAGGGGGTGCTGATAAGTATTGAGCCTTACCCAGAAAAAATTGAGATAGGAAGCTGTAAATTGCAGGTTGTACTGGCCAACTTGTCTATCAACTACCTATAATTTTAACTTATCTTTATTTTTAAGGTCCAAGTGAACATGGCAGCACCTCCAGAAAAGTTCAAAGTGCAAGAGCATAGGACCATAATCAAGTTCCTGTTTCTCTAAGGGAAAGGTGCAAAGCAGATCCATGAAGAAATGTCACAAACTTTGGGTGACAGTGGCCCTTCATATGCAACAGTTAAACATTGGGTTGTCAATTTCAAAACTGGCCATTTCTGTGTTGAAAGTGAGAAACCCAGTGGAAGGCCTGTTTCTGTCTCTGTGCCTGCAAATGTGAAATCCATCCATGACATAATAACGGAGGACCGCCGAATATCAGCGAAACATATTGTTACGTATCTGGGAATATCACGTGAGAGACTTGGTGCCATTATCCACAACAACTTGGAAATGAGAAAGCTTGCAGTAAAGTGGATCCCAAAACTTTTGACAACTGAACAAAAGAGGAGACGTGTGGAGACATCGGTGGCTGTTTTAGAACATTTTGCAAGAAATGAGTCAGATTTCCTGGACAAACTGGTAATTGGTGATGAGATTTGGATCTACTGTTATGATCCTGACACAAAGGAACAGTCTAAGGAATGGAGGCGCAGTGGTTCCCCCAGGCCAAAGAGGTTCTGCGTGCAAAGGTTAGTGCAGAAGCAAATGGCAACAGTTTTTGGGATAAGAAGGGAGTTCTGCTGGTGGACTACCTCCAAAAGGGTTCAACCATCAATGCAACATATTACTGTGCTTTATTGACGAAGTTGAGGCAAAACATCAATGAAAAACATAGAGGAAAGCTCTCCAAAGGTGTCATACTGTTGCATGACAACGCCTCATAACACACTGCAGGTGACACAATGGCAAAACTGACCTCCTTAGGCTTTCAAGTGATGCCCCATGCACCCTATTTGCCCGACCTGGCTCCTTCTGACTATCATCTGTTCCCCAATCTCAAAAAACACCTAAAGGGACAATGATTTGGGAGTGTTCCGGAGGCAACTAATGCTGCAAATGAGTGGTTATACCAGCAGTCAGAAGAATTGTATTTGAAGGGACTTAAGAAGCCGCAGGACAGATGTCGCAAGTGCATTGACTTCCTGGGGGAATATGTAGAATAGTGTGGCAGTTACAGCTTCCTAGCTCAATTTTTTCTGGGTAAGGCTCAATACTTATCAGCAACCCCTCAAATCACATTCTATGGAGATCTGTAGTCAGTGACTCACGTCTCCCATTGAGTGCAATATAATGACTGTGTGAACATTAGGTGAACTGTATTTGTGCATGTGTGTTTATAATAAAGGCTTGCTGCTCCTTAAAATATCATCAAAATGCAAACAATGTCATGCTTAAATAGAGAGGCTGGTGTACTAACAAAATGGTGCAATTCTGGTGCAAATCAAGTGCACCACCGGGAATAAATAAATACTCCCAAAATTCCTATTAACTTAAATGGGACTTTTAACCCATTGAATGTGCAATGATTTTGGAGAACTTTCTAGCATTCAAGTAGTTAAAAGCTCATTTTCAAATAAATGTGATTTTATTGCGCCATGAGGATTGGTAAAAAGTTCCCATTGATTTAAATGCGGCTTTTAAAGGAACAGTGATGTCCTTTAAAAATGTTTTATTGTTTTGTAGATTAAAAAATAAATTATGTGGCACAAATCCTATCTCTCAAACCTTTATGGTTTGAGAGATATTCACATCTAAAGTTCACCCCTCCCTGATGTCATCTGTAAAGCCGACAGAAGGAGATCCGTGTCGTCCGACACGAGGAGGCTCTTCAGCCGAGCCGAAATAGCGATATATTGGAAAAGAATAACTTCATTTGAACGGTCTACAAAGTGTACTTACAAACCAAACACACTTTGTACACCATTCCAATTAAATAATTATTTTTAAAGTTCACTATTTTGGCTCTGCTGAAGAGCCGCCGGCTGGTCCCAGGACCGGGATCTCCTTCTGTCAGCAGAGCGCTGACTTCAGGAGAAGTGGAGGGGGGGGAGGAACTTTGGATGCGAATATCTCTCAAACCTTTATGTGCCACATAATTTATTTATTTTTAATCTACAAAACAAGAAAAATAATTTATGGGACATTAGTGTTCCTTTACCCCACTGAATGCTAGAGGTATTCAAGAAGCTAAAAGTCCCATTTAAATCAATGGAAATTTGAGGACGTATATTTCCCCTATCTGTAAGGAGAATGTTGTGTGGCAGCAAAATAAAATATATTTACAGCTTTGGTCTGCTTGATCAGTATATTGATACGTTTAATATTGCTAGGGACTTATTATAGATCTGTGACTGTATGCCCTCTAATCAACCAATCAGATGTAAATGAGGGATATTTAAAGGGATAGTAATACTTCGTTTTGTCTTTATTTTATTTTGTAGGCATTAAAAAAACATGAAGAATGATATAAGTCTTATCTCTCAAACCTTTATGGTTTAAGAGATATTCACAAGCAAAGTATCCCCCCCCCTGTTCAGCCACATCAGAAGGGAGGTGCCCATGTAGACTGCAGAGAGGGACAATCTTCAATTAAGATAAGGGAAAAAGCTGAAAAACTTGTCAAGGGGGAAGGGCTTTCATTGTTCTCATAGGAAGAAGATTGCCCCCTGCTGTTATCTGTCTGGTCTTACAACCAGATTCATATCTGAGAAGAGATGGCTTACACTAGGAAAAAGGGGCGGGAGGGGGAAACTTTACTTGTGAATATCTCTAAAACCATAAAGGTTTGAGAGATAAGACTTATATCGTTCTTCATGTTTTTTTAATGCCTACAAAATAAAATAAAGTTAAAATGAAGTATTACTATCCCTTTAAGCTACATGTTTGTGGTGCTGTTTTATCTTTGATCTTCCTTGTGTACCAGCCAGACAGGTTTCTGATGAAGCAGTGTATGCTGAGAAACGTAAGATATGTTTTATTTTAGTTGTTTATTGTTTTTAAAGGGTCAGTAATGCCCGTTTATAACTTTATTTAATATTGTAGAGGTTACAAAAATAAAGTATATGGAGAAAATGCCATCTCTCAAACCCTTACGGTTTGAGAGATATTCACGGCTACAGATTTGAGTCAGCCAACACAAGGAGGCTCTTCAGCAGATCCGAAATAGCGTTATTTAAAAATAACTACTTCAATGGAACGGTCTACAAAGTGTGCTTGCAAACCAGGCACACTTTGTAGACCTTTCCAACGAAGTAATTATTTTTAAATAACGCAAATTTGGCTCTGCTGACTGGGATCTCCTGCTGTCAGCACAGAGCTGACGTCAGGAGACGGGGAGGGAGGGGGAACTTTAGCGGAGAATACCTCTCAAACCATAAGAGTTTGAGAGATGGCACTTTCTCCAAATACTTTCTTTTTGTAATCTCTACAATATTAAATAAAGTTATAAACGGGCATTACTGACCCTTTAACTTACCAGTGTATAAGGTATCAAAATTTGTACAAGAAAAACTTTTTATTAAATATTTTCTAAAACAGGATCAGAAGCAGCACCGTGTTCTTTTGGGCAAGAACCAGGCCCTGGTAACCTGAACAGAGACAGCTTTGTTACCTCTGTATGTTTACTTGGTTGGATGATGGCATATGCCTCCACTCAACAAGTTATATATATACAATCTGTTAAACTCCATTTATGTTGGATAACAAGCATTATTGTAGAGCACTCTCTTTTTGTCTCTTTCTGTATATTTCTCCTATGGCGCAGTAGGTTTGTCCCAAAATTCCTCCAGTTTTGTGTATAAGGCTCATGGTAAATTGTCCCTTTCTTAGATACTCATAGACGACCACACAGATGACTTATGTTACTGTATTATTACATTAGGTGTTAATGTAAAATGTCTGGCAGACAGTACAGTAGATGTTTAACCCCTTGGATGCTTGAGGCATCTTCGCAATGCGTTGGAGATGTCTCTAGCATCCAAGGGATTAAAAGATCAAAATAATTTAAGTAAAGACACCAGCTTGTAGCCTAGAATGTAGTGTTTATATTTGTCATTAAGAAGTAAATACAGACAACTCTGGCAGTGAATGTGTCACTAGAACAGGTTAGTTTGGATCAATAACCATAAGTTGATGATGGTTTATGAGTGATAACTCAATAACTATGATAACGAGAAAGTGAAAAAGGCATTACGGGGCAAAACAAAACCTTTCATGCTAGAAAATGTCATGCCCACCTTCATAGAAATTACATCCAGAACTCACTGATGGGGCCTTAGGATTTTATGAGCATAGTAAGGCATGTCTGGGGTCATTATTAGGAGGTGTTATTTCTTCTTTAAAGTGGAACTATCACCCTATATAAAGTCGCCATCCAATAATTAGGCATATGGCAACTAGCTTGTTAACCCCTTAACGACCCTTGACAGTCATAGTACGTCAAGGGTAGATCTGACTGAACGACCCATGACGTACTATGACCGGAGTTCTAGTCTCCCCCCGCAGCTGCACGCCGTTCGGGGAGTCCGGAACCAGAAAAAAAAAAGCTCTGCGGTCCTTCGGTCGTGTTGCCGCAACGATCGGATGGTCGTTAAAGGGTTAATAGTGTTATGATCTGCCACAAGTACTGAGTTCATAAGTAATAGTTTTTCTTCAGAGACTGATGGCCAGGCTTCTTGCTGTAGAGCCATCTGCTCGCCTGCCCAACAGTCCCTTCCGGTGCCTTTCGGCTCCATGCAATGCCTCCTAGAGGAGAGCGGGATGGACATCGCAGGCGTCTCTGAGCAAGATGTCTGCATCCAAGCCTGGCTGCTGGTCTCAGATTAAAAAGGATTACTTAAAAATCCGGTACTTGTGGCAGATAATAGCAGCATTAAGAAGCTAGTCGCCATATGCCTAATTATTGGGTGGCGACTTTATATAGGGTGGTAGTTCCACTTTAAATCAATGATAATTTTTATAAATAGTCCTATAAGGCTTTATTTTTTTCTTATGTGTGAAGAGACCAGCGAGTATATATAAATACATCATTTACATGTGGAATTCCACAAGGCTATTCATCAGGCTAAAGAGGTGCAGTTATGGAGTAAACCATCTGCATCATGGTGTGGGGGGATGAACATTTCACAAATTCCAATTGATTTACATTAGGGTTTTAACCTTTCCAATGCTAGATAGGTCTCAACGCAGACACTTCTTTAACATTCAGTTGGTTAAAAGCCCCATTTAAATGGGGGGGGGGGGGTTATTAACCTCTTATGGTACAGCTGGTTTGCTCATGAATTACAACTCTTAGCTTAACCCTTTGAGTGCCAGAGGGGTACACAAAGCATTGTGTTGCGTAACCCTCTGGCACTAAAAGGGTTAATGAATAATGCCCAAAATATTATCTTCAACTCTCTGACATTTATATCATGTTATTTTGTTAAAAGAACAGAACTGTTATAACCGTTCAAACTGCCAGGAAGTGAATAAACTGTTACTACGAGGGGGTGCTGATAAGTATTGAGCCTTACCCAGAAAAAATTGAGATAGGAAGCTGTAAATTGCAGGTTGTACTGGCCAACTTGTCTATCAACTACCTATAATTTTAACTTATCTTTATTTTTAAGGTCCAAGTGAACATGGCAGCACCTCCAGAAAAGTTCAAAGTGCAAGAGCATAGGACCATAATCAAGTTCCTGTTTCTCTAAGGGAAAGGTGCAAAGCAGATCCATGAAGAAATGTCACAAACTTTGGGTGACAGTGGCCCTTCATATGCAACAGTTAAACATTGGGTTGTCAATTTCAAAACTGGCCATTTCTGTGTTGAAAGTGAGAAACCCAGTGGAAGGCCTGTTTCTGTCTCTGTGCCTGCAAATGTGAAATCCATCCATGACATAATAACGGAGGACCGCCGAATATCAGCGAAACATATTGTTACGTATCTGGGAATATCACGTGAGAGACTTGGTGCCATTATCCACAACAACTTGGAAATGAGAAAGCTTGCAGTAAAGTGGATCCCAAAACTTTTGACAACTGAACAAAAGAGGAGACGTGTGGAGACATCGGTGGCTGTTTTAGAACATTTTGCAAGAAATGAGTCAGATTTCCTGGACAAACTGGTAATTGGTGATGAGATTTGGATCTACTGTTATGATCCTGACACAAAGGAACAGTCTAAGGAATGGAGGCGCAGTGGTTCCCCCAGGCCAAAGAGGTTCTGCGTGCAAAGGTTAGTGCAGAAGCAAATGGCAACAGTTTTTGGGATAAGAAGGGAGTTCTGCTGGTGGACTACCTCCAAAAGGGTTCAACCATCAATGCAACATATTACTGTGCTTTATTGACGAAGTTGAGGCAAAACATCAATGAAAAACATAGAGGAAAGCTCTCCAAAGGTGTCATACTGTTGCATGACAACGCCTCATAACACACTGCAGGTGACACAATGGCAAAACTGACCTCCTTAGGCTTTCAAGTGATGCCCCATGCACCCTATTTGCCCGACCTGGCTCCTTCTGACTATCATCTGTTCCCCAATCTCAAAAAACACCTAAAGGGACAATGATTTGGGAGTGTTCCGGAGGCAACTAATGCTGCAAATGAGTGGTTATACCAGCAGTCAGAAGAATTGTATTTGAAGGGACTTAAGAAGCCGCAGGACAGATGTCGCAAGTGCATTGACTTCCTGGGGGAATATGTAGAATAGTGTGGCAGTTACAGCTTCCTAGCTCAATTTTTTCTGGGTAAGGCTCAATACTTATCAGCAACCCCTCAAATCACATTCTATGGAGATCTGTAGTCAGTGACTCACGTCTCCCATTGAGTGCAATATAATGACTGTGTGAACATTAGGTGAACTGTATTTGTGCATGTGTGTTTATAATAAAGGCTTGCTGCTCCTTAAAATATCATCAAAATGCAAACAATGTCATGCTTAAATAGAGAGGCTGGTGTACTAACAAAATGGTGCAATTCTGGTGCAAATCAAGTGCACCACCGGGAATAAATAAATACTCCCAAAATTCCTATTAACTTAAATGGGACTTTTAACCCATTGAATGTGCAATGATTTTGGAGAACTTTCTAGCATTCAAGTAGTTAAAAGCTCATTTTCAAATAAATGTGATTTTATTGCGCCATGAGGATTGGTAAAAAGTTCCCATTGATTTAAATGCGGCTTTTAAAGGAACAGTAATGTCCTTTAAAAATGTTTTATTGTTTTGTAGATTAAAAAATAAATTATGTGGCACAAATCCTATCTCTCAAACCTTTATGGTTTGAGAGATATTCACATCTAAAGTTCACCCCTCCCTGATGTCATCTGTAAAGCCGACAGAAGGAGATCCGTGTCGTCCGACACGAGGAGGCTCTTCAGCCAAGCCGAAATAGCGATATATTGGAAAAGAATAACTTCATTTGAACGGTCTACAAAGTGTACTTACAAACCAAACACACTTTGTACACCATTCCAATTAAATAATTATTTTTAAAGTTCACTATTTTGGCTCTGCTGAAGAGCCGCCGGCTGGTCCCAGGACCGGGATCTCCTTCTGTCAGCAGAGCGCTGACTTCAGGAGAAGTGGAGGGGGGGGAGGAACTTTGGATGCGAATATCTCTCAAACCTTTATGTGCCACATAATTTATTTATTTTTAATCTACAAAACAAGAAAAATAATTTATGGGACATTAGTGTTCCTTTACCCCACTGAATGCTAGAGGTATTCAAGAAGCTAAAAGTCCCATTTAAATCAATGGAAATTTGAGGACGTATATTTCCCCTATCTGTAAGGAGAATGTTGTGTGGCAGCAAAATAAAATATATTTACAGCTTTGGTCTGCTTGATCAGTATATTGATACGTTTAATATTGCTAGGGACTTATTATAGATCTGTGACTGTATGCCCTCTAATCAACCAATCAGATGTAAATGAGGGATATTTAAAGGGATAGTAATACTTCGTTTTGTCTTTATTTTATTTTGTAGGCATTAAAAAAACATGAAGAATGATATAAGTCTTATCTCTCAAACCTTTATGGTTTAAGAGATATTCACAAGCAAAGTATCCCCCCCCCCTGTTCAGCCACATCAGAAGGGAGGTGCCCATGTAGACTGCAGAGAGGGACAATCTTCAATTAAGATAAGGGAAAAAGCTGAAAAACTTGTCAAGGGGGAAGGGCTTTCATTGTTCTCATAGGAAGAAGATTGCCCCCTGCTGTTATCTGTCTGGTCTTACAACCAGATTCATATCTGAGAAGAGATGGCTTACACTAGGAAAAAGGGGCGGGAGGGGGAAACTTTACTTGTGAATATCTCTAAAACCATAAAGGTTTGAGAGATAAGACTTATATCGTTCTTCATGTTTTTTTAATGCCTACAAAATAAAATAAAGTTAAAATGAAGTATTACTATCCCTTTAAGCTACATGTTTGTGGTGCTGTTTTATCTTTGATCTTCCTTGTGTACCAGCCAGACAGGTTTCTGATGAAGCAGTGTATGCTGAGAAACGTAAGATATGTTTTATTTTAGTTGTTTATTGTTTTTAAAGGGTCAGTAATGCCCGTTTATAACTTTATTTAATATTGTAGAGGTTACAAAAATAAAGTATATGGAGAAAATGCCATCTCTCAAACCCTTACGGTTTGAGAGATATTCACGGCTACAGATTTGAGTCAGCCAACACAAGGAGGCTCTTCAGCAGATCCGAAATAGCGTTATTTAAAAATAACTACTTCAATGGAACGGTCTACAAAGTGTGCTTGCAAACCAGGCACACTTTGTAGACCTTTCCAACGAAGTAATTATTTTTAAATAACGCAAATTTGGCTCTGCTGACTGGGATCTCCTGCTGTCAGCACAGAGCTGACGTCAGGAGACGGGGAGGGAGGGGGAACTTTAGCGGAGAATACCTCTCAAACCATAAGAGTTTGAGAGATGGCACTTTCTCCAAATACTTTCTTTTTGTAATCTCTACAATATTAAATAAAGTTATAAACGGGCATTACTGACCCTTTAACTTACCAGTGTATAAGGTATCAAAATTTGTACAAGAAAAACTTTTTATTAAATATTTTCTAAAACAGGATCAGAAGCAGCACCGTGTTCTTTTGGGCAAGAACCAGGCCCTGGTAACCTGAACAGAGACAGCTTTGTTACCTCTGTATGTTTACTTGGTTGGATGATGGCATATGCCTCCACTCAACAAGTTATATATATACAATCTGTTAAACTCCATTTATGTTGGATAACAAGCATTATTGTAGAGCACTCTCTTTTTGTCTCTTTCTGTATATTTCTCCTATGGCGCAGTAGGTTTGTCCCAAAATTCCTCCAGTTTTGTGTATAAGGCTCATGGTAAATTGTCCCTTTCTTAGATACTCATAGACGACCACACAGATGACTTATGTTACTGTATTATTACATTAGGTGTTAATGTAAAATGTCTGGCAGACAGTACAGTAGATGTTTAACCCCTTGGATGCTTGAGGCATCTTCGCAATGCGTTGGAGATGTCTCTAGCATCCAAGGGATTAAAAGATCAAAATAATTTAAGTAAAGACACCAGCTTGTAGCCTAGAATGTAGTGTTTATATTTGTCATTAAGAAGTAAATACAGACAACTCTGGCAGTGAATGTGTCACTAGAACAGGTTAGTTTGGATCAATAACCATAAGTTGATGATGGTTTATGAGTGATAACTCAATAACTATGATAACGTGAAAGTGAAAAAGGCATTACGGGGCAAAACAAAACCCTCTCTGTGGAATATGATGAGATCATGTCTGAAGAAGCCGCATGTTTCTAAATAGCGTCCAGCTTCTATAGCAAGAGTAGGCAAGTTTTGGAAGTCCAGTCACTGGAAACTTCAACTCTCTTCATCCCAAACCAGCCGTACACTTGTATCTTTAGCAAAAACAGGTCATCTCAAAGAAAAAAAATGATTTACCAGAAAACATACATTCTACTTAAAGGGATAGTAATACTTAATATAGAGTAAGATTTATATTGTAAGGTTTATCTTCCTGAGTACAGTAAGTGCAATCCCACTGCTAAGAGGTGTTTTATTCAAAAGTTATAGCAGCTCAAACTTGAACTGTTAAGGTGCAATATTTCAATGGCCTGAAATTTTACAGTGGCGCTGTTTCTACCTCATCCTATGGAAAGTTCTGGTCAATTGACCATAAACTTCCATAGGATAATGTTGCATCAGCACCACTGTAAATTTTCAGACCATTGTGATATTGCATCTAAAAAAATTCAAGTTTCAGCTGCTATAACTTTTTAATAGAACATCTCTCAGCAGTGGGGTACCCTTGTTGTACTCAGGAGGATAAAACTTACAATATAAAACTTACTATATATTAAGTGTTACTAGCCCTTTAATTTGTTTCTAAAAGGGGTTTGGATTGTACTATTAAATGGATATTAATGCTTAACCCTTTGCGTTCCAGGGGGCTACACAACTCATTGAAGAGCAATGCGTTGCGTTCCCCTTTGGCATGCAAAGGGTTACTAATGTGGACAACATTGTACGTTTATCCTGCTGAGTGAAAAAAGGTATTCTCAGCTGACGAGATGTTTTCTTTAAAAGTTAATGCAGCTTAATCCATTTCTTGGATGCAGTATCTCTGTGACCTGAAATTTTTCAGTGGCGCTGTTGGTAGAAAATCCTATGGAGATTTATTTTCAACTGAACAGAGCTGCAGCAACAGCGCCACCTTAACATTTCAGACCCTGTATATATGTATTTCCATATTAAGCTTTACTATCTCTCTAAAACTTATGTGATAGACCTATTTCCAGTGTGGCTTAGGGATTATAGCGGTGTGTATACTTAAGGATGGTGTCTCAATCCTACACGTTTCCCACCATTAAAAAGTATTTTCACCCCACTTTTTTTTTTTTTTCATCATGGGCATGAAAGAATGGAGTCAGTATTATCCCTCATTCACTGCTCAAAAATATGTCCATAATAGACTAAATACCAAAGAGACAGGCCCTGATATAGGTTCAATGTCTGCAACCCATTTTAGATCAGCTTCCCAGGTCTAGATATACATTTGCTCACACTGTCTCCCCTAAAATCATTTAGCCCAGCTGACCAATGCCACTTTCCGTTCAGAATATTTACACAATTACATACTTGTGAACTCTCAAAGTTTGACCCTGAGACTCACGGTTTTGATGCAGATCTCAGAGTGAATGGCCAAATTCTCAGGGTGGGATCCCTGTGTTCCCTACTATCTGATCTGAACCAATTAACTGTTTATTTAGAGGTTCAATTAGTGACATTTGTACCAGAAATGCAGAAGGAGAAGTCCTGCTGGTTCTGTGTGTGTATAAGAAGTGATATCCCAGAAACATAGCAGGTTAAAACTTCCCTGATGACTGATTGGAACATCTCTGGACAGTGGTGTAAAAATAGCGGTTGCAGGGGTAGTAACTCCAACCGGGCCCGTCACTCCAGGGACCCGGCCGCCCCCTGCGATCCCCCAGCCTGACGCCCGTAAGCTGAGGTCTGTGCCTTCTTTGGCACAGACCTCTATTAGAAGCTGAGCTCACTCTCTGTCCCAGCTCTCTGTCCCAGCACAGATGACATCATCTCCCAGAGCTCTGCATTACTAGAGAGAGGACCGCGCTGGAGCTCCAGCTGCTTATAGAGGTCTGTGCAGAAGGAGGCACAGACCTCTCTTCTCCTCTCCCCAGAGATGGACACTGGGGGTAATTGTGTTGGCAGTGTGGCAGTGGACATTGGGGGTAATGTGGAGATGGAAGTTGGGGGCAATGTGTAGATGGACATTGTGGATCAATGGGGGCAATGTGGAGCTGGACATTGGGGGCATTGTGGAGCTGGATATTGGGGGCATTGTGGAGCTGGATATTGGGGGCAATGTGGAGCTGGACACTGGGGGGCAATGTGAAGCTGGACACCGGGGGCAATGGGAGTATTGTGGAGCTGGATACTGGGGGCAATATGGCGATGGACACTGGGGGTCAGTGGGGATATTCTGGAGATGGGCATTGTGGGCAATGTGGAGCTGGACACTGAGGGCAATGTGGAGATGAACACTGGGGGTCAATGGCGGTATTGTGGAGCTGGACACTGGAGGCCATGTAAAGATGGACACTGGGGGTCCATGGGTGTATTGTGGAGCTGGACCCTGGGGGAAATGTGAAGATGGACACTGGGGGTCAATGGGGGTATTGTGGAGCTGGATACTGGGGGCAATGTGGAGATTGACATTGGGGGGTCAATGGGGATATTGTGGCGATGGACATTGGGGGTATTGTGGAGATGGACATTGGGGGTATTGTGGAGATGGACATTGGAGGCAATGTGCAGATGGACATTGGGGGCAATGTGGAGGTAGCCAGTGGGGGGCAATGTGGTTTGGGGGGCCCATGGAAATTTTTGCACCAGGGCCTTGTGGCTTCTAGTTACGCCTCTGTCTCTGGGTTAAAGCAAACATTGACATAGCACCTAGAATCTGCTTTCTTCAGAGTGTTAGGGGTTAATATTTCAAATATCTTAGGGTGAGCCCATTTCAAAACTCCCCAGGTATGCATATTTGTATTGCTAAATGGCAACGTTACACTGTAAGTACTGAGTCTGCACATATGTGAGAGACGTTCCCAGTGAACCCACACAGGTTTCACCATAACATTCATCTTCATCGGGGTTCCAACCAGGACAAAGCAACTTACTATGTATTAACCCTTTGAATGTCCGAGAGGTACCCAATGCATTGCAACACAATGCATTGAATACCTCTCTGGTACTCAAAGGGTTAAAGCAGAAGTAACACCTCCTCATAATAACTTCCCTCTTACCTTAGAATTGCCAGAAAATCCTAATGGCCATTATGAATATGAGATCATCTTCAATCAGTCCTGAATGTCATCTCCATCTAGGCGGACATGATAGTGTCATGGTAATCTGGAAAAGAAGGACAGACACAGTAATAAAATATAACCACCTTTATTAGAATATACAGGGATAGTAATATATGAGATATAGCGATGATAATATCCCACACAACCCCAGACCACCAGATGATTGGGCCAAAGCTCCTACCCGGAGCTGCACACTGTGCTACTCACTGCACTACTGTGCTACTCACTGCACTACTGTGCTACTCACTGCACTACTGTGAGGTACCGGAGACTAAAGGCAACAGATAGCGAGAGTCGGACAGAGCCGCGGAACACAGAGGCTAATGATCAGGCAGGCAGGCTAGGAGTGTACAGAGCGAGTAGTCTGCCAGAGCCACGGGTCAGACAAGCCTGGGATACAAGGAGTGAGATAGGAGCCGGAGGACAGACAAACCAGGGACTACATGGAGCGAGTGAGTCAGCCAGAGCCACACGTCAGAACTGATGTGGGTAGTCAGACAAGCCGGGTTTAACAAGGAGCGAGTCAGTCAGCCAGATCCACAGGTCAGAACCGATGTGGGTAGTTAGACAAGCTGGAGTCATACACGGAGCGAGTAAGTCAGACAGAGCCACAGGTCAGAACTGATGTGGGTAGTCAGACAAGCCGGGGTCATACACGGAGGGGATTCTCAGATAAGCACAAGTCACAACGGAGCACAAGAGTAACTAACAGGAACACCATGTAAGGGCAATGACTCACAGGCAAAGAGGTGGGACCCAATTAGGCCACCCAGAATAGGCCCATAAACAGGCGTCCGTGCTAGTGCCTGTTACCTGATGTCAGCAATGAGGAAGTGGCTGGAGGCCACGCCGGCCGGAGGCCATACAGAGGTAGGACGCACAGGAACACTTAGCTTCTAAGGGAGACTGTGATAGATAGTTACTGGAAGTTTTTTTAACTGAAGCAGACAGGGTGCATGAGCATACTTAACTCTTTAAAGACAAGCGGACAATGCCTTGCACATTCCATAAGATTTCCATATGCAGTGAGCATAAATTTAGGTCCTGTGGTCCTGCTTGTAACTTCCATGTCCACCGCCGTGGATTCGACATCCAGGACTGATCTTAAGATGTTATCTCTTAAACAAAGGCACAAAGGGTTAAAATCACAGGGGTCATTAGTATTTTCTAGCCATAGTAAGGTATCTGTGTGGGGTTATTATTAGGAGGTATTAATTCTCTTTTAACCCTTTCAGTGCCAGATGGGTGCACAGTGGAGGGCTGGCAATGCGTGGCCCAGGGGTGCATATACCATCAAGTGGCCTGTTTCTACTATCGTTTGAGTCACTGTCCCAGCACACCCCTTTTGTTAATTTTTAAATTGGCATTAATGTGTAGAAGTAAGGCCAGTGATCCCACAGAGCTTAGAGTTGAAATGGGGTTACACCAGTGATACTACAGAGCTTACAATTTAAGTAAAGCTACACTAGTGATACTACAGAGCTTACAATTTAAAGTGATAGTAACACTTCGTTTTAACTTTATTTTATTTTGTAGGCATTAAAAAAAACATGAAGAATGATATAAGTCTTATCTCTCAAACCTTTATGGTTTGAGAGATATTCACAAGCAAAGTTTCCCTTCCTGCCCCTTTTACCTTGTGTAAGCCATCTCTTCTCAGATGTGAATCTGGTTGTAAGACCAGACAGATAACAGAAGGGGACAATCTTCTTTATATGAAAACAATGAAAGCCCTGCCCCCCTTGACAAGCTTTTCAGGTTTTTCCCGTATCTTAACTGAAGATTGTCCCTCTCTGCAATCTACCTGGGCACCTCCCTTCTGCTTTGGCTGAGCAGTGTTACATCAGTAAAAGGGGCGGGAGGGGGATACTTTGTCATTGAATTACTCCTGACCTACAACTCTGACAGAACTGAAATAACACTCTCCAGAGTCCAAATACTATGATGATTAATTAGAGCTGTTTTTATTATGAAACATTACTATTCCTTTAAGCAAAGCTACACTAGTGATACTATAGAGATTACAAGGAAAATTGGTTGTGCTGCTAGTGGAGCTCCATTTTGATTTTAGCTCTGTGTTATCACTAGTGTAGCTACATTCACAGTAGCAAGAGGGAGATTGAGTGAAGCCCCAGGCCAGCCCTCCCCTGTGGGTGCACAATGCATTGCTCTGAATGGGTTAAGCAATCAAAATTGAGTAAATACTTTACCCTTCTTTGCTTCCTTAGCATTTTGTTTTTAATTTGGGTCTTTGGGTATATTTCCATTTTCTCTTCATGAGAAGATATATCTCTTCTGTTCTAATAACATTCTGGTCTAGAATTAAGTTTCTGTTTCAGTTCCAAAAGCATTTGTAGTGAACGTTAGTGAACCTAGAGGGACGATATATTTTATGCATGATTTGGTCACCGTATACAGGAGGTGAGTGAAATGCATCTCAGATAGAGAACATGTTGATAGAAATGGTGTACAACCAGAAAGGTTTAATGTGGATGCTGATTGATGATAGACATCTATAATGGAGTAATGCATTTAAATATCTGACCCAAATTAAAAAAGGTAACTTAAAAAGCTTAGAAACAGGTAAGCTCACTAAACTCACTGGATGTTTGATTAAAGGAAAAGTGTTGCAATGTGGATAATTCATATTTTATAGGGCTTTGCCTGCTTAGTAAGACTGGTGGGAGATATTTCATTTCAAATTCATTATAGCACAACTGTGCACTTTCTGTGTGGAGTGCAACAATGGCACAGAAATGGTAGGAACAATTCAAAAGTTATCACAGCACAAACTTGCATTGTTTGGGTACTCATTATTTCCATGGCCAGACATTTTATGGCGGTGATATTACTATAATAGTTTTTGGATTGTTTGAAGGATTAAAATGACCATTCTTTTAAATGGGAATTGTACCCCCCCCCCCCCCCCGAGTGCTAGAAAAATCTCCAACTCTTGCATTGCAATGTATTGGAGATCTCTCTAGCACTCAGATGGTTAAAAGCATGGGCATTTTGTGAATGGTTATCTATTTATTATGATACAGCTGGCAGGCTCCATAATTACACCACTTCTCTTAGTAAATGAGCCTCACTGACAACATCCCTGATTAGACTGTTGTAACGACCACACTACCCTCACTGTTTAGGCCAACATTAAGTTCTGCACCACAACAAAATGCAAATTTGGGCTGTAATATATATTTTTTAGGTGCAGTATCACAGTGGCCTGAAATTGTACAGTGGTGCTGTTGCTACAGCATCCTATGGAGATTTATGGTCAACTGACCAGAGCTGTACATAGGATGATGTAGCAACAGCGCCTCTCTACAATTTCTGGCCACTGTTGTACTGCACCTAAAAAAATTCAAGTTTGAGCTGCAATAACTATTGAATAAAACATCTTTCAGCAGTGGGTTCAGCAGCAAGGGGATCAACACTACAATATATTTTTTTACATCTTAAGTATTTCTTTCTAAATATAAAGAACTAATGTAAACCGGACTGATTCATAATGGTCATTAGGAGTTGTTGCCCAGATAAAGATAAGTGTGTATGTGTGTGTGTGTGTGTGTGGGGAGAGGGGGAGGTAGTATTAAGAGACATTAGTGTTCCCATCAAAAGAAATACTGAATTTTTAATTATTCATGAATAAAGCAGGCAAAAGTAAGGTCATGATGGTGTTCTAAAGGACTAGTAAACTTTTTTTATGAAATGTATATGTTATAGGGCTTTTTCTGCTGAGTAAAACAAGGTCAATCCCACCACTGTCAGTTGTTTTATTCAGAAGTTATAAAAGTTAAAATAATCAGGAAGTGAATTTACTGTGTTTACTTACTGATAGTTCTAACTGACAGGAAGTGACAGGCAGTTTCTATCACATTCTATGGAGAACTGTAAGTCACTGACTTTCCTCTCCACTGGAATGTAACTGAAACACAAATTGGAATTTGACCACTAGAGGGCACTGCTAATGTAAAAAAACACAAGTTTAAACTGTAATAACACTGGAAATATGCATCCCGCAGCAGTGGGAGCACCCTTATTATACTCAACAGGAACTGTCCTATAATATATATTTTTTCATAAAAAAGTTTACTGCTCCTTTAAGTGATCTGGGGAATTGCTTATAGCAGGGATTTTTAACGTTTTTTTTTCAGTTGTGTGCCATTGCTTCACAATGTGTTGTAAAACCACTTTGTCTGCAAAGGATTATAAAGAACAAGTTAAAAATCACAGGTGGACCACACTCCGGTGTCAGATATTCCACCTCAACCATGTTTACAATCATTCAACAATTCTAACACCATATTGTGCCAGTCTTATATATACAGCAGAATTGTACTCTTATCAGGGCTTAAAGGGATAGTAACCCCCCCCCCCCCAACAACTTGATGGCAAAATACAGCAATCATAGAAACATACCAAATGCACTTAGTCCCATCTCTCAAACCTTTATGGTTTGAGAGATGTAAGGCAAGACAGTCCTCTGGTCCCTCCCCCTTCTGCCTGATGAGCTGTAAAGCTGTCAGAGGCAGAATCCGGTCGGCCGACTTTCGGCGGTTCTGCAGGAGTTCTGACATTTAGATATCTCCGTATAATTACTTCATAGGAATGGTCTACAACATGTGCTTGCAAGCCAGGCACGTTTTAGACCATACCCATGAAGTAATAATAAGGAGATATCTAGATGACAGCGCTCCTGCAGAGCCACCGTCTGGTGCTGGAAGCCGGATCTCATGACGTCCGCTATACAGCGGACGTATGAGAAGGGGGAGGGAGCGGAGATCTGTCTTGCCTTACATCTCTCAAACCATAAAGGTTTGAGAGATGGGACTAAGTGCGTTCAGTATGTTTCTATGATTGCTGTATTTTGCAGTCAAGTTGTTGGGGGGGGGTTACTATCCCTTTAACATTTGAAGTCCTTTGCTACTAGTCAGACCATAAAATGTACTTGCCACTGCAAGCCATAACATACCCACCAGGGCTGAATTTCTGCTCGCCACAGCTAAATTTTCACTCGCCATTGGCTAGTGGCGAGTGGAAATTTTGAGCCCTGCTCTTATCATGTTGCATATATTCATGTCGCTTATAACAAGTTCAGTTTAGCCTTTCCAGCCATTGGCCAGTCAAATGACCTTTGTAAGAGGACGTCAATTTCAGCTACTGCAATTTTAGTAAAATGTAGGAAAATTGCAATCAATGATCCACCAGGTATTAACAGAACTGTTATCCAGTCAAACAAGATCTGGCACATCTGTATGTGGTGACCTTTACCAGTAAATACCAGATATTTGTAATCTTTGCTTTGCGTACCCCTCTGGCACTCAAAGGGTTAAACTTTAGCCTATAAATCAGTGGTGTGCGACCGGATTCACTCCCAAGAGCAATGCATTGTGAACACCTCCGGTCCGTATAAGATTAATATTGTGTAGTAGGAGGAATTTATGTTTTGTGTCCTGCCTGGAATTGCTGCCACCATGGGCATGCCTACTTGACACTGGTGACGGTATCTTTTCAATAAGGGTACAATGAAAAAATTCAGAAGGGGCCATTAGGATTGTCTAGTCATAATAAGATAAGAGTGGGGGTTATTATGAGGATGTGTTTCTTCCCCTTTAAGTGGACCAGTTTCAGTGCGAAAGTAAGCACTCACTGAGACAAAAACGGATGTGCTGCTTTTTGGGGTGAAAATAGAGTGTATGTGATGTGACAGAGGAAAATTATGTCCTCTTCCCACTGTACTAGAGAACATACTGAGGGACACATGAGGTCCCAGGTCTGCCTTTTTCCCACCAGTACTATAAATTAGTCACTTGTATTTCAGGGACATTTTATGTGTATATGATCAGTTTAACACATAGAGGCGCACACTCTGCCAGCATAGGACTTCAATGCAACCAAATCCCAAACACACATGCAGGAAACAGAATAATTACACTTATGCTGTCACACTTTACTACCCTTGGTACATGCAGCACATATATACGTTTTCAGCATCTATAGCTTTGTACGTAAGCATTAAGCAATAGACAGGAACAGCACCAATAATCAATCCCAGCTCCTGTTATAGGGTCTTATTCATACACAAGAGATCTCTTAGGGCTTTGACCCAAATCTCAGGGTGAGACAGTCTAATGCTACCTACTATATGATCTGCACCAATTAAATGCTTCTTTAGTCACTAAATTGATGCCGATTTGATGTGTGTGTTTGTGTGTTTAAGCAGGGCAGAATTTACCAATAGGTAGAGAAGACAACTGCAAAGAGATCCACATTTTGAGGGGCTCCACAGCTGAGCTGCCCACATTCTCATTCTGAATTCTGGGTGTGGCCAGAACAATGTCAATGTGCCTGCCCAGTTGTATACCCCTTTATACTCCTTTTTCACCCCTTATGTGCGATAGTGGTCTCCAACACATTGCAAAGCAATGCATGGAGATCTCTCTAGCATCGAAGGTGTGAAAGCTTTTTTTTTTTTTGTTCTTGCCATGGGCATTTTCTGTGCCAGGAAACAGTGGATGGGACTGGGAGCGGGTCACGTCGGGAGTTGGGGTGTAGTCATGGGTAGAGCGAAGGACACCTAGAGTCCTTAACCTCTCTGGCATTCAGGGGGTTAAAGGTCCCAGTTAAATAAATAGCATTTTTACTAGAACCCTGAAGTGCAGTCAGTCTGCCCTATGATCGAGAATTACTCCAGTTCTTTATAGAACATCAGCCTCAGCGCCCTAGAAACCTGAAAATAACTCACCACAATTAAACACAAACAATAAACGCTTTAACCCCATGGATGCTAGAGATGTCTCCAATGCATTGCAAACATAGTTATCATCTAAGGGGTTAAAGTTAGTTTCTTGCATTTCTACTGAAATTACAACCTGTATTACCCTGCTAGTCACTGCCTAGCTATGTGTGGGTCTTCAAATATCCTCATAGACTATCAGCACTTTGGGGCAAGTACTAGGAATGGGAAAAAAATTATGGCAGCAGAAGGTAAGTCTGCAGAAAATGGCAATATTTGCTTCTCACACAGGAAATGCCACTCATTCTGTAGCACTTTTTCACAAGGTCTGTCCTATGAGAAAAAGTATATTTGTGTATGTCTGTGAATGTGTGTTTGTGTCTGTAAGTATGAGTTTGTGTTCCTGTGTTTATGTGTCTTGGATTTTGTATGTGTGAGTGGATGTGTGTCTGTGAGTGTGTGTTTGTGTATCTGTGTTTTGCGTGTGCATGTGTTTGTGTGTACGTATGTGTGTCTGAGTTTGTGGCTGCACATCTGTAAATGTGGATGTGTTTGTGTCTGTGTGTGTCTGAGTGTGTGTTTATGTGTGAGTGTGTGTCTGTGTAAGTTTGTGTCTATGAGTGTTTGGAAATGCTTGTGTGTGTGTGAGTGTGACTGTGAGCGTGTGTGTGTCTGTGTCTGTGTGAGTGTGTGTCAGCGACTATATGTTTCTGTGTGTCTGTAAGTGTGAGTTTGTGTCTGTGAGTGTGTGTTTGTGTATGCTTGTGTGTGAAAGTGTGTGTGAAATTGTGTCTATGAGTGAGTGCTTGCATCTGTATTTGGGTGTAGCAGTGAGTGTGT
This sequence comes from Rhinophrynus dorsalis, assembly GCA_037306005.1. Classification (NCBI taxonomy): domain Eukaryota; kingdom Metazoa; phylum Chordata; class Amphibia; order Anura; family Rhinophrynidae; genus Rhinophrynus; species Rhinophrynus dorsalis. Next base: position 657,196,766 of record CM074718.1, on the reverse strand, counting down.
GTGTGTGTGTGTGTAAATCAATGTTTGTGTGTGTCTGTAAGAGTGCATGTGTTTGTGGAAGCATATGTTTTGTGAGTTTGTGCCTTTGTGGGCCTGTCTAGGAAGGACCCCCACTGAACAGTGGGAATTTACATTTTCAGTTCCTTGAAGTTCCTTGAAGATTCCCTAAATTATTTGTATGTATTGGAGACATCTCTAGCATTCAAGGGGTTAAAATCCCCAATTAAATCAATGGGAAATGTTATGTGTCCCCTGTGATGCAGATGGTTTGCTGAAGAATTTCCCCAGTTGTTCTTAATACATCAACCTCAATGTAAGTTCTCTCATGTTTATACCTACTGGTCATCTGAATATGTGTTAAAAATGTCATCATTGTCAAAGACCACTAAAGACAGAATATATTCTAACAGCTTCACAAACAAAACATAAAAAATTGGGGATGAATGTACAAATATTATTCCTTGTTAAATCTGGCACTGGTTTTTCCGGCCCTACCCCATCAAAATGATAATTTTCTAAACTACTTATGCCAAAAATGAGCTCATCAAGGGGAGAGTGGGGCAGTCTATGAATGCTTCAGTGTGTTCCTTTCTTGTCCACTTAGTTTAACACTTTGAGTGCCAGACGGGTGCCCATTGCATTGCCGTGTATACCCATCAGACACTCAAAGGGTTAACAATATATAATAAAGAAAGTAATGAGTAAATCATGTGATTTATTCCATTATCCTGTGCATGTTATGGGGCTGGCTGGCACTAAAGTTCTAATTGACGGTGGAGTGGTGTGTAAGTATGCATTACAGTGATCATATGGTCTAGTACATACCCTGAAGTACAGTCTCTGGCATTAAATGTTAACACCAATTGAGCTGACCTGGTATATATATATACTTTCATTCCAGTCTGAAAAAAACCCCACATAATGTAGCACAACAGAAGCGTCTCTTATAAAATCTAATTACAAAATATGATTTATCCTTCATTTCCTGTGTTAAAATGACGTTTCCTTAATGGTCAGTGTGCTAACAATAGGTAAATACAACTACCTGCATGTGGGTTTGCTTCTAGCAAACACCACAGTAGGAGCTGATGAAAATTTGGTGAAAGGTGTCTGATTTAACACATATATACACAATACCAACATTTTCACTTTGCAGGGACGCAGTGTTTGTTATTGGAAACAAATAGTAATAACATTTGAGTGACAACGTCTGTTGGTGGTATTGGCATATCTGACTCAGACCCAGCGCTGGAGATATCAGGTCGTTTTGCTGTTTGAGGTCAGTAAGGAACTGCTGGGGGGGAGGTGCCAACCTAACACATTCTGACACTAGAGCTTGCTTCTTCACTTACTGTATAAATGCTGTGCAGGGAGAGGGAACGACGAGGAAGATAAAGGTAGGAATAGAGATAACCCTAATTTAGTTCTCCTCCTTTAGGTTGTGTTCTACCCACAGCACTGGTCAGCACCACCAACAGCAACAAACTTCCCTTCCAGTTTCAGCACTAAAGACAGATCCAAAAGTCCCCTTTCAGCACCATAGACAGCTCCCAAGTTCAATTCCTTTTCAGTCTAGCTACCAGTTACCAAACCAGGACCCACTCTCAACTTCCTTTCCAATTTCAGTAACGGCTTCCAACCACCCTTTCTATTTATGCAAAGCTGCTAACTTTCTCTATTCAGTAATAGCTGTAAACTTCCCTTCTCATTCCAGCACCTGTCGCCACCTTACCCTCCCATTTCAGCAGCAGCTCCAATAGTTCCTTCCTATTTCAGAACCAACTCCCAACTTCGCTTCTCATTCCAGCACCAGCACCCACTTTGCCTTCCCAGTTCAGTAGCTCTAGAACGTCCGTTCCGTTTTCAGCACCAGTGACAGCTCCTACAACTCCCTTCCTAGGTTCAGCACCTCAGACAGCTCAAGCAGCAGACTGAAGATGGAAGGAGCCCTGGTCTTCTGGAAGTACCGCACCCTCTTCTCCCTCATCCTGTGCACTCTGGTTCTGTTCAAAGTTCATCTGACACATGCAGCCCCCACGTCCCAGCAAAACAATGAAGCGGTACCTCTCTCCAAAATATACCCCAGAGGAAGCCATTGGGCTGTGGGTAAGTGCAATATTATGCTATATATATATAGCTATGTTGTAAGGTGAGGGTGGGGTATGTATGACTCTCCAGCTGAATCCCATGGCCGGTTTGGGATGATATGGGAGCTGTAGTCCATAAATACCTGGGTAGGGTAATAAGGGATATTGACAAACAATGGAGAAACACAGGTATTTTGGTGCCATTGTTAAACACGACTAGTCAATTGTTGGACCTCTAGCTGCTGGGAACTACGATTCCCATCAACCCCAGACGGTTAGCAGCTGGTTGAGGATAATGGTAGTTTAGTCTTCAGCAGCTGACGGACCGACAGATGACAGCACCATTGCTTTTCAATGCGGTGAACAACCGCCTGCACCCAGAAAGTAACCCAACTTTTCCAGAGGCATTTGGTGAATTGTATTGTTATTGTCATTGTTAACCGTTTGAGTGCCAGGGGAGCTGTCTAGCGCTTCTGCAATGCGTTGGACATGCCCTGCCAATCAAAGTGACAGCCCCTTCGTTTTCAGACGGGTATGTTACGTTGCAAGGGACAGGCCAACCCTTTGAGTGCCAAAGGAGTACGCGGTACCACATTGGTTTAACCCTGTGAGTGCCAATGAGTTATCCAACTCCAGGGAGGCTTTCAACGCATTGCAATGCAATGCGCTTTGCAATGCTTTGAAAGCGTCCCTGTCGCTCAGAGAGTGTGAGTGTGAAACTCACGTTACATTGAGTGTAAAGATAAATGGAAGATGTCTGTAGATATTGGTATCCCATTGTACATCTGGAAACGTAGACTCCATGCACAATTCCAACGGATGATTAAATATTAATTTGTAGCTGTGAACAAAATTATTTAACCCTTTGAGTGCCAGAGGGGTGCGCAACGCATTGCTAAGCAATGCGTTGCGTACACCTGTGGCACGCAAAAGGTTAACAGTTCGCAGATATTTTCGATGTAACCCCTTAGTGACAGACGACTTACCTGGTAAGTCCAGGAAGTCATTCGCTATAATGGAAATAAAAGACCCTGTCATTGAGGGGTTAATTTATAGAAATATACAGATTTTTTTAAAATAGAAATATACATCTATACAGATATTTTCGTTTTAATTTTTACAAAATAAACAGAAATCAGAATATAGATGTCAAATGCATTGTAATTGCAGTTTGGAGGGGATATCAATGTTTGGTTTTCTTGCCCCACATTCCAGACAATAGAGTTACATGTAAATCATCTTCTTGCAATCACATTACATAAGAGATCGGACCTTCAGTGTAACACCAGGTAAAACCATCTGAGTCTGTGTATGTACTATTAATATCCAGAGCGATTCTAGAGCAGTCCAAATCTGAAACTGAGTAATGTGAACGGTACCATAACGGATTAACCCTCTGAGCGCCAGAGAGGTAACAAACGCAATATGTGGGATACCTCACTGGCACGCAAAGAAAATGTAGGTGGAAAACCATATTGAGCTAAAAAGGGCTGTTAACCCCTTGGGTACTAGAAAGGACTCTTGCTAGCGTTCAAGGGGTTAAATAGCTCCATTTAAATCCGTTGGTTTGCACCTCTGTGCTTTATTGAACGCACAAAACCAGATACATAAAAAAATCCCCAATTCCAAGTTATTTAAAATGGGATTTTAACCTGTTGAATGTTAGAGACGTCTGTCATTCAAGGGGTTAACCACCGAGTTTAAATTAAAGAGTATTTTCTTTTGTACTTATGGCGCAGGAGGTTCGGATCAATAATTGTACAAGTTTTACTTAGTACATAAATCTCATTGTGCTGCCAGTCTCAGGACATGCGTGCATTTAACCCGTTGAGGACAAGCGTGGACATGGGTGCGTTGCTCATCCCTATGGTCCATAGAGGTTTCATGTGAAGACTTGGGGAATCAATTAGTCTTCTTGGCTTATACCAGACAGAAGCCTGTGGATCTGCAAGGAATTCCTAACTCTGTCCCTGCATTGCATCTCTGGCACTCAAAGAGTTAACATCCTAAACGTTCAAAAGCTCAGATCATCTTCCAGCAGCGTAAAAGGCTCTACACTGCCTGTGTTTAACCCTTTCAGTGATAGAGTAGTGCCCGATGCGTTGCTTTGCAATGTTCTTGACACCCATCTGTGGCACCTTAACGGGTTAAGCGATGCTATTTTCGACGGACAGTAAAAAACAACGATTCCAGGTAATAATAATAGAGGCGTTAACACGTTCAATGCCCGATGCCAGAGACGCCCCAACCCAATCCGTTAGAGACGTCTGTAATACCCAAGAGGACAAACGTATCTGTGCAATGCGATTCTTTATATCTTATATGTGATGTATAACTATATATTACTTCGAATATTAAATTAATAAGTTCTAGCATCCAAAGTCTTAACCCTTTGAGTGCCAGAGGGGTACGCAACGCATTGCAAAGCAATGAGTTGCGTACCCCTCTGGCACTCAAAGGGTTAAAGATAGGACAATAGATAATGATAACTATGTATAAAAAGAAACTGGAGTTATTCTGGACTAAACCAACTGCAACATAGGGCACAAATTAAAAAATCTAGTTAAATTAAAAGGGGCTTTTAACCCCTTCAATGCTAGAGCCTCTCGGGCATTCAAGAGGTTAAAAAGCTCTATTCAAGTGCATGGGAATTTAGGAACTGTAATGTTGTCCCCTATGGTGCAGTTGGTTTACTCCAGTATAACTCCAGTCTGCTTTTATACATATGGGCCCATGTTAGTTATCATTATGCATTTATACATATGGGCCCATGTTAGTTATCATTATGCATTTATACATATGGGCCCATGTTAGTTATCATTATGTTTATACATATGGGCCCATGTTAGTTATCATTATGTTTATACATATGGGCCCATGTGTTTAGAGCAAAAAATATACATAACAGATGAGATTTGGTACCGTGTTAGCCGTAGAAATACAGGAGGCAAATATAGTTGTTGATACTTTTATTGGCTAACTAAGCAGATTTAAATGAAAGCTTTCAAGACCTTAGGTCTCTTCCTCAGGCATGTTATACAGATAAATATGAAAACATCTCTTATATACAAGTACACATTGTATTTTTTATAATGGAAAACATATAAGAAAGCTCAGTCCAGATTCAGGTTCTTTGATCAGACAACGGTAGAGGAGAGTGCTGTAAAATGCAGTCTTTCTCTGAGGGGTCCAAGGTATTTATGATCCCAGTGGGACTGTTGTAAAGGTTAAGGTTGTAAAAAAATGTATCTAACTCATTGTCTATATGTCATTGTGTGTTCTCTCCTCTATTTCTACAGCAATGCGAAAAAAGCTGGCGCTCAGTACACTAAGGACAATAATAATACAATTATTATTATTATTGTTATTATTATTATTGTTGTTATTATTAATAATAATAATAATAATAATAATAATAATTTTATGCAATGTGCTGCATACCCTTGTGGTACTCAGAGGATTAAGAAACCTCTTAGTAACCCTTTGAGTCCCAGAGAGTTATCCAACACACTGCAAAGCAATGCACTGGATACTTTCCTGCCACAAAAAAAGTTAAACGATTCTTGAAAAATGAAAAACAGAGCTCTGAATCCCCCCCATACGCTTTCATATCTTGTTTATGTATGAATGTATCATTGTATCCTTATAAGAACAATGTACACAAGGAAAATAATAACCCACCATACTGGAACGGAGCTGAAACATTGACCAATGCTTCGATACATCTTTCTCTTATGTATACAGACAGATACATAGATAGACAGATAGATATTATTATTCTTTATTTATATAGCGCCAACTAATTCCGCAGCGCTGTACAATTGGGGAATAGACATACAGAGGTATTAAATAGTACAATCAGATGTGTAGAACAGAAGGGTCAGAGGACCCTGCTCGTGAGAGCTTACAGATAGATAGATAGATAGATAGTTAGATAGATAGATAGATAGTTGGATAGATAGATAGATAGATAGATAGATAGATAGATAGATAGACAGACAGACAGACAGACAGACAGACAGGCAGACAGGCAAGCAGACAGACAGACATAACTAGGTAAAAATAGACATCAATATATAGATAAAGATACAGACAGAGTTATACATAGATAAATATCTTAAACTAGCATTAATGTAGGATTCACAGTCACATTCCACACATCGCCTTCATTCTCCAGAGTGATCCATAAGGCTGTTGAGACACAGTCTGATATCTAGAAGCAATTCCTATGACCCCTCACCCACAGCCCCTCTCATCTCCTGAGTGCATGTAATGGACTGTTGGATACCATACCAGACAGTATGATATGGGCCTATTATCATTTATACACTTCTGTGTCATAATTGCATACTTTCCACCATATATGCCATATGGACAGTGGCTAGAAGTGACTTACTTATTTAGATCCCCTATAACCCTCAACATCATCACAATCACTTGATGCACCACATATGTCAAGATCCTCGTTTGGAACTTTATTTATAGGACTCTGGCATAGAGAATTGATCTTTGAAGATATGGTTGATTGAGTCTGGCCATGCAAAATGCTTGAGAACTTAGAATTCATTGACTTATTAGTCATGCATAATGCTCTGTGTTGTAGTGGAGACTCGACCAACACATCAGTTTAGAGTAAACCATTAGCCCACTTGATCTTAACCATTTGCGATTAGAAATCCCAATTCACAACTTGGGAGTCACACTGCGGTAGGATACACTACTCCGGTACTAGGCATGTCTTTTTATGTTGATAGTAACTCCTATAGCTGGGGAGAATTAGTTGGAGATCTAGTAAAAAAAGAATTTCCTTGACCCTTCATGCACTACCACTTGTATTCCCTGATTACAGACAATGGACTGTCTGGATCAGAACAGATTACATGCTGGGTACCCATTATTATGTTTATTCCACAATTTTGGATTACAAATGGACAATGGTTACAAGTGACTTGTTGATACCCGTGGCTATCCCTATAACATGAGCACTCAATTGCTCCTGAGCCTCCGATAGAAGATTAGTCGGGTCACGGCTCATACCAGCATTCATACTCATTATATATAACAGGTACATGAGACCCAGGTAATACACAGCAACGCGATCAGCTGCGGATCCACTGACAAGTACACAACATGGAAAGCTCTGTGATACAGCGGAGACCTATCCCTGTCCCTGTGAACTTGTTGATGGATCGCTGGCGCTTTGATGCATTGTGAGATACTCGAGGGCTCTATTACATTGTTCCTTTATGTTCATTAGGACTTGGCACTAACTTATTTTATTTAGAGACTAGTTGAAGAGCCCGTTACACGGGGCACAGTGCCGCTGCCCCCCGGCCGTGGGGCAGTCATGCGCAGTAGAGACTGCCCCAGCCTCGGCTGATACAGAGATGGACACTCTGAAAGAGCAACCAGCTCTGTATCAGCCGCTGCGCGGGCAGTCTCTACTGCGCATGACTTTGTCGTTACACACGTTTTGGAGAATTATTATATAGGATAAATTGACTTTGATTGGATGTTATTGATACAGTTCATTGAGTTTGTTTATCGCTACCAAGCTGCTATGTTTTATTGCACAAGTTGTCACCAATTTGTCCAGGGCCAGCCCAGCCAAGACATTGTGCTGCCTCGGTCCAAGGATGAAATGCTGCCACCCAAAAAAAAACATGCCCACCAAAGCACGCCTACATCCATGCGATAGCCTAACGTCTGCCCACACTGCCCACACTGTCCATCTCCACATTGTCCACCTCCACACACTGTCCACCCTGTCCTCCCTCACGCACTGTCCACCTCCACACTGTCATCACTACACTGTCCAGCTCCACACTGCCCACCTTCACACTGTCCATCTCCACACTGTCCACCTCCACACACTGTCTACCCTGTCCTCCTTCATACACTGTCCACCTCCACACAGTCATTGTTACACTGTCCAGCTCCACACTGCCCACCTTCACACAGCCCACACTGTCCATCTCCACATTGTCCACCTCCACACACTGTCTACCCTGTCCTCCTTCATACACTGTCCACCTCCACACAGTCATTGTTACACTGTCCAGCTCCACACTGCCCACCTTCACACAGCCCACACTGTCCATCTCCACATTGTCCACCTCCACACCCTGTCCACATTGGTCCCCCATTGTCCATATCCAAATTGTTCACCTCCATAGTGTTTCACTTGTCCACCTCCACATGCTTGGAAAAAGAGGATGCCCACGGCCCAATGGCTGCTCAAGCACTTTTTTTCACACTGCACAGACTGAATGTGATCCACTCCTTGCAGTGTGGAAGAAAATGCTTGAGCAGATGCTCCATCTGGGTCTCCTCTTACTAAATTCAAGTGGACTCTTAACCTATATATTCTTAAGATTGTCAATTAATATCCTTCTAATGCTTTGTATATAGGGGTTCTCTGTATATTTTGATACTTAATTCTGGCTAATACCCTAGAATGGGTAGAGTGCTTAGGCATACAATATTTCTCCTATTTGAATTAACCCTTTAAGTGGCAGAGGGGTATCCAGCGCATTGAGAAGCAAATTTTAATCACGCCCCCACGATGCACTTGGTTTACTCCCAAATTGCTCAATTTCTTCCTAGCACACCATTATCAATATATATCACTGAAAATGTAATCCCATTTGGCACCGGAGAGGAATGCAATGTATTGGATACCTCTCTGGTACCCAAAGGGTTAACCTCCACCTTGTTCCTGTTTTTCTTTCTTTCTTTTAAGGACACCTAATGGGGAAAAAGAGTATAGAAGAATATCCCTATGCGTATGATGGAGGAGACCGGGTCTCTGCCGCTATCTACTCTGAAGGAGACAAGGCCATGTGGGGGTCCCAGCAGTGGAGCGAGGCCCTACAGAACCTACTGAGGATGCTAGATCTTAGTAACAGCAGAAATACCCAGCCAATGAGGGAAGCCACCTTGTATAACAAGAAGCTATGGGACACAGAGGACAACAGCAGCCTTAAGGAGGTGGGAACAAACCAAGCCTTGTAATTTATTATCAATACGTGACAATTTCCCTTGGAATAATTGTCTGTTAATCCTTTGAGAGCCAGAGGTGTATCCAATGCATTGCAAAGCAATGAGTTGGATACCCCTCTGGCATGCAAAGAGTTTAAGGAGTAACTTCTGATAATCCTAATGGCCCCTATGAATTTTGTCCGTGTACCTGTGTTTAAGAAATAACAGCTTCAATCAGTTCTGAATGCCATGCCCATGGAGGCGGACATGACAGTTGCTAGCAGAACAAAGGACACAAACTGCACCCACTGAACATGGTAATCTTAAAGCGATAGTAACACTTAATATGTAACAAATATATATAGTGGGGTTTATCCTCCTGAGTAAAACAAGGGTACTCCCACTGCTGATAGGTGTTTTATTCCAAAGTTATTCCAGCTGAAACTTGAACTTTTTCAGGTGCAATATCTCAGTGGCCTGAATTTTTATAGTGGCACTGTTGCTAAACCACTCTATGGACAGCTCTGGTCAATTGACTATAAATCTCCATAGGATGGTGTAACAACTGTGCCACTGTAAAATTTCAGGCCACTGACATAATGCGCCTAAAAAAATTCAAGTTTGAGCTGGAATAATTTTTGAATAAAACACCTCTCATCAGTGGAAGTGCCCTTGTTTTACTCAATAGGATAAGCCCTACTATATATATACATACATATTAAGTGTTACTATCCGTTTAACCAAGTGACGACCAGAAGAATGTGTGGTGTATTGCTTCTCAATGCATTGTGCAGGTTCATGAACTCTGTTTGCTTCAGTTTAAAAAACCATCATGTCTCTTGGACAAAGGGACATGGGCAAAATTCATACGGGCCATTTAATTTTCTGTCCTTAGTATGGTAAGTGGGAGATTATTATTAGGAGGTGATACTTCTCCTTTAACCCACATCTACTCTACTTTGCCTGCTTCAGTTTAAAAAAAACTGCTAACAACTGTAATGTCCGCCCCCATGGAAATAACATTTGGTACCGATTGAAGGGACATCTATTAAACAAAGGCACAGGAGCAACATTCATAGGGACATTAGGATTTCCTAACTATTGCAAGGTAAGTGGGCACTTATCTAGGCAGGTGTCATTTATACAATATTCAATTATATCTGTTTAAAGTCTTCTGTAGTCTATAACTGAGCAGGGACATTTTATACATTCAGAATGTTTACAAGAACTGGTACATTCATGAGTAGGGTTTTCTTTATAGATAGAGCCATACAAAGGGAGACCCACCCACAATTCTAAAGGACCATGTAGAAATTCTAAAGGTAGTGATGTGTCCCTATTCAAAGACTACAGAAGAGTTTAAATGAAAAAAAAGCAATAAGCTGAATGCTATATGAAGGGCACCTGTTTATATCAGTGCTCCTAGTAATCAAATGAAGACACTTATTCCAAGAGTAAAGGTTACTTTTAAACTTAAAGGGATAGTAATACTTAGTTTTATCTTTATTTTAATTTGTAGGCATTAAAAAAACATGAAGAACGATATAAGTCTTATCTCTCAGACCTTTATGGTTTGAGAGATATTCACAAGCAAAGTTTCCCCTCACTGACCAAAACGGTCAAGTCTGCCATCTAGCTGTCAGATTTGGAATCCGGTCCGCAGATCAACCGGTGGCTCTTCAGTAAAGCCGAGATCGCAAGATATAAAAATAACTATTTCATTGGAAGGGTCTAAAAAGTGTGCTTGCAATCCAGGCACACTTTGTAGACTATTCAGATGAAGTAGTTCTTCTTATATCTCACGATCCCGGCTTTGTTGTAGAGCCATGGCTGGTCCTCAGACCGGATGCCAAATCTGACAGCTAGGTGGCAGACTTGACCTTTTTTGTCAGTGAGGGGAAACTTTGCTTGTGAATATCTCTCAAACCATAAAGGTTTGAAATATAAGACTTATATTGTTCTTCATGTTTTTTTAATGCCTACAAAATAAAATAAAGATAAAACAAAGTATTACTATCCTTTTAAGATACTTGTAACATGAGGTAATCAGTTGCTGGACCTCAAGCTGTCTGGCACTATAGCTGTCATCTGGATGATATTAACTGTGGTCCCCAACAGCTTGAGGTCCAATAATTTGCTACCCCTGACTGATAGGTAAAACACTTGATTTGTTTAACCCCTTAACAACAGCCCAATATGGTGCATGGGCAGCTGTTAAGGACCATGGTGCATTTTTATTTTTGCTTAATGGATTCTGAGGACACTGAATGGCATGCAGCAGCACGGTGACCCCAGAATTCCATGACGTACCAGGACACTGGTCCTTAAGTGCCAGAACCAGTGTGACGGTCCTGGCACATCTAGGGTCATTAAAGTAGCCTGTCTACTTAAAATACATTTAGTTATTTAAAATAGTAAAAAAGTGCCTATATGTTGTACAACTAATTGTTTGTAATATATCGGGTATCTCCAAGGAGCTTCCTCTGGATGAATAAGCGGAGGCTGGCGTATGTGTTTAAATAAAAAAATGTTATTGTATAAAGAACTTCTTGTGTGTATTGATTTTTTAAAGTATAAAGGCTAGTTTTAGCTTTGTTAAAGCAGCGCTTTAGCTGCGAAACGTGTAAGCATCTTATAGCCTATTTTTATACAATCATTTTTTTATTTGAACACATACGCCAGCCTCCGCTTGTTCATTCAGAGGAAGCTCCTTGGAGATACCCGAATGGAGACGGTTGAATTCTCCGTATGCTTTATAGTCAGATGTGTTGATATTAACTATCTGACCTATAGAACATGTGAGTAGAAACTATTTTACTTTCCATTTGACACATTATAATGGTGTTATACTATTGTGGGGTTCACTATCAAAGTGTCGCATGTAAAGTTTTGTGTCATAAAATGTTGCATGTCTTTGGCTACATCATTTGAAGTGTCACAATTAAAGTTTTGCATCTTAAAGTGTCACAAATTCTACATTTCTCGTTGTTCCAAATGGCACATTCGCCATATCGTGCATTAACATGTCGCAGAAATATGGGTGCAATAATGACACTATATGGGTGCATTAAGGACGCAAAATGGGTGCAATATGGGTGCATTAAGGATGCAATATGGGTGCATTAAGGATGCAGTGTGGGTGCAATATGGGTGCATTAAGGATGCTATATGGTTATATTAAGGATGCAATATGGGTGCCATATGGGTGAATTAAGGACGCAATATGGGTGCAATATGGGTGCATTAAGGACGCAATATGGGTGCAATACTGACGCTATATGGTGCATTAAGGATGCGATATGGGTGCAATATGGGTGCAATACTGACGCTATATGGGTGCATTAAGGATGCGATATGGGTGCAATATGGGTGCATCAAGGACGCAATATGGGTGCAATAATGACGCAATATGGGTGCATTAAGGATGCAATATGGGTGCAAAACCAACCTAAAACCCAACCCAAACCCCCCAAAAACCAACACAAAACCAACACAAAACCCAACCCAAAGACAACCCAAAACCCAACCCAAAACCAACCTAAAAAACAAACCCGAAACCAACCCAACACCCACAAAACCCAGCCCAAAACCCACCAAAACCTACCCAAAGCCCACAAAACACAACCCAAAACCAACTCAAAATCACCAATAATGCACTCATATTGCACCCATATTGCATCCTTAATGTGTCCTGATTGCACCAGTATTGCACCCAAATTGCGTCCATATATTGCACCTATATTGTGTCCTTAATGCATCCTTATTGCACCAATATTGCACCCATATTGCGTCCTTAATGTGTCCTTATTACACCAATATTGCACCCATATTGCATCCATATATTACACCCAAATTGCGTCATTAATACACCCATAGTGCGTCATTAATGCTGCGACATGTTAACGCACGATATGGTGAATGTGCCATTCGGAACAACGCGAAATGTAGAATTTGCAACACTTTAAGACTCATAACTTTAATTGCGACACTTCAAATGACGCGGCCAAAGACATGCGACATTTTATGATGCAAAACTTTACATGAGACACTTCAAATGGATGCCCTTTTGTGGCACTTTTCTCTCTTTTTTGGTTTTACCATTATCGCACATATCTAGGTAAGTCCTTCTGTTACACACAGTAATTATATAGATGTGCCTGACTTATATATGATGGACACCGACCTAGGTAGGTCCTTCTGTATATTGATCTTGAAGACAACCAATAAACTGCAGGATTTTTAGGTCAGCATCTATGAATTGCAACAGAATATGTTTCACCTGTAGTGTGTGGGATTTTTTTTTAGAGAGCTAAGATTCAAATGTATTTTTTGTTCAAACTCTAAGCAACTGTGTCAACTAGTATTCAAAAACATTTTTGTATTATGCATTATATAGGACATGCACAGCCTGCTGGCATTCACAGAGTTACTCAGTGGCTCAAACATTTTGATTGAACTTGTTAATTTCCCTTGAGGACCAGCACTGAATATCTCTGGCCTGTCTCTATGTACAGCTGACCTTTTACAGAATTTTAGTATATTTGGAATTAACGTTTACGTGACCTTTTTTTCTAAATACTAGATTACCAAACAATTAACGTGTTCAACATTAAGAAAACATTGTTCAATTAATTCCCATCTCATCAGGGATTTCAAGGACTGAGGTTGAGAAACAACAATATGGATCAGTTATGCTCAGTGTTAGTCCATGGGGCATACTACCTGAGAACCTAACCTGTCAGAGTGCCCAGAGGACTGGAATTAGAAATCAGGGATATAGATTAACCCTTTTACCCTTTGAGTGCCAGAGGGGTATGCAATGCATTGCTCTGCATTGCGTTGTGTACCCCTCTGGCACTCAAACAGTTAAGAACAAGAGGGGCATCCAAAGCATTGCTAATCCTTAAAGAGATACAAAATATAGCAAAGCCATCAGTAAATTAGTAGTGGTGCAGTCGGTTTCACCCAGAACTTCATCCCTTTAGCTTTATGAATAAGGCCCAGAGAGTATAATCATAATATAATAATAATATTCTTACTCATTCATAGGATTTTTTTACTAGTCACAGACTAGTGGAAATTTCCATCCCTGATCCCCGCAATAAAGTAAGGCCTGTAGATGGAGGCAATGTTCTATTAGTGGGGATGATTCTGCACTAAAGTAGCCTCAATTTTTATGTGCTGACCCTAAGCTCTCACCTATGTACTATGATATGAAAAAATATTGAAGGCCTTATCTTTTTGAGTAAAATAAGGGTACTGGGAGAAATGTTTTATTCCAAATTTATTGCAGTTCAAGCTTTCATGTTTTGGCTGCAGTACCTCCATGGTCTGAAATTGTGCAGTGGCGCTGTTGCTACACCATCCTATTGCGGTTTATGCTCAGCTGACCAGAGATGTCCAGAGGATGGTGTAGCAACAGCACCACTGTACAATTTCAGGCCATGGAGGTACTGCAGCCAAAAAATGAAAGTTTGAACTGCAATAAATTTGAAATAAAACATTTCTCCCAGTACCCTTATTTTACTCAAAAAGATAAAGCCTTCAATATTTTTTCATATCTCATAGTACATAGGTGAGAGGTAGGCCATGGAGGTAGTGCATCCAAAAAGTCTGAGCAGAGGGGGCACCCTTATTAGCAGGAAAAACTTTGCAATATCTATCTATCTATCTATACAGGGCTCAAAATTTCCACTCGCCACTAGCCAATGGCAAGTGAAAATTTAGCCCTGGCGAGTAGAAATTCAGCCCTGGTGGGTATGCTGTGGCTTGCAGTGGTGAGTAGCTTTTCAGGTCTGGCTAATAGCAAAGGAGTTAAAGTTTTAAGCCCTGTATATATATATATATATATAAACATTTTGCGTTCCAGAAGGGTATGCAACGCATTGCAAAGCACTCAAAGGATTAAGCATTACAATCCCTTTAATTATTTGAATGATGGAGGGGTGCATAATGCATTGCTTTACAATTAATTGCATACCCCTCTGGCATTCAAAGGGTTAACACTTTAAGGACAAGAAAGGTGCACAAATATTGCAATGGAATGTGTCCTTAAAAGGTTAATAAGGAAAGTTCTGTGACCTTGTGTGGAAGGTCAAACTGCACAAAAACTTGTACATTAAATGTTTCTATCATTTACTGACTGCACCATAAAGCAGTCTGCAGACCTTATGTGAAGAGGAACTAATTGCTTCCCATCAATATTTAAGGACAGAACTTGTGAAGTTTGTAATTGGAAATAAACTGACTCTTATCAAGAAGAATGTGCTAAGAGAAAGTTGCTTTCACACCTTGTATTGTTTTCCACGTGACCACTACCAAAATAATTTGTTTTCTACACGTAACATAAATCAATTAGGGCACAAAAATGTGCTGTACACTCCATGGCACTTTGGGCCATAAGCACAAAATAAAGTAGAGCAATTCTGTGTTAACCCAACTGCACTATAAGAGATAAATAAAAATAGATACAAATCCCCCAAACTCTCTAGCATTCACTGGGTTAAGAGAGAATTTTTTCAATGTCAGGGTTTTTTCCCCTAAAACTAGGGGAGTCACACTTCTGGGAAATTATTCTTTCAAATGTATTACATTAAACTGAAATTTCAGTCTTGGTCACTAGGTGGTGCTGTTCCTATCACTTACTATGGTGAGTCACAGTCCATAACTCAAACTCTCCTCGGATTGTATGATAAAACAAATACACCATTTGGAAAACAGTTTGATTAAAAAAAATAGGTTTAAGCAAACCTTAACTGGTTTTTTTAATGTCGGAATTTGTATTTGTACCCAGTGGTACATGTGGCCTTCCCCAGAATTGCTCCAGTTTTATTTCATGCATATAATTCTAAAAGAGTAGAACATTTTCTAAACATTTTTTAAGAATAACCACTTCTAACATAATATAGTTTTCTAGATTACATGCTAGACTAAAGGAAAGAATATGGTCATGTTTCAGTGTTTAATCCAATACAATGCACTATTCTTCCAATTCCCCAAATACAATGCATTTTTCTTCCAACTCCCCAATACAATGCATCTTGCTCCAACTCCCCAAATCAATGCACCTACTTCCAGCTCCCCAATACAATGCATCAGGTCTTAAAACTTGAAGTCCTTTGCTACTAGCCAGACCTGAAAAGTTACTCGCCAGGGCTAAATTTTCACTCATCATTGGCTAGTGGCGAGTGGAAATTTTGAGCCCTGATGCATTATTCTTCCAACTTCACAATACAATGCATTATTCTTCCAACTCCCCAATACAATGCATTATTTTTCCAACTCCCCAAAGCAATGCACCTACTTCCAGCTCCCCAATACAATGAATTTTCTTCCAACTTCCCAAAGCAGTGCACCTACTTCCAGCTTTCCAGTGCAATGCATCTTCTTCCAACTCTCCTATACAATGCATCTTCTTCCAACTCCCCTATACAATACATCTTCTTCCAATTCTCCAATGCAACGCATCTTCTTCCAGGGCTCCAATGCAATGCATCTTCTTCCAACTCCCCAATGTAATGAATTTTCTATTAACTTTCCAGTACAATTCATCATCTTCAGACTCCCCAATACAATGTATTCTGTCCAACTCTTCAGTACAATGCATCTTCTTCCACCTCCCCAATGCAATACATCTTCTTCCACCTCCCAATGCAATGCATCTTCTTCTACCTCCCCAATGCAATACATCTTCTTCCACCTCCCAATACAATACATCTTCTTACACCTCCCCAGTACAATACATCTTCTTAGCTTTTTGGGCAGGGACCTCACTTCCAGTGTTTCACTTTGCACAGCACTTATAACCCTGTATTGTCTAAACCCCTAAATTGTAAAGCGCTGCGTACACTTGTGGCGCTATATAAATAAACATATTCATTCATTCACCTCCCAATGCAATGCATCTTCTTCCACCTCCCCAATGCAATGCATCTTCTTTCATGTCCCGAAAGCAATGTATCTTCTTCCACCTCCCCAGTGCAATGCATCTTCTTTCATGTCCCCTATACAATGAATCTTCTTCCAACTCTTCAATGCAATGTATCTTATTCCACCTCCCCAGTGCAATGCATCTTACTCCATTTCCCCTATACAATGCATCTTCTTCCACCTCCCCAGAGCAATGTATCTTCTTCCATTTCCCCTATACAATGCATCTTCTTCCAACTCTTTAATGCAATACATCTTCTTCCAGGGCTCCAATGCAACAAATATTCTTCCAGCTCCCCAATGTAATGAATTTTCTTTTAACTTTCCAGTACAATTCATCATCTTCAGACTCCCCAATACAATCCATCTTCTTCAGTCTCCCCAATACAATGTATTTTGTCCAACTTTTCGATGCAATGCATCTTCTTCCACCTCCTCAATGTAATGCATCTTCTTCCATCTCCCAATGCAATGCATCTTCTTCCACCTCCCCAGTGCATTGCATTTTCTTCCAACTCTTGATTACCCCTAGTGTCCCATCCCTGTGCCCCATAGGAGCCAATTCAAATCCTCAAATTCCATTAATCCATTATTTAAACTGGACTTTTAACCCCTTGAATGTTACAAAGGCCTCCAAGGCATTGCACAGCAATAAATGGAGTCCTCTCTAGCATTCAAGAGGTTTAACCCTTTCAGTGGCCAGAGGAGTATCCGTTGCATTGCTTCACAATGCGTTGGATACCTCTCTGGCACTCAGAGGGGTTAATCCCCTTTTAAATCAATGGGAATGTTTACTTTTCCCCTATGGAATAATTATTTTGCTCTAGATATGATTCAGTTGTTTTTAGTACATCAGCCTAAATTATGGCTTTAGAGCTACTTCAACCAAATGTAAATATATGAGCAGCTCTCCAGGGGCCAAGGGATGCCTTATTGGGTTGGATGATGTACAATCCAGACAACCCACTGCTTGTCTGTCTATGTGTGAGTGTGTGCATGTTGTGTGTGTGTGTGTGTGTGTGTGTGTGTGTGTGTGTGTGTGTGTGTGTGTATGTTACACCAACAAATCGTTCATATACCATAGTTACTTCTAACTAATATGTTGTTTATTAAAAAAATGAAAAGACTCAGTCATGGAAAGTCATTAGCTTCAATGTAACTGAGAAAAATTAAATATTGTCAGAGGTTCACTTCATAATTGTTCCTGTAGGGGGAGCCAAATATTTTTAATCACAAAGAATGTATGGATATACATACACCTGTAATGTTCTTAAAGGGATAGTAATGTTTCATAATAAAAGCAGCTCTAATTAATCATCATAGTATTTGGACTTTGGAGAGTGTTATTTCAATTCTGTCAGAGTTGTAGTTCAAGAGTAATTCAATGACAAAGTATCCCCCTCCCTCCCCTTTTATTGATGTAACACTGCTCAGCCAGAGCAGAAGGGAGGTGCCCAGGTAGACTGCAGAGAGTGACAATCTTCAATTAAGATAAGGGAAAAACCTGAAAAACTAGTCAAGGGGGGCAGGGCTTTCATTGTTCTCATAGGAAGAAGATTGTCTCCTCCTGTTATCTGTCTGGTCTATGGACTGGATTCCACATCTGAGAAGAAATGGCTTACACTAGGTAAAAGGGGCGGGAGGGGAAAATTTTCTTGTGAATAACTCTCAAACCATAAAGGTTTGAGAGATATGACTTATATCGTTCTTCATGTTTTTTTATGCCTACAAAATGAAATAAAGATAAAATGAAGTATTACTATCAATTTAAAGGGATTTTATGCAAAGTGTTAAAAAGAATTGGTGAAGACATATTTTTTCTTTAACCATTTAAGCACTAGAAGTGTGGGCAACACATTGTTTTGGAATGCACTGTCCTACCCTATAGTCCTTAAAGGGTTAATGCAGCACTTACTCCTTCTGTGTCAAAAATAATGTTCCTCTACTCTCTCTGTTTCTCTACATTTGATTGTACTATTTAATACCTCTGTATGTCTATCCCCTATTGTACAGCTCTGCGGAATTAGTTGACGCTATATAAATAAAAAATAATAAATTATAATAATGTAATGAAATGGAGACTTCTATAGCTTTTAAGGTGTTAAAATACCATTTAAATCAATGGAAAGGCAAGATATTGGTGCAGCTTGTTCACTACAGAATTGAACTTGTTTAGCTCCACAGCTGATTATTTTTTAAATGGAATACTTGCTGCGTATTTTGCTAATCTGCTTATTTCTGGTGCATTTGCAGATGTTGGCTTATTTGTACCAAATGATGAGTATAAAGGAGAACTCTTCAAGTTGAACTACAGACCAACACTTGGAAGGGGGAGACGCAAACGGTATCTTCCAGAAGCTCGCTCTCACAAACACGTGATTGTACCAACGGCCGAGATTTTATTTATGTAAAAGATACTGCTTTGGTGTAAAGTATACTAGTTTTCTCGTCACGATCTTACTAAATCTATTGTTTCAAAGCAAGCGATGACTGGCTTGTTCTGTTTTGATGTAAATAATTGTCCGAGGAGGGGTCCTCCAAATACATAATTATATTTTAGCACTTCTGATGATTTCATCTTTTTAGTTTGTAGACACAGAATATTTTAACATTCACAATAAAAATTTCAAATGAAAAATGATGCATTTTTTTTCGTTTTAAAGTACCAAATTTCTCCCCAAATCCCTTTCATAGTCTTGATAAATAAGTAATAATAATAATATTAATAATAGTAATAATACTAATACAGGACCTAATGTACATTTTGGGAACCTTCAAGCTCAAGCTGCCTTGGGTATCAAAGAGGGATAGAGATGTGAGTTACCAAATTACGTGATTTGCATCCTGATTTGGGTAGGGCTTAATTGAAATGGGTGGGATTGGGTGGTAGAATGCCTTGAAATGGACAGGGAAGTAGGTGGGATGAAATGGTTCGTGCCATAATATAGATGGAGATTAATTAAGGTGGATGAGATTAGGAGATGGAAAGTCAAAATATGCCTTGAAACGGACAAGGAAGTGGACAGGGTGAAATGGTTTGTGCCATAATATGGGTGGAGTTTAATCAAGGTGGGTGGGATTGGGAGGAGGAAAGCCAGAGTTTACCTTGAAATAGGCAGGAACTTGTGCAGGAATGTGTGAGGTTACCAGGGAATCCTGAAAACAAGGAATCCTTCTCTGTTTCTGGTGACCTGTGTTCATGTGAGGAGATCCTGAAAACCTAACCAGTTGAGAGGGGCATGAGGACAGCGCTCTATAACTATAGAGCTGGAGGCAAATAAATAATTTCCCATTTATTTAAATTAGTGTACAATGTGTTGGAGACCTTACTAGCATTAAAGTGGTTAAAAACCCCATTGAAACATTTTATTTCACCACTATGGCAGTATCCCAACCGCAGTCCTCAAGTTCTGCTATCAGCACAGGTTTTCTGGATGGGGTGAAATGTTCCTGCCATAATGTGGGTGGGGCTTAATCAATGTGGGTGGGATTATGAGGCAGAAAGCCAGAGTTTGCCTTGAAATGGACAGGAAAGTGGACAAGATGCTGAAGGATCAGTCTCTGTCCCTAAAGATCTGGCAATTAACACTTAAAACCAGAGGCTCTGGGGCAGATCTGGCGAGTTCCCAGGTATGGTAATATGTGTGTGTTTGGCTGGACATTGACATTTTATTATCAGGATAATGTTTAAATGATCCTAAAGGGGTGTAGGTGGGGCTTTCTCTATGGGCTATTCTATTTCAGTATTGTATACTGTGTACTAAATGCAATCCTGAAATTGTGTATAGCATAAAACAAGCAACACCAGGTGATGAATTAGTGTGGACAGGGCAGTATTTACAGCTCAGGTGCCCCTAGGCAAGGCAGTCTAGGTGCCTTAGCTCACCCCTTGGCCACACCCTATTCCTCATATGGTCCCAACCCAGCCCCACCTACTACTTCCTGGAACAAAAAATACTCATAGCCTATGACAAACAAGGAAAAAAACTCAGCCCTAACACTTTGAGTGCCAGCGGGGTATGCAACGCATTGCAAATCAACGTGTTGCCTACCCCTCTGGCACTCAAAGAGTTAATCTCTTGGTTGCTAGCGAGATCTCCAACACATTGCTTTGAAATGCAATAGAGATGTCTCTAGCATCCAAGGGGTTAAATAACAGCCTGTGAAGGTGTATAAAACTAGTGCAGGGATATTGAAATTGCCCTGGCCACACCCACAATTTAGAACATGGGTGTGTCCAGCACAGCAGCAGCTTGCCTCCAAATTTGGGGCTCTAGGCAGTTGCCTACTCTGCCTACTGGGAAATCCAGCCCTGTATAGGGAGGTGCTAAATCCTGCATCTCAAACAACATTACACACAGATGAAATACTTAAGAATATATTCCCACAGCCTCCCTTACTCTGCTTCAGACAGCCTCCAGATTTAAAGCAACTGATGGTAAGGAGTGCCCTGAACAAAAATACAAAAAATGGCACATCTCCCTGCCTACAAAAGAGATGTGAAACCTGTGCACACATTTACACCACACACAAGGTACCCATACCAAACACCCAGTTACACTATAAGATCAATGGTACCTTCACCTGTAAATGATCCAATGTAATATATCTCATCATGCATGCAAAATGCCCTATAGCTCTTTATGTGGGAGAAACTGGACAGGTATTACATAAGAGGTTTAATTCCCACAGATCCAGTGTTAATTACAAAACGACAGAGACACCAGTGGGAGAACATTTTTGCCAAAATGGACACAGTGTCAGAGTCATTAAGTTAACTTTATTAATGGGAGGGTTCCGCACTCAGAGGGACCGAAAGGTATGGGCGGTTAAGTTAATGTTAAAGTTTAATACTAATCATAATGGTTTGAATAAAGACAGGGAATTCTTCTCACATTATCACTTAGTGAATTAATGTTTCCAAAAGGCCCATATCGTAAACACCTCTAAAGCCTCAGAGGAAGACTGCAATTTACCACTGACCAAAGTGTCTGGATCTGGGTTGTGTTCTTTTATCTGATTTCCAATCTAAACAATGCAATGTGTACTAGTATATTAGAGATGTTTTCATATTTATCTGTATAACATGCCTGAGGAAGAGACCTAAGGTCTTGAAAGCTTGCATCCTAAATCTGCTTAGTTAGCCAATAAAGGTATCAACAACTATATTTGCCTCCTGTATGTCTACGGCTAACACGGTGCCAACTCTCATATTTCATCAGATATACACAGAATCTACTAGCAGACTGTGGGAAGCAGTTATCCTTGGGCACGCCTCACTTCCTGCTTCATCTAACACAGTAGAGACCAGTTTGTTGACAAGGAAGTGAGAAGTGCACCTTAAAAGTGGTTCCCTCAGCCTGCCAAAAAGCAGCATAAGCAACTTCATACACCTCAAATGGGAATTACACCAATAGTATGCATACATGGGAGCATCATCCTCTTGAGACCCCGGAGAGGACTGATGTGCTGTGACCAAGGTTATGTAAATGTCATAATTTGCGTTATAAAGGGATGGGGCTTAATTGGGTGAGTGGGGCTTATCACCATTATGTCATAAAGTGGGCAGAACAGGTTAGGAAGGAAGAGAGCTGGGTGGAAAGTGGGAGGAACAAAGTAAAATGGAGGAGAAGTGGGGGGAAGAGGGAGGAACAGGGGTAAAAGGAGGAGAAGTGGGGGGAAGTGGGAGGAACAGGGGTAAAAGGAGGAGAAGTGGGGGGAAGTGGGAGGAACAGGGGTAAAAGGAGGAGAAGTGGGGGGAAGTGGGAGGAACAGGGGTAAAAGGAGGAGAAGTGGGGGGAAGTGGGAGGAACAGGGGTAAAAGGGGGAGAAGAGGGCAAAACAGGGAGAGAAGGAGGAGAAATGGGGGGAAGTGCTAGGAACAGGGTGAGAAGGAGGAGAAGTGGGCAGGAAGTGGCAGAAACAGGGTGAGAAGGAGGATAAGTGGGGGGAAGTGGGAGGAACAGGGTGAGAATGGGGAGAAGGGGGGGGAAGTGGTAGGAACAGGGTGGGAAGTAGGAGGAACAGGGTGAGAAAGAGGAGAAGTGGGGGAAAGTGGGAGGAACAGAGTGAGAAGAGGGGGGACGTAGTAGGAGAAGGGTGAGAAGTGGGGGGGAGTGGTAGGAACAGGGTGAGAAGTAGGAGGAACAGGGTAAGAAAGAGGAGAAGTGGGGGAAAGTGGGAGGAACAGGGTGAGAAGTGGGGTGAAGTAGGAGGAGAAGGGTGAGAAGTGGGGGGAAGTGGGAGGAACAGGGTGAGAAGTGGGGGGGAGTGGTAGGAACATTATGCGAAGGGTGAGAAGTGGGGGGAAGTGGGTGGAGCAGGGTAGGAAGGAGGAGAAGTGGGAGGAACAGGGTGAGAAGGAGGAGAAGTGGGAGGAACAGGGTGAGAAGGAGGAGAAGTGGGAGGAACAGGGTGAGAAGGAGGAGAAGTGGGAAGAGGTTCACAGGAAACTTACCACTGCTGAAGGATCAGTCTCTGTCCCTGAAGACCTGGCAATTAACACTAAAAACCAGAGGCTCTGGGGCAGATCTGTAGAGTTCCCAGGTATGGTAACATGTGTGTGTGTGTGGCTGGACATTGACATTTTATTAGCAGGATAATGTTTAAATGATCCTAAAGGGGTGTAGGTGCTGCTTTCTCTATGGGTTATTCTATTTTAGTATCTATTGTATACTGTGTACTAAATACAATAGCATAAAACAAGCAACAGCAGGTAATATGCATACCCAGGGTCTGTGGGTGAAGGACAAAATGTAAACAGTGAGAGAAGTGATATTCCAGAGCTGTAGAATGTTGCAGGATCACCTCTGGGTTACAGCAAACACTGACAGAGCACATAGAACCTACTTTCTTGGGAGCACGAAGGGTAAATATTTCAAAGATCTAAGGTTAAGCTTATTTCAAAAGTTCCCTGTATGTGTAATATGCAAAGAATATATATATATATATGTCTACTGTATGAAAGACTCCTATGTACGTTATTCCTTTGAGTGCTTTGCAATGCATTCCGTACCCCTCTGGCACTCAAAGGGTTAAACACATTAAAGGAACAGTAATGTCCCAGAAAACATATGTATAATTTTGTAGTGCTTAAAAAGTTGAACTGAATGCAAAAAACCCTATCTCTCAAACCGCTATGGTTTGAGAAATATTCACTGTCAAAGTTCCCCACTTCCCTCCCCTCTCCCTGACGTCAGCACTGTGCAGGGGAATCCTGTCCGGGGACCAACTGGCAGCTCTGCAGCAGAGCCACAATAGTTTTATTTAAAAAGAATGACTTCATTGGAAAGGTCTACAAAGTGTGCCTGGTTTGCAAGCACACTTTGCAGACCATTCCAGTGAAGTCATTTGTTTTAAAGGGATAGTAATACTTCATTTTATCTTTATTTTATTTTGCAGGCATTAAAAAAACATGAAGAAAGATATAAGTCTTATCTCACAAACCTTTATGGTTTGAGAGATATTCACAAGCAAAGTCTCCCCTCCCACCCCTTTTACCTAGTGTAAGCCATCTCTTCTCAGATGTGGAATGCAGCCCATAGACCAGACAGATAACAGAAGGGGACAATCTCCTTCCTATGAGAACAATGAAAGCCCTGCTCCCCTTGACAAGTTTTTCAGGTTTTTCCCTTATCTTAATTGAAGATTGTCCCTCTCTGCAGTATACCTGGGCACCTCCCTTCTGATCTGGCTGAACAGTGTGACATCAGTAAAAGGGGCGGGAGGGGGATACTTTGTCATTGAATTACTCTTGAACGACAACTCTGACAGAATTGAAATAACACTCTCCAAAGTCCAAATACTATGATGATTAATTAGAACAACAGCACCACCTAGAGACAAAACATCTTGAAGTCACACTGTCAAACAGACAAATAAATAAAGCAATGCGTTTCATACCCCTCTGACACTTAAAGGGTTAATGAAATATCTCCCAGCATTGGGAATACTCTTTTCAATAGGAAATGCCCTGCAACTTATATTTTTTCATAAATTGTGTATACAGCCCTATTAAATGTAACTTTTAACCTCTTGTATGCTAGAGAGATCTCTAATTGAATTGCAGTTCATTGGAGACCTCTCGTGCACTCAAGGAGTTAAAATCCCCCTTTCAATCAACAGGAATTTTATTTCTCCCCTACAGTGCAGTTAGTCTGACCCAGAATTGTTACACTTCTGCATCTATCGTGCCTATATTTGTTGTATATATTTGAAAATTTTATTCAAAACTGCCTATGCCTCATGTTAAAGCAATGGGTTGTGTACCCCTCTGGTACGCAAATGGTTAATCAAAAGTCCAGCAAAACTTTCTTTTATTTCTAGGAAAATCAAAAGTCTCCTGGTGCAGCCCAGTGCTTAAATGGCGTAAGAAATATCACTGAAAACATTCATTAGCATATGATACATCACCGAAAAGCTTCATTATGAAACGTCACTGGTAATGTACGAGTACCACAGTTAGCATATATTAGCATATGGAACCAAGTATGAATATTTTCTTAACTGTACTTTTACTGGTCTTTTGGGTAACAGGCACGTTAGCAGTATTTAATGAAGTTGTCAAGTCTGCAAACATGAATTAAAGTGACAGGTCCACTCAACTTCACACAGTATGCAAACTAGTCATACTCTTTTTGGGTATATGGAATGGAAGTGTATTAACCCTTTGAGTGTCAGAGTGGCGTGCAACCTGTTGCGCACCCCTTTGGCATTCAAAGGGTTAATATTCTTCCTTTCCATGTAACATTTAACATCTTGGATGCTAGCATAGCATCATTTCCAGTGCATATTGCACGTCTAGCATCCAAGGGGTTAAATTAAGAATGAAATGACTGGTTAATTTGGAAATAATAAGCATGGGGCACTCGTGCAATTGCCCTCTCTAGCTAAGGTTTAAGGTAAGGACGTTTATTTAAACTGCTAATGAACTGAACATGCTCAATTATTTAATCCTTTGGCCAGAGGTGATTTGCCATTATTATTTATGAGTAATTATTATTTATTTTCCAGTTATAAATTGCAGCTGTAAGATATAATGTATATTTGTACCGAATTATTATATAGGATATAGCTTTGTGCATGTGCAATGCTAGAAATCTACCACAGGAGGGAGCACTTCATCATAAAATAAAGTTGGAAGGAACATCAAAAAAAGACATGCGTAAAGCTATGCCTTTCACAAGTCTCTGGTCCTCAAACCCTTTGAGTACTGGAAAGGTATCCAGTGAGTTGCAGTACCATGTGTTGGATACCTCTCTGACACGCAAAGGATTAAATAGTTTTTTCCTGGTATTTTCTTTCTTTCTTGAAATTCAGGACCTCTCTAGATCCATTTCACATCTGACACTCAAAAGGTTAAATCAAAGGACATTTTTTGTCCTCTATAGTACACTTGGTTTACTCCAGTCTAGCTCCATTTCACGTTGGTACATCTCTGAGTCCCTCCATTGAGGAATTACAGTGTAACATTTTTTAGTGCTAAAGTTTTACAGGAAAGAAGAGGTTCAGTAGAGGGTTTTTCACATTCCTTCTATTACGACTACATACTGCAGGTAATTATACTCCTTTAACCACTTGGGTGCTAAAGATGTCATCAGCATTGAAGAGGTTAACAAAAAATTGGCTTGATCTATTTAACCTCTTCTTATTTTTAATAAGCTTAATATTCATTTAGTGCTTGTTGATCCAAGGAGAATCTGATTGCCATTTGGAATCTTTTCCCCCATTCAAGGCACAATTTGAAAATTGCTGTATTGAGGGGTATTTTTTGCCTTCTTTTGGATCAACAGCGGTAAACAGGAAGAGGAAAAAGGTTTAACGTGATGGACGAAAGTCATTTTGCAACCTAAACTACTATATATATCAAAGCACTGCAAACACAAAAGAAAGGGGGAACACAAAGGACGCCCTAGTGCAGATCAATTAGATTCTTCCAACCATCACCTTGTGAAACACCCCACACATCATACACATACACACATCATTCACATACACACATCATACACACAGACACGCACACCGCACACATATCATAGGTACAAACGCACTCCATAAACACAGATGGAGATGACCTTTGCAATTGGATACAAAACTGGTTGAAGGATAGGGAACTGTGTGTGGTTGTAAATGGAAAATTCTCCAGTATAGTTAAAGTGGAGAGTGGAGTACCTCAGGGTTCACTATTAGATCCGCTGCTTTTTAACATGTTTATAAATGACCTGGAAATAGATATAGAAAGCAAAATATCAATATTTGCAGATGACACTAAATTATGCAAGGTCATTAATTCAGAACAGGATAATTGCTCTCTACAGAGGGGTTTACATAAAATGGCAGACTGGGCAATCAAATTGAATATGAAGTTTAATGTGGGGAAGTGTAAAGTCATGCATTTGGGAGGAAACAATCCCAAGGCTACTTATAAACTTAATGGAATAATTTTAGGTGACTCATTGCTAGAAAAAGACCTGGGTATCCTTGTCAACTACAAACTTGGTAACAGTGACCAGTGTCAAACAGCAGTAGCAAAGACAAACAAAATCCTGTCTTGCATAAAAAGAGGTATTGAGGCAAGAGTGGATAACATTATTTTGCCATTATACAAATCATTGGTAAGACCTCACCTTGAGTATGCAGTGCAGTTTTGGGCACCAGTTCTGAAAAAGGATATAGTAGAACTAGAGAGGGTACAGCGGAGAACAACAAAATTAATTAAGGGAATGGAGGACTTGACATATGAGGAACGACTAGACAAACTTGGTTTGTTTACTCTAGAGAAAAGAAGACTAAGAGGAGATCTTATCACATTGCACAAGTATATGAGAGGTCAATACAAGGATCTCTACAGTGAGCTATTTATTCCAAGTCCTGATCAGGTGACCAGGGGACACCCCTTGAGATCAGAGGAAAGGAGATTTAGACTTCAGCAGAGGAAGGGTTTTTTTACAGTAAGGTCTGTTAAACTGTGGAATTCTTTGCCCAAGGAGGTGGTTATGGCAGATACAATGGATACATTTAAGAGAAGATTAGATACATTTCTTTCCAAAGGAAACATACAGAGTTATACTGTTTATTAGTAGGCGGATCAGGAAGGTCTGATAAAGAAAGCTATAAAATTACTGGGGTATGAGGAGAAGGTTGAACTTGAAGTACTTGTGTCTTTATTCAACCTAAATTTACTATGTTACTATGTTATTATGATACATCATACACATGTATACACATACACATCATAAACACACACACAATGACATAAAATACAAATACACATACCATACACATAGCCACACAAACACACACGCCAACACTACATACATATAGACACACACATGCACACATACCATACACACAAACAGACTCACATACATACAGACAGACACACTCATACACACAAACTCAGACATACACATACAGATATATAGATACATGGGAATAGTCGTCACTCCTAAACATATCAGTGATTACCAGCAGAGGGAGACTCAGAGCTAAGATAGAACACAGTGGACCTTAGACATAAAAGAAAGAAAATACATTTTCAAGCAGACCATTGCATCATAGGGGAGAAACAAAACTTCCCATTGATTTTTATTATGTTTTTAATCCCTTGAATGCTAGAGAGGTATCCAACACATTGTTTCCATCTTGGATGCAGATGGTTTGCTCCAGAATTTCTCCTTTTCTACATATATTAGACCTCATTTATCCCTTGTGTTGCACACCTGTACACCTAGTGGCACTATGTAAATACATGTATGTGTACATACAGCTCTTACCTTCTAGCCATTCCTTAACTCATAGAGGACCAGAGAGGTGTGTAACCCATTGCTTTGTAATGCGTCCCTCACCTCTGTTCCTAAAGGGATTTATAATTAGAAACATAAAAACATAATAGATAAAGCAATATAATAGGCAGACAGACAGATAGATAAATGGATAGATAGATAGATAGATAGATGGACAGATAGATAGATAGGCAGATGTTAGACAGACGGATATACGAACAGACAGACAGAAAGATAGATTAGACAGACAGACATACAGATAGATCGTTAGATAGATAGATAGATAGATAGATAGATAGATAGATAGATAGATAGATAGTGGATGGATAGATAGATGTTAGACAGACAGACTGATGGACAAACATACAGACAGACAGATGATAGTGGATGGGTAGACAGAAGATATAGATAGATAGATAGATAGATAGATAGATAGATAGATGTTAGATAGACAGACAGATGGATGAACAGACAGATAGATAGACAGATAGATGATAGATAGTGGATGGATAGACAGAAGATAGACAGACAGATAGATAGACAGATAGATAGATAATAGATAGACAAATAGATAGATAATAGATATCGGCTCTGCTGCAGAGCCGCCTGTTGGTCTCCGGCCCGGGATCTCCTGCTGTCAGCACATCACTGACGTCAGGAGAAAGGGAGGGAGGGGGGACATTTCAATGTGAATATCTCTCAGACCATAGCCGTTTGAGAGATGGGATTTGCTGCAAATAATTAATTTTTTTAACCTCTACAAAATTAGAATAATTTTTTATGGGACATTAGTGTCCCTTTAAGAGTAATGGATTATCTAGTCATGTACCCCTTGCTCACTCTCAATGCATAGGGAAACCAGCTGCACTTCATTGATAAGGCCCCACAAAGCCAAATGTATGTCTTGAGTTGGCTGGTATTCTTGTGCAGAAGGGATTTGCCTATCACTTTGGATGGATAGCCCTGGTGTCTGAATATGAACATGGACATTTTAAAACAAGAAGTGTGACAAGCACAACCAGAACAAATAAAACTTAATGGTTTATTCTTGATGATGGAGTCCCTCTCAGGTGCTGCTCAGTCATGGCTTTCACTCTGATAGTTTATGTTAAAAAAATATTCTCCATATTCATATAGTCTGGTCAGTCCACCACCAAAATATCAAGCAGATCTCTAGATGAGATCCTTTACTGGATCTGGTCTGTAAGGTGCAGCTGATTCTCTCTAGGCTCATGGAGAGCAGGAGCGCATTCTTGGAGTACCCTTCTACTTAGAGAGACTACCAAACAAGTGTGTCTACTGAGAATATTTTGGGGGAAGTGCCCCATCCATTGCTGCTCAGTTAAATTTTTCATTGTCATATTACACTGCAGAGAAGAAATTTCCATATTTATATCAGTCTGCCCCGTTCCACCCGCGCAGATGGCACAGCACCAAAATGGAAGGAAAATCTTCTCTGAACAAGAGAAGCAGCAAAACCCCAGACATTGTTTTTTTGCCTTTAGTGGGTCTCATGAGTGAGGTGCAGCTGATTCCTTCTAGGCACATGACAAGGGCCCTGTGTGGGATCTGCTTCTACTGACTAGATAGCTGACTCAGTAGGAGATAGGGAGATGGTGGATAGAGCCAGGTCACACTGGGTATATTTAGTGTTGAATCCAGGTTTGTGCTGGGTAGTAAGTATTGGAAGCCTCTTCAGCATTCAAGAGTTAAAAGCTCCATTTAACTAAACTTGATTTTTTTTTATTTGTCCTCTATGGTGTAGTTGGTTTCCTAGATTCCAGGAGAAAGAAAAAAGCTCACTTTGCTATTGCATGTTCACTGGGTTCACACCAACGACTTAAAGTGATAGTAATGTTTCACAGAAAAACAGCTCCAATTTATCTTCATAGTATTTGGGCCATGGAGAGTATTTCAGTACTGTCAGAGTTGTAATTCACGAGTAATTGAATGATAAAGAATCCCCCTCCTGACCCTTTTACCTAGTGTAAGACACCTCTCCTCAGATGTGGAATCTGGTCCACAGACCAGACAGGTCACAGCAAGGGACAATCTTCTTACTGTGAGCATAAGGAAAACCCTGTCACTTAACAGGTTTTCCAGTTTTTTCCGTTATGCTCACTGAAGATTGTCCCTCTCTGTGATCCATCCGGACAGTTTTGCTGCTCAGAGGTGAGCAGTGTTACATCAATAAATGTGGAGGGAGGGGGATACTTTCTCATTCAATTACTCTTGAACTACAAATCTGACAGTCTTGAAATAACAGATGAGAGTTGGTACCGTGTTAGCCGTAGAAATACAGGAGGCAAATATAGTTTTTGATACCTTTTATTGGCTAACTAAGCAGATTTAAATGCAAGCTTTCAAGACCTTACGTCTGCCTGAGGAAGAGACCTAAGGTCTTGAAAGCTTGCAGTTAAATCTGCTTAGTTAGCCAATAAAAGGTATTAAAAACTATATTTGCCTCCAGTATTGAAATAACACTCTCCACGACCCAAATACTATGAAGATTAATCGGAGCTGATTTTTTGTGGAACATGACTATCACTTTAAACAATTCAGCTCTGTTTACGTCACCTGTTCACTCATCACTGATCTCCTGTGATTCAATGTCTACCCTCTTACATTGATAGGCATGTTGGGGGTATGGAGAAGGTTAGTTAGGGGCCCACCTGCATGAGTGTCAGCCAGACATTACTGGCTGATATACAAATGGGTCTACCAGTTGTTTGGGGCTGTGAGGAGAATGTTAACTTCCAATAGTGTGAATGATTTACTGTACGGAATTGACATACCTCATCTTGGATGCATACCGCACTGAATACATCAAAGTTACAGAATGTTACATTCTGGTGTGTGCTACACAAAAACAATTTCCAATGTGATCTGCACCAAGATTACAATATCTTGTATTTTTTCAAAGAAGTGATATTGTCACCCATGTGAACCCAGCGTACAATACAGTGAAGTCAAAATAGAAAAGTGGCAACATCTCCATGTGGTTTCATGCAACAAACCTACTGCATTGCTGCAAAACATTTGCCCGCATGACCACAGCCTAAATAAGATCATAATCACTGTAGGAGTAAGTAAGTGGTTAAGGATCTAGATGATTTAATCCAGTTTTTAAAAAAAAAAAATTTGCAGTAAGCAATTAGTTTCTGGTTAAGGAATTAATCACTAATGGGTCATTAGTTCTGACTGCTATTGTACAGTTAACAAGCTGAGGCAGGATTATTAGACTCAACACCCAATTAACGAGGGCAAGATATTTACAACAATCCCAACAACAGGCTCTTTAAGTCTGAATAGGCGGCGTGAGAGAGGAGAAAAATGATCAAGAGTTTGTACGTTTTTTCACTTGACCCTTTGGGCACAAGAGTGGTATGCCATGCATTGCTTTGCAATGTATGGTATGCCCCTCTGGCACTCAAAGGGTTAAGAGTCTATAAAATATACTCGCAACACAATCCTGGAAGAAAACACAAAAGAGGGTGCCCAATAGTGCCTGATAATAACCAACTAAATGATGGCTATCAATGTGATATTCAAAACACTCACATGAATGTTGGTTGAAAGGGGCATATACCACCTTACTACAAATAACGCCTGCAGAGAAAATAAACCCGTCTCTTCTCATAGAAACATAGAATTTGACGGCAGACAAGAACCATTCGACCCATCTAGTCTGCCCATTTTCCTACAGTAAAAACCTCAAACCTCTTTTGGTCCTTGGTCTTTTCTTAAGTTAAGGACAGTCTTATGCCTATCCCATGCATGCTTAAATTCTGTCACTGTATTAACTTCTACCACTTCTGCTGTTAGGCTATTCCACTTATCTACTACCCTCTCAGTGAAGTAAAACTTTCTTACATTACATCTAAACCTGTGTCCCTCTAGTTTTAGACTATAACCTCTTGTCCTAACATTTTTAATCCTTTGAAATATACTTCCATCCTGTACTTTGTTGAATCCCTTCATGTATTTGAATGTTTCTTCTCTCCTCCAAGCTATACATGTTCAGATCCTTTAGTCTATCCTGATATTTCTTTTCCTGTAAACCAGTCACCATTTTAGTAGCCCTTCTTTGAATTCTCTCTAGAGTATCTATATCCTTGTGGAGATGGGGTCTCCAGTACTGTACACAATAATCTAGGTGAGGTCTAACTAGAGATCTGTAGAGTGGCATGACAACTTCCTTTTTCCTGCTACTAATGCCCCTAGCTATACAACCCAGCACCCTGCTTGCATTCCCCACCGCTTTATTACATTGCCTGCCTACCTTTAAAAAGCAGAATGCTGAGAAGAACAAGGTACTGCTCCAAATCTTGAACTGTGTAGAAATATTTTAATTGAAATGTATAAACTTTATTAAGACAATATTAAAATTACAATTTGCTCATTTTTACGCAGATGATCTGCTTCCTCTGGATCAAATGGCTTGTAACATAACAAAAACCCTTTTTAGTTTCAGATGTATAATAATGGAAATTATGTGCAATATATTTGTGTTTCTTATTCTGATTGTGAGACCTAAAATAATTATATATTTATGTATTTGTGTCCATCATAACGGCTTTACAAATAAGATATAAAATGGTTGCTGTACCCTGAAAATTCCAGACTGCATGTTAGGGGTGCCTTGAGTAAAAAAGGCTATGAAAGGGAACTTACATTTATATATGTTCAATTACATGCTTATAAACAAGTGGGGGAGATGCACTAAGGTGTCATGAATAGGTGATAATGCAGAGAAGATTCTTCAGTGATGTCACTTCTCCAGTTCCTATGTTATTCTGTGGAGCCTCTGCACTAAGATAACCAAGACTGACTTAGCGCATTGGCTCCATATAATAACATAGGAATTGGAGAAGTGATATCACTGGAGAAGTCATCTCCACTTTATTACCTCTTTATCACTGCTTAGTGCATAACTCCCAATGCATTCTTCTGGTAGTACACCCACACATACATTTTATTTCATTGGAACTCTTTTAGTTCATTATTGAATTTCTGACTGAAAATGCTTACACAGTTTACAAACAAACATGGGTGGGACATTTCTGTGTCATACGATGAAAATTCCTGTATTGCAAGATGTTTTTAAAAAGGCAGGGATTATTTACAGTAAGGGTGGTAAGGCTATGGAATTCTTTGCCTCGGGATGTTGTGCTTGCAGATAATGCAACTGCATTCAAAAAAGCAATGGATGCCTATCTAGCACAGAACAATATTGACAATTATGACAGATGGCTTCAAAGCAAATAGGATATTGATCCGGGGAACTATTTGACTACCAGTTGGAGTCAGGAAGGAATAATCCCCCACACACACACTTGGGACTAGATTGGAAATGGCTCCAGATGGCTTTTTTTGTGCCTTCCTCCGGATCAACAGGGGTGTTTTTGGCATGGGCTGGACTTCATGGACGCATGTCTTTTTTCAGCCTTATCTACTATGTTACTATGTAAGATGTTTATGAAAATCATTCTACAAGATGGCATACAAACCAGTGCAACCCTGCAGTGTGTGTTTCTCATAATCATCATATAGTAAAGCGACTTTCTGGTTACATTGCTCTGAGTTTTAGTTATCGAAGCTATTGAAGGCTCTTGTTGTTTGTAAGGAGGCAGGAGGGAAAGGCAGATTAATATGAATGAAAAAAAAACAGAAAACTGCAGATACAAAGCAAAATGTATAAATATATACCTCTGACTGCTATGTGGAAGACTCCTGCATTACTGAGTTAACCAAATTAAAGGAACACAAACACCTCCTGATAATAAACCCCATATTTAACTCAAGCAGGCAGAAAATCCTAATACCCACTAAGGATCAATTCTGCTAATCTGTTCTCCAAAATTAGCTTTAAATGACTACTAGTTATTATGTCCATGGAGAAAAACAAGATTCCTTACTGCAGGGCTCAGTGTTCCAAACTCCTGCACTGAATATTTCCTAAGAAAACTTCAGTGGTTAGAGTCTGGAGTCCTGGAGTCCTAAGAAAGGAATCACGCCTCTGTGGATGTGATATCCAGTATTCAAGATTTATTTTGGAGAACCAAATCTGAACTGATTCACGTTAGCCATAAGGATTTTCTACTCAGTTTGAGTTAAGTGGGGAGTTATTATTCATAGCTGTTAGTGTGTCTTTAAGAGGCACGTGCCTATAGGTATAGTTTTTGAAGAGGACCTATCACTTTAAAAAGTTCTGCCTATTAAAAAAGAATGCAACATTCACTTTACATTATGTTTTGATTTTATTTTTTTTCTAAGATGGGTCATTTTCTTTTTTTTCATTTTAAAGAGGACTTATCACCTTTCCAAATACCCCCCACCACACCCCAGTGGGAACCTCCATCTTGAAAGGATTTGCATGATCATTCCTCCTTATTAATTTAATCCACCCCTCTGAAGGGTTACAGTTAGCTTAACAAGGTGGAGGATTTTCTGGCTATGCAAGTAATTAATTATACAGCTTTATCTGACCAAGTCAGTGAACAAATCTCTCCATAACTACTAAACTAAAAATCTTTTTGAACTTTTTGAAAAAAGCATTATTAAGATTTAATAGATATGTTTAACCCTTTGAGTGCCAGAGAGGTATCCAACGCATAACAATGCAATGCGTATACCTTTCTGACACTCAGCGGGTTAATGAAGAAAAACGATGTGTTGGTAACAGGTGTACTTTAACCCTTTATGAACCACAGAGTGTTAAAAAGGTCCTTAAAAGGTTAAACCATGGTAGAGAAGTCTGTAACACAATATTATTTTGCCAGCTCTTTAGTGAAAAGTATAGACAGTATATAGGGAAGTAGTGATCAGAGAGTTTTTTTCTTATTGTTTAGCATTCATTCACACGAAAATCCATACTTGATAAAGTGGCATTGTATGTACTGCCACGAAACGCGTTGTAAATATTTGTGTAGAATTTACATTTGTTTATCTTAATTCTTTTTTATTGAGTGACATATAATTGTCCCTTTTTAATTATTTTAAAATAAATATAGTTTTGATATTTTTCAACTCGCTGGATTGTGTATATGTATACAGTTTAAGTACCCGCTGGACAGTGACCTGGCAGGAACCAGCAAATATCTCTGCAAACTCTTTTAATTACCAGTGTGGGTAGTACAGAGGTAATACCAACACTGTGAGTATAAATATCTTCCTGTTTGAATTTGTGTATACAAGCGCTTTTCTGGCAATTTTTTCTTTTTTGTATTTCTTTACTGAGATCTGTTACTCACCCAATATAAAACAAATGTTTTAATGTTCTTGAACTGTACGCTCATTGTTACGAAGTGCCAGTGTATTATACAAGGCTGTATAACTGGGAGTGCTACCTGCTAACACATATGGTCAATGAGATAGACTGAAAGAAAACCCGATACAAGAGGATTCGGGATAAGGAAGCTTACAATCTCATGGGATAATGGTCCAGAAGTTATACACAAAGTATAAGCAGATTATATGTGGCTCTAGGTTATGTTTGGGTCAGCTGTACATTTGGTCTATTTGGGGCTAGAGTCGATGTTAAAGAGATAAGTGAGTTATTTAATTATAAAACCTGTGGTTAGAGCACTTAAAGGAAAAGAGAACATTTTAAAGCAAAGTCTACAAAACGAAGTATATGTATTTTAAAAAGTACAATCTTATATACCAACATCATTTTTCTTGCTGATATGTGTATTTTTTGTTATATTTCTAAAAGTAAAATCAGCATAGAAAGGTATAACCTTAACTCTTTGGGTGCCAGAGGGATGTTGCAATGCATTGGTCTCCCCCTCTGGTGCCCAAACAGTTAAAGGAATAGTAATGTTTCATAATAAAAGCAGCTCTAATTAATCATCATAGTATCTGGACTTAGGAGAGTGTTATTTCAATTCTGTCAGAGTTGTAGTTCAAGAGTAATTCAATGATAAAGTATCCCCCTCCCGCCCCATTTACTGATGTAACACTGCTCAGCCAGATCAGCAGGGAGGTGCCCAGGTAGATTGCAGAGAGGGACAATCTTCAATTAAGATAAGGGAAAAACCTGAGAAACTTGGCAAGGGGGGCAGAGCTTTCATTGTTCTCATAGGAAGAAGATTGTCCTCTGCTGTTATCTGTCTGGTCTATGGACTGCATTCCACATCTGAGAAGAGATGGCTTACACTAGGTAAAAGGGGCGGGAGGGGCAACTTTGCTTGTGAATATCTCTCAAACCATAAAGGTTTGAGAGATAAGACTTATATTGTTCTTCATGTTTTTTTAATGCCTACAAAATAAAATAAAGATAAAGCGAAGTATTACTATCCCTTTAATTCAAATCAGCCTGTTGGTTTATTCACTCTTACATCTGTTCTCAAATGTTTTGTTGTGGTGGGACACCTTAGTTTCAAAGTGAATTCATTTAAAACCTAACAATTAAACCATTAAACGGTTAGTAATGTCTCTTTTAAATAAAATGTTATGTACTTTTTACAAAAATAAACTAACTGATCCAAGCTCTGTCTCTCAGACCTTTATAGTTTGAGAGATATATGGTGATAAAGTTCCCCCTCCCTCCCCTTTCACAGATGTCAGCATAAAGCTGACAGAAGGTGATCCTGGTCCCAGGACCGACCGGCGGCTCTTTATCAGAGCCGAAATACCGCTATGTAAAAAGAAATACTTCACTGGAATGGTCTACAAAGTGTGCTTGCAAACCAGGCACACTTTGTAGACCGTTCCAATAAAATATTTATTTTTAGATTGCGGTATTTTGGCTCTGCTGAAGAGCCGCCGTCAAGTCACATGACTCTAATCTCCTTCTGTCAGATTTACAGCTGACATTTGTGAAAGGGGAGGGAGGGGAAAATTTATCATCATATATCTCTCAAACTATAAAGGTCTGAGAGACAGAGCTTGGGTTAGTTAGTTTATTTTTGTAATATCTACAATATTACATTTTATTTAAAAGAGACATTACTAACCCTTTAAACTTCCTGGGTTTTAGAAAGGACCCCAGTGCTTTGCAATGTCTTTGAGATCTTTGTGGCATCCATAGGGCTCACCATAGTATCAATATCAAATGTATTTGAACAATAACTGGACTGGTGGTAACTTAAGACAAAATTATTGGACTGATTACAGAAAACAAAATTACACTGAATGTTCATGCTCTATCAGCATTGTTCCACTCTACACTAAACCTACACATACACTGCCTGAAACACAAGCCTTGTTCCACTGTACGCTAGTAGTCACTGACCCACACATATTCTGTCTGACACCCCAGCCTTGTTCAACTGTTCACTAATAGTCATAGAACCACAAATAACAATGTCTGACACCCTCCGATTTCTTCTACTCTCCAACTAATAGTGTCTGTCTGACACCCCAGCCTTGAACAAAGCTGACACCCCAGCCTTGTTCAACTGCTCACTGATAGTTGCGGAACCACAAATACAACCCCAGACTTGTTCCAGTGTCCGCTGCTAGTCATACAAGCACTCAATCACTGTCGGACACCCCAGCCTTGTTCATTGATAGTCACAGAGCCACTCAAATACTGTCATACACCCCAGCCTTGTTCAACTATTCACTGATAATCACTGAACAACACATACACAGTCTGACACACCAGTCTTGTTCAACTGGTCACTGATAGTCATGGAACCACATATGCACTGTCTGATAACCAAGCCTTGTTCATCTGCTTACCAATAATCAAAGAACCACACATACACTGTATGACATCATGTCTTTGTTCCACTGTCCCACTTCTAGTAAGTAGTAGACACCCCAGCCTTTTTGAACTATTTACTGATAATCAGAGAACCAAATATACACTGCCTGAGACCCAGACTTCTTCCACTGTCCACTGATAGTAACAGAACCACACATACACTGTCTGACATCCGAACCTGATTCACCTGTTCACCGATAGTCATGGAACTATACTGTCACGGACTCTTAGTAAAGGAACACACGAAACAGTACAACAGCTTATTGAGCAATCTATATATATAAAAGAAGACTTTGTGCCTGGCAAAACACGCCCAGGGGCGGCAGTAAGGAGGAGTTACTGCTCCCATTGGGTGATTCCATGGTGTGAAAATCATGCAGGGAGTTGGCCCGCCCCCACTATCCAGGCCGCCCACCACTATCAAAGTAAGAAAAAAACAAAATGGCTGCCACTCACTGCTACACCATAGACATGCAGACAAGCCACACACACACACACACACTCAGGATTGTATTGATTGAACCATATAGTGAAGGAAACACATGTTGGGGAATCGTGAAGAACAGTGTACAAAAATTACTGACATTAACCCTTTGAGTGCCAGAGTGGCACGAAACACATTGCAATCCAATGCATTGCCTACCACTCTGGCACTTAAAGGGTTAACCACTTTAATGCCAACCGCCTCCACCTGTTTCCGAGTTAGGCTGCAGCTGTAAGCCCAAAACTGTGAAGGCTCTTTCTCCACTGATGTCGCTGACCTGTTGAAGCACTTTTTCCGAGATCTGGCACAACCCCTCTTCACCAGCAAACTGTCTGACACGTTCCTGCACATCTACCATCTGTAAGCATGGGGCCTCCTAACTGCTTGTACCGTGAGCTGTAAAGTGTACGATGGCTGGGTACAGTAGCTGCTCATTGTGCCGCCCTCCTCCTCCTCATCACTGTGCCGTTTACATATCACATGCGACTTCACTGCTTCTATATGTGTAAAAGGCATATCTGATGGACCTCTTACACATACTCTCTGTTACACTGATTGGCAGTTACAGGGTTACTGCTGTATGGTATGCAGCCTGCTATTACTTATGTCATGTTCCCTCTCCAGCACTCAGAGGTATGAATACGCACTGCACGGAGCGAGGACATGACATAAGTAATAGCAGTTACAGCAGTAACCCTGTAACTGCCAAACTGTGTAACACAGAGTGTGCGTGTAACAGCTCCATCAACTATGCCTTTTACACATTATTCCTCTAAGTGCAGTCAATTGCTTAGCCATACCTCCCTTCCCCCTCTTACACACCCTCTTCTCTTCTCCCCCACAAAACAAATACAGACAGCCGGTTCCTCATCCCAGTGCTGCTGCAGTACATTGGCCATGAGGGATGATCTATACCTCACTTCTCTCCCTCCTACACTTGCTAACCTACATCATTTTATAGTGTCACAAACAAGGCACCCTTTTAACCCTTTGAGTGCCACA
Source organism: Rhinophrynus dorsalis (assembly GCA_037306005.1). NCBI lineage: Eukaryota > Metazoa > Chordata > Amphibia > Anura > Rhinophrynidae > Rhinophrynus > Rhinophrynus dorsalis. The sequence goes on along the minus strand of CM074718.1, from coordinate 657,156,785 downwards.
GGGAAGAGCAACACATTGCAATGTCTTGCTTTCCCCTCTGCCACTCACAAGGTTGACACATATATGAGGCACAGTAAGTACACATTTTTCAGAAAACACACAGCCTTTACTGGTAACTGGTAGCACCACTCGAGGCAGCAGTGGAAAGGCAGGATCGGCCTAGTGGTAGTCAGACAGGAGCGAGGCACAAACAGAGCGTCAGTCAGACAGGCCACGGTCAGGAACCGGATCTTGTAGTCAGCCACAGCAAAAGTCAGCACGGAGTGGGTAGTTGGACAAGCCAGAATCATACACAGATCAGGAAGTCAGCCATAGCCAAGGTCACAACCGGAGCGAGTAGTCAGACAAGCCAAGGATCGAACACCAAGAGACAATGTAAGCCAAGCAAGGGTCAGATGAAACAAACTAGATGCGCACAAGAACACCACGAAAGGGCAACAAGTCCTAGCCTCAATGAGGTTTATAAAGCAGCAGAAGGAGTCGGAACCCAAATAGGCCCAACAGAATAGGCCCATAAACAGGCGTCTGTGCCAGTGTCTGAAACATGACTATAGCAATGAGGAAGTGACAGGAGGCCATGTCGGCTGGCTGCCATACAGAGGTAAGCACAGGATCGCCTAGGCCTCACAGGGAGACTGTGATATATACATATACTGTCGGACACCCTCATTTTTGTTCCACTGTCCCACTAGTAGTCACTAAATCCCATATACACTGTCATCTTATGTGATTTTCAGTGTATACTTTTGTTTATCTCATGCAACTTTGGATTTCCTCACTGTATTATCTCTGTCTACTTCCACTGGGTGATAGAGTTGTCACTGACCCCAGAGAACACTCTGTCCCCGAGTATTTTATTCACTGCTCTCCTGCATTCCACCGCTGATCCGGAATGCAGGAGGGGTGTGTCTTCCGGACAACCAATGTGAGGGTTAGGTAATATTACTAACTGGTGTCCACGTGGGTCTGCCATTCGCTGGATGTTGAGATTAGCATTGCAACCACAACCAGTGCTCATGTGTATGGTCTGCAGGCAGCCCCATAGGCCACATTCCAGACCTTTCTTACTACAACTTTACTGTGTCAATGAGGGAGGGAACATAGTAAAGCTGCTGCATGCTGGCCTTTGGTGCAGTCCCATGTTATTTTTCACAGCGGGTGACAGATCCAATGCAGCATCAAACCTTATTCATCAAGGCAAAGATGTGCAATTCTGGAGCAAACTAACTGCACAATGGGACATAAATAATAATTACTATAATCCCCATTGATTTAAATGGGCCTTTAAACCCCTTGAATGTGTAAGACACAATGAATCTGTCACCTTTCTTTTACAAGAAGTAAATCTATTTCAATTCCATTTCATTGAATACAATACTTTTAGAACTCATTTTATCTACAAATGCCCCTGTATAATAACTTAGTCAACCCATTGCCTCTAAATCCCTTTTTCCAATGTATGGGGTAGCTACTGTGGGAAGCTTTTGTCAGTAACCAAGACTCACCATAGCACCACTATAAGGTATATGTTTAGTCTGCACTTGTTCTCTCATAGAAATGTACATTTGCTCTTTAATTCAGGGCTGGATTTACATCTCAGGAGCCTGTAGGCACAGAAATATGAAGCACCCCCCCCCCCAATTTGGCCATCTCCACTGGACACCTCCACAATGCTCCAAATCTCCACATTACCCCCCACATAACGATATTGCCCTCACATTGCCCCCATCAGCTCCATATTGCCCCCATCAGCTCCATATTGCCCTCACATTGCCCCCATCAGCTCCAACTTGCCCCATCAGCTCCAACTTGCTCCACATTGCCCCATTATCTCCATTGCCCCCACCATCTCCATTGCCCCCATCATCTCCAACTTGCCCTCACATTGCCCCCATCAGCTCCACATTGCCCCATCATCTCCAATTTGCCCCCATCAGCTCCAACTTGCCCTCGCATTGCCCCCATCAACTCCAACTTGCTCTCACATTGCCCCCATCAGCTCCATCTTGCCCCCATCATCTTCACATTGCCCCTCCCGTATGCATTTCCTACCTCACTGGTGGTCCAGCAAAAGGAAAAGTCTGTGCCTCCTTCTGCACAGACTGTATGCTTTTGCTCCCACGTGGTCTTCTCTTCAATAATGCAGAGCGCTGTGAATAAAAATATAAAAAAAAAAATTGATGTCAGTGACAGGTGCCCCTCTGTGGGGTGCGCCTGTAGGCAGATTCCTACTCTGCCTTATGGCAAATCTGGCCCTGCTTTAATTACTTTTGAATTAATTTCTCATCTGGAAAATCCTTAGAAAATATATGACTTTTCATAACATGTAAAAAAACTGGTCAGAGATGTTCAACTAGGAAGGAGCCTGCCACAGAATTGAGCGGGTTCTCTAGGAATGGTGACCTAGCCAGGGTACATTCTCTTTTAGATCACTAGTACCTTTCACAGAGAGGAAATTATCCTAAATCACATAATACTGTTCCCGCCAAAACAGCAGTCCAGCCACAAAGTGCCAGGCAAATTCTCTATGTACAAGAGAAGCAGCCAACCCTGAGACAAACATTTTGGCATTGCTGGATCTCATCAGTGTGGTGTAGCTGATCTCTCTAGGTACTTTGAGCAAGGAGTCCATGTCTGGTTTCCCCTGTTACCTCCTTCTGGTGACCAACCCCAAGGGTAATTTGCATATATAATTTGACTGATCACATACTTTGCAAATTTGGTGCTGTAACACAGAATGAGGAAGGTAGTATAATTGAGGGCATGGGATTAGAGAAGGCATGGGGGTGGAGAGGAGGAATGGGCTAGTTAATCTAATAGGGAGAAGCCATTGTTACAGCCAGATAAAAGGCAAATGCATTTTACAAAGAATTAAATATTTCAGAATGGCAAAAAGATAAACTATATGCATACAAATGCTCGTAGTCTGGCTAGTAAAATGGGGGGACTAGAAATTATCGCAATGTATAAGTAATACACTTTTTAGAAGGGATAGGGTTAATAAAAGAGGAGGAGGCTATGCCTATATGTAAAGCATGCCGTAAAATCCATATTAGGGAAGATATAAATGAAGGGTCCAATGAAAATGTAGAGGCCCTGTGGGTTGAAATACACACTGGGGGCGCACATAATAAAAAGATGTTGGAGGAAGCCCAGCTTTTACTGCAAACGGAAAAGACTTCTAGGACAGGAAGTGTAATTATAATGGGATATTTCAACTATCCTGAAATTTACTGGAGCAATAACAACAAAGGGAATCTATTTTTTTTAAGTATGGTTAATGATAATTTTATGTCCCAACTAGTAGAGGAGCCAACTAGAAAACAGGCCTTGCTTGACTTAGTGCTCTCAAACAGTTCTGACATGATAAACAGTGTACAAGTAAGGGAACATTTGGGCAGCAGTGACCACAATATGGTATCATTTGAAATTTGTTATGAGAAACTCAATAGCAAGGGTTTAACCAAAACATAACATTTTAAAAAGGCTAAATTTACAAAGCTAAGAGCAGTATTAAAGTATATTGTGTGGGATGAATTTTCAAAGATAAAAATGCACAAGAAAATTGGAAATTGTTTAAAAGTGCCGTAAGATAAATATATGCGTTAATATATACCATTCGGGAATATGTACAAGAGGATTAATGTGAAACCAATATGGCTTAATAATGAGGTTTGCAGGGAAATGAGAAAAAAGAAACAGACTTTTAAAGTGTTTAAGTCAAATGGGTCAGAAGCATCATTTAAAAAAATATAAAGATTGTAATAAAATCCTTAAACAAGCAATTAAGCTAGCTAAAATTAAAAATGAGAGAAATATTGCAAATGAGAGCAAGAAATATCCTAAACAATTCTACAATTAATGAAAAAAGTTAAGGTTGATATTGGTCCTCTTAAGACTGAGGCAGGTGAATTGATTAGTGAGGATAAGGCTATGGCTAACACCCTAAATACATTCTTTGCTTCAGTATATACAAAGAAAACAGTGACAGGCTATGGGAAAATAGATAAAACCACAGAATTTCCTCCATCATGTACATGGCTCACTGAGGACAAAGTCCAAAAGAGACTAGGAAAGGTTATCCTATATGAAATATACACCCAAGGGTAATTAAGGAACTCAGATTAGTAATAGCAAGACCGTTATACTTAATATTTATTGATTCACTTTCATCTGTGATTGAAGGAAAGCTGATGTAGTTCCATTGTTCAAAAAGGGGACAAGGTCCAAACCAGGAAATTATAGACTTGTGAGCTTGATTTCCATTGTGGGTAAGATACTAGAAGGGTGACTAACTGACAGTATTCAGAACTCTGTGAAGACAAACAATATTATTAGAATGAGTCAGCATGGTTTTAAGAAGAATAGATCAAGTCATACTAATTTACTTGCATTTTATGAAAGATTAAGTAGTAATTTGGACAAGGTAATTGCTGTTGATGTACTATACTTGGATGTTGCAAAAGCCTTTGAGACAGTGCCTCACAATAGATTACTGTATAAATTGAAAGGTTTCGGTTTGGGAGGTGTTATCTGTACATGGATTGAGAGCTGGAAAAATGATAGATGGCAGAGAGTTGTTATAATTGGAACATTTTTAACCTGGTCTAAAGTTAATGGTAGGGTACCACAGGGTTCAGCCCTGGGCACAATGTGTTTTCATTTGTTTATTAATGATCTACAAGTGGAAATTGAAAGTAGCCTCTCAATCTTTGCTGATAATGATAAACTGGTAAGGAAATACATACAGAGCTGGATATTTTTTCTCTGTAGAAGGATTTAGATAAACTGATTGAGTGGGCAGAAAAATGGCAGCCATTTAATGTGGATAAATGAAAGGTTATGCATTTGGGCTGTAGAAACAAACATGCTACATATACTCTAAATGGGAAACAACCTGGTGAATCCTCATTTGAGAAAGATTTAGTAGTACTGATAGACAATAGACTTCACAGCAGTGTGCAAAGTCACTCAGATGCTGCAAGAGAAAATAGGGTACTAGCCTGCATAATAAGAGGTGTAGATGCATGGGATGCTAATATTATCCTACCTCTGTATAAATCCTTGATTAGAATATGGAGTGCAATTTTGGGCACCAGTACATAAAAAAACATTGCTGAACTGGAAACAGTGCATAGACATGCAACAAAACTGATAAATGGATTGGAGGATCTGAGTTATAAATACAGACTAGCCAAACTGGGTTTGTTTACATTAGAAAAGAGACGTTTAAGGGGTGATATGATTACCATTTACAAATAAATTCAAGGTCAATACAAGAACTATCCAATGAATTATTTACACAAAGAGCTGAGATAAGAATGAGAGGTTATCCATTAAGACTAGAGGAAAGGCACTTTCGACTAAAACAATGACAGGGCTTTTTTGCAGTAAGGGCAGTAAATCTATGGAATTATTTGCCTCGGGATGTTGATTTGCAGATAATGTAACTGCTTTCAAAAAAGCAACGGATGCCTATCTAGCACAGAACAATATTGAAAATTCTGACAGAAGGCTTCAGTGCAGATAGGTTGTTGATCCAGGGAACTATCTGACTGCCATTTGGTGTCAGGAATTAATTTTTTTACCCACTTGAGGCTAAATTGGAAATGGCTTCAGGGTTTTTTTCCTTCCTCTGGATCAACAGGGGTGTTGTGGCATTGGCTAGACTTGATGGACGCATGTCTTTTTTCAACCTCGTCAATTATGTTACTATGTTAATGTACAGCGAATTTAGTTCCGCTTGCACTGATCTATTTTTAATTGTTTTTATTAATTTGCTACTTTTTGTAGAAGTTTTATTTACATTAATATACATTTATTATAAGTTTTATTTAGTGATGCCCCCTTTAACTCTGGGACATCTCTATTTATTTGCTGTTCTACTAAGGAGCCTGGAGCTTATGACGGCTCTACAGAAATAGTGTCCTACCCAGGGTACGGTCTCTTTTAGCTCACTAGTGCCTTACACAGAGACGAAATATCCTAAAGAACATCATATTGAGCCTGCCAGTCCAGGCAGTAAGTAACAGGCAATTCCCCTCTGAACAAGAGAAACAGCCAACCCCAGATGTACCTTTCAGCCTTGTTGAGCCTCATCATTGAGGTGTAGCTGAGCAAGGGGCCCAGGACTAGATTTCCCTGTTACCCTCAGGGTGACCATCTCCAAGGGTAATTTGCATATGATGGTCAGAGATGCTCAGCTAGGAACAAGCCTGCCATAAATTTGAGTCGGCTCTGTAGGAACAGTGTTCTACCCTGGATGTCTCTTTAAGCTCACTAGTGCCTTACACTGATAGGAAATATCATAAAAGCACATCATACTGATCCTTCCAGAATGGCAGTCCATCCACAAAGTTCCAGGCAATCCCCCTCTGAACAAGACTGGGGGTGGGGTCATGTAAGGAGTGGGGCTGTAGTCATGGGTGGAGCTAAAGGTTCCTAGAATATCTAGCCCATGGGCACATGACATAGAAATCCATCCCTGTCTAGCACCCAAAAATTTTGTATTTAGTCTGAGTTGAGCAGCTTCATCTCAAGAGCTTGTCAGCCATAGATGTTTCCAAATTGTATTACAAGTGGAAAACTTCTTAAAATGAACCTTCACAAAGTTGACATGCTTGGTTTCGACAGGGCTTTTTAAGCTAAGCACAGATTGTGAAAATATAATTAGAGACAAGGGCTTTGTTTCCATACAATGAGTGGGAAATGTTGAAAGAAAAGGTCTCCCAGGCTTCATTGAACTAACTCTGGACACAATGACGGTCCCTCTCCTCTCCCTAATGAGAAACGTTAATTGCCACAATTTCCAGATTGTGTTAAGCACTCTGCTCACAGAAAATAAGGACGGTTTTATTTAAATGATTCTTAAACTTCTCATCCTCATTAAATGAGGTAACAGAGATAATGAAAAAATGAAATGTACTGTTTCTGTTTTTTTCAACTTAAAACAATGCAGTGCTTATAATAATAACGCTTATAATTATTCAGCTATTTTCATTTACAAAGACTATTGGCTGATTCACATATGCTTACGAAGTATATCTAGTGCTAATTGTGTATATATTTGCTTAGATGTAGTATGTTTTAGTACTAAACTGCTTAACCCCCATGGTTGTAAGGGGTTAAATCAGGAATATTAATCTCAAACATAGTTGATGGCCGCATAAGCAACATTTGCCTTTTAGGAAGGCCACAATTAACCATTAGACATTTTCACAACATAAAATGTATCAAACTAAATTTTCTAAAAAAAACTATTATAATTGTATTTGGCCTCAGTCAAAATGTATTTTTACTTTTATTTTACTAATCTAATGGAAAGCGTATATTTATATACCAACTTGTACTAACAGCATATTCTATCAGTATCTTCTCCTGTATACTGAGGGTATCCTTTTCAAATGTCGCCCACTATTAGGCGACTAACAAATCAGCGCATTAAACATGTTGCCGGAATGAAAAGGGTGACATGACAATCTTGCCCGCATCAAAAGGACGAGACTGTCATGTAGTGGGCTTAAATGTTGCTGATGTGTCTGTATTTCCTGTTTGTACTACCGCTCTCCTTCACCTCTGCGGCTCAAAATAATAAATTGAAGCCATTTATTGGAAACACATCACTCAGGGCATTTTCATTCAGTATATTTCTACTATTTTAAAATAATAAAAAAAAAAATAATTGTGAGAAGGGCACATACCAAGCCAATCTTTGTCTGGTTTGTGGAGTTGTTGTGGGATCTACAGTCAATATATGTATAGATAGGGCATTGAAATATATAGAGTTATAGAAAAAGTTGGTAACTGTATTACACCAAATATTGAGTTAGGAAAAAAGATCAAACTGATTTTTAGCCATCCAGACTCCCTCCCTCTCTTACATACTGGCTCTCATATAGTCTTCATGCTCGCATGACACTCTTTATTAGTCATAGTGTAGATGCTGTATTTTGTTCACCGATTCCTTTTCGCAGAAAGCTCCAGCAGTCCTGTAATGGAGCAGGTAGTTGACATAAGGACTAAATGCGTAGGTTGGGAACCATGCAGCATTAGAGGATAGTTATACATTTGTGTCCTTTCCTTCACCTCGGCCTAAAGCTGATACTTTATATCTTGAAGTTCAAAGATGGGATTGTGTAATACGTTAAACACAAAAGCAGGAACTGGATTCCTTTAAATGATCGGCACTGCATGATAGAGACACTACAATGAGCCATATTCATACCTGGGAACTTTCAGTTGAGGGCTACCCGGAGGGTAGTCCTCTGTTCAGCAGGGGGTAACAAAAATGACGCTAATCGCGTCAAAAAGGGGCGGGGCTTAACACAAGTGTTGGGGGGATTTAACCCTTTGAGTGCCAGAGTGGTACAGAATGCATTGCAAAGCAATGCATTCCGTACCACCCTGGCACTCAGAGGGTTACATGTGTTGCACAGAAGGCTGGGGACGGAGGCACAACAGGAGAAAAAGCAGATGTAGCAGAGTTTCAATAGAAACTCTCCACATCCGGAGGAATCTGCCTCTGCCCCAGAGACCCGGTAAAGCTCTGTCAGAACCGGAGTCTCCGGGGCAAATCCGGAGAGTTCCCAGGTATGGCCATATTTAGAAGGTGGGGAGTGAGCATATGCCTTATTTAAGTGGCCAATTTCCTTTAAAAATGTAACTATCATATTTTATTTTAATTCATTTACTTAATTGTTGATGTGTGAGTACTTGCTAAGAAGTGGTAAACCAACCACATCATAAGCATACCTGGGAACTTCCAGTTGAGGGCTACCCGGAGGGTAGTCCTCTGTTCACCAGGGGGGTGAAAAAAATGACGCTAATCGCGTCAAAAAGGGGCGGGGCTTGCCGCGAGTGAGGGGGGGATTAACCCTCTGAGTGCCAGAGTGGTACGGAATGCATTGCAAAGCAATGCATTCCTTACCACTCTGGCACTCAGAGGGTTAAAGGTGTCACACAGAAGGCTGGGGACTGAGGATCAGCGGGAGAAAAAGCGGATGTGGCAGACTTTCAATACAAACTCTGCCACATCCGGAGGAATCAGCCTCTTCCCCGGAGACCCGGTAAAATTCTGTCAGAACCGGAGTCTCCGGGGCAAATCCGGAGAGTTCCCAGGTATGATCATAAGGAACATAGCCAATGATTTAATCTGGGTTTTATCACCTTGAATGCTGGATAGGTGTCCATGCATCACTTCACCATTTGTTGGAGACCTCACTAGCATTTTAGGTATAAAAGACCCATTTATACCAAAAGGAACTTTTATTTGTCCCGAATGGTACTGTTAATTTGCCCCATAATTGCTTCTCTTTCACTTCATCTGTATGTTCTGAAGTTATTCAAGCTCATGAATACTCCTCACCTGCCATCTATCTGTAATGTTACCTGCCAGGTTACACATGTCCCTGGACTAAAAGAGGCACATGAAGCACATCAGGTGTTCTGGGTTTTCAAATGTGCAGAACAGAAACAAGAACAAATATAATCTAGTTAAGAAGGGTCATTTGTTCCATCTGGCCTTCAGTGATCTCATCTACTTGTACAGTTCAGTTCTTTTGAGCATGGGTATTTAAAAAAAAAAAAAAAAAAAAAAAGATTGTCCTTGAGGCCAAAAGACAGAGCAGGTTTTCATGAAATCCTCACGTGTTTGTAAGTAAAATGTTTTTCTACCTAAAGTATTTGTTCTGATTGAAAAGATTCAGACCAAATCTATGGAAGGGTAGGGGGGAGGGGCACCCTAAGAAACAACTAGCAGTCCTGGCTTGATCACGGTATAAACTATGTAATCAAGTAAACTGATTGATTTCAGTTTGTGTATAATTTTTTTGGCTATGGATGTTTATGTGTATATGTTGTTATGCATATTGTTTCTCTATCTGTGTAAATATGTAACTTTTTACTGTAAAAGTTCTATGGTATCTACTTGAAAATGAGAGCAATCCCAATGAATTCTTCCCGATAAAATATTTTCAAAATAAACAAGGTGTAGTAAGCTGTTTCAATATCATACAGGTTGTAACAACCCTTCATTGTGGTAAAAACAGATATAAGTAGTAACCTACTTCAGTACAGCATAAGCGGTAGTGAACCTTGGTCACAGTATAAGTTTTGTTAACTCTTGATCATAGTATAAGTTATATTTCAGGCTTCAACACCATACCTGGGGACTCCACTGGTGCTGCTGGGGGATATAATTGATGCAAAATCTCATCAAAAAGGGGTGGGGCTTATCTTTGAGCGGGGGTGGGGCTTGATGGGTGTATCACAAAAGTGGGTCGGAAGTAGGAGGAACTGGGTGGGGAAGGAGGGGAAGTGGGCAGAGTTTCAGAGGAAACTCCTCACATACAGAGAATCAGCCTCTGTACCCGGAGACCCAGTAATGCATTGTCACAACCGGAGTCTCCGGAAAGTTCCCAGGTATGTTCAATACAGTAGAATCTGTAGTAACTACTGGTCAGTAGTAACAGGCTTCAAAACAGTGCAAGTTGTAGTAACACTCCTCATCACAATATAAGTTATAGTAACCCACTCAAGCAGTGGTGTCCATAGAAATTTTCCGGGGGGGGCAAAGCCATAATATGACCCCCAGGCCAGCCCATCTAGCCCTTTATTTATATGGAGGAGGGTAATTGTAGTGGGGGCAAGTGCCCCCCTTGCCTCCCCATCCGGACGCACATGCACTCAAGCACTTCTACTATCTGGTTCACATGAGTAGCCTCTTTTGAATGGTGAAGAAAAAAGAAAAAAACAGGAGGTGCTCCTAGTGTGATATCTTCAATACAAGTAATCACCCACCATCACCAAAAGAAAATCACTCACAAGATAAGTAGCTGAACTCAAAACATATATGTTGTTCAGCAAAGATAGCTTCGGGGATATGATTGTTACTGCCCCCTCTAGCAGTTTCCACAGACAGCTCCACTCCAGATGACAATCAACCACAAGGTGGAAGTACAAACATGCAAACAGAACAGAAAAAAATAGAGGGGTACATGAGTGTGCTATCCAGCATACAATGGGGTCAATTCAACAGTGTAACTAAGAAGCCATCTGTTTCTTTTGCATTGTTAATACAAGCTATATTGACTGAGGAAGCAGTCATGTACTCCGAAACGCGTTCCATTGAAACCTGAGTTGATTTTAATAAATTGCGTTTTTTAAATCAGTACAGCTACATTTTTCTTTATATTTTTCTTTTTGTTTGTTTGTTTTAATAATTATATTATACATATATATTGGTCACATTGGGATAGCCTGTACAAGGACGGATAAGAAAAATTCTAGAAGGAATGGAGGCTGCATACCTAAGCAGGTGTGGGTAAAGTACACTGCATGTGATAATAGTTGATTGCTAGCGTGTGCTTGACAGTCAGCAACAATAGATTGCGAATGCACCTTTGTTACACTTTTGAATTGACCCATTATATATGGGATAACACTATAGACGAACCTCTGTTTTTCTCTGTGCTCTTTTGAATGATAATTAGGGAAGGAAAACCAGCTCTTTTTATTTTTCAGATTGGATGTTATTGGTTTTACTGTAATCTGATTGAATAAAATGACTAGGGATGGATGAATCTTTTCACCTTAACGGGATAGTAATACTTCATTTTATCTTTATTTTATTTTGTAGGCATTAAAAAACATGAAAAATGATATGTCTTATCTCTCAAACCTTTATGGTTTGAGAGATATTCACAAGCAAAGTTTCCCCCTCCTGCCCCTTTTACCTAGTGTAAGCCATCTCTTCTCAGATGTGGAATGCAGTCCATAGACCAGACAAAGCAGGGGACAATCTTCTTCCTATGAGAACAATGAAAGCTCTGCCCCCCTTGACAAGTTTTTCAGGTTTTTCCCTTATCTTAATTGAAGATTGTCCCTCTCTGAAGTCTACTTGGGCACCTCCCTTCTGATCTGGCTGAAGAGTGTTACATTAGTAAAAGGTGCGGGAGGGAGATACTTTATCACTGAATTACTCTTGACCTACAACTCTGACAGAATTGAAATAACACTCTCCAAAGTCCAAATACTATTATGATTAATTAGAGCAGCTTTTATTATGAAACATTACTATCCCTTTAAAAGTGAAATGTAAAAAAAAACAGCACAGTATTCCACCATGCTAAAGTATGAAATGGAGTGTCAGTTTACTACATATTGTCAGTCTGAACTGTTGATGCTAGCTAGTGTAGTCATACAGTCAAAAAGAGGTAGCTAGAGTTCCTTGGCAGAAATATTGGTGGTAGCTACTACTGGTTGATCTCTGAGTCTATCCATAACTGCGAAACGCTGGTAAACATTGCTTGCCTGTATATTGTTTAAAGGTAATTTTAAAAGGGAATGACCCTATTTTTATTAATTAAATATATTTTTGAGACTGTAGCAGCTTTTTTGAGATCCTTACAAGAATTTGTAATTTGAATGCTGAGATTATTGGATTGAAGTACTATCATGGACCTGAGCCGGGACAGGTTTAAAATTCCTTACAAGTCCATTCACAACCACCACTCTTGTGAGTATTATAATTAACATTTTAAGAAATAAGTGTCAATAACGATAATAGGCACTATTGGGCGCCCTTTTCTTTTCTGTTTTTTTAGATATAAAATAATGCACCTAACGGAGATTAGCTAAGGCAAAACACGCATCGGAGTTCTCATCCGTTTAGAGCAGATGTCTCTTTTTTGTTTTCCGAATTGATTACTCTAGGGCTAAGGAACTATCTACCTTGAACGTTTATTAATTCTGTAGCAAGCTCGTATAGTTAGCAGCTCAGATCTATCTTAGTCCAGTGATTACGATAGGATTATTTAGCTCCAGATTTAGCCTCTATCAACAAAGGTCCTTTTAAGGGCTGGTAATAGGGTGGTAATCAAAGGCCCTTTTTAGCGCTGGTAATTCTATTTTTTGGTATTAAGGGTCCTTTTTAGGGCTGGTATTTGACTGGGAGATAACATTTTTTGCTCATTAAAGCAGAACTACCACCCGACACAATCTTTAGCTTCACTAAGTCTCCATCTGACGTCTAGCTGCTTAGTAGCGCTAGTCGCCATAATAATTACCTTATTTAATAGATTTCTGCTCTCTTCTATGGATGACAGTAGCACGGGGCGTGGATATCTTGCCACTGTGACGTCCGTGCGCCTGCGCTGTCAGCAGGGGAGGGCTAGCAAAGAACGGCCCAGGGGGCAAATACAATTAAGTGGCCCATATCTACTATCGTCCAAGCCCATTGTCCCAGCCCACCCCTGCTTCCTTAATTTTAAAATTGTCCTTAATGCTGTGAATTAAAGCAAGTGATACCACAGAGCTTACTGTTGAAATGGGGCTACATTAGTGATACTACAGTGCTTACAATTTAAGTAAAGATAGAATAGTGATGCCATAGAGCTTGCAAGGGAAATGGATTATGCTACTAGTGCAGCTATGTTTGGATTGTAGCTCTGCGGTATCACTTGCATATAGATTCATTTCATAAGGTCTATGGTATCACTAGTGTAGCTCCGTTTACAGTAACAAGTGGGAGATTGAGTGAGGCACTGGCCCACCAGCCCAGACACATGGCCAGCCAGGGGGCAATTGCCCCCCTGCTCCCCAGGCCAGCCCTCCCCTGGCTGTCAGTCCCAGCTGGAGCTAAATGGTTCCTAGCAACACCTCCTAGACCCGGCTGGGACTTACAGCGCAGGAGTGCGGACGTCACAATGGCAAGATGTCCGCACTCTGTCCTGCCTGTCACCCATGGAAAAGAGCAGAAATCTATTAAAGAAGGTAATTATTTTGGCGACTAGCGCTACTAAGCAGCTAGTCGCCAGACAGGGACTTAGTGAAGCTAAAGATTGTGTCAGGTGGTAGTTCCGCTTTAAGTTATGATAATTATCACAAAATGGTGCAGATATTTCACGGTGACAAAGGGTTTATATCACTTTTTGAGCTCTTTTTTTAATTTTTTGGCAAGCTGGATTGTGCCCCGGTATTAGGTTCGCACTTCATTTATTATTTAACATTACCCTTTCTTACTTTTATGTAGGTATTTAGAGATTTAGGGATGGTAATAGGGTCTCTACATATCTTCACATCAGGGCGTTTCAATGGTCGTATTGCTCTCCCAACCATCAGCCGAGCAATTATTTTCCACTAACAAAGGTCCATTTTAGGGATGGTAATTAGGTAGCACATTTAGTTGTTCAAGTTGTAATTGGCATTGTTGCTCTGCAATCAGTCAGCTGAGCTGACGGACATTTAGGAGATCTATTGAGACGGTCCTTTAGGTGCATTATTTTATATCTGTTTGCCTTTACCTGCACTTTCTTAAGTAATACATACCTTTGGGGGTAGTATTAATTTAACCATTTCTTATGTTGTGCTGTATCTATATATTAATGTACTTGACTCTAAGGAGTCATTTCAACATTCAGTTCCAAATAACTGTTTTTAAGAACGTATTGTCCCAGTACTATGATTTCATTTTTTTTCTTCATTTTTTTTATTATACGTTCAAATAAAAGTTAAGTCTAATCCTACATGTACTCATGGTTCCAACAGTATTATAGTTATCATATCTTTTATAAACGTATCTCTCAAACCTCTATGGTTTAAAAGATACAGGCGTTGAAAGTTTGATGTCTCCTACTGACAGCTGTAAAGCTGTCAGCAGGAGATTCGTGTCGGTCGACATGGAGGAGCTTGAGAAGTGCCGAGTTCTCGTTACTTACACAGAATCTCTTCAGTGGAATGGTCTAAAACGTGTACCTTCTGTTCAGACACACGTTTTAGACCATTCCAATGAAGGGATTCCATGTAAGTAACGTGATCTCGGCACTTCTCAAGCGCCTCCATGTCGACCGACACGAATCTCCTGCTGACAGCTTTACAGCTGTCAGTAGGAGACATCAAACTTTAAACGCCTGTATCTCTTAAACCATAGCGGTTTGAGAGATATGTTTTTTTGCATCTAGCTCAGCTTTTTAAGCTCTTCTAAATGCAAAAAACGTTTTTTTTAGACATTACTAACACTTTAACAACATTTCTTTAAAAAACACTAGGAATGGTTTTTATAAATGCCGCCCCCCCCCCCCAAATGTCCATATTTATAAAAGTGAACGGGAGTTATTCTGGAGTAAACCAACTGCACCATAGGAGACAAATAAAAAATTCCTGATAAATCAAATTGGACTTTTAACACCTTGAATGCTAGAGAGGTCTCCAGTGTATTGCAAATCAATGCATTGGACACGTCTCTGGCATTCAAGGGATTAAAAAGCTCTGTTCATGTGCATGGGAATTTAGAAATTTGTATTTCTCCCCTTTGGTGCAATTGGTTTAGTCCAGAATAACTCCAGATTTCATTTTATAAATATGGGCCACTGTTTTGTGCTAGTTTAGATCATTAGTACAAGATGTCTGCTGTGCCCATTAACCCTCTGAGAGCCAGAGGAGTACCCAGCTTGATGTTCTCAATGTCTTGGGCTCCCCCCGGAGCTCAAAGGGTTAATGTATCTCTTTGTATGAAGTAGATGATCCAAATCCTTGATAACTTACATGCAAATGGTACAAAGATGCTGGTTAAAGTGGAACTATCGCCCATATTAAAGTTACCCCCAAATAATTATGCAAATAACGATAAGCATATCCATACTAGTATTATCCGGAATAAGTCCAGCATTATCGAGAAATCCAACTTGTTCTGAGACGGTCAGGCAGGCACCAGCGCAGACATCTTGCCAAAGAGACATCAGCGCACCTGCGCTGTTCGTCCCGGTCTCCTCTAGGGGGAGTTGCATACAGGAAGGGACTGACGGCACAGGAGCGCAGATTCCTCCACAGCAAGCTGCTTGCCTCACCATCTCAGAACGAGTTGGATTTCTCAAAATAATAATAATAATAATAGTAAGGATATGCTTATTGTTATGTGAATAATTATTTTTTGTGGGTAACTTTAAAGGGATAGTAATGTTTCATGATAAAAGCAGCTCTAATTAATCATCATAGTATTTGGACTTTGGAGAGTGTTATTTCAATTCTGTCAGAGTTGTAGTTCAAGAGTAATTAAATGACAAAGTATCCCCCTCCCACCCCTTTTACTGATGTAACACTGCTCAGCCAGATCAGAAGGGAGGTGCCCAGGTAGACTGCAGAGAGGGATAATCTTCAATTAAGATAAGGGAAAAACCTGAAAAACTTGTCAAGGGGGGCAGGGCTTTCATTGTTCTCATAGGAAAAATATTGTCCCTTACTGTTATCTGTCTGGTCCCAGGACCAGATTCCACATCTGAGGGGAGGTACTTACACTAGGTAAAAGGGGTGGGAGGGTAAACTTTATCCTTCAATTACTCTTGAACCACAACTCTGACAGTATTGAAATAACACTCTCCATACCCCAAATACTCTAAAGATTAATTGGAACTGCTGTTTTTGTGAAACATTAATATCCCTTTAAATTGGGTTATACTTGAGCTTTAAGGAATGCCCAGATATCTGAGTTCAGGTGATTACTAACCCCCCCTTCTCCCTCACAATATCAGCCAGGGTGGCAATAAAAAGGTTAAATTAATTGGATCATCACCAGGCTAATGTGCAATACCTGCCAAAAATAGGTGAGTATTTGATAGTCCCGTCATCTTGACTGGAAAAAAAACGAAATCAAAAATATATCCGAAAAGAAACAGAAAAATTGCAATATAAAAGAGCTGTTATTCCCAAAATAATGATAAATTATTACATAAGTTGGGAAATTGATTTTTGTTACTTTTGCATGAAACAAATAATATAAATTGCCTAAATTCTCATTGATTTAAATAGGGCACTTAAAGGGATAGTAATGTTTCACAATAAAAGCAGCTCCAATTAATTGTCATAGTATTTGGGCCATGGAGAGTGTTATTTCAATACTGTCAGAGTTGTAGTTCAATATTAAATGAATGATAAAGTATCCCTCTCCCGCCCCTTTTACCTAGAGTAAGCCACCTCTCCTCACATGTGGAATCTGGTTGATTGACCGGACAGCTCACAAGGGACAATTTTCTTCTGTGAGTATAAGGAAAATCCTGCCCACTTGACAGGTTTTTCAGGTTTTTCCTTATACTCACTGAAGATTGTCCCTCTCTGTGATCCATCCGGACAGTCCTGCTGCTCTGAGGTGAGCAATGTTATATCAGTAAAAGGGGGGGATACTTTATCATTCAATTACTCTTGAACTACAACTCTGACAGCATTGAAATAACACTCTCCATGGCCCAAATACTATGATGATTAATTGGAGCTGCTTTTATTGTGAATCATTACTATCCCTTTAATATCTTGAATGTTAAAGAAGTCTCTATACTTTTTCTCTCAAAGCATTCAGGTGGTTAAAAGCCCAATATGTGGATTTTTATTCATCTCCTGTGGTAGAGCTGATTTGTCCTACAATTACACCATTTATTAGTTAGGATTGCCAGATTATCCATTTAAAGGGATAGTAATGTTTCATAATAAAAGCAGCTCTAATTAATCTTCATAGTATTTGGGCCATGGAGAGTGTTATTTAAATTATGTCAGAGTTGTAGTTCAAGAGTAATTGAATGATAAAGTATCCCTCTCCTGCCCCTTTTACAGGGAGTGTCCAGGTAGATTGCAGAGAGGGACAATCTTCAATTAAGATAAGGGAAAAAGCTGATAAACCTGTCAAGGGGGGAAAGATTTTAATTGTTCTCACAGTAAGTAGATTGTCCCTTGATGTGAGGTGTCTGGTCTATGGACTGGATTCCACATCTGAGGAGTGGGGCTTACACTAGGTAAAAGGGGTGGGAGGGGGAAACTTTATCATTCAATTACTCTTGAACTACAACACTCACAGTAATGAAATGACACTCTCTATGGCTCAAATACTATAAAGATTAATTGGAGCTGCTGTTTTTGTGAAACATTACTATCACTTTGAAAAAGGACACATATGAAAAATACCTGTTGCGGGGCTCCAGTGGTTAATATGTGTCCTCCAATTGAGTTCCAAAGGGGTATTGAACACTTTACTTCTCAATAATCTAGCAACCCTAAAATTATTACATCAGGTTCCTAGTGGCTTATGCACTAAAGAGTGATAAAGAGGTGATAAAGCGGAGATAACTTCTTCAGTGATATCACTTCTCCAGTTCCTATGTTATTCTATGGAGCCTATGCACTAAGATCTCCCCCATTTGCGAAATCTTCGTGAAGAGGGTCTATAGAACAACACAGGAAATGGAGAAGTGATATCACTAGATAAGTCATCCCCACATTATGACCTCATTATCACATCTCAGTGCACCCCCCTCCCATTGTATTCTTTCATCCCTTAACCTTTTGAATGCTAAACCTATCTCGAGTGCACTGGGAAGCAATGTGTTGGAGATGTCTTTAGCATCCAAGGGGTTAAAATAAATGAATTACCCCCCCCCCCAAGCGATGACTCAGAGGTGTAAGAATGAATCACTTTTGTACAGTACTTCCAAATACACAGTATTTTCTGGATAAATAGACAAACTACTTTATTTTTCTCATTTACACAGTTATTATTTCTTAAAAGAAACATTATTTCAAAACAATCATTTTCTTTCGCACACACATCATCTATAAATATTTCCTAAATTGTCAGATTCATTTTATCTCTATGGGGCATAATTCTCACATACAAAGTAGAGCATTTGTGGGTTAAAAACAGGGTTGTCAGATCAATGTGGCAAAACTGGACACATTAAAAAACATTTGTGCTGACGTGATTCCCATAGTTCTATCCCTACAGCAGACAATGAGGTTATTCATTAAGGTGTGATAAAAAGATGATAAAGCGGAGATTACTTCTCCAGTGATCTCACTTCTCCAATTCCTACATTATTCCATGGAGCCTATGCACTAAGATTTCTCTAACTATGGCGATGTTAGGCTCCATAGAATAACATAGGAACTGGAGAAGTGATATCACTGGAGAACTTATCTCCACTTTATCCCCTCTTTATCACGCCTTAGTGAATAACCCCACTGTGTGTCCAATTTTAAAGGGACGATTTGCCAACCTAAGTCAAAACAACAACTCCATTTCTATCACAGGAAAAAATTCCCAAAGAAATAAACCAATTAATTTAACCCTTTGAGTGCCAGAGGGGTACAGAACGCATTGCAAAGCAATGCATTCCGTACCCATCTGGCACTCAAAGGGTTAAATAGATATTAACCTGTTGAGTGCCACAGAGGTATCCAACGCAATGAGTTGCTCTCTGGCACTCAAAGGGTTAAACATGATGCCTTTGATTTGCCTCAAAATGTCTCCACTTTCGTCTCGATAAATATTCCCCATAAGATACATGGCTAAATAAATCTATTTAAGCCTTTGCCTGTGGAAGGGATCCAAGCTATCCTTCTGTCTGTAACATGGTATATAAAATATGCCTAGAGAACGGTATGCTGGCTATTGAAGCATTTAGTATTGAATGTTGTTGTTGTAGGAGTACTACTATACAATTACACCAAATTCCCCAATACTGAACTGTACAATAATCTGACCAGGCTGAACATTTAACTGGGGACATAAATGAAAAATGCATGTAGATTTGATTTCAGTGCAGCCCTGAAATATGCACATTTTCTATGTCTCTCCGGTTAACACTTTGAGTGCCAGCGAGGTATGTAACTAGGGTGACCACATTTCAAGTCTTCCATTCAGGGACATTGCGAGAGAAGAGTGAACCACAGAGTTCTGAACACTGGAGGGAGAACTGACCATTGACTGCTTGGACAGAAAGCGATGCCTGTGGTGGGCTTCAAGAAAATATACATCAAGCCCAGAGCCATAGACTAGTGTTACACTACAACAACATTGCACTGCAGCTCAGCTCAGCTTTCTATTGTTTAGAGCTCTGTCTGGAGGCCATTTTCTTATAACCCAGTAGTGGCATCATTTTCTGTCACAGTAGACAATGGACAGTTCTCCTTCTAGTGGAGTCTTCATTCAGGGACTTTGTATTGTCCCAGAAGGTGGCTGTCAAGGACATGGGACACACAATTAAAATCTAGGACTGTCCCGGGCAATCCAGGACAGGTGGTCACCCTATATGTAACGCATTGCTTTGCAAAGCGTTAAGTACCCCTCTGGCACACAAAGGTTTAAAGGTGAGTTCTGGTTAGCTTACTGTATAAGGCCATAAGCAGATGTGTCATTGATGTATACTTATAATTAAGAAACGTGCCAGGTTTTGCATTTCCATCAAATTGCTTACCAAATGCACTCTGTGGGGGCATTCACAAAGGCCAGTAATTCTCGCTGTTAGTCCTTAAAGGGATAGTAATGTTTAGGTATTACAGTAAGATCAAGTCCTGTATATAGATTTATATAACGATGTGCAACTTTATAATCATCCGTAAGTTTGCAGTTTTTGTGTTATTTTGTAATAAAGTTTCCCCCTCCCGTCCCTTTTACATACGCCACGTATCTTCAGTAATCTGGTCAGGACAGATCGTGACGAGGGACAATCTTCTTTCAGCATAAGGAAAAACTTGTCCTCCTTCATTGGGGGGGGGCAGGGTTTTCCTAATACTGAAAGAAAGATTGTCCCTTGCTGCCATCCATCTAGTCCGATGGCTGGATTCCAGATCTGAGGGGAGGCTGTTGAAGTATGTAAAAGGGACAGGAGGGGGAATCTTTATTACAGAGTAGCACGAAAATGGCAAAGTTATGGATGATTATAAAGCTACACATCGTTATAGAAATCTATATAGAAGACTTGATCTTACTGTAATACTTTAACATTATTATCCCTTTAAGACGCACCATCAGTGCACGCTTTCAGGATATCTCTGCTTGTTCACAGGTGGGTAATCAGTAGCTCCATGATTATGATCAATCCACCTGTCCTTAATTAGGGATCTACTGAAAACCAGACGTGTTGTAGTGACCTGAGAACTGGTGTTGAGAATCACTGACACAGACAAAAAATGCCAATGGAACCAGAATGCTGCAACTTGCCATTGAAGTTGCGAGGTCTTCATGGTGACCTATGTGGCTTTTGCGCAGGTAGCTCATACCAGTGACAGAAGTGTTGTGATGCTCATTGCAAGAATCCAGTCATTGGCTAACCCACATGGGCATCAACCAATCCCCTAAGATAACTAAGATCAGCCTGCATCCCTGCAGTGCACCCCCCTACAATCAGCTTCCAGAGTTAACCTATTACACACAGAACAGAGACATGATGCCAGTAGCACCGCTTTCTTATCCCCTGTGTGAACATAACATAATGGTTATACTTTCATAAACTCTCCATATTTTATTCGTAAAGGGACACAAACAGCTTCCATTACCAACCCCAACTTAAATTAATCTTGGCCGAGAATCCTAATTTCCATTACAAATCAAGTCTGTGAATATTGTTTCCTCAGAATTAATATTTAATTATTACTGGATATTACTTCCATGGAGGCAAACAGATTAGTTTGTTAGGACTCCAGGACCCCAAATTCCTTAAATCCCGAAATCAGCTTAGTAAGGATTTTGGGGGTCATGGGGTTCTGTGACAAGGACTGTATCTAGTAGTACTTAAAGACTCATTTTGGAGAACCATTCCACACAGAATTAGGAGGGTGAATTATTATCAGGAAATTAAAGCTTTCCTTTAAATACAAATATACGTTAAAAGGATAGGATTGTCAACTTTCAAAAAAAAAAAAAAAAACAATTTTGTAGCTGCTTAAAAATTAAGATAAATGCTGCAAGTCCCCAGATATTCTGCAGTAAAGTCCCCCCGCCCCCTTTCCCTGACGTCAGCGCTCTAGCTGACTGCAGGGGAATCCGGTCCCGGGACAGTCAGAAGCTCTTCAGCAGAGCCGAGATCGAGAGAAAGAAAAACAACTGCTTCACTGGAATGATCTACAAAGTGTGCTTGGTTTGCAAGAACACTTTGTAGACCATTCCAATTAAGTAGTTATTTTTCTCTCGCGCGATCTCGGCTCTGCTGAAGAGCCTCCGACTGTCCCGGGACCGAACTCCCCTGCAGTCAGCTAGAGAGCTGACGTCAGGGAAAGGGGAGGGAGGGGGAAGTTTACTGCCAAATATCTCTCAAACCATATAGGTTTGAGAGGTGGGACTGGGGACATGTAGCTTAATTTTTAAATAGCTACAATATTCATTTTTTTTTTTAAGTTGACAATACTATCCCTTTAATCACTTTTGGACCAGGGAGGGCGAGATGCATCGTGAAGCACACTCCTCTGATCCACAAAAGGATTAAGATTTGGAAGTAAATCTTCCCAGCAGTCTATAGGTCACATATTTAACCCTTCCAGTGCCAGAGAAATTGCAATGGTTTGGCTACCTCTGTGCAATTGAAAGGGTTAAGAGAGGCATTTGATGCAATTCAATAAAACCTACTTACAAGGTTACTTCAACATAAAATCCAACTAAATGTGAAAAACTTACAGTAATGCATAAAACATGATTTTGCAGGAACAAGAAGTCAATTTATATTGGCAGTGACACCTAACGACATTATCTTCTCTTGGAGAAATAAAATGTACCAATATTCAGTGATATCTGTGAGATATGTCCCTCCCTACACAGCACTTATATCTGCATAGAAATACAAGGTAATGGACGAGGAGTTACGTGTATGTAGAACCCAGGGCTAGTTGATTTGTGAACGATGCTCAATCATTTAGAGGACCAAAATCCAAATTTAAACCTCAACCCCTTAACCCTTTGAGTGCCATAGGGGTTGTGTTGCGTACCCCTCTGGCACTCGTAGGGTTACCTATTAAGCAAGGTGTCATTTTTGAAGCCACACACACAAGATATGGGATTGCTTGCCTGTGAGGCCATGATATAATGCTGCTGGGTTTAAGGTGACCACAAATCCCTTTAAAGGGATAGTAATGCTTCGTTTTATCTTTATTTTATTTTGTAGGCATTAAAAAAACATGAAGAACGATATAAGTCTTATCTCTCAAACCTTTATGGTTTGAGAGATATTCACAAGCAAATTTTCCCCTCACTGCCTGAAAAGGTCAAGTCTGCCACCTAGCTGTCAGATTTGGAATCCGGTCGGCAGATCAACCGGTGGCTCTTCAGCAGAGCTTAGATCGCAAGATATAAAAATAAAAATTTCTTTGAAAGGATCTAAAAAGTGTGCTTGCAAACCAGGCACACTTTATAGACTATTCAAATGAAGTAGTTCTTCTTATATCTCGCGATCTCGGCTCTGCTGTAGAGCCACTCTAGTCCGCAGACCGGATTCCAAATCTGACAGCTAGATGGCAGACTTGACCGTTTTGGTCCGGGAGGGGAAACTTTGCTTGTGAATATTTCTCAAATCATAAACATTTGAGTGATAAGACTTATATCGTTCTTCATGTTTTTTTTAATGCCTACAAAATAAAATAAAGATAAAATGAAGTATTACTATCCCTTTAAAGCAGGTTTGCTTATATAAAACACACACTGCAGGGCTGCACTGAAACCTGCACAGTTCTGCAGGATGGAGCTTTCATAAGTGTGATTTAACCCTTTGAGTGCCAGAGGGGCATGTAACGAATTTCAAAGCAATGCTGTGCCTACCTTTCTGGCACTGTAAGGATTAAATGGGATATGTGGTCACCTTAGCTGGGGTCCAGACAAAATGGAAATGTGGTTCAAATCTGGACAGTGGTCAGTCAATTGACTTGCCTTTTTGTACTCATATTTTCATTAAAAATGGACCTGTCACCCTAAAATGTAAAGGTTTAATCCACATTAAAAACTGTCTATACCTTGCACTAGTCAAAATACTATTTAAAATGCTTTGTTTTAATATTTGATCTAATATTTCACCCCCATCCTTTTTGGTAATATCTCTTTCTCTCTCAGCCTGCCTCTGTATACAAAATAGATTCTATACAGGCAGTGCCAGGCAGACAGGGGAAGTGACATCACCACAAGGGGGTTGGGAATACTAAAAGATCAGGGGGGTTATGCACTAAGGAGTGATAAAGAGGTGATAAAGTGGAGATAACTTCTCCAGTGATATCACTTCTCCAATTCCTATGTTATGCTATAGAGTCTAAGTACTAAGATATCCAAAATTGGAGAAATCCTAGTGCATAGGCTCCATAGAATAACTGGACTGGAGAAGTGATATCACTAAAGAAGTTATCTCCGCTTTATCACCTGTTTATCACGCCTTAGTGAATAACTCCCCCTGGAGTCATTGTGGAGGAACTGCATGTAAAATTTACCATGATTTAAATAAGGCTTTTAACCCCTTGAATGCTGTAGAGGTCACCCACAAATTGCTTTACCCCATGTGGCAATTAATTTGCCCCAAAATACCTGCAATTCCTTGTACCTCAGGAGAGGTATCCAACGCATTGCAGCGCAACGTTGGATACCTCTCTGGCAATCAAAAGGTT
This sequence comes from Rhinophrynus dorsalis, assembly GCA_037306005.1. Lineage (NCBI taxonomy): Eukaryota > Metazoa > Chordata > Amphibia > Anura > Rhinophrynidae > Rhinophrynus > Rhinophrynus dorsalis. The sequence continues at coordinate 657,132,395 of CM074718.1, read as the reverse complement.
AAAAACCAGCATTTGCAGACTTTATTGTTAGAGGGTAGTATGGGCTACTCAAAAGCGAGAGTCTAAAAGAAAGGTGCTAGGTCACTTTATTCTTTAATGGTGCAATGCTCTGTTGCTGGCATATAATGGTTTAATGCTCTACTGGCTTTGTGTAATACCAGGAAACAAGGTATCAGGTGATTGACCTGACTTTGTCTGATAGAAAATCACCTAATGGCTTCTTTTTATGTGAATTACAAACACACGTAAAAGTTTGAGTGACAGGTCCGCGTTACACCCGTGGATGCTCCACAGGTTTCCATCGTATTGCAGAGTAACACGTCATAGACCACTTGAGCATCCAGTGGGTTATTATTTACATGAACATAGAAAAAACTGTTATTCAAAACAGAAAAATGTACATCTTTAGAATCATTGAAAGACATTAAATTCTGAACAGCATAGTCTTAATGGTAAAGTCATGAAGTTCTGGAATAAGGGTTTGATTTGTCATGTGCTTGGCACTGGGTTGGAACGTCTCCCCAGTTCTTTATAAAAAGTACATTGATTGGTGGTTAAGAATTTTAGAATCCCAAGAACCAGCCCCACCTCAGTTGTCCTGTTCAGATGGTTTGCCAAGGCTTGCCAATAGACTGGATGTGTTCCTTGGCTTTCATCCTCAGGGCAGCTATACTGGTATTTCTGGGATCTGACTCATCCAGCTGATATTTGTCCACAAAGTTGGGCCCACACTGGTAAGGAGGTGGTGGTCCCATGGCCCCCAGTGGTTGCAGGGCATGGCCCATTGTTGCTGTGTTCATGAAGGGTGGAGGAGTGTAACTGCCTGGAAGATTTTGTGGGCTGGTAACAAAACCTGGTAGGGATTGGAGAGTGGTGCTGTTGGTTATTGGTGGAGTGAGCCAGGAGTCCAGGGGTAGACTGCTGCTGATAGCACTCATAGCTGAGGGCTGTGGGGAGCGGTTAAATGAAAGAATAGGGGAGTCCTGCAGCTTCATGGAGGTCACCTCTAACTTCTCCTGCCTTCTCCACTTGGCTCTTCTGTTCTGAAACCAAACCTGGAAAGCAGAAAGACATCAGTATCAGTGAAATCTATAGGTGTCTTCAGGCATGGGTGCTCAAACCTATCGTCATGCCCCCCCAGCGATGCAGGTTTTTTATGATCTCCTGACATGAACACATGTGACTCAGTCAGTGGTTCTATCATTCAGAAGCATCTGCCTGAGTTTACATCGCTTAATAGAGGAAATGGGGAGACAGATTTGTCTTAAAGGAACAATAATGACAAAATAAGCCTTAGCCACGTGAGTGCCAGAGAGAAGTGTGAAGACTTGCACACCTCTCTGGCTCTCAAAGGGTGAAGATTATGGTTGCGTGGTAGTGTAGCCATAGTTAAAGTTAGAACGAAGTTTCAATGTTAAATATTGATTTTCAAATTATTGCAACTTTTGAACAGATTGGCTTTCTAGTACATCAGACTGTATTACTGGGAAGCCATACTTTATAATACACTCTAAAAAACATTATAGTTTTTCATGAAAGTAAAGAATTGTAGCCAATGCTGGGCAAAGAAGGATGGGCAGTGGCTGACACAGTTTAGATACAGGCCCATCCACACAGATGCCTATAATTTTATTTTATTGAATTCATTTATTAAGCCCTTGAAAGATATGTAAGCTGGCCAGACCTCATCTTTAACTGGGGATGAATAGGATATACACATATTTCAATGCAATTGTGACCTCTGTCTTTCAAGGGGTTAAAATTAAAACCTGAGTATGCTTTGTGACCACAATTGTGAAAACCATTCCCTTCTGGAAAAAACAACCCCTGGCTTTGCCACTGACTCTGAAGTTCATGGAGCTTTGATGACCTCATCTTGTCCTCTTTTGTGATATGCTTGTAATGTGTTGGATAATCAGGTAATCGGTTTATCCATCTCTCTATTTTCCTAATTATCAAATAATCCAATAGTATTCAATAGTGAAAAAGGTCAGTATTGCTAAAAAGAACATAATTGCTCCTCAAAACGGCTTCAATTATTAACTTTTGCTTACAATATATTTAACCCTTTGAGTGCCAGAGAGGTATCCGAAGCATTGCAGAACAATGCGTTAGACATCGCTGTGGAATTAGTTGGAGCTATATAAATAAAGAATAATAGTAATAATACCTCTCTGGCAATCAAAGGGTTGAAAATTGCACCAGTTCACATCAGTAATTATAGGAAAACAATAGATGAAACATTTTAAAAGTTTAACCCTTTGAGTGCCAGAGGGGTATGCAACGCATTGCTTTGCACCTGTCATAGTACGGCCGCTTTAGTTTGTTCTATATGGAGAATTAAAATTTGCCTGTAGATAGTACTACCCATTTTTCTGTAAAATAAAGAGATTTTGCATAATTAACCTTTCTGTTTTGTTGGCACACCATGGCATTTTATGCTAATTCACTGCACAGTATGCTTTAGTTCTATCTGAGACTAAACAAACACTAATTTAAATTTCTTAAATAACCCATTGGTTTAAATTGGCTCTTTTAACCACTTGAATGCTAGAGGGGTCTCCAAAGCATTGTGAGGCATTTAAATCAATAGAAAATTGTATTTGTGCCCTGTGGTGCAGTTGGCTAGCCCCAGAAATAAACCACTTTCTTAGCACTTTCCTGTGCTATTAGGAATGATCCCAGTGTGAGGGCTCTGCCTAGGTACATTCATAGCACTGTTTGTGTGTTAATGTTGGTCCACCACTGAACCTAATTAGCATAAAGTGCCACACCGCCAACAAATAAAAGTTAATTTCACAAAAACTATTTATATTACAAACAAATGACTAACACAACATATAGACAATTTTTAATTATTTTTAAAATAAATTAAACATATCCTAAAGGGATAGTGTCACTTAAAATTCAAAAACATATATATGGTAGGGTTTATCCTCCTGATTAAATCAAGGGTACTCCCAGTGCTAAGAGGTGTTTTGTCCAAAAGTTATTGCAGCTCAAACTTGAATTTTTCAGGTGCAATATCTCATTGGCCTGAAATCTTATGATGGCATTCTTGCTACACCATGCTATGGACAGATCTGGACAGTTGACTATAAACATGCATAGGATGATGGAGAAACAGTGTCACTTTAACATTTCAGGTAATTACTATACCTTTAGAGAAGTTAAGGTGACAGGTCAACTTTCATGAAGATAAATGGTGTACTGTGTTAACCCTTTGAGTGCCAGAGGGGAAAGCAATGTGTTGAATACCCCTCTGGCATTCAAAGGGTTAACAGCAGAAAATCAGAAGACTGGTATAGTAAATGTGATACCTTTATTGGCTGACTGAGTAGCTTTAGAATGTAAGCTTTCAAGACAAATTAGGTCTCTTCTTCAGGCTACTCTGCCAATAAAGGTCTCACTTTTATTCTAGCAGTCTCCAACTTTCATGAAGCGGAACTAATTTGTTTAGCATGCTTTCCGTTTAAACTGGTACCAGGCAAATTGGACAATGCTATTCTTCTTAAAGGGGCAATGATGAGTTACAACATATAAGTAAGCACTTGTAACAAAGCATTTCCTCTTTAAGAAACCAATGCTTATATATCCTCCTAAAAAGAAGAAAAGATTATCACTCTGAGGATATGTTGTTCTCTCTAATATATATATATATATATATATATATATATCCCTTTTTCAAAGAATTCTGCAGAAGTGTGCAGGTCACAGAGATCTCTATTAGAAGTCTCTACTGCCTACCTAAGAACACAATGTAAAAGGTGTACAAAATAGCTCAAACATATGTTTCTATGTTCATGCAAAAATTATCTGCACATTATGTATAAAGCTGTGTACACATAAAAAGCCCTTATTTGCCACATGTGCTCCAGATAATTTTTATAGCATCATTTGTGAACGTAGTAAAAATGAATTTTTTTTGGAGACTATGTATAAAAATTGTCACATTTTGCCATAGTTTTATGATCACTTTTTGCCCCTAATTTGTCCGGCACCATCTCCTTTGCACAATTACAGTACTGTATATTGATGTAAAAAATATGTAAAAAATGTTGCATTGCTTGAAAAAAAAAAGACACAGAAATGTGACAGGACAATTTCAATTGACACTTTTTTCATTTTGTTTCATACGCACATTTAAAATGCACATTTCTATTTGTCCCCTATGGTACAACACATTTACCACAGAGAGCCTCAAATTTGTAGATCTATGAAATAATGATTGTTTCCTAAAAATATATATTTTTTAATTTATTTAATTTAATTTACACATTGATTTGCCAGAGAGATAGCTGCACCAGCTGTAGAATCACTTCAAATTTCAGGGTTGTGGATTCTAGTCTTGGCACAGTCCATGCAGCCTTTTACCATTCCAGTGTAGGTAAAATGAGTACCATTAAATTGGGTAATAATATCTGTACCCCAGGACATACTTGAAAAGGAGAGATAATCTCAATGTATCTTACCTGGTAAAATACTTTGATATTATTATGTTTTATTTTGGGGTATATTTTTGCATTTATTTATTCGGCTTTTCCCGGAATTTCTTAATTTGGTGTATATTTATGTATTTAATTATATAGTTATTTTTATTTGCCTATTCATAATAGTTTTATTTTGGTAAATCTTTATGTAGTTATTTATTTATTTAATTTGCATTTTTCACAGTTTTTTGTTTCTATTTTGGTATACATTTACATACGCATTTATTTTATTTTTTTATGGTATATACTTATTACATGTGATGATTTATGGTTGTGTTTTTCTTGTTTTGGTCATCGTGATGGAAAGCAAATTCAAAAGTTTAGGGATTTTTTTTTTTTAGTTACTTATTTTTAACATTACTAAGCAAAGAAGAAATTCCCAAATTAAACTCAATATATTGTTTTAGACATAGCGCTATTCCTTTTGTTTAAATCCTCACAAATCCTAGCACTAGATTAGCTCTGAAGAACTATTCAGTGAAAATCAAATTCACATGTTAATATTGTAGACTGATGTCAGACAAAGCAGCTCACAAATATTTATTAATAATAGTGTAAAAGGGCTATATGTTTTAATCAATTCAGTTGCATCTTATGGGACAAGTAACAATTTCCCAATTTTCCATTGATTTAAATGGAGCTTTTTTGACCTTTTGAATAATAAAGCCCCATTTAAACCCATGGTAAGTTTTATTGGTTCCACAGGGTACAGTTTTGCTCTAGAGTTGCATAAATCCACTTTTATATATATGGGTCCTAAAGAATAATTTATTAATTTAGCATTAAAATACTCAGCAAAAACATTTTTAACAGGAATATCTCTAAAATATTTTTTTCTTTTTTTTGATCATAAGAAGCAGGTGGTTAAGTCAGTCTGTATATAATTGATTAAAACAAAAGTTTTGGATTAACTGTTTTTCTGGCATTAAATAATAAGTTTTTATTTCTAAATATTGATTCTAATGGTGCATTTTAAAGCTTCAGACACACACACTCATAGACACACAGATACATAGAATTACAAAGGCACACACACACAGTCAGACGCACACACATTTAAGACACACACAGACACAATTTTATACAGATACACACATCATACACACACACATACAGACACAGAGATATACACATGCACACGTGGGCACAGAGATACTCATACAGACGCACACACACTTAAGACACACTGACACAAGCTTATACAGATACACACACACACAGACACACACACATCACACACACAGATACACACACACATCATACACACACACGCATACAGGCACAGAGATATACACACATGCACACGTGGGCACAGAGATACTCATACAGACGCACACACACTTAAGACACACAGACACAAGCTTATACAGATACACACACACACAGGCACACACATCACACACACACATCATACACACACACGCATACAGGCACAGAGATATACACATGCACATGTGGGCACAGAGATACTCACATAGACGCACACACACTTAAGACACACACAGACACAAGCTTATACAGATACACACACGCACACACGCATCATACACACAGATACACACACACAGGCACACAGATACACAAACATACAGGCACAGAGATATACACACGCATACGTGGGCACAGAGATGCTCACACAGATACACACACATGCACAGATACATACACTTACAGGTGTAGATGCACACACAGGAAGACGCACACAACGAAACACACACACAAACTCCATTTAGCACCATGTTTTACCATTCTTTGACTAGCAAATATATTTTTTACTGTTTAAATCTAATGCTTTTCTATGGTGCGGAGGCTTTGTGATTTAACACCATTGGCTAGTTGGGGGTGATGGGAGTTGTAGTTGCCAGCAGCTGGAGGTCCACCAGTTGACTACCACAGCCTTAGTGCATTTCTGTTTTCCTTTTGAACATAGGGCCCTTAGTACATCAGCCTCGGTGTCTCTCCCTATCAGCCACTCACCTGCACTCTGACTTCAGGTAGGTTGACCTTCATGGCCAGCTCCTCTCTGCTGTACACATCTGGGTAGTGGGACTTCTCAAATGCCCTCTCCAACTCATGCAGTTGGTAAGTGGTGAACGTGGTCCTGTTCCTTCTGTGCTTCTTCTTTGGCTGTTCATCATCGGACAGTTTGTGGTCACTGTTATTAGAGGTGGAGAGTCCGGGGCTCAGGCACTCACTGGAAGTCTTACTACAGTAGGAATCTGCAGCCATGGGAGAGACGTTCCTTATTAGGTTTTATCTTACAACTTAGTGGGCCTTTCTTTTAAAAGCAAAGCATAGCTATTCTTGGGCAAACCAAGTACACAGGAGGGAACATATATTAATATATTTATTATTATATAGTGCTGTACACAGAATGTGCCAGGTAAAGTGAATCCCTGGCCCTTAGAGCTTACAATCCAAGTTTTGGTGCATGAGGCAGAGGGAGGTAAATTGCCTTGCTTAAAGTCACATGAAGCTGTGGACAGTGGGAACTGAAGATTTTCATAGGTAGCGTCTTGGCTTCAGCTTCAGTTACTTAACCCTTAAGGACCTATGATGTGCTATGACCATCATGGGAAAACTTGCGTTAAGGACCCATGACTGTCCTGACACGTCATAGAATTCAGGGGAAAAAAAAGTCCTCTGGTCCTTAATTGCTGGCTGTGCGGATGGTTGTTAATGGGTTAACAATTGAGGCACTCTGTCCCTTTCTTTTTTTAAAAAGCATTTTACCATAAAGAACAGATTTAGATTGTCTCCCTTATTCAGGGATGCCCTGGGCACTCATTTTATCCACCTCAGAAGGGTGAAAGGCTGAGTTGACCTTGACAGAACTAGAACCTGCGACCTTGAGGTCTGAAGGACTCTTGAGCTGAGCTATTTTGGAGATGTGAAATCCCACCCTTTCTATTGATTTAATGAGACTTTTGATAGTCTTTTTTTTTTAAACTCAACTGTACATTTTATTTGTCCCCTATTGTGCAATTGGTTTGCCCCAGAATTGCGCCAATTTGCATTTATACATAAGTAAAAAAATCAAATAGAAAGGGAATTATTCAAGTCTTAAAAATTAGAGGTTATTAAGTACACATCAACCATTCTCACTAATAAAAGTGGAGCAATTCTGGAGCAGAACAACTGCACCATAGGGAGGAAATAGAAATATCTATTAATTGAAACAGGGCTTTTAAGCCCTTGAATGTTAAAGAAGTCTCCAACATTCAAGGGGTTTAACCCTTTGAGTGCCAGATGGGTATGCAACGCATTGAGCAATGCGTTGCGTACCCCTCTGGCACTCAAAGGGTTAAAAAAATCTTAACATCAGTGAGAGTTTAAGACATTTTTATTAGTCCACTATAGCGCAGTTGGTTTGTCCTGGAATTGTGCCTCTTTCTCTTTCTGCATAGCGCCCTCTAAAGGTGCAATTGGGTAAGCCAAAGAGAAAAGAAAAATTCTCCAAACTTCCCATTCATTTCAATGGCGCTTTTAACCACTTGAATGCTAGAGTTGTCTTCAGTGAATGCGTTTCAATGCCTTGAAGACGTTTTGAGCATTCAAGAGGTTTAAACAGTACTTTAAATCATTGGGAATTTTCAAGTATTCCCTATGGTGCCTGTATTGCTTACTGAATTAGGTTACACTGTTAAAGGAAAAGTAACCCTTTATTTTTATTTTATTTATTCTGTGAGTTTTGCCTAAACGTTTCATTTTTTTTTCTTCACCTATTTATTTTTTTTACACTTTTTTGTCCTTAACAATGAGTTTCCTGGATCTATTTGCAGAGAGCTTTCTGTCAGGGAACATTAAGACATGTCTAGAAATACAATGTAAAAAAGAAAGCACACAGAGCATTCAGTGCTGTATGGAGAGTGTAACATATTATATCCTGCTTTGATGGTCACTGAAAAGGGAGATCCAGGTAGCTCACTGTCAGAAACATAAAAGTGAAAAAATAGGTAAACAAGAAAAAAAACAATAAAATGTATAGGTAATTTGATTGTACATATTATGTGGTTACAGAATATGTAAAGTAGAAATACATTGTTTCTATTCAATTGAATATGATAGAAGAAATGGAAGAAAATAATTACATAAAATAAACTTCATGGGCCGTACACACGAATAAAGTGGCGTGATCCTGGAGCAAACCAAATGCACTTTAGGGGGCAAAAACAATGAATCATTGATTTATAAGGGGTTTTAACCACTGGAACGCTAGTAAAGTTGCCAGCAGGAATCTCACTAGCATTCAAACTAATAAAAGTCCCATTTAATTCGATGGATATTTTGGAAATATTTATTTTGCGCTATGGTGCAGTTGGTTTAACAGGGAATATCTCCACTTTTCCTGTCTATGGAGCTAGATAGTTTTAACCCTTTGAGTGCCAGCGTGCTTTGCAATGCATTCCGTACCACTCTGGCACTCAAAGGGTTAACGAGCGAGAACGAGTTACATTAACTATTTGTTCACTTTTTCAAAGCACGCTGGAAATGATATGGCTCCTTAACCCTGTGAGCGTCTAAAGCAATGCGTTAGTTACCTCCAGCGCCCAAAGGGTTACAGATATTTAACCTTTTGAGTGCCTGAGGGGTACGGAATTCATTGCTTTGCAATGCATTCCGTACCCCTCTAGCACTCAAAGGGTTAACCCTTTCAGAAAGGGTTGAAACAAGAAGGCAACCCTATGAATAACGTCATCCCCAAAGTCTTAATAGTAAGAGATTGAGTTCCTGTAACCCATTCGAGGACCCTCAATGGGTTAAAACTGTAATGACGAATTAAAATAAATATAAATTCCCATAAGAGAGCATCTCATGACTGTGTGTTTCCCCTTCAGGAAAATAAATAAATAAAAACAGGACGTTGACATTTTCAGTAATAATATCGAGAAAGTCCTACCACTACCACTAATAGATTAGAGTTTAACTATTTAAGGACCAGAGATGTCCTTAACTTAACAGGTTAAAGTTGCAAAAAAAAAACAACGAGTTACAAGTAAGTAGATATTCAAATTAAAAATCACTTTGTAACTCTATAATGCCCCTTAAAAAACTCTTTAAGTTTTTTAATTATTTAATAAAAAAATGACTCCCAAACGAATAGAAATTAGAAAAATAGCAGTTTTTTTTTCTTTAAAGGGACAATAAATAGTTTATATCGACATAAAGCCACATTAAATTGCATATTGCAACTGTATTCGGGCCATTTAAAACCTAATTACAGATAAAATAGACTAAAATTCTGAATAACAAGCAAGTGCTAAAAAGAAGAGGTTAAGTAGTTAATGAAAGGGTTAAAAGGGATGAGATGCATTCCTATTAAACTGCATACTGCAACTCTTAATGAACTCTAAAATAACTATTTAAAAATTATAAGAAGATAACAATTTTAGTTAAATGTACCTCAAAGTGGTAAAAGAAAGAGTTTAAGCAGAGTTATCATTTAACCCTTTAAGCAGGGTTTTTATTTAACCCGTTGCATTCCTCTCTGTTCCTTAAGTGGCTAAAGATGTAACTGTTACAACACGTTATGTATTTATATTAACCATCTGAGTGCCAGAGGGGCACGGAACGCATCCCCCTGGCACTCAAATGGTTAATGAGCATGATTTAAACTTTACCAAGCAGTTACAAAAAACAGAAAATGTAAAAATAATGAGTGATAACTTATAATCAAATGACACCCTCTGTGTCTTCTTATAGATATTTACTGACGCCCTTTTGGGTATTCTGTGGTTTTGAAGCTGTTGTGGGACTAAAACTCCCAACATCCTCAGCTGATTTACAGCCTGATGAAGGTTATGAGAGTTCTTATCTAACAACAGCTGGGGAGGAACTGGTTGCCTTCCCCTGTTCATATGAGTTAAGTTCTTTTAGAAAAAGTGTAACAGAATCAGAACGGAAAAAATACAGATCTCCACTGATTATAAATGAGGCATTAACCTTTAGATTGCCACAGGCTTCGGATAACTTTCTGACACGCAATAACCCCCCTGAATGCTGCAGAAGTCTTAACCCCTTGAATGCCAGAGAGATCTCCAACCCATTGCTTTGAAAAAAACATTGGAGGCCTTTCTCCTATTTGGGGCGTTTCTAATTCCAGTTAAACCAGTGGTTTTCAGCCAGGGTGCAGTGGCGCTTTGGGGTGCCACAGGCATCAACTTAGTGTGCCCTGTGTTTTCTATAAAGACTAACAAAAATGGACTTTTAAATAAAGATTTATAGAAATTGTTATGCACCATATGTTTAGTTTTGTTTTTATGATTATAAGACCTAATAATAACGGTATATTTATGTATTGTACCCTTCATTGTACCCTTGATAAAGTACATTAAATATGTTAGGGGTGCCCCAAATGTTCTAGATTACGTGTTAGGGGTGCCCCGAGCAAAAAAGACAGAGAACCACTGAGTTAAACCATACAGAACAGCTTGTTTGCCTCAAAATTCATCCATACTGCTGTTTTTGTAGTCGTTTTAGGCTATATTAACCCTTTGAGTGCCAGAGTGGTATGCAAAGCATTGCAAAGCAATGCGTTGTGTACCGCTCTCTGGCACTCAAACGGTTAAACAATAAAGTGTAACGATTACATCTTAAAAGGAACACTAACCCTTAATTTTGACTACGTATTATGGTAGTACATAATAAAATATACCTGCCTATACATTTTATAATGTTTATGTACACACACACACACACACATATATATATATATATATATATATATATATATATATATATATATATATATATATATATATATAAATAAATATATATATATATATATATATATATATATATATATATATATATATATATATATATAAAATCTCAAAAGAGAAGGGATTGCACTCGATGTTACTCAATATTTCAGCCCGGGTGCGTGTCCATCTGTTAGAAATGCATAGAGAACAATGAAGGTCGGACCCCACTGACAGTAATCTTTAAGAAGTGAAGAAAACTTTATTGTTGTTTCAACAATCTATATATATATATATATATATATATATATATATATATATATATATATATCTACACACACCTAGTAATATACTATTATTTTGCTTACAATCAACTACGTGGATCTGTTGGCAGAGAGCTTTTTTTGTCAGAGAACATTAAAACAGGTTTAAGGATACAGTGCAAAACAGGTCTAAGGATACAGTGTAAATCAGGTCTAAGGATACAGTGTAAAACAGGTCTAAGGATACAGTGTAAATCAGGTCTAAGGATACAGTGCAAAACAGGTCTAAGGATACAGTGTAAAACAGGTCTAGAGATACAACTTAAAAAAGATACAATGTAAACTTTACATAACACTCTGCAGGGAGAGTGCTACATAGTTGCATCCTGATTTGATGCCAGGGGAATAAAAGTATAAAATATAGGTGCACTTGCAGTGTAGATAGCCTGACTGTACATATGTTGTACTTTTAGAGTATAATAAAAGTCAAATGAAAGGGATACTATTGCATTAAGCAATAGAACGCATACAAATTCCTGTTTGTATTCAGTGAATAAAATAATACAGGACAAATCGTGCTTTATATGTCTCCATAGGCATACATGACAACCTCTTACCTCCATAATCATCATCCTGCCTGTCTCCAAGATGATCTTGGTGGGTATCCATCTCCTCTCCCATCTTGAGCAGACAGTGTCTAGAGACCCTCTTCTCCGCTTCCTTGGCATTCCTGGGACTGACCTCAGTCTGAAATGAGCTCAGGACACTGTCCTCTTTGGAAAATCCCAAGATGGCCTCTATGCTGTGAAGCCTAGAAGAGTTTCCTCCTGGACTCCTGACCAGATGTCCAGACAGGGAGTAGCTCCCATCAGCCATCAGCGAGGGGCTGTGCAGGTGCATTGAGGACTCTTGTGTTTATCTGTTACGGGTAAAGAAAATGACTCTTTCCTTTACAAGATACAGAAAGTTCTTCAAGCAAAGATGCTTCTTACTGGTCCATATGCTGTTGTGTTCGGCTTTAAAAAAAAAAAAATCCAAGACGATGCTACTTGATCCCAAAATAATTGATCTTCAGTCAAAAGAATAAAAAGATTTATTGATGACTATGCTGTTCAGTTTGCTGTATACGCTGGCATATCTCACAGTGACAGAGCCCGGATGCAGCTTGTAAATCTTCCTAAGAGTTGCTGATTCCTCTAAGCTGGGTCTGTGTGTATCAGATCCCTTCTGCCTACTTTTCTGGGTGACTGGCTGTCCTTCAAGACCAGCAGATGATCAGATCCTTGTGACCTGTCTGGAAGGAGTGACTCAGTCTCGGCGTTGCTGAAGACTTTTAAAGCAATTCCTGGTGCTGTGGCCTTTGTGATGGCTCATCTACCCCTGCTGTGCTCTCCAAAGCTGTCACATTATATTGTTAAATAGGGGCTTTGTCTCTTCTTTTGGGGACAGTACCTGCATGAGGAGATGTTGGCAGTAGTCCCTCCCCTTGAAAAATGAACCGTTCTTACTTGTCAGGATGAATAAAGAAGTGATTGGATGTTTGTTTTTACATCCTTTAACCCTCTGAGTGCCAGAGCGGTGGCCAACGCATTGCAATTCGTCGCACACAGCTCTGGCGCTTGAAGAGTTAATAACGCCCTCCTATCTGGATAAGGAGCCACAAACTGTTTTTTTTCCCCTGTTGGCAAACCAATTCCTTTCCACTTTGTAACCTGATAAGAATTAAATCTATTATTTGGGAAAAATTCAATTAAATTATAACTTTTTTTTTAAATATTTAACATTTTGGGGGTAATCCATCCCTGGAGTCCTTTTGTAAAATTAAATGATATAAAATAAAAAAAATGGTTAATAATTATATAAAATGAAAAAGATAATACATATGATTGTTAATAATATAATCACCACCATCATCATAATTAATAATGTATTTTTACGTTATTTTGCAATGAAACTCAAGGAAGTAAATCTAAATAAATATGAAATATTCTCTATAATGTATAAAGTGATTGAACTCCCACATAGACTGACAGATGTCTCTAGATAATTATCTGAATGGTTTATAAATAATAAATGAGATTAATTAACCTAACCAGATTGCTTCATTAAAAGAGCTTGTTCTGACACAATTCACATCTTTGATATATGACCTATTAAACTTTATTTTACACATTTTTGGTGAGAACTGAATTCGTCCTATCAGTGAGAATGGAGTCTGGTTTTACCTGTTTTTTACGATTTGGGATTTTTTATGCAACATTTTCTTAAAAAACAAATTGCACTTGTATATCTTCTCTTCTTGGGTGTTGTCGACATTACTTTATCAATAGTTTCAGAATAGTTGCAGTTAATCAATTAATATATGTTTAATAAGATGCACTGATCGCTCATTCCACAACAGTGAAACTGATCATGAATAGAGAAATGTATTTTAACATTTTAAGTGTCAGAAGGGTACGCAACTGCGTACCCCTCTGGCACTGAAATGGTTAATGATACAGAGCTTAGTATAAGGGGGATACAGTGGGGAATACCTTTGGATTGGAAGTCTCTGTCTCGTAGGGCTTACAATCTAAACAATGTCGTCCCTTTAAAAAGCTATAATAAAAAAAAATTGGCGACATTATTTTGAGTACAATAAACACAAGAACACAAAAATACCCCTATATGTAAAAGAAGAACATGTAAATAGATGGGGTTTTAAGCATTTACTGTCACAGAGATTTCTAGAGCATTGATTTGGATACTTCTGTAGAATTCAAAGAGTTAAAGGCCAAGTTAAATTAATGGGGATGTTGGAGTTTGATTTACAGTTAACGACCGAGTTGCAGAGAATTATTCCAGTACATCAGAATGAGATAGATAGACAGACATAGATAGATAGATAGATAGATAGATAGATAGATAGATAGATAGAGATCATTTTAGTAAATGTTTCGGCAAGAAAAATACATTGCGATTTCTCGTTTCCAAGTGAGTCCTGGAGAGCATTTTGCAGCACAAAGTTACACATTTATACACAAATAGAAACAAAAACAACAACAAATATAGAAATAATAACACATCAACTTTCATGCAAAGATATATGTTGTTTTAATAAGAAATAAGTAGTTATTTTAGGGATTTTAAACTAGCATATCCGATTTTTTTCCAAGTAAGTGATATAGATAGATAGATAGATAGATAGATAGATAGATAGATAGATAGATAGACAGACAGAAACAAATATATAGAAAGACAGATAGATAGATAGATAGATAGATAGATAGATAGATAGATAGATATAGAAAGACAGGCAGATAGCTAGATAGCTAGCTAGATAGCTAGCTAGATAGCTAGATAGATAGATAGATAGATAGATAGATAGATAGATAGATAGATAGATAGATAGACAGAAACAAATATATAGAAAGACAGATAGATAGATAGACAGATAGATAGATATATAGATAGATAGATAGATAGATAGATAGATAGATAGATAGATAGATAGAGAGAGAGACAGAGAGAGAAAGATAGAGATATATAGAAAGACAGATAGATATATAGATAGACAGACAGACAGATAGATAGATAGATAGATAGATAGATAGATAGATAGATAGATAGATAGATAGATAGATAGATAGATAGAAAGACAGGCAGATAGATAAATAGATAGATAGATAGATAGATAGATAGATAGATAGATAGATAGATAGATAGATAGATAGATAGATAGATAGATAGATAGATATAGAAAGACAGGCAGATAGATAGGTGGATAGATAGATAGATAGATAGATAGATAGATAGATAGATAGATAGATAGATATAGAAAGACAGATAGTGAACAATAGACCGGTAGACAGACAGATAGACATTTATTCGGTGAAAAAAACGCCTTTTTAACCCTTTAAAAACCAAGCATGCAAATGCTTTCCACACACCTCTTGTCTTTAAAGGGTTAAACTCCGCCTATCTATAACACATTATAGAGTTATGATATCACTAGATTCTTGTATTTTCAGGGAAATATGTCAGACATAGTATTTGTATTAATATGTGATCAGTATTTACACATTCAATAACTCGCGGCGCCTTATACACCTGTTTGGTCTTTAATGAGCTCAACATGTTGTCCTGTTTCGTACAAAAACGTTAACCCTTTGACTGGCAGCGAGGTCCTCAACAACGCGTGGGATACCTCCCCTGGACTTGCAATGCGTTGGACACCTCCTTGGCACTGAAATGGTTAAAACACCTTGGCGTTTGGTAGCAGATTATTGGACTGATTTTAATGTAGACAGTTTATCACTGGATCTTATATTAACCATTTGAGCGCCAGAGGGGTACGCAACGCATTGCAAAGCAATGCGTTGCGTACCCATCTGGCACTCAAAGGGTTAAAAAATGTCATAAAAGGTGCAATTTTATAGGTGAATGAGGTTCGATTCTGGGGCAAACAAGAGACATGACAATTCCCCCATTAACCAGTGATACAAATGAGACTAGTGACATAACCAACACAGTTATTATCTGATTAGTTCTACTGAATGGATAACAGAACTGTAAATCAGGATACAACTTGTTGCTCACATATCAGTTATATATAAAATAAAACGTCACTTTGTAAGAACCCTCAGTTACTATGTCTGTCATTATCAGATCAATCACACTAAACTATAACAGTATTTTGGAATCATTTTAGAAGCTTTTTATTCTCAGAACAAGCTGACCACAATATCTATTCGTCTTATTAGGTTAATTGGTGCACCATAAGGTTTATAGAGGACCTTACAAATGCTGGATTAAATGAAGAATTATTATCACTGACAGACAGGTGGTTTAAGTGCCTGCGGCATTTTTAAACATAATTATTTATCCACAATCAATTAGTGAGTACGATTAACCCCTTAGGGACCAGAGGCTTGCGCAAAGCATTGCTGAGCAATATGTTTCCCGCCCATCCGGTCCACAAGGGGTTAAATAGCTTGAGAGAGTGATCATATTGCCATTTCTCTAAAGCAATTATGTACACATTAAAATGATCGGTATGACCTACTATCCGGAAAGATTTAACCCTTTTAATGCCAGAGGGGTACGCAAAGCAATGCGTTGCGTACCCCTCTGTCACTCAAAGGGTTAACCTACTGAATGCCACTGGCCTGGTCCCCTAATCGAAGGGTTAACAATTAGTCCCACTAACTCCCTGCATGCCGTCCAAAAATTTAACTCTTTGAGCGTCAGGGATCTGCGCATGGCTCCGGCACGCTAGCTTTGCGCTAGCTAGTTGAAGCGAGTCAAACGGGTTTGGATGGTAACTCTAAATGGGTTTACAGTTCTTAGTAATCATGACGCTATCTGTTCAAGTTAACGCTTTGAATGCCAGAGAAGTATCCAATGCATTCCAACTCAATGTACTGGATATCTCTCTGGCATTCAAGGAGTTCAAGAAGTAACCTAATGAGTGCCAAAGGGCCGTGCATCTCGAAGGAATGCGTCACACGTATCCCCGGTACCCAAAGGATCAAGTCTTTGAGCTGGATGTAGAAGAATACGGAAATGGCTATTAACCTGTTCAGTGCCAGACGGATGTTCATCTCCACTGGCAGTTAAAGGGTTAATAGGTTTGCTTGCGCTGTATTGAGCTCATAGATAACCCTTTAAGTGCCAGGGGGTGACACGATTCGTCGCACGCCTCTATGACACTTAATGGGTTAACGCCACGCTCGTCCATTTAATTCCTTGTACAAGTGCCTGATCTGTTATAGCCCCAGGCGTGGATGTCCTTTATTTACTTATTTATTATTTGTCTTTCAAAACTCAGCGAGGCCCAAATGGGGCACAAAGGCCAGGGATGTACAAGAAAACGTTTTGGTACCTTTTGTGCTGGGTTTAAAAACAAATAAATACTATTGTGAGTCCAACAGAGAGTACTTAGAGCTCTCAGCCAGGGGGCTATTGTCCAGGGGTTAATCTACATGTCCACATATCTCAATTCAGATAATTTATTTGGCTTGTTGCATGTCGGTTTGTGAATTACAAAGCCCCCCATACCACACGATTATCCTCTGACAATACCCACAAGAAGGAAAGTTTTCTTGGTTGGTGACTTAATAACAAACACATTTACCAACATCTACTAATTGTTTAGAGTCAAGAAACTCACTGTGAGTAATGGGGATCATTTGTCAAGGTCCAGTGGCTGTTAAAGGGATACTAACGCTAAAATTCAGGTTGCTGTTATATAATGGAGGGTGTTTTTTAACTTTCACAAATATGTAAACGTTTCCATGCTATGAGGTAGGAAAGGACTAATGCTATTTCATGTTTGTTTGTTTTTTTGCTGTATACTTTCTCTTTTACTTCCCTTCCTTCTTTGCCCTTCATTTGCCCAGTATAGTAAAACACTGAGTATGATGTACTAGAATATCTGGAGCAATTCTGGGGCAAACCAACTGCACCACAAGGGGCGGATAAAAACAAGTATTGCTTTAAATGGGGCTTTTAACCCCTTTAATGCAATATGCATCTCTGAGTATTTCTTCACATTGTGCAGAAGACCCCTCTCTCATTCAGGGTTTTAATAGCACCCATTTAAATCAATGGGAATTTGTATTTTGTGCCCTGTGGTACAGTTGCTGTACCCCATAACTGCACCAGAATTAGCCTCATATAGTTGTGCACTTTCCATTTTACTTCCCTTGCTCCTGTTTGTGTGTGTTTTTGTCAGCACTGTAAACTTATACAGAAATAGTACACTGCTGGTGCATTATACCAGTGGTGCTCAAACCAAGTTCCATGGAATTCCAGGGTTCCATAGAGAAGAACAAGGGGTTATGCTCAACTAATTAAAGGGATAGTAACATTTCGTTTTAACTTTATTTTATTTTGTAGGCATTAAAAAACATGAAGAATGATATAAGTCTTATCTCTCAAACCTTTATGGTTTATGAGATATTCACAAGCAAAGTTCCCCTCCCCGCCCCTTTTACCTAGTGTAAGCCATCTCTTCTCAGATGTGAGTCTGGTTGTATGACAGTACAGATAACAGAAGGGGACAATCTTCTTTGTATGAAAACAATGAAAGCCCTTCCCCCCTTGACAAGTTTTTCAGCTTTTTCCCTTATCTTAATTGAAGATTGTCCCTCTCTGCAGTCTAC
Source organism: Rhinophrynus dorsalis (assembly GCA_037306005.1). Lineage (NCBI taxonomy): Eukaryota > Metazoa > Chordata > Amphibia > Anura > Rhinophrynidae > Rhinophrynus > Rhinophrynus dorsalis. The sequence continues at coordinate 657,113,796 of CM074718.1, read as the reverse complement.
CTGGGCATCTCCCTTCTGATCTGGTTGAACAGGGGGGGGAAACTTTGTTTGTGAATATCTCTTAAACCATAAAGGTTTCAGAGATAAGACTTATATCATTCTTCATGTTTTTTTAATGCCTACAAAATAATATAAAGTTAAAATGAAGTATTACTATCCCTTTAAGTAATATCAGCAAGGGGAATCAAAGCTGAAATGCTAGACAATGTATGTGTAATGGATAGTGGAACAAGTCTGGGATGTCAGACAAGTGTGGTTCTGTGGTTACCAGTGGATAGAAGAATAAGGCTGGTGTGTCAGATAGTGTATGTGTGGTTCTGTGACTACCAGTGGATATTAAAACAAGGCTGGGATGTCACATAGTATATGTATGGTTTTGTGACCACTAGTGTATAGTAGAACAAGGCTAGAGTGTCAGACAGTGTGTGGTTCCGTGACTACCAATGGACAATGGAACAAGGCTGGGGTGGCAGATAGTATATGCGTGGTTCTGTGACTCCCACTGGATAGCAGAAGAAACAAAAAACAAAAACAAAAAGTAGAAGAAGGCTGGAGTATCAGACAGTGTATGTGTGATTCAATGACTACCAGTGGATAATGGAACAAAGCTGGAGTATCAGACAGTATATGTGTGGTTCTGTGACTCCTGTGGAAAATGGAATAAGGCTGTGGTGTCAGATAGTATATGTGTGGTTCTGTGACTACAAGAGGCCAGTAGAACACGACTGTGATGTAGTGTACATGTGGTCCTGTGACTTTCAGTGGGCAATAGAACAATGCCTGAATGTCAGACAGTGGATATGTAGTTATGTGACCATTAGTGATGAGCGAGCACCCCAATGCTCGGGTGTTCGGGTGCTCTGACCGAGCACCCCCTGAGGCTCGAGTGCTCGGCCGAGCTGACCCAATAAAACATTATATGAGAAGGCCCGCTGGTGAGCTGACCTATATAAAAATTGTCAAACAGGGCCCGCTGGTGAGCTGGCCCTATATAAAAATTATATCACAGGGCCCGCTGGTGAGCTGGCCCTATATAAAAATTATAGCACAGGGCCCGCTGGTGAGCTGGCCCTATATAAAAATTATATCCCAGGGCATATGGAAGAGGAGGAGGAGGATGAGAAGATTAAGAGTCAACCATATACCCGTTTTTTGGGTGGAAGGGGTGAATGGGAATACAGAGTATTCACATCATTGTAAATAACATATATAAAGTGAGTTTATGTTCCCCCGGGGCTTTCCTCCAGTGGAGTGGAGAAGTCAGGGGAAATCCAGGCCTTGTTCATTTTTATAAGTGTCAACCTATCAGCATTGTCGGTGGAAAGGCGGATACGCTTATCTGTTATGATGCCACCAGCAGCACTAAATACCCGCTCAGACAGAACGCTGGCGGCAGGGCAGGCCAGCACCTCCAAGGCGTAGTTCATACCACGTGTCCAGCTTGGACACCCAGTAGTTGTAAGGCACAGAGGGATCATTGAGGACGCTGACACGGTCTGCTACGTACTCCTTCACCATCTTCCAAAACTCTTCCCTCCTTGTGACACTAGGCTGCGCATCAGGGTGAGGGTGCTGGCGGGGTGTCATGAAGGTGTCCCACGCCTTGGAGAGTGTTGCCCTGCCTTTGTCGGAACTGCTGTGTGCTCCCCTTTTCTCCCCTTCTCTGTTGGCCAAGGTAGCACGTACTCTGCCGCCAGCGTTGTCAGATGGAAAATTTTGGAGCAATTTTTCAACAAGAACCTTCTGGTATTGCACCATTTTGCTTGTCCTCTCCACCGGAGGAATGAGAGATGAGAAATTCTCTTTGTAGCGGGGGTCCAGAAGGGTGAACACCCAGTAATCCGTGTTGTTTAAAATGCGTATAACGCGTGGGTCACGGGAAAGGCAGCCTAACATAAAGTCAGCCATGTGTGCCAGAGTACCAACAGTCAAGATTTCGCTGTCCTCACCAGGAGGGTGACTCTCAATATCCTCATCCTCTTCCTCCTCTTCTGCCCACGCTGAAGAGATGGAACTAAAGTTCCATGGCTACCCTCTGTAGCGGAGGCAACCGTGTCTTCCTCCTCCTCCTCCGCCTCCTCCAATTGTCGCTGAGAAGACGAAGTGAGGGTGCTCTGGCTATCACCTTGTGTAAGCTCTTCCTCCCCCATTTCCACCTCTTCCACATGCAAAGCGTCGGTTTTAATTGTGAGCAGCGAGCGTTTCAGTAGACACAGAAGTGGGATGGTTACACTGATAATAGCGTTATCGCCGCTCACCATCTGTGTCGATTCCTCAAAATTGCGTAAAACCTCACAAAGGTCTGACATCCATTCCCACTCCTCACTTCTGATTACAGGAAGTTGAACGGAGAGGCGACGACCGTGTAACAGCTGGTACTCCACTACTGCCCTCTGCTGCTCACAAAGCCGGGCCAACATGTGGAAGGTGGAGTTCCAGCGCGTGCTCACGTCACACAGCAGCCGGTGAGCTGGCAATTGTAAGCGCTGCTGCAGCTTCAACAGGCCGGCCGAAGCTGTAGATGACTTACGGAAATGTGCACACACGCGGCGCACCTTGGTCAAGAGATCATGCACATTGGGGTAGGTTTTTAGAAATCGCTGAACCACTAAATTAAATACATGCGCTAGGCACGGTACGTGTGTGAGCTTGCCGAGCTCCAAAGCCGCCACCAAGTTACGCCCATTATCACACACAACCATGCCTGGTTGCAGGTTGAGTGACGAGAGCCACTGCTCGGTCTGGTGACTAATCCCCTGCAACAGCTCTGAGGCCGTGTGCTGTTTGTCCCCAAGGCAGATCAGCTTCAGCACGGCCTGTTGACGCTTCCCCACTGCAGTGCTACAGTGCTTCCAGCTACTGGCTGATGGGGGAGTGGCGCTGCGTGTAGAGAATTCGGAGGTGGAAACGGAGGAGGAGGAGCCAATAACGTAGGTGCTGGCGGAAACCATGATGGAGGTAGGGCCCGCAATCCTCGGCGTGGGTAGCACCCGTGCCATCCCAGGGTCCGAGTCGCTCCCAGCCTCCACGACATTCACCCAGTGTGCCGTCAGGGAAATGTAGCGTCCCTGGCCACAAGCACTTGTCCATGTGTCAGTCGTTAAGTGGACCTTCCCAGTAACTGCGTTGGTCAGAGCACGGGTGATGTTACGGGACACATGGTGGTGTAATGCGGGGATGGCACACCGGGAAAAGTAGTGGCGGCTGGGGACCGCGTACCGAGGGACAGCTGCTGCCATCAGGCTGCGGAAGGACTCAGTGTCCACAAGCCTAAATGGCAGCATTTCGATGGCCAGTAATTTTGAAAGGTGTGAGGTTAGTGCTATGGCCTGTGGGTGGGTGGCTGGGTACTTTCTCTTGCGCTCAAATGCCTGGGGTAACGACATTTGGACGCTGTGCTGGGACAGGGAAGTGGATGTGGTCGCTGATGGTGCTTCAGATGGTACAGGTGCAGGGCGGGAGGTATGCGGGCCTGCGCCTTCGACAGGCGATTGGCCGGCACCGAAAACAGGGGAAGAGGAGGCAGTGGTGTGGCCTGCAGACACAGATGGGCGATCCAGGCGTTCCTCCCACTTACTACGGTGCTTGGATGCCATGTGTCGGATCATGCTGGTGGTGGTGAGGTTTCTAGTGTTCATGCCTCGGCTCATTCTGGTGTGGCACAGGTTGCAAACTACAATTCTTTGGTCGTCCGCACTTTCCTTAAAAAAACGCCATACCGCGGAACACCTACCCTTTGGCAAGGTAGATTTACGCAAGGGGGTGCTCCGTGGAACATTTGCGGGCCGGTTTGGTGCGGTCCGCCTTCTTTCTGTAGCCACACCACTGCCTCTTCCAGCCTGTTGCGGTGCTGCAGATGGCTCACCCTCAGGACTGCTGTCATCGCTCGGCTCTACACCTTCCCAGGTGGGGTCAGTCACCTCATCGTCCACCAAGTCCTCCTCCACTTCCTCACTCTGATCATCCTCCTCAAGTCTTGATCCCACCACATACTCAGTCATTGACAACTGTATAACATTCTCCTCAACAAGGTCTTGAGACGGAAATAGTGGTTGATTTAATGGCAACTGTGTCTCATCATCATCATCATCATCCACTACTTCCTTTGACCTTAAATGCCGTTCACATCTGTCATCTTCTTGTGATTGGGTAGCCTCTAGAGGTTGTGAATCAGGGCACAAGATGTCATGTTCCTCTGCAAGCGTGCTTGGAGAGAGGGTCAAATGAAGGATTGGTGATGAGACGAGCTCCTCACTATATCCCAGTGTGGGATCACTTCTTTGACCAGACCGTGTATGGTGGGAGGAAGGATGATCAGAGTGAGGATTATGTTGACCAGACTCTTGGCTACTGAGAGTGGACTTGGTGGAAGACAGGGTGGTGCTTAACCGACTGGAAGCAGTATCAGCTGTCATCCAACCGACCACCTGTTCGCAGTGGTCGGACCTCGAGAGTGATGTCCTGCGACGCCCTGTAAAATTACACATGAAGCTAGGTATGGTGGATGTCTTTCTTTCTTGTGCTCTGGCACCAGGCACAGTTTCTCCGCGTCCTGACCCGCGCCCTGAACTATCAGGATCACGTCCACTTCCCCGTCCCTTTTTACCCGCCTTCTTCATCTTACACGGAATATGTGACTTTAATATTTGAGTTTGAAAACTTAACAGTATTTCTTACTATTCTGCAACTGTGCAGAGTACACAGAATAGGCTGCTAAACGGCGGTGACACACACTGAATGGAATATGTGACTTTAATATTTGAGTTTGAAAACTTAACAGTATTTCTTCCTAGTCTGCAACGGTGCAGAGTACACAGAATAGGCTGCTAAACGGCGGTGACACACACTGAATGGAAAATGTGACTTTAATATTTGAGTTTGAAAACTTAACAGTATTTCTTACTATTCTGCAACTGTGCAGAGTACACAGAATAGGCTGCTAAACGGCGGTGACACACACTGAATGGAAAATGTGACTTTAATATTTGAGTTTGAAAACTTAACAGTATTTCTTACTATTCTGCAACTGTGCAGAGTACACAGAATAGGCTGCTAAACTGCGGTGACACACACTGAATGGAAAATGTGACTTTAATATTTGAGTTTGAAAACTTAACAGTATTTCTTCCTAGTCTGCAACAGTGCAGAGTACACAGAATAGGCTGCTAAACGGCGGTGACACACACTGAATGGAAAATGTGACTTTAATATTTGAGTTTGAAAACTTAACAGTATTTCTTACTATTCTGCAACGGTGCAGAGTACACAGAATAGGCTGCTAAACGGCGGTGACACACACTGAATGGAATATGTGACTTTAATATTTGAGTTTGAAAACTTAACAGTATTTCTTACTATTCTGCAACTGTGCAGAGTACACAGAATAGGCTGCTAAACGGCGGTGACACACACTGAATGGAAAATGTGACTTTAATATTTGAGTTTGAAAACTTAACAGTATTTCTTACTATTCTGCAACGGTGCAGAGTACACAGAATAGGCTGCTAAACGGCGGTGACACACACTGAATGGAATATGTGACTTTAATATTTGAGTTTGAAAACTTAACAGTATTTCTTCCTATTCTGCAACTGTGCAGAGTACACAGAATAGGCTGCTAAACGGTGGTGACACACACTGAATGGAATATGTGACTTTAATATTTGAGTTTGAAAACTTAACAGTATTTCTTCCTATTCTGCAACTGTGCAGAGTACACAGAATAGGCTGCTAAACTGCGGTGACACACACTGAATGGAATATGTGACTTTGATATTTTAGTTTGAAGACTTAACAGTATTTCTTCCTATTCTGCAACTCTGCACAGTACACAGAATGTGCTGCTACACTGCGGCGAAGCACACTGAATGGAATATGTGACTTTGATATTTTAGTTTGAAGACTTAACAGTATTTCTTCCTATTCTGCAACTCTGCACAGTACACAGAATGTGCTGCTACACTGCGGCGAAGCACACTGAATGGAATATGTGACTTTGATATTTTAGTTTGAAGACTTAACAGTATTTCTTCCTATTCTGCAACTCTGCACAGTACACAGAATGTGCTGCTACACTGCGGCGAAGCACACTGAATGGAATATGTGACTTTGATATTTTAGTTTGAAGACTTAACAGTATTTCTTCCTATTCTGCAACTCTGCACAGTACACAGAATGTGCTGCTACACTGCGGCGAAGCACACTGAATGGAATATGTCACTTTGATATTTTAGTTTGAAGACTTAACAGTATTTCTTCCTATTCTGCAACTCTGCACAGTACACAGAATGTGCTGCTACACTGCGGCGAAGCACACTGAATGGAATATGTGACTTTGATATTTTAGTTTGAAGACTTAACAGTATTTCTTCCTATTCTGCAACTCTGCACAGTACACAGAATGTGCTGCTAAACTGCGGCGAAGCACACTGAATGGAATATGTGACTTTGATATTTTAGTTTGAAGACTTAACAGTATTTCTTCCTATTCTGCAACTTTGCACACTAAACAGAATGTGCTCTAATCTGCAACTTTGCACACTAAACAGGATGTGCTCTAATCTGCAACTTTGCACACTAAACAGAATGTGCTCTAATCTGCAACTGTGCACACTAAACAGAATGTGCTCTAATCTGCAACTTTGCACACTAAACAGAATATTTTTTTTTTTTTTTTTTTTTTTTTCCCCCCACACAAAATAACCTGCTGCCCCCACACACAGTAGTCCTAAAAAGGACTTTTGGTTCTTTTTTTTCACAATTTTGGTTTTTTTCCTCCCTACACTGCCTTTCCCTTCCTATCCTCAGCTCTCCCTGGCTAAGACTGAGCCGAACTCGATGGTCAGGTGCTATACAGCACCCGACCACGGGTTCTGGCCAGCCAATCAGTGTAATGCCAGCAGCCAACATGGCTGCTGGCATTACACCGATGTCAGAGCCTCCCTGCACGTTTATTGGCTGCGCAGCAGCCGCAAAACGTGCGGGGAGGAGACCCGAACATGGCGGGCGAGCACATGCGGTACTCGTACGAGTACCGCCATGTGCCGAGCAGAGCGATGCTCGAGCCGATCCGAGCATCGGCCGAGCATGCTCGCTCAACACTAGTGACCATCACTGGGGCAGTGAAACAAGACTAGAGTCAAGGGCATCTGAAGGGGGGGCAAGGGGGGCCCCCTACAATTTCCCCCTCCATATAAACAAGGGGGCTGGATGGGCTGGCCTGGGGGTCATATTATGGGTTTGCCCCACCTGGAAAATTTTCTATGGACACCACTGACTGGAATTTCAGACAGTTTATGAATGGCTCTGTGATTACAAGTGGACATTGAAACGTGGCTGGGGTGTTAGATTATGTGTGGGTCTGTGACAAGGCTGGGGTGTCATGTATACCAGCATTCAATATGTACCTATATATACACATGAAAACATACATACACGGTCTCTAGCTGCCAGTGTTGAGGTCCTCCTTACAGGTAAATGTTGAGTATGTGGCGCTCAACTGTGTTTGAGTTTGACACACTTGCACTGCAGTTATCATACATGTAGGGTCTACCCTGAGGCACAACCACTGGCACTGGAGATCTGTGGAGCCATGTAGGCAAATTCCTGCACTCAGTCCACTAAGTTATGTCTTTATTATAGAGCATACAATTCTTGGAGAGCTCTGTAGCAACCATGAGGTGAAAGGTTCTGATTGCTAGGGTTCAACAAAGATTGCTTTCCAGGCTACAGGGTACCACCACAGCAAAATAACTGTGGAGTATAGTAAATACAAATATATATAATAGCCTGTGTGTAATCTGAGACATTGTTATAATTGTTTGTGTTATTTTAGTTAATGTGCTTGGTGAATGGAGGTGTGAGAAAGAGGAGAGGGTATAGCATGTGTGTCAGAATGGAGACAGCATGTTGGGTAATGCAGTATGGTGTAATGTGTAATATTTATGTATGTTTAATTAGTGTGTTGACATAAGGCAGCAGTTGAAATGTATCAGCACAGAGACATATTGTGAGTATATGGGGAGCAGGTAGGAGGTGTGGCAAACATTGGTGCAAAAGAAAGGTGAGCCAATCATTAAGTGAAAAACGGCACAAGTGTCCGGCAACAAGGAGGAGAGGCAATGAGGCAAAGGGGTGTGGGAGTTGAACAAGTAAACAGAGACCCAATGAGGCGAAGGGGAGTGGGAGTCAAATAGTTGAACGGAGAGGCAAAGGAGAGTGTGAGTAGAACAATCGAATGGAGACACAATGAGGCTGTCACTGTATTTGTATACAGAATAGCAATATATATAGTAGCCTTAGGAAGAAGCAGAGGGTAACCCAAGAGGCAGGGACTCTATCAAAAATAGGAGGCTACCTCCTTGTTCCCAGACTGCGGAGACTAAGCCAAAGCCAATGGTAGTCTCATACGCCAGAAGGCCAAGCATAGACCCAAACAGTCTCCACTAATGATGGTAACCAGGGAGAAGACTGACTCATGCCTGCAGTCAGTCAGGAGAAGGCCGTCTCCTGAAAGGGAAGGCAACAAGGGAGACTACTGACTCATGCCTGTAGTCAGTAAAGCTAGAGTCTGCCAGAGCCACTGGTCTGCACCAGTTTGGATGTCCACCAAACAGGAGGCAACACCAAGGGTAGCTGGACAGAGCCCCAAGTAAGCACCAGGTTGGATAGTCAGACAGGCCAAGGTCATGCACTGAGCGGGTAGTCAGCCAGAGCCACAGGACTGCACCAGTTAGGATGTCCACTAATTGGGAGGCAACACAGAGGGTAGCTGGACAGAGTCCCAGGTCAACACCAGGTTGGATAGACAGACAGGCCAAGGTCATACACGGAGCGGGTAGTCAGCCAGAGCCACAGGTCTGTACCAGATTGGATGTCCAAACAGATAGGGAGCGCACAGAGAAGAGTCAGACAGAGCCACAGGTCAGCACCAGGATGGATGGTCAGACAAGCCAGGGTCATACACAGGATATCAGGAACAAGCTAAATACAACTGCACTGGACAACAACGTAAGGGTAACTGGATAAGAATACAGTTCCTTAAATACTAAGAGCCAGGAAGTAGATAGGAGGAGACTGACCAGATCTTCCTGTATAAAGTTGAGGCCTGTGTCATAGCGCAGCCTCACACCCATAATTGACGCATTTAGCCGAGATGTGTCAAGTGTCTGAACCCATCCTGCGTCATCTAGAGCCGCCGAACTGCCTAACCAGAGGACACGGGTGGCCACTACAGACGCCAAGCTCACCTAGGCCCAATCTTCGGAGTGAACCATGGAATGACGCAGAAGCATCATTTCAAGCCATCCATTCCCTGCGTCAACTAAGGCAGCGTCATTGGATCTAAAATAGGCTGTGACAGAGGCAAAGGGGAGTGTGTGTAGAACAATTGAATGGAGACGCAATGAGGCAAATGGGAGTGTGAATCAAACAGTTGAATGGAGATACAGTGAATCAACAGGGAGTGTGAGTATAACAGTTGAATGGAGACACAATGAGACAAAGGGGAGTGTGAGTTGAACAGTTGAATGGAGAGGCAAATCTGAGTGTGAGTAGAACAATCAAATGGAGGCAAAATGAGGCAAAGGGGAGTGTGAGTCAAACAGTCGAATGGAGACACAATGAGGTGAAGGGGAGTGCGAGTTGAACAGTTGAACGGATACACAATGAGGTGAAGGGGAGTGTGAGTTGAACAGTTGAATGGAGACACAATGAGGTGAAGGGGAGTGTGAGTCGAACAGTCGAATGGAGATACAGTGAATCAACGGGGAGTGTAAGTCGAACAGTGGAATGGAGACACAATAAGGCAAAGGGGAGTGTGAGTCGAACAGGTAAACAGAGAAATAAGGAGGTCGGTGAAGCCTTTGCAGAGGAGGCAATAGTGTGAGTTGGAAGAGTGGATATTTATGAAAAGCCTAGACAGCAAAGAGGAAGAGAATGTGGCAAGGGAAAACCAAAGTGGGTGGAAGGCATGGTGATGAGGACGAAGAGGAAGGCGGTGAGAGGGTGAATTGTGAAGAAGGTGAAAATGGTTGCATACAGGATGGTGGGCAAGATGAAGAGGAAGGCGAAAGGGAGAACTTTGAGATCAAGAGGGATCGACAGGCCAGTGAGTGTTAACCGTGTAGAAGGTGAAAGTTGTTGCAGAGATTGCGGGGGAGTCAAGGTGGCAAAGTGTAGGGTTAGGAGATGAGGTGAAAGGGAAGGTAGTTGATCAAGTGAAGGGGAGTGTAAGGCAATGAATGAGGCAACAGGGAGTGTGAGTCATGCAGGCAAAGGGGAGGGAGGGTGTAGTGGGAGGTGGTGGAGAGAGAAGTCCTGTCATTGTGGAATGGGATGGAGAGTGCAGAGGGAGGGTGTGTGTAATGTGGGTGGAGGGTGAATTTATATTTGTGTGGAATGGAAGGGAGGGTGTACACAGCGAAAGTGTGTAATGTGGTGTAGGATAAAGATGTGTACGTGGCAAACGGAAGGGAGGAGATGTGTAATGTAATGCTGACACTAGTGGGACAGGCAGTATAACTCCACCTTACTGCCGCCCCTTGGTGTGTTTGGCTATCTCAGGGGGTATGACTGCTATTTACAAATATGTTCAAGGCCAATACAAAGCACTCTCAGGGGAACTCTTTTCTCAAAGAGCTGAGCAAAACCAAAGAGCATCTTTTAAGACTCTAAGAAAAGGGGGGTGCTTTTGACAGCAAAAATGCAGGAATCTTATGCAACGTCCATTAACTGACACATCCACATACGTGTCAGCCAACCATTTATTACTGACACAACCTGCGCCCCAATGCAATATTATGTGATTGAAAAGTGGATTCAGGAGAACGCACATAAACATTAAAGCCATTTCCAACTAAGCTCCAAGTGGTTAAAGAGAAATCCTCCTTATTCCAGGTGGCAGTCAGATAGTTCTCTGGATCAACAACCTATCTGCATTGATGCCAACTGTCATCATTCTCAATATTGTTCTGTGCTAGATAGGCATCCATTACTTTGTTGAAAGCAATTACAGTATCTGCAAGCACAACATCCCGAAGCAAAGAATTCCATAGTTTTGCCACCATTACTGTAACACATCTTTGCCTCTATTTTAGCTGAAAACTCATCTCCACTAGTCTTCATGGGGGACCTCCTTTTCTTAGCTCAGCTCTTTGAGTAAATAATTATTTGTAGAGTTCTTTGTATTGACCTTAAATGTATTTGTAAATGGTAATTATATCACCCCTTAGACTTCTCTTCTCTAATGTAAACAAACCCAGTTTGGCTAGTCTCTCTTTGTAACTCAGATCCTCCAATCCCTTTATTAAGTTTTGTTGCATGTCTCTTATCACTGTACCCGTGCTCCCCTTGCTACTTTCTGTCAGTCTACACTGTGCTTTGCTCCCATTGGCTATTCTGTTTTTGTCCCGCCCAGTATGGCCTTTATATACTGGACTCTGGCACCCCTCTGGTGCCCTTTCGTGGTGTTCCTGTACCAGTGCTTGTTTCTGCTCAGTGATTCCCAGTTTACCGACTTGGCCTGCCTGACTACTCTGCATCTCGTCTCCTGCCTGTGTACCGACCCGGATTGCCTGACCATTCTTCTGCGCCTGCTCCTGTGTACCGACCCGGCTTGGCTGACGTGCCTTTTCCTGTGTACCGACCCAGCTTGGCTGACGTTCCGGCTTCTGTGTACCAACTCAGCTTGGCTGACGTTCCTGTTCCTGTGTACTGGCCCGGCTTGGCTGATGTTCCTGCTCCATGATTCGACCTGGCTTGGTTGATGTTCCTGCTCTGGCTGCCTCTGTGTCGCCTTGGTGACATTCCTATCCATCAGGCATTTTGTGTCGTTTCCGGTTGGTTACTACCTCAGGGCGAGTTGCTCGGTTGCCCAGTCAGTCCGGTCACGGCAGTGTTCAGTTGTGTCTCCGTACTGCTCCTGCAGAGTGCAAGTGGCCTAGTCTCCATTACTGCTACAGCAGTGTGCCATTGGCCTTGTTCCTGTTGCTGCTCCTGCAGAGCACAAGTGGTCTAGTCTCCGTTACTGCTACTGCAGTGTGCCTTTGGCCTTGTCTCCGTTGCTGCTCCTGCAGAGTGCAAGTGGCCTAGCCTCCGTTACTGCTACGGCAGTGTGCTATTGGCCTTGTCTCCATTACCGCTCCTGCAGAGCGCAAGTGGTCTAGTCTCCGTTACTGCTACGGCAGTGTGCCATTGGCCTTGTCTCCGTTACTGCTACGGCAGTGTGCTATTGGGCTTGTCTCCATTGCTGCTCCTGCAGAGTGCAAGTGGCCTAGTCTCCGTTACTGCTACGGTAGTGTGCCATTGGCCTTGTCTCCGTGACTCTCCTACAGAGTGCAAGTGTCTGTCTCCGTTACTGCTACGGCAGTGTGCCAGTGGCCTTGTCTCCGTTACTGCTCCAGCAGAGTGCAAGTGGCCTGTTTCCGTTACTGTATGGCAGTGTGCCATTGGTCTTGTCTCCGTTACTGCTCCAGCAGAGTGCAAGTGGCCTGGTCTCCGTTACTGCTACGGCAGTGTCATATGTTGCTCAATTCCTGATATTACTCTGGCAGTTTACGTTTGTTCTGCTAACCTATTTCTGGGCGTTACGTATCCTTAAGCTCTCTATATGGAGTGAGCTCCATTACAGACCTCTCTTCACATGGGACTGTTTACACTCATTGAAGACCATTAACCCATGCAGTACCTTTCTCCTGGGAATTCATTGTATTCTGCCTGACCTGTGTCAGTATATGCTGTTATGGACTTTATGATTATACTGGACCTGTGTAGGCATATGTATATGTAACCTGTTGTGTGTCTGTATTATTCTGCTTAAATACTACAGGACCTGTGAGTGTTATTATATTACTGTGATTTCAATAAAACTGTGTTTTATCCTAAACCACTGTGACTGTGTGTCAAACAAACCGTTACAGTCTCTGTACTTTTTCCAGTTCAAAAATATATTTTTTAAGAACTGGTGCCCAAAACTGTACGCCATATTGCAGATGAGGCCTAACCAAGGATTTATATAGAGGTAGAACATTAGCATCCCTTGCACCTATACCTCTTTTTATTCAGCATAATACCCTATTTACTCTTGCAGCAACTGAGTGACTTTGTATTGCTGTATAGCAATGTGATACACTTATATAAACACCAAACAGTGTGATCTCCTAAAAAGAGGGACACCAGGGTAGGAAAGGGGGACAGAGGGATCTTGGTCTCAAAGAATGACTGTCCTTCCTAAAGAGGGACACTTGGGAGGTATGTAAAGTGGAATACAGCCATAGTATTAGTGAGAGGCAGGGGCATTAAAAGTTACTGCCCGAAAGCCCTAGATTTCATGCTTAAGGCCCTGGCTCTTGTTGCAAACTAATAAATGTACAAATGACCATTAGGTTAGCCAAAGTCTCAGAACTCATGGTAATCTAGCACCTGCCCTGGAGAGAGGAATCATTTCAAGTCCAGAAAGAAGTGTAGGTCAGGCTATTTCTTTGCTACCAAAGACTTTTGAGTTTCCTGGAAACATATAAGGTAATTAAATGTAGCATTGTTTTAAAGAGATAGTACTGTTTTAAATATATATAGACTGTATAATGTGTCAGTAGCACACTTTAGGGCAAAGAAAGATTGGGGAGTTAAATGTGTGGTTAAATACTTTTTTAAGCAAGAGAGGTGTATTTTTCTAGAACAATGTGATGCCTTTTCCACTGGGGGTATCTTTAAAGTACAGATGGATTGCTTATTCAGTGGGGTATAATCTTCAAAGAAAAAATGCACAGGAAAGATCGAGCTTGTTCAAAATTCTCGGATAAATATACACATAAATATATATACTATTGGGCAATAAATATCAGAGGAACAAATTAAGACCAATGTGGCTTAACAATATGGTTCTCTGGGAAATGAGGAATAAGAAGCAGACTTTTACATTTTTGAGTCAGAAGGGTCAGAAGCAAATTAAATATACAGAATGCAATAGAACATGCAAATTAGCATTTAGGCTACCTAAAATTGAAAATGATAGAAGTGCTGCAAAAGAGAGCAAGAAAAATATCCTAAAAATGTCTATAAGTATATAAATGGCAAAAATATGAAAGTTGATATTGGACACTATAAAACTGGGACAGGTGAAATAATTAGCGAAGATAAGGCAATGGCTGGCACATTAAACTAATTATTTTCTCCTGTAAATACAAATTAAGGAACAAATGTCAGACTTTGGGCAAGCGGACAATCACATAATTTCCTGTATCATGTGCATGGCTTTCTGAGGACATAGTCTGAAAGAGATTGGAAAAGGTTATATTGAATTAAGCACTGTAACCTGATGGCATACACCCAAGGGTATTTAATGAGCTTAGCTCAGTAATAACAATACACTTATACTTAATATACTTGTCATCAGACACAGTGCACTGTTACTGAATCAAAGCAGCTGTAGTACCGTTTTTTCAAGAAAGGGGCAATATCTAAACTGGGAAATTATAGACCTCTGTAATAGATCAGATATTAGAAGGATTACTAACGTATAGTGTTTATGACTACGTGATGCTCAACAATATATTTAGTAACAGTCTGCATGGTTTATTGAAGGAAAGTTCATGTTAAGCTAATTTAGTTTCATTCTGTGAAAGGACAAATGGTAATTTGGACCAGAGTATTGTTTACTATTCTTGGATTTTGTAAAAGTCCTTGATTTAAACTGTGCCTCACAAAAGGCTTCTGCATAAATGAACCCTTTGAGTGCCAGAGGGGTACGCAAAGGTTTTGGAGGAGAGGTCTGTGCATGGATCAAGAACTGGTTAAATGATATAATGCAGAGAGAGGTTACAAGTTGAACATTTACAGATTGGTCTAACGTGTAAGTAAAGTGCTTCAGGGTTTAATCCTGGGTCCAATGCTTTTTAAATTAATTTATTAATGATCTTGAGGTGATTATTAAAGGGATAGTAATACTTCAAAGGTAAAAAAAAATATGTTGTAGGGTTTATCCCCCTGAGTAAAACAAGAGTACTCCCACTGCTGAAAGGTGTTTCATTCAAAAGTTATTAATTTTCAAAGTTGAATTTTTTAGGTGCAATATTGCAGTGGCCTGAAATTGTACAGTGGCGCTGTTGCTACATGATCCTATGGACAGCTCTGGTCCCGGGACCACAAATCTCCATAGGATGGTGTAGCAACAGCGCCACTGTACAATTTCAAGCCACTGTGATATTGCACCTAAAAAATTCAACTTTGAAAATTAATAACTTTTGAATGAAACACCTTTCAGCAGCGGGAGTACTCTTGTTTTACTCAGGGGGATAAACCCTACAACATATTTTTTTTTTACATTTTAAGTATTACTATCCCTTTAAAAGTAATGTCTCTGCCATTGCAGATGTTACTGACCTGTCTACAGAAATACATACAGAGCTGGATGTTTGTTTTTCTCTGGAGAAAGATTTGGAAAAAGTGAGTGAATGGGTGGAAACATGGGAGATGAGGTTTATAAAAGATAAATATAAGGTTATGTATGTGGGTTGCAGAAACAAACATGCTACATATACACTAAATGGGGAAACGTATATAATTTCCCTAACTATAAACTTGAAGCTAAATTTTCACATTTTTGTCATAGAAAAAAGTGGCATTCATTCGTGACGAACCAGCTTTGTTTCTTTGTATCTATATCCATTTTTCTTAAAAAAAATGCTACATGAGCAATTTGCAGCTTAAGCCTCATAGACTCCTCCTATGCACCTCTTTCCCAAATGGCATTTCTTCGTTAATAACATTTTATACTCTAATTTACCCCTTAGCAATGTAGTGGGATGTATGTACGAGCATGTGCAGTCACATGTTCTTAGCCTCTAACGTCAGTGGTCGCACTTAAGGATATATACCACAGAGTATGATCACTGTGTTGCATACTGGCATACACAGTCTGCAGAGTTGGACTTTAATGCCAACAAGTACCATGCACACCTGCTCCATAATACGTACAAGGAAACTGACAAGTGGTTGCAACCAATTTTTCTAAACATATTACATATATTGGGGTAAGCAACCCTGGTCCACAAGAGCTACCAATGGGAGGGCTGGCCTGGGGGTCAGAGGGGCAATTGCCCCCTGGGCTGGTCACATGTCTGGGCCAGTGGGCCACTGCCTCACTCAGTCTCCCAATTGCTGCTGTAAATGGAGCTACACTAGTGATACCACAGAGCTTACAATTGAAATGGAACTACACAAATGATACCACAGAGCTACAATCCAAATAGAGCTACACTAACAGCATAACCCATTTCCCTTGTAAGCTCTATGGTATCAATCATTTTGCTGTACTTAAATTGTAAGCTGTATGGTATCACTAGAGTAGCCGCATTTCAACTGTAAGCTATGTGGTCTCGTTTACCTTCTTAACAGCATTAATACCAATAGTAAAAGTAACTAAAGGGGATGGGCTGGAGCAACTGAAGAAATGGGCCAATAGATTGTAGTTGCCCCCCAGGCCACAAGTTGCCAGCCCTCCCCTGAGAGCTACCAACAGTGCATGTGTCTGGCTATCCCTGAATGAACACATGTAGGCCCAATTAAAGTGGCCGAGCAAATAATCAGTCCTCTAGTGCTCTTGCTGTGGATATCCTGCAAAAACACGTACTGTTGGTAGCTCTTGAGGATCAGGCTTGGCTACCCCTAATACAGATCATAGCTCTACTAGAGGAAGTCCCTGAAATGCCCACAAACTGGTTCATTACCCTCCCCTTGGCACAAGCTGCATTAAAGGGGTGCTTTTTTGTGTATGTAACTTAGTGCCTTGGTGTTAAGTAGGCATAAGAACTTAACAGCAATTCCAGCACCTACGTTAGCGCAGAATCGCCATCATCCATTTGTCCCAGTATGTTAAGTGATTTCCCAGGAGAGAACGGTTTTTGAGTTTCATGAAGCAAAGCTATATTAATGCAATCCTTCTTTACTTGTTTTCCAATTAGCCTAATTGAATTCAGATTGCTTGAGAATGGGCAACAGAGACGTTTAGCTTGATGGGATGACAGCCTGAGCTGCAGAGATCCTATTAGCTGCGGGAGTGCAAATCCTAGTTACCTTCAGCAGGCCCCATGTGACTGCATAAGTATAATCTGCCCATCCATTTACTTTCTGTTATAGCTGATATAGTTTCCCTTTCAGGAGTGTTTAACTCCTTGGATTCTAGAGAGGTCTCCAACACATTGCTTTGCAATGCGTTGGAGACCTTTCTAGTACCCAAAGGGTTAAGCAAAATATTATGCTCAATAACAATGTGTGGTTATAAAATACATACTGGGTCTTATTTGTTTTCGCACCTTACAGATCTAAGCTGCTAAACGACTTAAAGCAACTTACTCTTACAGGAACATCATGGGCGTCTGGAGGGGGGGGGCAAGGGGGGCACTTGTTCCCCCCTACAATTACCCCCCTCCATATAAATAAAGGGGCTAGATGGGCTGGCTTGGGGGTCATATTATGGCTTTGCCCCCATCCCCCCTGGAAAAATGTCTACGGACACCACTGATGAATGTACATGTAGTTACAGTCAAGTTTGTAACCATTTTCATATCTTGATAAGACATAAGATGTATAATAGAGCATGTGCTTTATGGAGCAGATTGGAGGAAGCATATTTCCACTGTACTCTGCACTTCCTGCTCTGTCTACAAAATGATTCAGACCTGAAGTGAGGTGCTAGAAAATGGTTCCCCCCACCCCATCAGTTTGCAGAAATCAGCACATGCAATTTGCTATAGCTTAAAGCAGTGTTTCTCAACTCCTGTCCTCAGAACCCACTAACAGGCCAGGATTTGATGATTTCCTTGTTAGAGCACAGGTGAGTTAATCAGTGTGAATGAGCCTCTGATCACATGATTTCCTTGTTAGAGCACAGGTGAGTTAATCAATATGAATGAGCCTCTGATCACATGATTTCCTTGTTAGAGCACAGGTGAGTTAATCAATATGAATGAGCCTCTGATCACATGATTTCCTTGTTAGAGCACAGGTGAGTTAATCAATGTGAATGAGCCTCTGATCACCACACCTGTACTCTAGCAGAGAAATCCCTAAGTCCTGGCCTGTTAGTGGGTTCTGAGGACAGGAGTTGAGAACCACTGGCTTAAAGGATCCATAAAGTTTTAGAATGAAAAACAGAATATATTTTGTAAGAATAATACTACTGCCGGAAGTTGCTCTACTGAAAAGTTATGGCAGTTCCATCTGTGATGAAGTGATGAAGCTGTTACACATATCTCATTCTATGCAGAACTGTAGCCATTATCTCACCTCTCTAATACAATGCGTGTCTGCAGATGGGGTGAGCTGTAGGTCAACTGTCTTGACACCAGGTGGCACTGTTAATGTTTAAACTGTAATAAATCTGGAACATCTCCCTGCATTGTTTTACTCAACAATAAAAACACTTCATTACATTATATATTTTTTTTCATAAAAAAGGTTTTCTACTGTTTTACGCAATGACTTGAGATCTACATCTGAGTCAATCAGTTAAAAACCCAAGTTACAGAAATGGGTCATTTTTTATGATCCATATGAAGGGGTTTATTTGACACAGAATTGTTAGGCATTTCTCATTAAACATATGCGTCTGTCTGTTTTTAACCTTTTAACTATGTGAAATGGTTAATAAATAAATAACGCAAGAGTACTGTGATTACAGAAAAATAAAATTCTAGTTATTCAGAGTTTTTTACAAGAAGCAGTACATTTTTTATATGAAAAACTTTTGAACCTCTCAGTAAAACAAGTGTATTCAACTGCTGGCAGTTGCTTTATCCAGATGTTATAACCGTTCAATGATGAACGCACATTCTATGTGGAACTGTAGTCAGTGACTCACCTTAACCATGCAATACAACACCAGGAGAACTGTAGACAATCTGTCTGCAAACCAGTGGGCAATTTTAATGTATAAAAAAGTTTAAATGGTTATAACTTTGGAACAACACATTTCTCTGCAGTGGGAGTTCACGTTTTATACTCAGAAAGAAACTCACTACAATATGATTTTTTTCCATGAAGAAGTTTACTTGTCCTTAAAGTATATTTTTGTGACATGGAATCCGTGCTTGTAGAGAGTAATGCCATGCTTCATAGTTGCACTCACTTTATGTTTCTGCCTTTTCCACAGCAGTGCAACATCAAGGATTTCTTGGTTGTCGGAACTGGCTAAAACTTGAATCCCTTCCTACTTCTGGTTAACTCCTTTAAGGTTCAGAGGAGTTTGCAAAACAATGCGTTGCTCACCCGTCTGGACATTAAAGGTTTAAATTAACTTCAGTCTAAAGGGATTGACAGATCATGCAATATACAACATATATTTCACTTGTTTTGTAGTTAAACTCTTAGGCAACAATATATGCAATGTGACGGGCCGTAGGCCGTTAATGGAGGCCTTTCAGGGCCTAGGAACTGATATTAAAAAGGGCTGACATTCACAAACTAAGCTGGCACTCCTGGGCCGGAATACAAGGGAAATGCTGCCTTATTGTTGAAAGGTAGGAGGCCACCGGACTGGCCACTGGGGAAAAGTTATTATGTGTTATGCTGCTAGACAGGTAAGTGCCCCTCTTATTGGTTGCAGCTTGTAGAGCATCGCCTCACTAAGTGTGACATTGCTTTGACAAGTAGGCGACTTGGTGACTGGCAGCCACCTGTCCCCCTACCTGATGCTCAGGGTCCCGCTGATTGGGGAGCCGGCGCTACATGATTGAGTTATTTGTTGGACCTGGGTAATTCATTCTTCTGTGGAGAACAATGGCCCAGGTCCAGATTGGTTGCCTGTCCCTTGTTGCACTGATTCCTATTGGCTGGGGATCGGAGCGGCAAAACTGAATTATGTAAAGTCCCCTCACTGTATACTGTCCCATTGCCCTATGTTTCAGTACTATTGTTTCATGTAACACACTATTGTCCCCCATGTTATTGTGCCATTGTCCATGGTGTCCAGTTTTATTATAAAATGTCCTCTGTTCCTCAATAAAATGTATTAGTTGTTTTGAACTAAATAGGAGTCTTGTGCCATTATTGTGAATGGTTTAAAGGGTCCCCTTTCACCCCAATTTATGGATTCTGTGTTCCAGCTCGACCGACCTGGCTATTTACTTCTAGCCAGCTTCAGGAGGGAGAGCTCCGGCATGATGGCCCAACACAACTCTGTGTCTTGGGTTCCCGTTACAATGCATCATTCCGGTGAGTATACAAAAACAATTGCGGAAAAATAATTAGAGTTACCTCGTGAGCACGTTTTGATTTTGTTAACTGTTTGGATGCTAGCATATGCTTCTCCTGTAAATAAGATGACTGATTACCTTACCATAAAGAGGTAATTTACTAAAGGCCAAACTGAAAACTACAGAAAATATGGGAATTTCCAGTGTGTTTCCAATTCTCTGATTTATGAATGAGTGATTGTGAACTTATACCGATTAATCAATGCGTGCGTATATGAATTGCCACAGAAATATACAAAATCCCCTATATCACATCTTACTGATGTTATCCATGTTAATCTAGGGAAGGAGTAGGCAACCCGAGGCCTCCAGCTGAGGAGGACTACAACTCCCATCAATCTCAGCAAGCAGTTGACTGACTGATTATAATAGAAATCATAGTCCTCAAGGCCTCAAGTTTCCTATTGCTGTTCTATGGGAAAAAAATATACAAATAAGCAAACTGTATATGAAACACAGAAACAGGTTTTGATGGCAGATTATAACCAGTTGGCTCATCCAGTCTGCCCATTTCTGTATCCAGATATGATTCACTCTTACATAGTTCTGAAAGACTGAATTCTATCCCAGTCATTATGTATCTCTTTTTCTGTATTAGCCCCTACCACTTCCACTGGGACGCTGTTCCATTAATCTAGCACCTTTTCCATAAAGTAGTACTTACACACATTTCTCCTGAATTTTCCACCCTATAATTTTAGGGCATGCCCTTGTGTTGTAGTATTTCTCTTTTTTTCTGAAGAATGCTTCCCTCTAGAACTTTATTAAATCCTTTAATATATTTAAAGATTTCTATCATATCGCCCTTTTCCTTCCTCTCCTCCGAGCTGTAAACATCCAGAACTTTGAGCCTATCCTGGCAAGTCATGTCATAAAGTCCTTGCACTATTTTAGTGGGTCTTCTTTCAACTGCCTCCAGTTTAACCCTTTGTATGCCAGAGAGGTAACTAATGCTTTGCAACGCAATGCATTGAATACCTTTCTGGCAGAAAGTCATACTTTTCCCGATTTTCTTGAATCGCCTGGGAAGATGTGCACATGCATGTGCTAAGTGAGGAAAGAAAGTCAGTCAAATGATACATTTCTGAAGAGTTATTCTCAGTGCCAACCCAAACAGCCTTGTATCTGCTACATAGCTTATTCTGATGCTTAGTAATTAACCCTTTGAGTGCCAGAGGGTTACAACTCTGGCACTCAGAGGGATAACACCCTTACACTCTGCCAAGAAGAGTACATCTAAATGCCAACAATTGTTTTGCGGTCTGCTGAAATATGGTAATCATTTTGTGTTGTGCAAAAAATGTCCTATCACAGTGGTTACCAAACTGGACTCCATTCCCCAGGGTCACATGACTAAGTAAAAGATGCTCAAGCACATGCTTTTGTACCTAATCAGGTGTCCATGGAATTCTATGTGTCTGACCTAGTGAGCACCGGGTGTAGAACAATGTACACTTACTGACACACAGAAAGTGCTGACTCAGGTATCCATTATACTCTGTGCACCTAATTAGAGGTGAGCGAAACTTCAGTGATTCTGAAAAATTCTAGTCCTGACCAGATTACCTCCAGTGTCCTGTGTGGATGTGTGTGTGTGTGTGGCTGCTGGGTGGGGGGCAGCGGAGATGTGTCACAAGGCTGGCACATATGTATTATTGGCCAATAAGGTGACCTAATGTCGTTTTACTCCTCTGGCACTCAAAGGGTTCATCAGGAAAGTTTATCGGCTGCATAGGAATCAGTGTGTGTTTTTATGTGTCCCTTATTTAATGGGATATGTGGTCACCTTATTGACCAATTCCCACGTTTATCGGCCAGTCCCTGGAGAATGAGAACAGCGTTTTATCCTCCGTATTCACCTGTGTGAATAATAAATGCAGTGGTCCATAGGCCGCCATGCAGATCAACATGCAGGAACCTGGAAGTGCTCAAAGCACATGAGAAATCTAGGTGAGTTTAGTGCAGAGGGAATAACACTAAGCTAAAGTCTGCATGTGTAGGGTGACCACTTGTCCCAGATTGCCCAGGACAATCACAGATTTTAAATGTGTGTCCCTAGTCCCGGGAAGTCCTCTTCTGGGACAATACAATGTTCCAGAATGAAGACTCCAGAACACAGAGTTCTAAACACTAGAAAGAGAACTGTCTTTTTGCTTACTGTGACAGGAAGTGATGCCTCTGCTGGGCTACAAAAAAATGGCTTCCAGACAGAGGCGTAAACACTAAGAGAGAAATGAGCTTAAAGGGAAAGTAATGTTTCACAAAAACAGCAGCTCCAATTAACCTTCATGGTATTTGGGCCATGGAGAGTGTTATTTCAATACTGTCAGAGTTGTAGTTCAAGAGTAATTGAATGATAAATTATCCCCCTCCAGCCCCTTTTACCTAGTGTAACACTGCTCACCTCAGATGTGGAATCTGGTCACTTGACCGGACAGCTCACAGCAAGGGGCAATCTTCTTACTGTGATCATAAGGAAAACCATGACCACCTTGACAGGTTTTTCAGGTTTTTCATTATGCTCACTGAAGATTGTCCCTCTCCACGATCCATCCGGACAGTCTTGCTGCTGTTAGGTGAGCAGTGTTACATCAGTAAAAGGGGCAGGAGGGGGGTACTTTATCATTCAATTACTCTTGAACTACAACTCTGACAGTATTGAAATAAAACTCTCAATGGCCCAAATACTATGAAGATTAATTGGAGCTGCTTTTATTGTGAAGCATTATTATTCCTTTAATCCTGACATCAAACAGGAGCTGCAGTGCAATTTTGTTGTAGTGTAATGCTAGTCTAAGGCTTTGGGCATGATGTCCATTTTCTAGTACACACTACAGGTATAGCATTGTGTCGTAGCAGTCAATGGGCAGTTCTCCCTCTAGTGTTTAGAACTCTGTGGTGCACTGAAGAAAGAGCAGGTTGTGCACCGATGTCCAATGATGTACACTGACCCCTCCTGTATAACTGTACTAGAGCTAAGCACACGTACTCTGCTGATCTCATCACTCTTAATGTGCCTGAATAGCAGACTGGACATCTGGTTACCTTATGCACGTGTCTTGTGTTATTGGTACCAACTAGTTTTCAATTTAACGTATTATAGACAGGTGCACAACTACAGAAGTTGTAGATAATGTGGTTGTGAGGGGACCCAGCATCCAAGATGGCCCATCTGCCACAAGGCTGCCTAATAGATTCCAGTTATGCCTTTTGGGAGAATATTTTTCTGTTAGGGGCCCCAAAAATAAATGTGTACGGGGCCTGAAAATGACTAGTTATGCCATTGCTTATTGATATTATGTTGCAAAGCAATTCCCTGGAGACTCTAACATCCAACGGTTTGTTTTTTTAGGGCTCCATGTGAATTAAAGGGATAGTAATGTTTCATAATAAAAGCAGCTCTAATTAATCATCATAGTATTTGGACTTTGGAGAGTGTTATTTCAATTCTGTCAGAGTTGTAGTTCAAGAGTAATTCAATGACAAAGTGTCATCCTCCCGCCCCTTTTACTGATGTAACACTGCTCAGCCAGAGCAGAAGGGAGGTGCCCAGTTAGATTGCAGAGAGGGACATCTTTAGTTAAGATACTGGAAAAACCTGAAAAACTTGTCAAGGGGGGCAGGGCTTTCATTGTTTTCATAGGAAGAAGATTGTCCCCTTCTGTTATCTGTCTGGTCTATGGACTGCATTCCACATCTGAGAAGAGATGGCTTACACTAGGTAAAAGGGGCGGGAGGGAAAATTTTCCTTGTTAATATATCTTAAACCATAAAAGTTTGAGAGATAAGACTTATATCATTCTTCATGTTTTTTTAATGCCTGCAAAACAACATAAAGATAAAACGAAGTATTACTATCCCTTTAAATAATCCTTTGCATTGGCTACGTCTTTGGCGCTCAAATTGTTAATTTAAAATAGCAAAACATTAGACTAAATCTGCCCCATCACAATACAAATGAGAGTTGGTACCGTGTTAGCCATAGAAATACAGGAGACAATACACAACCAGCCACAGCAACTCATGAAGATGAATGATTTACAATGGCTGTTGAATTGACACGGAAAGGGTTAAATGCAAATGCTGCTTGTTGAGATGCTCGTTAGACGCCTCACTTAATTTGAAAGGGATTAATAGGGTTTAGTAGGTAATCACTTTGAGATAATCACTCAGACACCTATTAAACAAGCCAGTTTTACTACTTTATTGCAGGCATTGTTACTAAACGACACCTGTAAAACAGGTCTAATTACTACTATTGGTTTAAACTAATATACAAATGTGCTGTGAAACAGCATCAGCTTATAGTCCAGGAGTGGCCACGGACAATGGTTTACTAGGGCAGTGGTAATCAAACTGGCTTCCATGAAATCCTGGTATTCGGGGGGTACTCTAGAGAAAATGTAATGGTGAACAGTGGAACAAAGCAGGAGTGTTACACAGTGTATGAGCATACCTGGGGACTTGCTTATCTTGAGACCCTGGAGATGACTCTTGTGCTGCTGACAAGGTGATGTCAGTGATGCAATTCATCTCATAAAAGGGTGGGGCTTAATTTGGGTGGGGCTTAAGCATAATTGTGTCATAAAGTGGCAGGAACTGGGCGGGAAGTAGGTGGGACAGGATGAGAAGGAGGTGAAGTGAGTGGGAAGTGGGAGGAACAGGGTAGGAAGGAGAAGAAACTCGCCACTGCCAGAGACTCAGTCTCTGTCTTGGAGACCAGGTAATTTGGTCTGAACCCGGAGTCTCTGGGACAGATCCGGAGAGTTCCCAGGTATGTGTGGTTCTGTGATTAGCAGCGGGCAGGTGGATCAAGACTGGAGTGTCAGTTAATATGTGTGTTTCCGTGACTATCAGTGGGAGAGTGGTACAAGGCTGGCATGTCAGACAGTGTAGGTGTGGGTTTGTAACTACCAGTGGACAGTGCTATAAGGCAGGGGTGTCAGACAGTGTATATGTGGGTCTATAACTACCAGTGGGCAGTGCTATAAGGCAGGGGTGTCAGACAGTGTATATGTGGGTCTATAACTACCAGTGGGCAGTGCTATAAGGCAGGGGTGTCAGACA